>CM071598.1:161180147-162390147 GCA_036435485.1 Saposhnikovia divaricata
AAAAATTTTATATTTTGATAATTTTTTTATATATAAGTATTTAATGTATGTTTGAGATTCAATAAGTTGCAAAAATAAGTTGGAAAATAAGTTTGAAAGTTAGGTATCTCTAACTTTGTCTTAAAATAAGTTGACTTATTCTGGAAAAAAGTTCCCCCAAACACCCCCATAATGTTAAGTTCTCCTTGTTATACCGAGGGTGTTAGCTCCCCTGCTGCAGATAAGGTGAAGATGAAGTATTTCTCGCAATGTCTGATTGATAATTTGATACTGCCAAAAGAATCCACGGTTGCCTCAGAAACTTTATTCAATGTTACGTAAGTGGTGTTGTTGCTCCTCTCAGATTTATTTGCAAACACAAATCATGATCAACTAAACATGGCAACGATTAAGAAAAAGTAAATACACCTAGAACGTCGAGGGAAGGGCCTCAAGGTGAATTTAATTAAAATTCCCTTTTCACTTCATTTTTTTAAGCAGGGTGAACATTCTAAAGGACACCACTAAGAAAATTTGAGGTTCAGTCAGATGCCAGAAAAATATTGGGACTGTTTGTTTCATGTTAGTATTGCATGTACCTGGTAGACCTCACAAGGCAATACATAACAATCTTGTAGATAGAAGTAGGGATTGACGGATTGTATCACTGATACTGCAATACTATTATTACTTAAGATTCAGTACTAATACAGAATTTCATTGTAATGATTAAAGTAAAAGAATCACCGCTATGTAGTTGATATATGATATGACAGTTAATCATCTTCATCCTGTATCTTATCTTAATAAGTTTAGTCAGTGTTAGGTGACTAAATGCTTGAAAACATTACGGAGAAGTACACAACTTATATAAATTTATCCTTTAACCAGTTTATATAATCTCCCCTCCAAATGTCACTCTCTGGTGTGCTAGTTTTCTGTTTTCCAGTTTAGTGAAACATTAACGTATTGTTGTAACTTATAAGAGCTGAGATTGAAGAACACTACTTCATGAAGTTTGTAAATTGTTTTCTATAAATCTAGCAAATATGATAAGCATGTGCTTTTTATACACTGGTTTCCGGTAGTAAAATTTTAGCGACACGGAGTTGCCCATGTCAGGATCCTTAACTTTCTACTTTGTAAGGCTATGGCCTGTAGCACGACAAGGCACGACACATGATGGCAAAACTGATCGATGACAGTCACCACAGACTGCTGTGAGACTGTGACAAGCTTAAATTCCTGGACTCGATGAATTATACTTACTCATGGATAATACTAAAACATACTATCAGTTTCATTTTTATAACAATCGAGGAGAACATTCACACAGATTGCAACCCATGGCAAGCTAGCGGCAATCAGAATGCAGACTACATGTTTTTTTATATGCAATTGGCACATATACAAAGCAACAAGAAGGAAGTTATTGATTCAGGCCAAATCATAGACAACAGCACAACTGAGGAGCAAGTGATTTATCACAATTAACATGACATACAATTATACAAACTGACATTTTTAGTGTCTCATCAAAGATGCTCTAACATCACTAGTTTCAACAACAATTTGCATCAATAATTGCTTAGCCGAAAGAAACTTTATAATTCAGTCAAAATACACATCATACTCAACAAATATTCAATGCTCAGCAAAAAGAAACCATAAAACATCATAATTTACAAATATTCCACATTGGAAACAACTTCAATAATCTAAACAGAAACCCTTTTATGGATAACATCAGGTTCCTGATCGGGATAGCTCAGCCCGCTGATAACATCTGGTTCCTTATCGGGATACCTCAGCCCGCCCACGCGATAAAACTTATTTACATGCATATAAAAAAAACTCAAATTAGAGACACTATACATGCAATAAAGCTTGTGCTGAAAACGAGAACGGTAAGAACTGACAATTTATTTAATTAAAAAACTCATGTTTTGGATGCAAATCCCTAATCGGCAGTGATGTGCACTCAAATCACATTCATTTGAATCACTATTTTAAGAATCAGAAGATCTCAGTTGAAAACGGAGGGGGGCTATACTGTATAGCCTATACATACATATATGGAGTTTAAGAAATAATGTAATTTAAAGAGGTGAAATTAAATGTTTGGGCAAACTTACAAAAAATGCACGAAAAGTCAACATCCCAGAGGTGCCTGCTAGGATGGTCGGAAGATGACCCTTCCACACGTCTTCTGCTGTGTACAACACTAAATAAGTAAATAGTATGAGATAAAACGGGACACGAAGGAAGATACTTCTTTAGAAGCATACAATGCCAAGAACGATGCCAGACAAATGAGGAATAGCAGGTAAAGCAAGCCTTCATCTTTCCAGGGGCCTCCAATGCTTTCAATCAGGATCAGGTGTGCAATAGATATTAGGCAACAGAGAAAAAAGGAAGCGGGTAGTAGCCAAGCGCATGCATTCTGGATAAAAAATGAGTAATTGCCCCCTTTGAAGGCCAAATTTCTTTAACAAACATCACCAGAGCATTACGAAGTAATACAAAGAACACATCCATAGCCGGAATATCCGTTGGTTCTGAATTGGATAATGTCTTACGAGCCAACTTAAACAACAGAAAAATAAAGCACACTAATGATTGATGAAACACTGAGAAGACGAATTTTCGTAGCACCTTGGTCGACATCTAGAAAAAAAAAGAAAAAAAGTTAGAAGATAGCAAAAATCTAAGAAAACAAAGGAAAGAATAAACACACGGTTAAAAGACATGGCAAGAAACATTAACGGAGAGCTAAACAGACGACTACGAGATGTAAAGCCACATACCATATTCAAAGAGAACACTAAAAAAACACATCCTGTATGTCCAATGAAAAGGGAAACTACCTTTTCAGCCTAGCATAAATAACAAGATTCCAAGCTTTAAATTTGCCAATAAAAACAAACCAAAGAGATTTGAGACAGGAGGTCACTTCTCTGTTAGGAATATTATATTGAAGTTCAAGAATTATGAACGATAGATTTCCAACAAGAAAGACAGGAGGAGCATTTTACTTAAAAAAAATCATCTTCAATGGTTGCAAAGAGCATGGTGCTGGCAGGAGATTTTCGTGCCAGCAATGTGATTTTCAGTTGCAAAGAGCATGGTGCTGGCAGGAGATTTTCGTGCCAGCAATGTGATTTTCAGCTACATGATTTCTGCGCTTTGTCTCCGCCTACTCTCAAATCTCACCACCCCGTTCATGCCCAACACCAGCTTACTTTCTATTCTAAACCTAAACCAGGTCTTTATCTTTCAATATATTTGTGTGGGTTTATTATGTTGAGGCAGCATTGTACTAACCATATATCTGTATCGGTATGCTAGGTGGGATTTTATGGCCAAGGGGTGATGTTTGTATGAAACCAACCAAAGGCTTTGCATACCGGTGCAGTGCCTGTCATTTCCAAATGCATCCTTGTTGTGCACTGCTTTCTAATGAAATGAACTATCAAATCATGAACACAAGCTGAAGCTCCTACCACCACTATTAGGTGAAAATGAAATTATCAAAAGAAAAAGACCAGTAGAAATGAAAAAAGGGCCAGAAGTTCATATTCCGGTTTCTTGGATTATAATGATAATTCACTGTCTAATTCTACAAACAGCAGTTTATGATTGTGCTATGATTGCTTGCTACTCTCTCGACTAGCACCCAGACCCTTCTGTCATCCCCTATATTACTCTAGCTAATTCTATAATATGCTGCTTGCACATTTTTTTAAAGTACTTAATATTTTCTCTGATCAATCCTCTCTTTGTCTGGACATAACACAATTGTCCATACTCATACACATACTTGTTAATTTGTGCTATCTACTAACAAATTCATAATATAAGTACAGGTGCCTTCATATGATTACTTGATATTTCTCAAGTATGCATGAGTAATTTAGAATATAAAATAGAATCAGCGGATGTGATATTTCAATTTCGAATAAGAATATGAATGAAACAAGCATTGCAACTCAGTCGTTTGCAAGAAAAGCACGCTACGAATTAAGGAGCATAATGAATCATAACATACAGACCCAAAGATACATACATATAAGCACAATTGAGTAAAAGAAATTGCAAGGCGACTGAGTTTTCACAAATATGGGTATAAATTCTTCCGAATATCAAAGAAAGATGTACAAACCTAATTTTGTGCAATCTTCGAATTGATTTTGAAAGGACCCTGAACAACTCGCGATCTCTCAATTTGTAAAGAATCACCAACAAAAACCCTAATTTGATACAAATTGGATAAAAAGAGATTTGTAAATAATCACGAACAAAAACCCTAATTTGATACAAATTGGATAAAAAGAGATGGGATATATGTACCTCTGTAAAATGTTGAAGTGGCGGGAGCGGAAAAAGAAATCAGCGGGAGTGGGAAAGAAATGAGCCGGGGATGACCTGGCTTTGCCTGTAGAAGTAGAACTGTAGTGATTGTTCATATATAGCCGATATCGAAGGGTTGGCTATAATCTATCTATCTATTAACGAAATTCCCGAGCGTTTGATGGAAAATCGCTCGATTTATATTTATCTATTTTTATAGAGATCCTCAATTTTAATAATTAAAATTAAAATTTTTTTCTTTAAATCCTATTTTTTAGAAAAGAAGTCAAAACTTCCTTTTTTTAACATTAACTTTAACATATTCAAAATAAAAATGGTTTTCGAATTTGTAAAAAAGAAGAATTCAAATATACATATTCAAAATAGAAAAAAAAATTATATTTTTATATTAACGTATTCAAAATAGAAAAAAAAAAATTCAAATTTGGTGGAGAAAAAAACTATCTATCTATTTTTTTTTTATAACCAGTCCTGAAGAGAGTTCAACAGACCTAACAAAACAAAACAAAAAACATACACTCAGACATTTCACTTTCGGCTCTTCTTCGATTAGCACATATTTTATGTGTTTTTTCGTTTAATTAGCCTTTTTATTGAATCTATTTTGTACGTTATTATTGTTCAATTTTTGCGTCCCCGTTACAGTATATTTAAATCTTTATCTTATAGTTGATAGAACTCTGAAATCTATTTATTTAATTTTCTAATTTATCTCAATTTTCAAACATAATATATGCAATCAAGGAAATATTTAATTGATGTTATTAAAACAAACTCTCACATCAAAATTATATTATAGTTAGGATATAAAAAATGAGTTTTAATTTATTTTTTTTAAAATAGTATCTTCCAATTCTAATTGAATCCTAAAAAATTTCAATCAAAGTCAAAGAGAATTTTAGTATTTAAATTTTATTATTTTGTATAATTAGTATTTTTATGAGTTTTATTTTTTTTTAAAACAGTATCTTCCAATTCTAATTGAATCCTAAAAAATTTCAATCAAAGTCAAAGAGAATTTTAGTATTTAAATTTTATTATTATGTATAATTAGTATTTTTATAATATGTACAATAGGTGTCGGTCTAAAAAATTGTGAGACAAAATCGGTATAAGAAAATATATGAATAATTAATTTTATTTGGTAGAGTTTTGAAATCATTCAAAAACTATTTATCTAATTTTCTAAGTCATCTCAATTTTCACAATTTTAAATAATTAAAATTAAAATTTTCTTCTTTAGTTCATATTTTTTTGAAAAGAAGTCAACACTTCCTTTTTTAATATTAACATTAACATATTCGAAATAAAAAAGGTTTTCGAATTTGTAGGAAAGAAGAATCCAAATTTACATATTTGAAAAGAAATCAAAATTTCTTTTACATTGGATAAGGGATTTTAATATAATACAAGCAAAGTATAAATTCTATCCCATTACAAATTAATTAAAATCTCCCTTTTGGATCTATAAATACCAATTGCTGCAAAATCTCGATTATCAATATTGATACATGGTGATAATGAAGAGGGCATTTTACTTTTTAGTTTCTTAGGCTATTTTTTCTTCATCATATTTCTTGCATGAATGGATCTATATACTTAGGTTCAAGACGTGTACTCATATACTCATATTCATCTTTATTTATAGATTTAGTGTATTCATAACATTTTTTTCTTTAATTTTTATAGAGATGGTTACACATTACAATCGGTTTATTCCTTTACTTACACAGTATCAAATATGGTTGTTAATGCATATATCTTTTCTATTTATTCCGATTTGAATTTATCAATTTAAATTTGGTTTGAATGTTTAATTTTTAAGATTTGAATTTACTGATTTAATATTTTCTTTCTTTGTTTTATTTTAAAATTTATAATTTATTATGATTTTAGTCATAATTATGAATTATTAGTAACCATTTTTTTTGCTAATTAATTATTAGTAACCACTGGTCGTTCTTTACTTTGGTTTTTGTATTTTTTTTGTTAGTCATCTCAGAACAGAACACATGTGAACAAAAATTAGGATATATTTTTCTGTTTGATAAGTATAGAAAATTGGCACAAAAGGTTTGAACTTTTACCATTCCATCTTTATTTATTATTAATTGTTAATTGTTAATTTATCGTTATTATCTTCTCATTGTTTTTGTTCATAATATTCCAACGTCTTCTTTTAATTAATTCAATCAAATTTGCTTTTTTATCTATATGTATTTATTATAACTGGTGTCGGCCTAAGAAAACGTTACACAAAATTGACGTAAAAAATAAGTTTATAGTTTTTTTTTAATATATATATTAAAATGTGTACAATATTGTGTTCACTAATTTATTTATAGAAATAAACAATATTACAAGGTCGTCGCGACACGCGGTTTATATGTATTTATTACAACGGGTGTCGACCCATGAAAATGTAATACAAGATCGACATAAAACATAAGTATTTAGTTTATTTAGTTGTCTATATATATAATAGATTTGTGCAGTGTTACGTTCATAAATTTATTTATAAATATTTTCTTTTTCGATTTGTTTCTTATATTTACATTTTGAATCTTTTTTAAAAATATTACAAGGCCACCGCGAAGCGCTGCTTAGTCAACTAATTTATCTATATGTATTTTTTACAACTGGTGTCGGCTAAAAAAAAATGTAACACAAAATCGACGTAAAAAATAAGTATACAGTTTATTTTTTTTGTATATATATATATATATATATATATATATATATATATATATATATATATGCCATTGCTCCATACAGAACACCGTTATATAACAAATAATAAAGAACACCTTAGATCTAGTAGATCCAATGGCCCCGCCAGGGGCACCCAATACAAAAAGTTGTTATTTTTTTACCTTCTATCCATCAAACAAAAAAAATAAAAAATAAAAAAAATTTACTGTTCATGCTAACGTCAGCAGTGACGTCATCATGAACAGTAAAAAAATTTATTTTTTTATTTTTTTTGCTGGATGGATAGAGGGTAAAAAAATAACAACTTTTTGTATTGGGTGCCATGACGGAACTCTTATATTAGATTAGATATGAGGTGTTCTTTATTGTTTGTTATGAAGTGCAACTCTATACATACATATACATATATATATATATATATATATATATATATATATATATATATATATAAAATAAAATTTATACAATATTGTGTTCACTAATTTATTTATAGATATTTTCTTCTGAATTCCTTTCTTACATATTCTATATTTAAAAAAAGTACAAGGTCGCTGCAAAACGCGACTTATATGTATTTATTATAATAGGTGTCGGCCGAAAAAAATGTGATATAAAATGGACATAAAAAATAAGTATTTATTTTATTTAATGGTATATATATATATATATATATATTAAAATTTGTATCATATTGTGTTCATTAATTTATTTATAAATATTTGCTTTTCGATTTCTTCTTAAATTTATATTTTGAAATTTTAAAAAAAATATTACATGGCCGCCGCGAAGCGCGGCTTAGTAAACTAGTCTATCTATCTTCTATTATCTATTATATATATAAAGGAAATTCCCCAGGAGTTTGGTGGAGCTCTAGAATCGCTTGATTCATATTTATCTATTTTTCTAGAGCTCCTCTATTTTAAATAAGTAAAATCAAATTTCCTTCTTTAGGTCCTATTTTTTAGAAAAAAAAATCGAAACTTTTTTTAAATGGAATAAGTTCTCTACAAATTATAAACCTAATCAAATTATATAACCATATCTTTAATCCTATATAAAGTGATTATCACCGTAATAAGATTAAATCATCATCATGTACGCCTTTTGTGATTGTATTTTTTCAATTTTCTTATGAATACTGTATATGTTTTGTTGATTAGGTTTTTCTGAATGCGTTCATGTATGTTCATTCTCATGCTTTTTACCTGTAAATTTTTGTTATTCGTATGTTCCCCAGGAGTTTGGTGGAGCTCTAGAATCGCTTGATTCATATTTATCTATTTTTCTAGAGCTCCTCCATTTTAAATATGTAAAATTAAAATTTCCTTCTTTAAACCCTATTTTTTAGAAAAGAAATCAAACCTTCCTTTTTTAACATTAATATAAACGTTAACATAAACATCTTTGAAATAGAAAAGGTTCTCGAATTTGTAGGAAAAAATCAAAACTTCCTTTTTTAACATTAATATAAACGTTAACGTAAACATCTTTGAAATAAAAAAGGTTCTCAAATTTGTAGGGAAGAAGAATTCAAATTACATATTCGAAATTGAAAAGGTTTTCGAATTTGTTGGGAAGAAAAAATTATATATTCGCAATAGAAAAAAAAATTATATTCTTATATTATATATTCGAAATAGAAAAGAAATTTTATATTCTTATATATATACAATCATTACTTCTAATAATGAAATTTTATCACCATGTTTGTAATCATATTTACTTGATTTATAAACAAATTTCTGTAGTCCAGAAATATTAGTTCTCTTTATATTTATGTTTGCTTTTAGAGTATCTATATCTTCTTGAACATAAACAATTAGTCTTGATTTTGACTGTTCTATTTTTTGTAAGATGCAAGAATAGACGCCATAGTTTTGTCATAGTACAAAGAAAATGGATGTAATTTGATGATATTTGTACTATCAAAGAAAGAAGTTGGATGCATGATGATGATGTGCACCTATCAATTCTGATTCACGAGTTTCCGCAAGTCCTACTATGCACTACAAGTTAAGAATTTAAGACGTCAATTTTTTTATATATTGTTATGACAAAAGTTTTGGTTTGAATTTCTGTAAGAAACTACTTACATAATTTTATTTATGCATTAGAATTTTATGTTTGAACTATACAGTTTTTACCATATCCTCCTTCACGTAGAAAGAGAATAGAGATCGTGCCAGGTGATCATAATCAATTGATATCTGTAAAATTAGAAGAGAGATCGTGCTAGGTGATCATAATCAATTGATATCTGTAAAATTTTATGTTTGCTTTTTGTCTTTCCTTTTAACCACTCTTCTTTTCTTTGTTTATTTTGATATATATTATCTATATAAAATAAAATCCCCGAGGAGTTTTAGAACCGCTCGAATCCTATTTATTTAAAATTTTAGAACTCCTCTATTTTTAATAATTAAAACCAAAACTTCCTTATTTATGCCATATTTTTTAGAAAAGAAATCGTAACTTCCTTATTAACATTAACATTAACATCTTCGAAATAGAAAAAGTTTTCGAATTTGTAGGAAAGAAGAAATCAAATTTATATATAGGCCCTATTTTTTAGAAAAGAAATCAGAACTTCCTTTTATAACATTAACATTAATTAACATATTCAAAATAGAAAAAGTTTTCGAAATTGTATAGAAGAAAAAAAATTTATATATTCGAAATAGAGAAAAAAATTTATATTTCAAAACTTCCTTTTTTAACATTAACATCTTCGTATTAGAAAAGGTTTTTGAATTTGTATGGAAAAGAATTCAAATTTACATATTCAAAATAAAAAAAATTATATTCTTATATAAACACACTCATTGCTACAATTTTTTTCATTATCTAATCAGTTTTATTTTTGTTTGTCTAGGTTTATATAAAGGATTTTCTTTCAAAATCTCTCCGATTATTAACATAAAACATTAATAAAGGTTAGTTTTGAAATTTTTGTATTGTACAGATTGTCTTTGTCTTAATTTTCAGTATAGTGAATTTGTTTCTATTTTTAAAGTAATTGCACGGAAATCTTTAACGTTAGTACAAAGTAACAAAGTAAGCAATTATAAACTGAATTATAAACGGGGAGCATGCATGCATGTGAATATGTGATGTATTTATGAAGTTCTTACACGATTCCGATTTAACTTGTCAACTTGTATTCAAACTACTTGAAAAAAAAACGCTCTCAACTTTAAACGTTCTAAACTTTATACAGTAAACTAGCCGTTAACGGCTCCCGTGTCAATCTGGTCTCACTGGCCGGCGCATGGCCGGAAATTCACTACATCTTTCGCTTCTATTTGCTTATCTCTGTTTATCGTGTCTTTGGTTCTTCGTTTTTTCTTTAACGTCGTGTTTCTTCCATTGCCGACTCCTTCCCCCTCTTCCTTCCCCCCTCACTTCATCTTCTTTCTTCCCCGTCCCCAGCCTTTCCCCCCACCCTCCCAGCCCGCACCCCCCTCTCTTTCACACTTTCATCACCACCCTTCCAATTCTCTCCCTTCATACCTTGCACTACCTCATTCGCCCGTAACTAATACCTTCACCATACACCCCTTCCTCAACCCCCCGACTCAACCTTCTTCCCTAACATCCCCTCCACCTCCCCTCTCTCCACCTCCTCCCTCTTCTCCTCAAACTCTAACCCCTCTTCTCCTCCCCCGCCACTTCCCGTACTCCCCGTTTCATCCACTTAACTCCCCCCTTCTAACCGACCTTAAATCCCGAACTCACACTACCCCCTTCACTTTCATTATCCGAATTTACGAGTATCGCGTTGTTTTTTTTGTTTTTATATTTTGCTTGTTCATTTTGTTAATATATCTTTGTTTGTATATTTCGTTTATTTTGTATTGTTTATATATTCTGTTATTATATTTTGTTTGTTTTTCTGTTATTACATTGTGTTTGTATATTTTTGTTTGTATATTTTGTATATTTTGTTTTTTGTATATTTTGTTATTATATTTTGCTATTATTTTGTTGGTTTGTTTTTCTATTTGTTTGTATATTTTGTTTTTCTCTTTGTATGTATATTTTGTATATTTTGTTTGTATTTTTTGTTTTTTGTTTGTATATTTTGTTTGTATATTTTAATGTCGCGTAGTTTGCGTGTTGGCAGTTTGAATTTAGGTACCTTGTCAGGTAAACTGTTGGAGCTAGTGGATGTGCTGAAGAAGCGGAGAGTGGATGTGGCTTGTATCCAAGAGACTAGGTGGAAGGGGGCTAATTCCAGAGTAGCGAACATGTATAAATTGTGGTACTCAGGTCTTGCCAACTCGAGGAACGGAGTGGGTATTCTTTTGGCGGAGGATTTAAAGGACAACGTTGTGGAAGTGAAGAGGTGCAATGACAGGATCATGTCCGTCAGAGTGGTGGTTGGGGAGAAGGTGGTGAACGTGGTGTGTGTGTATGCACCTCAAGTCGGTTTGAGCGATTCTGAGAAGGAGGCGTTCTGGGTCTGTTTGGATGAGTTGGTTGGCAGTATTCCTGACGACCAATTCGTAGTGCTGGGTGGCGATTTCAATGGTCACATTGGTGAGAGGGCAGATGGTTACACCAGCGCTCATGGCGGTTTTGGCTTTGGAACCAGGAATGCCGGTGGGTCCGCCTTGTTGGACTTTGCTACTGCCCAGGAGTTGGTAATCGTGAATTCTGTTTTTCAGAAGAGGGAAGAGCACCTCATCACCTTTAGTAGCGGGGGAAACGTCTCTCAGATTGACTACCTTCTTATGCGCAGTCGGGATGTCAGGACGTGCATGGATTGCAAGGTGTTCCGGAGTGAGGCGTGTGCATCCCAGCACCGGTTGTTGGCCATGGATGTGACCATGGGGGGTCGAGTTATCCGCAGGTCGAGAGAGTTCAGACCGAGAATCCTGTGGAAAGATCTGAAGGGCGAGAAGGCGGTCGAATTCAGGGAGTCTTTGGTCATCGAAGGTAGTTTTGCTCGTAATGGAGATGCTAACTGTAGGTGGACCAGCATGGCGGAGGACATCCGGCGTGTGGCCGAGAAAGTGGTGGGGATTTCCTCGGGTAGGTTCCGGGGCAATAGGGAGTCATGGTGGTGGAACGTGGAGGTCCAAACGAAAGTTAAGGCTAAACGTGCACTCTTTAAAGAGCTTTTGTCGATGAGTTCAGGGGCGGAGAAGAGCCGGAAGATGGAAGAGTACAAGGTGGCGAGACGGGAGGCTAAGAAAGCAGTGGCGAAAGCCAAAGGGGAAGCTTATGAGGGGTTGTACAAGCGCCTGGATACCAAGGAAGGAACGAATGCTATCTTTAAACTAGCTAAAGCTAGGGAGAGAGGGCGTCGCGACCTGGGTGCAGTTAAGTTTGTAAAGGATGATTCAGACCGAGTGTTACTTAATGAAGACGCTATTAAGGAGAGGTGGAGTTCGTACTTCCATAACCTTTTCAATGAGAATAGGAGGAGTTGGGCTGGTGGGGATCTAGAGATCCCACCTTCGTCTCCTTGTGAGCGTATTAGCGAGGACGAGGTCAAGGGGGCCATTCGTAAGATGGCGAGAGGGAAGGCGGTTGGTCCGGATCAGATTCCAATCGAGGTGTGGATTTGTCTTGGTGATGTTGGCGTTAAGTGGCTAGTTAATCTGTTTAATGATCTCCTCTTGGGTGATAAGATGCCAGCAGTATGGAGGCGTAGTGTTGTAGTTCCTTTTTTCAAGAACAAAGGCGATGCTCAGAGTTGTAGTAACTATCGAGGTATTAAATTACTCAGCCATACTATGAAACTCTGGGAGAGAGTGGTAGAAGGCCGGATTAGAAGAGAAGTCGTAATCTCTGAGAATCAATTTGGTTTTATGCCGGGGAGATCGACGACCGAGGCCATCCATCTCGTTAGACGCCTTATGGAGAAGTTCAGGGAGCGCCGCAAAGACCTCCATATGGTGTTCAGTGATCTCGAGAAGGCATATGATAGTATCCCCCGTGAAGCAATTTGGAAGACCCTCTTAGAGCGGAGTGTATCATCGCCATACGTTAGAGTGATCCAAGACATGTACTCCCAAGCTAGTTCTTGCGTCCGGACCCCAGTGGGTGACTCTCGTTTCTTCCCTGTTGGGATTGGGCTTCATCAGGGATCGACCCTTAGTCCTCTCCTTTTCGCTCTTATCCTTGACAGCATGTCACGCGGGATCCTAGACGCCGTCCCGTGGTGCATTCTCTTCGCTGACGATATAGTGCTAGTGGCGGAGTCTAGGGGGGAGGTCAACGAGAAGTTGGAACTTTGGAGATCTACTTTGGAGTCACAAGGCCTGCGGGTGAGTAGAACTAAAACCGAGTATCTCTGGTGCAACTTCAGTGGCGAGGCCATCGATGAAGGGGTGGAGGTTAAGATCGAAGATCAGACCGTCCCTCGTACGGATAAGTTCAAGTATCTGGGGTCGATCATCCAGAAGGAAGGTGAGGTTGTAGACGATGTCAAGCATCGTATCAATGCTGGGTGGCTAAGGTGGAGGGCAGCGTCAGGGGTGATGTGCGACAAGAAGGTACCTTTAAAGTTGAAAGGGAGATTCTACAGAGCAGCAATCCGACCCGCGTTGTTATATGGTTCTAAGTGCTGGGCAGCGAAGAAGACCCACGAAAGCAAGTTGGAAGCAGCTGAAATGAGGATGTTGCGGTGGTCGTGTGGCCGCACGATGCTAGACAGAATTCCTAATAGGGTGTTTAGAACCGAGCTTGAAGTGGCGCCACTATCGGCGAAAGTTAGGGAAGGGAGGTTGAGATGGTTCGGCCACGTCCGTAGGAGGCGGCCGGAAGCCCCAGTGAGAAGGGTCGTGAATCTTTCAGTTGTGGGGGTGAGGAGGAGAGGCAGACCGAGGAGGACATGGGAAGAGCAGCTTAGGTTGGACTTGAAGGCTTTGAACCTAAGTGAGACCATGACCGCTGATAGGTGTTCGTGGAGGCGGCAGATCAGAGTGGTGGACTCCCTTCAAGGGGACGGCTCTGTAGTGGAGAACCTCAGAGTTGGGTTGTCTCGGATGGCCTTATCTTAGGGGTTCAGCTTTTTGCGTTATCTTTTCCTTTTTCATTTTTTTTTATCATATGTTGCCCGTTTGTGCAGGTGCAGGGAGCTTCGCTTATTGGTATCTAGAGGCATGGTAGGTAAGTCCGGTGTGGAGAAAGCCATGGGCTCAGGTATTGCTGTGAACTTTGTCGCGTATCTTTTAGATTTCTTTGTCTATACCACACACCGTATATGGCGTGCACTTAGCCGATGGTCTTCACGGAAACAGCCTCCCCACCCTAAAAAGTGGGGGCATGGTCTGCGTACAACCTACCCTCCCCAGACCCTGCTCTGAGCGGGATATACTGGATATGTTTGGTTTGGTTTGGTTTTTTACACGATTCCGATTTAAATTATCAGTGAAAATATATCAAATATTCATGTAATTTACTATTTTGTTAAAATTGTAATGGTATGTCTGAGTTTAACTATATTATTATATAGATGGCTTTGTTTAAATTTTGTCTCTATATATGCTGTATTTAGTAGCTTTGATTTAAATAAAAAGGTTCAAATTTGCAAGTTTATGCATGACCTACAATATAATGTACAGTATAAGTTCAAATCTAAAAGATAGGATAGTTACAAAAAGAAACCGTTCATCTAAATGATGTTCACCTGCAAATTGACCGGGTGCTTTGCTGTACTATTATAAAGCTTGTATGTATATTCATGTTGCTAAGACGGGTAATTTGAAACAAATCGTTCATTATAAATTTTAAATTTATAAATTTATCATATCATTTTTTTATTTAAAAATTTCTTTATCGTTCAACATAAATAATTTATGATAGGAGTATTAATTGTTTTATCTACAAATATTTATTACAATGGGTGTCGGTCTAAAAAAACGTGACACAAAATCGGTATAAAAAAATTATTTTATTTTATTATCTACGCATATTTAATTTGTACAATATTGTGTTCACTAATTTTACAATGTTTGTCGGCCTAAAAAAGCGTGACACAAAATCGGTATGAAAAGAATTAGTTTATTTTATTATCTGTGCATATTTAATTTACACAATATTGTGTTCACTAAATTATGTGATATTTTAGATATTTTTGTCAAATTTATTCTTAAATAATCTTTACTCTAAATATTTTTTTCAAAAATGTTATAAAATGGTCGCGAAACGTAGCTTAGTGGACGAATGGAGAACCACTGTGATCTGAAATTAAGTTGTACATTATTTTCGTGTCCAACTCATTTGAATAATGATCTTAAGTCATTATGAAAGTAGATGACAAATCAACTTGAGTGGTTAAAATCTACCAAAATATGATAAATTATAACTCTGTTATGGTTATTAGTTAAATTCTATTTATCTATTTTTTTAGAGCTCTTCTTTTTTAAATAATTAAAATTAAAATTTTCTTCTTTAGGTCTTATTTTTTGAAAAATGAAATCAAAACGTTATTTAAACTGGACAAGAAATTTTTTTAATTTGAAATAGAAAAGGTTTTCAAGTTTCTCTATTTTAAATAATGAAAATCAAAGGGGGTGTTTGAGGGAACTTTTTCTCAGAATAAGTCAACTTATTTTAAGACAAAGTTAGAGATTCCTAACTTTTCAACTTATTTTCCAACTTATTTTTGCAACTTATTGAATCTTAAACAGTGTTCTAAAAAGCGGTAAGCGGTTCTAAGCGGTGGAGGACCTTTTAGCGCTTAAGCGGTTAAGCGGATGCCTTGGCGGAATTTTAAGCGGGTCATTAAGCGGATTGTGAATATATACATATTTATTTTAATTATTTTAATTATATATGTTTATTATATATATTAATTTATAATATAAAATTTGAAAAATATGTAAAGAAAAAATTAAAAAAAAATAATTAAAGGGTCAAAATTTGGTCAAACCGCTTAATCCCCGCCAAAATCCCCCATAAATCCGCTTAATCCCGCCTAATCCCGCTTAATCCCACCTAAACCCGCTTAATCCCCTGAAAAACGCTTAATTCCCCGATTTTGTACTAATCGAAGCGGTTAAGCCTTCAAAACCGCCTAGGCGGCCGCTTAGGCCGCTTTTTAGAACAGAGATCTTAAACATACATTAAATACTTGTATGAAAAGAAATTATCAAAATATAAAATTTTTACCCGAAAATAAGTCCATAAGCCCATTAAAAAAGTTAAGCCAGACAGACACAAAATTTCCTTCTTAATTAGTTCCTATTTCCTAGGAAAGAAAGCAAAACTTCCTTTTTTAACATTATCACTAACATCTTCGAAATGGAAATGGTTTTTGAATTTGTAGGGAAGAAGAAGTCAAATTTCTATATTCGAAATTGAAAAAAAAAATTATATTTCAGAACTTCCTTTTTTAATATTAACATCTTCGAAATAGAATTTTTGAATTTGTATGGAAGAAAATTTCAAATTTACATATATGAAATAAAAAATAATTTTTTTTATAATATTTCAACATCTTTTTTTAATTAATTCAATCAAATATGCTCTTTTATCTATGTGTATCTATTACAACGGCGTCGGCCTAAAAAAACGTGACACAAAATCGACGTAAAAAATAAGTATATGATTTTTTTTGTCTATATACATATTAAAATTTGTACAATATTGTGTTCACTAATTAATTTTTAAATATTTTTTTGATTTCTTTCTTAAATAGACTATATTTTGAAAAAAAAATTAAAAAATATTACAATACCGTCGAGAAACATGTCTTATATGTATTTATTATAACGGGTGTCGAACTAAGAAAACGTGAAACAAAATCAACATAAAAAATAGGTATATAGTTTATTAGTTGTCCCAATTATATTAAAATTTGTACAATATTGTGTTAATTATTTTATTTATAGATATTTTCATTTTGATTTCTTTCTTAAATTCATTTTTTTAAATTTTTTTAAAAAATATTATATGGCCGCCGCAAAGCTCGGCTTAGTCAACTAGTTATATATATAAAGGAAATTCCCCGGGAGTTTGGTGGAGGTCTAGAATCGCTCGATTCATATTTATCTATTTTTCTAGAACTCCTCTATTTTAAATAATAAAATCAAAACTTCCTTCTTTAGGTCCTATTTTTTAGAAAAGTAATCAAAACATCCATTTCGCTCGATTCATATTTATCTATTTTTCTATAGCTCCTCTATTTTAAATAATAAAATCAAAACTTCCTTCTTTAGGTCCTACTTTTTAGAAAAGAAATCAAAACTTCGTTTTTTAACATCAGCACTAACATCTTCGAAACAGAAAAGGTTTTCGAATTTGTATGGAAGAAGAATTCAAATTTATATATTCAAAATAGAAAAAAAATAATTTCAGAACTTCCTTTTTTTAATATTAACATCTTCGAAATAGAAAAGGTTTTTGAATTTGTATTTCTAATAATAAAATCAAAAAATCCTTTTTTAGGTCCTACTTTTTAGAAAGAAATCAAAACTTCCTTTTTAACATCAGCACTAACATCTTCGAAATAGAAAAGGTTTTTGAATTTGTATGGAAGAAGAATTCAAATTTACATATTTGAAATAGCGAAGAAATTTTAGATATTTATCTATCTATCTATCTTTTATCTATCTATCTATTATCTATTTATCTATCTATACGATCAAATTTTATCACAATGTTTGTAACTCATAAATGGAATCGCTCAGATCTTATTTACCTACTTTTCTAGAATTTTTCAATTTAAATTCATAAAAATCATTAAAATTGAAATCTCCTTATTTACATTCGATTTTATAGGAGAATCAATAATTATATTAAAAAAAAATCTTATTTCCATTATAAAAAGGGAAAATCCTACATTCCTTCTTCATCTAAAAATATCATTAAATTTGAAATATGTGAATTTAATATCTAAAAATCTCATTAAATTTGATTTTGCTCCCGGGAGGTTTTCCTTTATCTATTATATATATATATATATATATCTATTATATATATAAAGGAAATTCCCCAGGAATTTGGTGGAGCTCTAGAATCGCTTGATTCATATTTATCTATTTTTCTTGAGCTCCTCTATTTTAAATAAGTTAAATCAAATTTCCTTCTTTAGGTCCTATTTTTTAGAAAAAAAAAATCGAAACTTTTTTTAAATGGAATAAGTTCTCTACAAATTATAAACCTAATCAAATTATATAACCATATCTTTAATCCTATATAAAGTGATTATCACCGTAATAAGATTAAATCATCATCATGTACGCCTTTTGTGATTATATAAAGGAAAACTCCCAGGAGCTCTAGAATCGCTCGGATCCTATTTATCTATTTTTCTAGAGCTCATTTATTTTAAATAATTAAAATCAAAACTTCCTTCTTTAGACCCTATTTTTTAGAAAAGAAATTAGAACTTCCTATTTTAACATTAACATTAACATATTCAAAATAGAAAAGGTTTTCGAATTTTTTGGGAAAAAGAATTCAAATTTACATATTCGATAACATTACCATTAACATATTCGAAATAGAAAAGGTTTTCGAATTTGTTGGGAAAAAGAATTCAAATTTACATATTCGAAATACAAAATAAATTTTGTATTCTTATATATATATAATCATTACTTCTAACGATCAAATTTTATCACCATATTTGTAACCCTTTTCTTGTTTGCACTAATTTTTGTGATTTTCATGTTGCTTTTCTTTATTGGTTTTGAAGTTTTGAATGCTGAATTTAGAGCGATTATCAATGCCAAAGGTATCCTTAATAATCTCTTTCTTTCTTTCTAAAATACTTAAAATACTTATATTTTAAATTAAACTTCCTTCTTTAAGTCCTATTTTTTTAAAAAGAAGTCAAAACTTCCTTTATTAACATCAGCACTAACATCTTCAAAATAGAAAAGGTTTTTGAATTTGTTTTGAAGAAGAATTCAAATTTACATATTCGAAATAGAAAAAAAAATTATATTCTTATATATATACAATCATTACTTGATCAAATTTTATCACCATATTTGTCGTGCTTTTGCTCTTAAGTCTCATATTAACATTTTTTCCTCTTTTCTTTGCATGCAAAGTTCCATGCAAAACCTGATAATTGACAAAGACGGTCTATATATGAAGTAGTTCACCGTAACTGTAAGTTTCGACCAATATGTTTAATTGTTTGAGAATAAAAATTTTCTCGAAACTTCAGAATAATCGTGGAAATACTGACCAAAGCAATGGAAGACCTGGCACAATACAAACGAGAGCAAATGTTGAATTGTTGATTGCCATCCATGTTTAAATATACAAATAATGGCATGCACAGCTTTCCAAGTTTATCTTTTGCAGGTCACCAAGGGTTCAACTTCAAAAACGTCAACTACAAAGCATGTGAGTGATTGGAAAGGAAAAACAGATAAGGGAGAAACTTTAAAATATGTTAAGTTAATTGTGAATTATTAATAATCATCATTTGGTTCTTCGATTTTTATATTTTTTTATTAGTGATCTCAATATAAAAACAGTTGATCGTGTGATCAAAAATTAGGAGATCTTTCTTTGTTTGAGAAGTAGAAGCATTTGAGAAATTTGCCACAAAAGGCTTGAATTTTTACCATTCCCTATTTATTTGTTTATTATTAATTATTAATTTGTCGTTATTATTTTCCCATTATTCTTGATCATTATATTTCAACATCTTCTTGTAATTAATTCAATCAAATTGATTTTTTTTGTATGTACTTATTACTACGGGTGTCGGCCTAAGAAAAAGTACCACAAAATCGACGTAAAAAATAAGTATATAGTCTAAAAAATAAGTATATAGTCTAAAAATTAAGATATTTTCTTTTTCATTTCTTTCTTAAATTGTTTATATTTTGGAAAAATTTAAAAATTATTGCAACCCCGTCGCAAAATGCTGCTTATATGCATTTATTACAACAGGTGTTGGCCTAAGTAACCGTGATACAAAATCGACATAAAAAGAAATATATAGTTTATTTAGTTGTCTATATATATATATATATTAAAATTTGTACAATATGGCTGTTAGGAATATGTTGTACTTGATGATAACTTCACAATCAATCAAATTGTTTAAGGTTTTGTAGCTGTCAACGGATGAGGATTTATAACTCTATCCGTTGACAGGTAGCTCATCAACGGATGAGGTTTTGTAGCACACTGCAGTATCTCTATGTTATCAGTTGATAGTGTTTTTATCCACAGTCATGTTGACTATCAACGGATAGGCAGAATAGGGTAGCCAATTGTAAATAAGCTATGCTATGTAATTCTGTCTAAGTGAAAGTGTATCAACGGATGAAGACTAAACTCTATCAACGGATACAACTCAAATCCACTCTATCAACGGATACAGCTCAAGTCCCAATATCAACGGATACTGCTCTATACATCATCAACGGATGTTAGTGTACATCATCAACGGATAATCATTGACACTGATTTCTATGATTAGCTGGAGATTAGCAGTTGATAAGGACATGTTTGACTGACATATCACATGAGTTGAAAGTAGATACAAAAAGCAGTATGGCAGCCATACTTTGGAAACACAGAAGAAAGAAGCATTCCACTTACACTAAGAATATAAGAGGTGCAGGAGACATGTCTGAACACAAGGACAACCTTTCGGCTACATGTGTATTTGGAGTGTAGTAGCAAGTCAACTAGAATTAGATTAGTATTATCTTATTCCAGTAGTACTTGTAAAACTTGGGATATATAACCAAGTGTAGCAACTCTTTGTAAGTTAAGAAAACAGACATATTTGCTTAGGGTTTCTTGAATATCTTTAGAAGCAAAGAGTTGTAAAACGGCAGCTGTGTACATTTTGTATCACAGAGTTTTCTTCAAATAAAAGCTTCAGGTGGTGCATATTAACCACCTGATTTTATATGTGTTTGTGTTTAAATCTTACATTGCAATTATCTCTTCATAAGTTTCTGAAGTTCTTATCAGAAATTTATAAATATCAAGAATTGTATTCAACCCCCCCTTCTACAATTATACAAGTGTGTAATCTGGGAATAACAATTGGTATCAGAGCAAGCTTCTAACATATTTGAAGTTTAAAGATCAACACACTTCCAACATGTCTAAGAAGGATTATGGAGTGAAGATTCCAGTTCTTGATAGAGAAAATTACTTTCACTGGAAAGTAAAAATGCGTCTACATCTCTCGTCTATTGATGAGGGTTTTGTGGATTGCATTGACAAGGGTCCTCACGTTCCAATGAAGACGGCAACAAGAGTTGGCCTGGCTGATGATGTGCCTGACACTTTCATTCCCAAACCTGTTTCTGAGTGGAGTCTTGAAGATATTGCAGAAGTCCACAAAGACAAAAAGGCCATGAATATTCTGTTCAATGGTCTAGAAACAGACATGGTTGACAATGTTATTAACTGCACTACCGCCAAGGAAGTATGGGACATTGTTCAAACCCTGTGTGAAGGAACAGAACAGGTAAGGGAAAACAAGATGCAACTACTAATCCAACAGTATGAACATTTTCACTTTAAGAGTGGAGAAACATTGAATGATACATTTAGTAGATTTCAAAAGCTACTAAATGGTTTGAAACTGTATGGAAGAGTCTATCAAGTTAAAGACTCTAATCTCAAATTTCTGAGATCACTGCCCAAGGAATGGAAGCCAATGACTGTTTCTCTAAGAAACACTCAAGAGTACAAGACATTTACTCTTGAAAGGCTCTATGGAACTTTAAAGACCTATGAGCTGGAAATGGAGCAGGATGAAGAGATTGAGAAGTCTCAAAAGAAAAGTGGGTCAGTTGCACTCGTTGCCAATTTGGAGCAAAAGGAGGAAAGGACAGAAACTGCTAGTTCTACACCAAACAGGGAGGTTTGTAAAGGTAGAGCAGAATCAAGCAGGAACAAGGAAAAGGTGTCTGAGGAATTGAATGCCCTTCAGCAGGATGAATTGGATGAGATAGATGAGCACTTAGCTTTTCTATCTAGGAGATTCTCTAAGCTGAAATTCAAGAGAAACTCTAGGATGGCCAAGCCATTTAACAAGGATTTTTCCACAAACAACTATGTGGATAAATCCAAAATTAAATGCTACAATTGTGGGATTGCTGGTCATATGATAAGTGAATGCAGGAAACCTAGATCTGAGAACAAGGGAAAGCCAACCGAGGTTGTTGACTATAAGAAGAAATATTTTGATCTTCTCAGGCAGAAAGGAAAGGCATTCTTGACCCAAGAGTATGACTGGGCTGTTGATGACAATCATTCTGATGATGATGCTGAGTTAGTCAACCTTGCTTTAATGGCTGATTCTGGAGAGCAGGAAGCAAGTTCAGCTAGCAATCAGGTATTTTCTACTAATCTCTCTGAGCTCACTAAAGAGGAATGCAATAGTGTTATAGATGAAATGTCTACTGAACTATATCACTTAAGTGTTACTCTTAAATCACTTACTAAAGAGAACAATAGAATTAAAGAGTCTAATATGTTTTTAAGTGATAGAAATGCTGCTCTAGAATCTCAATTTCTAGAATTTGAGAAAATGAGAGTTGATTGCAATAATGCTAAAAGTGAACTTGAAGCTGTGTTAAAAAAAGAACTGATTTCAAAAGACCAGCTTGAAAAAGAACAAGGGATAATTGCTAAATTTCAAAGTTGTAGGAATATTTCTCAAAACATAATAGAAGTTCAGGGAATAGAATCATTTGTGAAGGATACCTGGACTCAAAGGAAAAAGGAGCTAGAACCTGGCCTTGAGGATCTAGAGACTATTTGTGAATCAACGGATAGTGATCATCCGTTGACAGATGAACCGTCAACGGATGAGAGGTATCCGTCGACTAACAAAAAGTCTGTTAGTAAGAAGGAACTTAGGAAACTGGACATCAAGTATGGTCCAGTAAACAAGAATTTTGTTAGTGGTGAGTGCAGCAAAACCAAATCCAGTGGGAAGGCTAAGACAGGTGATTTACACAACAAAAAGGATGTTGGTAAATCAGACAATGAAAAGGTAGAAATTGAGGGCAAAAAGAAAAAGAACAGAAATGGTAAGATAGGCATCAACAAGAAAAACAATTACTCTCCTGACAAGTTTGCTCCTAGGAAAACTTGTAGTAATTGTAATAGTGTCAATCATTTATCTTCTAATTGCAAGATTGTTAACAAGGCTCCTGTTCATGTACCTCAACCAATGCCATGTATGCCTGCAATGCCTGGTTTGTATCAAAATGCTAGTTTTTCAAATCCATATGTGAACATGCCATATGTGTCTAATCCATACTTTCAATCTATGAATGTGCCACAAATGTCATGGAACCTACCTAACATGAATAATATGTATGCCAATTTTCCACACATGCATGCATCCAATATTCATGCAAATGAGCATTTGTCAAACCCCATTACTCAAGCATCTACACCTAAGATGAAGAATGCTAAGAGTGCAAAGTCAAAGGCTAACAAGAAAGGACCCAAGGAAGCTTGGGTACCAAAATCAACTTGATTTGTTTTTGAAATGTGTGCAGGGAAACAGAAGGAATCTATGGTACCTAGACAGTGGATGTTCTAGGCACATGACAGGAGATTCAACCCTGCTCACAGAGTTCAAGGAAGGAGCTGGCCCTAGAATTACCTTTGGAGATGACAGCAAAGGATATACTAAGGGATATGGCCTGATTTCAAAAGACAATGTCATCATTGAAGAAGTGGCTTTAGTTGAAGGTTTAAAGCACAATTTGCTGAGTATCAGTCAGATTTGTGACAAAGACTATGAAGTAAAGTTCACAAAAGAAGCCTGTGTTGTTTCTGCCAAGGAAGACAACAATGTGGTATTGACAGGCTTTAGAAAAGGAAATGTTTACATAGCTGACTTCAATTCAGCATGCTCAGAGTCCATTACTTGTCTCTTCAGCAAAGCAAGTAAGGATGAGAGTTGGCTATGGCATAAGAAGCTGTCACATTTGAATTTTAAAGTTATGAATGATTTGGTAAGAAAGGATCTTGCTAGAGGAATCCCTCATTTGGAGTTTGTCAAAGATGGGCTATGTGATGCCTGCCAATTAGGGAAACAAAAGAAATCATCTTTCAAAAGCAAGACAGAGTCATCCGTTGTTAAGCCTCTTCAATTGCTGCATATGGATTTATTTGGTCCAGTAAATGTCATGTCCATTTCAAAGAAGAAATACTGTCTGGTGATTGTAGATGATTTTTCTAAGTTCACATGGACTTTCTTCCTGCACTCCAAGGATTGTGCAATTGAAATAATTATCAATCACCTCAGAATGCTAAACAATGGTTCTGAAGACAGAGTACAAAGGATCAGGAGTGACAATGGTACTGAATTCAAGAATTCCACAATGAAGATTTTCTGTGAAGAGAATGGAATTGTCCATGAGTTTTCTGCTGCCAGAACACCTCAACAAAATGGAGTTGTTGAAAGGAAAAACAGAACTCTCATTGAAGCAGCTAGAACAATGTTAAGTGAATCAAGATTACCAACATATTTCTGGGCTGAAGCTGTCAACACTACATGCTTTACTCAGAATATTTCCTTGGTCAATCAAGCTAGAGGAATGACTCCTTATCAGTTATTAACCAACAAGAAACCAACTTTAGCTTTTCTACATGTCTTTGGATGTAAGTGTTTTGTGCTAAGGAATCATGGAGATAATTTAGGCAAATTTGAAGCAAAGGCAGATGAAGCTATTTTCGTTGGATATGCAGCAGGGAAAGCCTACAAGGTCTACAATCTAAGAACCAACATTGTTATGGAATCTGTACATGTTGTGTTTGATGATCAAAAGATTCTAGGCCTAAATGATGAAGGCTACCATGAAAAGTTGGAATTTGAGAATGAAGGTGAAGGAAGAATGTACTATGATGATGATGAGGAGAATGAAGATCATGACCACAGAAATCCACCTAGAGCTGTTATACCAACTAGAAGTGATGCTTACACTGAAAATGAAGCATCCGTTGACAGTCATTCTGCAACATCCGTTGACACTATTAGAGATGCATCCGTTGACAGAAATTCTCAAGCATCCGTCGACAGGCAAAATGATGCATCCATTGACAGTCAACTTCATAACTCAGCAAGGACAACAAACTCAGGGGGAGTTTCTCATGGTCAAAGTTCAATGCTAAATCAACATGATCATGGAAATGAAGCAACCTCATCAAGATCAAATCTTCCACCTGCAAGAAAATGGACTAGAAATCATCCATTTGAGTTAATCATTGGTGAATCAAATTCAAGAGTCCAAACTAGAAGGGCCACTCAAGCGGAATGTCTATACAGTAGCTTCCTGTCTCAAGAGGAACCTAAGAAAGTGGAAGATGCCCTTCTAGATCCAGATTGGGTGTTAGCAATGCAAGAAGAGCTAAACCAATTTGAAAGGAATAAAGTATGGAAACTTGTGCCCAAACCTGATGATAGAAGTGTCATAGGTACTAAATGGGTTCTCAAGAATAAGACAGATGAAAATGGCATAATTGTGAGGAATAAAGCTAGATTAGTGGCAAAGGGCTATTCTCAAGAAGAAGGAATAGATTTTGATGAAACTTTTGCTCCAGTAGCAAGACTTGAGGCAATAAGAATCTTTCTAGCCTATGCAGCACATGCCAATTTCAAAGTCTATTAGATGGATGTCAAAAGTGCCTTTCTAAATGGGGAACTGGAAGAAGAGGTCTATGTCCATCAACCTCCTGGTTTTGAGGATCCAGAATTTCCAGAATATGTATATCTTCTCATGAAAGCACTTTATGGTTTGAAGCAAGCACCAAGAGCCTGGTATGACACTTTATCTCAATTTCTTTTGGAGAACCACTTCACTAGAGGTACAGTAGATAAAACCTTATTTCATAGGGATATTAATGGCTCTTCAATACTTGTTCAAATCTATGTAGATGATATTATTTTTGGGTCTACAGATGAGAAGCTTTGCAAAAAGTTTGCCAAACTTATGCAAAGTAGGTATGAAATGAGTATGATGGGTGAATTAACTTACTTTCTTGGCCTACAAGTAAAGCAAGTTAATGAGGGCATTTTCATAAGTCAAACAAAATATATTTATGATCTCTTAAAGAAATTTGACTTAATGGATTGTACATCTGCTAAAACACCTATGGCCACTGCAACTAAGCTTGAGTTGAATACTAAGGAAAAGTCTGTGGACATCTCAAGTTATAGAGGCATGGTAGGTTCACTTTTATACCTAACAGCTAGTAGACCTGATATAATGTTTTCTACTTGTCTTTGTGCTAGATTTCAAGCTGATCCTAGAGAGTCTCACTTAATAGCTATTAAAAGAATTTTCAGGTATCTCAAGGGAACACCAAACCTTGGCATTTGGTACCCAAGAGAATCTGGTTTTGATCTAACTGGCTATTCAGATGCAGATTATGCAGGTTGCAGAGTTGATAGGAAAAGTACTACAGGCTCCTGTCAATTTCTAGGAAACAGGCTTGTGTCATGGTTCAGTAAGAAACAAAACTCAGTCTCCACTTCTACAGCTGAAGCTGAGTACATTGCGGCTGGAAGCTGTTGTGCACAGATTCTATGGATGAGAAACCAACTCATTGACTATGGTCTAAAAGTTGAGAAGATTCCAATTTTCTGTGACAACACAAGTGCTATTGCCATCACAGGGAATCCAGTGCAACATTCGAGAACCAAGCACATTGACATCAAATACCACTTCATTAGAGAACATGTGATGAATGGTACAGTAGAAATGCACTTTGTGCCAAGTGAAATGCAGCTTGCAAATATCTTCACCAAGCCTCTTGATGAATCCACATTCACAAGATTGGTAGGTGAGCTAGGTATGCTTAACTTGTCATAATTTCTAGTGATATTTGATTTCAATGAATTGAAGCTGGGAATGTGTTTTGATTTACTTGAAAGTTAAAACTTTCAGAAAAATTTTCTGCAGAAATTTTGCCTAAGGCAAAATTAGCTTATCAACGGATATCCTTTTATCCGTTGATAGTATAAACACATTACTAGATTTTTGCATGTCAACGGGTAATAGACTATCCACGTCATCAACGGATAAACTGTATCTCAACCGTTCATTCTATATCCGTTGATATACATATTTTTTTTAACCGTTGGTAACCGTGTATATCTAATCATGGCTGTACTTATTCTCTTTTTATTTATTATCTGACAGTTACTTTTGACCAATGGAGTAATTACTTTTAATTATTTCATTTTTAATTCTTGAAAAATATAAAAGGCGAACTTGTACTCTCACATCTCACTTTTATTCATTTTCAAGCATATCAAAAGTTAACTGCATCTTCTTCCCTAAAACTCTCTGTAACCAAAGTTCAAACACTTCAATGGCGCCTATTGTTAAGATGATGTCCTCCACTGGGTTTACCTATGAGAAGAACAATTTCGCGGCCTTTGTTGACACAGTGAATGCTCCAGAAGCTTACCACACTTTGATGAGTTTCGTGAAGAAATGCAAACTGTCATATGCTATGACGGCTACCACTCCCTTAATCCACGAGGTAATTGAAGAAATGTGGACATCTGCTGAGTACAATGGCACAGACGGTACAATTGCTTTTTCTTTAAAGGGTAAAAACTATGTGGTTAATTCTGATGTAATAACTGCTTGTTTAAAATTGCCTGAGAATAACTGTCTGAAAGTACCTACTGATGCTGAAATTGTTGCCATGCTTAATTCTATTAATTATGCCCTTAGTACTGAAAACTTAGGGAAAATTGCTAGAAAAGGAATGGTTAAAGAATGGAGCTACTTCTGTGATGCCTTCATTAAAACTTTTTCAGGAAAAATTAGTAATTTTTATGCTGTTACCCAGTCCATGCTAACAATGATGTGTATGCTTTTAAATGATAAATTCTATAATTTTGGCACATTAGTTATGTATGAGATAGCTGCAAAGTTGGGTAAAAAGGAAACTAGGAGCAAGAATATCTACTTTGCTAGATTTTTAATGCTCTTAGCACTGCATGTGTCTGAGAATAAGCTATCCATTGCTAACCCGGATAGCAAGTTCCAATGTTTTGTTCAGGAGAAGAGAGTTTTAAGTGACCTGATTCGAATGAACCTCAATGCAGGAGTACAGTTGGTATATCTACCAATTGTTCAGGTAACTATCTCTAACTCTGAAACCCCTATCTCCAACCCCCAAATTTCTTTGCCTTTTAGTGTCACAATGGAGTCTGTAGTTGTGACCAAACAGGCTCCTACCAAAGTGACCAAATCCAGAGTTCCAAAACCACATTCTAAAAAGCAAACCTCAAGTGTCTCTCAAAAGACACCTGTTGTAAAAACTACCAAACCTCTTGAGGGGAGTGTGAAGGTGGTAGTGAGTGGTGAGGGACAGGGTGAACATCAAAGAAGCCCTAAGGATAAGGAAGGAGAGATGAGTGCAACCACCATTTCAGTCTCTCAAAAGACTGCTAATGTAACTACAGGCCAAATTCTAGTTACACTCTCCCAAAAGAGTGTGACTATTGAATCAAGTTCCCCACAAGGAACACTGCACAAGAGGGTTAGGGACACATATAGCCCAATCTCAAAAACCTATGGAAGAAGAGTGAAATCTAAAACCACAGGGGAATCACAGGGTGCACACACTGTACAGGAAACTGTACCTTCTCAAACTCAGTTTGATGTGGCTTCAATAAATGTGGAGTCACAGCCCCTTGATCTTAATCTTCAAATCGACACACATTACAATCCACCATCACCAACTCCTTCTCTGGATGTGGATATGATATCTACATCAATTCCTGATTCTCCATCTTTAAGATTCTTGGAGAAGCCCCACTCTGTAATTGGTGGTCATCATCTTTTAGATGATTTGTTGGACCATCAATCTTCCCTTCCAGAATTCTCAACACAGACTGTGGCCTCGAACTTAAAATCAATCTCCACAGATTCAGTGTTGGTTTTCTCTTCAACGGATATAATTATTCCTTCCTCAACGGATATCCTTCATCCGTTGACAAGTGTTTCTCCATCAACGGATGCGCCTCTATCTAGCCATCCGTTGACAGCTATAACTACTTCATCAACGGATATTCCTTATCCGTTGATAACTCACTCTACCACTGCTATATCTGACATTCCAGTGTCAAGTGTAGAGGAGTTCTCAGTAGTTGAAACACTTTTAGGTTTGAGGGAAGGGAGTGAGAGGCTGCCTTGTGAGCAGGCAAAAGGAGAGATAAATAATGAGAGGCTGGCCATTTCTTCCGGTCAGGTAAAAGGAGAGTTTGAGAGTACCACCTTAGTAGGTGAAGGTGAGGGTGTGAGAGGTGTGAGCCAAGGGGAGCCCTTGATGCAAGAAAAGAGAGATGAGGGGAGAGAAGGGACTACAGGAGAGATAAGGATGGAAGAAGCAGCCATTGCTAGTGAGTCAATGGGGGTTGAGGATGCATCCAAGGAAATGGAATTTCAAAGAGAATATCAGTCCATGATTGACTCCATTTCTTTGGATGCTGAAACCTTTACTCACCCTGTTCCTGCCTATCAAATTCTGGCACAACAGGGCAATGTGGAAGCAGAGGAGGCAATGCACCTAGTGCACACCTCACAATCTCTACTTAGAGCTAAGGAATCTATAGCAGCTCTGCCAACCACTGCTGAGAGTGATGAATTTGACAATTCTGAAGATGAAGACAGCCAGAGCTCTGAAGATGAAGGTGGTAGCAGTATTCATGATTTTGCATTTGCTCAAAACTACACCTATCATCAACTTGATATGGAAATCATAAGGCAATATAAATCTGCCCTGGCTGAGCACCCAGAAGCAGATCCACAGAGAAAGGTTGTTCTTCAACAGGCAATTGACTCCCTAAAGTTACAAAAGATGCAAATGGTGATTCAGAGATCCAATTTAGAGGAGGTCAAACAAGAAATCAAGGATGTGAAGATCTCTGTGGATTCCAAGCTAGAGCAACTAGCTCCTACAGCCACTCAGAGGGTGTTGCAACAAAGGTTTCTCAAAGAAGACAACCTGGCTAAATCTGTGCAACTTCTCACTTCAAGAGTGGAAAAGATGGAATCCCAGATGGAGCAATTTCTTCAACATCAGAAACTGCAAACCCAACTGCTAGAAAGGTTAGTTGCAGCCCCAACTTCTAGTCAAACCCTTGATGCTAACAAAAAGGGGGAGAAAGTGGAAGAGGCTGTGGCAACTACAAGTCAAATCTTAATTTCTGAAAGAAGGGAAGCAGCAAGTGAGGGGGAGCAGCAGCCTACCATAGTGGTCAATCCACAAGAATTCATTGTCACAGCTTCCCCCAGCAAATCCAAACCTCTATCTAAAGAGTTTGATCTTTCAAACTTGACAGAAGAAGAAAAGCTAGCCAAAATTGAAGCTCTCCAAAAGATGAAAGAAGAAAACTATGAAAGGATAATGAGGACAGAAAGATTGATCAATCAATCTATTGCATCAAATCTGTTCTCTAGCCAAACCTCAGCTCCAACAATATCTACAACAATTCTGAAGGTGCTCACTCCAGCAATTGTGGCTCCTACATTCTTTGATGCTGAGCCTTCTCATGTTAAGGAATTTGAACCCTACATCAAATCAAGACCCTTCTCACCACCAAAAGCAAATGGGAAGAACAAGTTACAACTGGACTTTCCATTTCCCAAGGATGATGAAGAGAAGTTGATGGGTAAGGCAATCAAGGAATTCAAGGAGAAGACTAACAGTTGTGTAAGAGAATGGATGGCTGTAATCATAAGGAATGGAAAAGTTCTAAACATATCCAACAGCCATCCTAGATTTGTTGAAGCCAAGAGAGAAGAGACTTCAAGGCTGCTAAGAGAATCTCAACCAAGCACTGAATATCTATATGAAAACTCAGATGAGAAGCAAGCAAGGCTGGCTCAAGAGTTATTGGATGAGGTAGAGGATGAATTGAGGGAACCTGAGGAAGTCCCCAAATTCAAAAAGAAAGGGAAATCAGTCCCCAAATCCAAGAGATTAAAATCACATGCAAGGAGGCCTGTCTCTCCAGAAACTGAAAACAAAGAGACAGTTGGTTCATCACAACCTATTGATGTGAAAGTATTCAACCCAGATGTAAATTTCCATGGTGAGCCTATAGTACCTAAAGAGGAACCAATGAATCTTGACTCCATTGAGGTTCCTTCATTCTTGCTGAAGCCTCAACAGAAGCCTACACAGAAGAAAAGGAAACCAAGGAAGCAACCTTCAAAGGAACCAATTCAAGTTGCTAGGGTACCTGCAATTGTCAGGCAGCCAATCTTGGAAAACAAGGATGATTTTATCTATCAGGCAGATATTGAAGAATACTCTGACATGAATCTTTATCTGGATGAATTGTCAGAAGTAAGAGGAATTGACAAATATAAACATTTGCCTGAAAGATTGGTCTTTGTATACAAGGGAGGAACGGAAAGGACATGGCCACTACAAAGGGTTCTTGGAGAAAATTATCATACCTTAACCAAAGTATTCTCTGCAATCAAGAGATATACAGGGTTCTCCAAGATAGCAAAAGGGGAGATACTGGACAAAATAGAACAAATAAGGAGGGATTGGAACTCACCATCAAGTCTACCAAGGAAAATGAAGATCCCATACAATGGACAGAAAATCCACCTCCAACCTTTCTGGATGATGGAGTTCAGGGATGAAGATGGTAACAGGAGATTCTTCAGGTTAGAAGACCAACTACCAAAGGCTAGTTCTCAATACCTGAGATGGCTACAACAGAAGCTAAATCCAAAGGTAGATGAAGAAGATGCCTTCTATAGGCAACTCCAAATACAGATTGAGTCCAACTCTGCCAAGGAAGGAAAATCAAGGGTGATGCCAACAAGAGGAAAGAAACAGTCCTAATCTGCTCAGTCTAGAGGAGCACTTCTCTGTAAATTTCTCAAACTTTCAGTTTTTAATTATTGTAGCTTAATACAATTTATGTATTGTTCTTTATATATCTTTAGGAATGTTTTGTTATCATCAAGGTCCTGAATTTATGCTTTATTGCCATCAAGTATAAATTGGGGGAGATTGTTAGGAATATGTTGTACTTGATGATAACTTCACAATCAATCAAATTGTTTAAGGTTTTGTAGCTGTCAACGGATGAGGATTTATAACTCTATCCGTTGACAGGTAGCTCATCAACGGATGAGGTTTTGTAGCACACTGCAGTATCTCTATGTTATCAGTTGATAGTGTTTTTATCCACAGTCATGTTGACTATCAACGGATAGGCAGAATAGGGTAGCCAATTGTAAATAAGCTATGCTATGTAATTCTGTCTAAGTGAAAGTGTATCAACGGATGAAGACTAAACTCTATCAACGGATACAACTCAAATCCACTCTATCAACGGATACAGCTCAAGTCCCAATATCAACGGATACTGCTCTATACATCATCAACGGATGTTAGTGTACATCATCAACGGATAATCATTGACACTGATTTCTATGATTAGCTGGAGATTAGCAGTTGATAAGGACATGTTTGACTGACATATCACATGAGTTGAAAGTAGATACAAAAAGCAGTATGACAGCCATACTTTGGAAACACAGAAGAAAGAAGCATTCCACTTACACTAAGAATACAAGAAAGGTGCAGGAGACATGTCTGAACACAAGGACAACCTTTCGGCTACATGTGTATTTGGAGTGTAGTAGCAAGTCAACTAGAATTAGATTAGTATTATCTTATTCCAGTAGTACTTGTAAAACTTGGGATATATAACCAAGTGTAGCAACTCTTTGTAAGTTAAGAAAACAGACATATTTGCTTAGGGTTTCTTGAATATCTTTAGAAGCAAAGAGTTGTAAAACGGCAGCTGTGTACATTTTGTATCACAGAGTTTTCTTCAAATAAAAGCTTCAGGTGGTGCATATTAACCACCTGATTTTATATGTGTTTGTGTTTAAATCTTACATTGCAATTATCTCTTCATAAGTTTCTGAAGTTCTTATCAGAAATTTATAAATATCAAGAATTGTATTCAACCCCCCCTTCTACAATTATACAAGTGTGTAATCTGGGAATAACAATGCCGTTCATTAATTTATTTATAAAAAATTTCCTTTTGATTACTTTTTAAAATTTATAATTTTAATTTTAAAAAAAATATAATAATTTACAGTTTATAATTATTAAAAAATTATAAATATAATTATAATAATAGATTATAAATTATAATAATAATTTATAATTTGAATTTTTAAAATTTATATTTGAATTATATATTATAATTTGTGTAGCTATTTATCTAAGTTTCTAAATTAGATAAATATCTACGAAATAATTAGATAGATCGATATAGAATATTCAATCAAGGAAATAATTGATATAGTATTATTAAAGGTAAGTCTCACCTCTAAATTATATAACAGTTATGAAACAAAAAGCAAGTTCTAACCTTTATTTTACAATATTATTTCCCAAGAAAGTCTCACCATCGTGCTAACCGAAACCAAAGTCAAAAAAAGATTTTGGTATTTAATTTTGTATTATTTTTGTGACAGCCCCAAATCTGGGGTCAGGAATCCGGGCCGTCACGCTCCAATTTCCATTTATTAACCTTATCACTTTTGATCTTTTAAATATTTTAATATCATTTTAAAACTCGCATAAGTGACTCCACACTAATATACACACACCAGTCATATGCTCAGAGAACAACATCCATTAATGATAGCAGTTAAAGATAAACTTTTGTTACAATCCCAGAATACCATCTATTATACCCATAAATATGTATATACTACCTTGAGAATAGATGTCGATACTTTCCCATAAGGTAGACTTCCCCTTTACCCTCTTCCGGGTTGTACTGCGACGTTTCGGCACCTGATCTAGCTGTTATATAAATAAATAGCAAGAGTGAGCTATAATAGCTCAGCAAGATAGATTTTGTAAACCAGAAATCAAAGTTAAAGCATATATATATATATATATATATATATATATATATTTATAAACGGAAAGTCCACTATAAGAATTAAGAAAATAATATCAGTTTCTCTTCTAATATAATATATAAAACAATATAATATCAGTTTCTCTTCTAATATAATATAATTTCAGTACATCATCTCAGTATAATATCTCAAGGTAATATAACATTTGAGTAAAAACTTTCAATATAATCCTTCAATTTCCTTTTATACAACAATTATAAAAAAATAATATAAAATCAGTTTCTCTTCAATCCATAAACATTTCCATACTTTTCATACCATTTTTTTTCCTTTTCCAGTATATAAAACTGTAACCATTTTCAATTCTTTCTTTAAATACTTTGGGGATATCTGCTAGCGCCAGATACGTAGGACGATGATCAGTCGCCTGACCGTACCTGCTCTCTGTTTTCTACTAGTACAAGGGATGATCCCACCTGGTAATCAACCCTGGAGGAAGGCTACCTGCTACATCCTCCTTCGGCAACTCTTGGTCCGTAATAAATATTGAGTGCTGGACTGTGCCGCACACAGCCTCTTACGCTTATTGTTGAAATCCCATATTGGGTGCCGGACTGTGCCACTCCCACACAACCTCTTACGCTTTCTGTTGCAATCCCCCTTTCTGTCAAATCATTATTCCATTTATAAAACACCATTCCACATTTTCCATTTTTCCGTTTCCATTTCCATTCACATTTCCATTCACATATATCATTTCCATTTCCATTTATCATCACCTTTAAAAATATATATGTCATAATACTTTGATTATGACTCAGACATCTCCTCTGTATTCAATGAAATCAAATACGCTTTTATATATATAAAATATTCCGTCTATTTTAAAAGTATTAAATAGTAATCAAATAATATTTATTAAATCACAATTATTTAAAAAGAATATTTTTAACATAATATTATAAACATATAAATCTAGATAACAACTGATACCATTCTTTCATATCCCTTTAAAACATAAAGTATATTCGCTCTATCCATATTCATATCCATATTCAAAAATCTTAGTAAAGAGGGAATATATCCCTAATCATCTCATAATATAAGATTCATATATTATCCACCAAAACCATTTCCTTTGAACATAAACAGTTTATCAAAATAAGGATAAAAGAAATCTTGCTCCCTTTAATCCATATCCATACTCATATTCATATACATCTCTCTTTAATTTCCAAAATCAGGAAAACAAATCCTTAACAATATAATAATAATAGAATCACATATATATATATATATATATATATATATATATATATATATATATTCCATGAAATCATTTTTCCTTTGAAGATAAATAATTTTTCAAAGTAAAGATAGAAGAAATCTTGCCTCGATCTCTAATCCCAAAAAGTATGATCCGATGCTCGTCTCGAGTATCTATAGAAACGAAAAGGATCACCATCAGAATATATTCCACTTAACCACTTAACCCTTATATAACAATACCCTTGACACATAATATATGTTTAACATATCATTAATAGCCCAAAAGTTTCAAGAACATAACCATTTTTAGACACAATAAAAGTTTCAGCGATTTACACCATTTCCTTTATGATTCCTTATCGACCACACTCGACTGTAAAAATTCTCATAAAATATAAATTTCGAATTTTTACCCAAGGTCAGTGGTTAATGCTTCTCTGATCACCTTACTATTTCCTCTCAAAATTTCATAATTTTTAAAGATGTTTAAGTATGGTAACTATGGCCTCAAAGTTGACACAACTGCATTTTCTCGGTTTTCGAACGTCTTTCACTAAAACTAACTTTTCTCCTAAACCGTTCGTCAGATTTTGACGTACTTTATATCAAAACGATCTATGATCCAAGCTCTATCATCTCATGGTCATTTGGTGTTCTGGAAAGAATGCTACCGTACGAGTATGAGTGTCCAAAAACAGGGCATCTTTTAGTTTAACGAAAATCGGGCATTATAACGGCTATATTTTCTCACTTTCCATATTTTCACTCCTCCAATCCATCATTCCACATATATACCACTCCCTACACCATGTGGTCATCATACCAACCATGGTTACAAGCATACACAATACTCCCATATCCAATTAAATCACTTGTAACACATAACATCATGATTTCATGCTTAATATACACTTAACCACTAAACTAACTGCAAAACATTATAAACTCAAGATAATACTAAGGGTCCATGAACTCCATACCTTCCTTGGAGGATGTAAGACCTTACTAAGCCTTGAATAATCCTTGTACAACCTTAACCAAGCTTAATCAAACAAGAAACATCAAGAATATGCTTAGAGATTTTCGGAGCTTCTATAACCCAGTTGAAAAATCATGAAAAACGAGGCTCTTACCGAGGTTTTCTGTAGAAGGCTTCTAAAGGAAGGTTGTAGATCATCTCACCAGATTTCCAACCATATAAAGAACACAAAATTCCATTGAGTAATGAAGGAGATATGGCTGTTTGAAAATCATCCCAGAAACTGTCAACAATCTGGACCGTTTGCTTCATCAACTTGGGGAGGTTATTTGCCTAGGCTACACTACTTGGATTGCTATGAAATTTAGAGCGAATATTGCCCATGGAGTGGAGAGGCTTGGGTTAAAATTTGGTGATTTTATCATGGATAGAAATGGAGATATGAATTTTTCTTTCATCCTTGTTCTTGCTGGGCAGTTTGAGAGAAATGGAGAGTAATGGATTTCTCTTGCTTTGTTTTGATCTTATCTTGTCTACAATGCATTATTATGATATTATCTAGATAAATCTTGAGTGTTCTAGAGTTTTATAGAAACTTAGTGAAGTTGATAGATAATTCCCCTATGTGAAGTTACTAATTTGTCCATAATCAAGTTTTAGTGGGAAGTGATGTCACCAATGATGTCACTTGGATGATCTAATAATCTCATCTTTGATTTTCTAAGTAAAATGCAAATAATCTTGGTAAATAATAATGTGGTATGTATCCTTGTTATATTTCTAATCTTGGTTATTTTGTTTCCATACTCGCCTAATTGCGATTCGTTTCGAATATACCTCATTATCCAAGTGGTTTCGAAATCGTTTAAAATTCCAAATTCCCTTGACATTTCTTTGGTTTGCTCATTCCTTGGCTTAACTTAATTTCATATAATTTCCCAATATAAATAATCCTTGTTAAATCTCCATACTCCTTAATATCAAATACAATAGTGCTCAATTGTAATCAAACATCTTAAAATCCATACTCAGGAATCTCTGAAATCCGTCATCGTTTCGAGTCACTTATTTTCATAGTACATCACTAATATGGTTTCCGATTATTCATTTTCTGTATCAAATCTAGGGTACTTACATACCATTTCCCTAAATCCTCAAAATTACTATTTATTCAGGCACTGTAGCATTCTAAAAGTTAGGGATATTACAGTCTTCCCCCCTTAAAAGGATTCCGTCCCGGAATCACGTTGAAAATATCGATAATTACCTTTCCCACATAACACCTTCAAATTCTCTCATTACTTCCTCCATCTTTTAGTTCTTTCATAACATCTCTATCTTGTCTGAGCAAAATACACCAATATAAACTTGTTTGTCATTCATCCATATGCCATTTAGCTTATCAATAGCAGCACTTTCACTATATTTTTCTTGCAAATCCCTTTCTGTATTCAGTCATTCTATATTATCTCATTTCTCCTTCCTCTTTCAACTAAGGGTATCGGACACCACATTGGCCTCCCCTGAATGGTAGTGTATTTTATAGTCATAATCCTATATCCTCAAGTTTAATCTTCAACAATTGTTTAGCTGTACCTTGATCTTTATCAGGACATAAAACATTAATACTCCAACATTTTTATATATCATCTCTATAAAATTTTCCAGAAAATAAACTATAATAATATTTCTTGAAACAATTATAAGAAAATATCAATTATAATATATATTTCCTGTTCGTACTTACACGGGCAGATACCTTCCCTTCATTCTAAGAATTTTCTTTACACTTTCCCCATTATTCCCAAATCTCCTTTTTATAGAGTTCTCTGACTCTTAACAGATATTGATTTGGATGACACGAGAATAACTCACTTTCTTATATCACCATAGTCTACTTTCTCACAGATAGATTATTCTTATCTATTTTATCAGCCCATTTACACCATTCATTAATTAGTCGATCCCTAACCAAACATTTACACTTAAGAGGTCAAATTATCGTGTACTTGCAATTTCCTCCGGATACCTTATCCCATATGTCTATTGTTCACTATACGCTCTTTACATCTTACTGATCCACCTTAGTTCCTTCATGATATACTATCTACTCCACCTCTGAAATTTCCATTTATTATTCTCATCAAAATCTTTACCTCAAGTTTTACTCATTCACACCTTTTGGATTAATCCTTTGAATACTTAACATCTTTAATCTCTCTTTGCTACTTAGGGTATTAGTCACAATATTGGCTTTCCCTCACTAATAGTTATTGCACCTCGAATCCTTCATTAATTATCCCCACTTCCTTTGTTTATCCTTATTCTGACTCTATCCTCAAAATACACCTTACTCTCAATAGTAAATCTCAATTATGCCTTAAATTCCTCATATTCTTCTCTTTTTTTTTCTTACTAATCATCAATATACCTATTTCTTCTCACGAAATTCCTTCCTCTCTTATATTAAAACGCTTCTAGCTCTAATTATCTCTTATTGAAATTTCCCTTGGAATCTCAAGTTTCCTTGTGTAATCACATATACTATAAACATTGCTTCCATCCATTAATGAAATCTTCTATATTCAAAACAATTAATAGAATTTAAGAGACTTTGAATTGAAACGAACCCAGAAACAAGCAAGGGTCCCACAACAATTTATAAGATTAAGAGTTTTAAATAGCTCTTATTCGAAACAAAAGAATATTTGGGAAATCAATATGATGGAAGAACCCGTACGTCACACAAGTGAGCGTGTCCCCTCCGACTTTCTATCACACAGACAGATCGTCGTTGTGTATACATATTAAGCTGTTCCTCTTAGTTGGAGTAAGAAATATAGAGGGAAATTTAAATCACGATGATAAATACCATCTTCCAAAAATAATCTTAGGAAAATATTTTGACTAAAATAGATAAAATACAATTTTGAAACACATTCCAAAGGTACTAGAAAGTTTTCAAAAAAAATGTCGGCCCTTAATGCATAATTACCCACCAGTGGAGGAAAATTTGAAACTCAATAATATAATTTAGCAGGGCTTTAGGAGCTTGAAAATAGGTACTGTTAATAGCCTCTGCCCAATTGAAAATCCCAATAATGGAAGGTTTTCCTCAAATACCATTTATATCTTAGACTGCGTACTTTCCAAAATTTCTCAAATTTGGCATTCACCATTTATCCTTAACCTATCGTCTGATATTCCAAATTATCGTCATTTACCTAGTCGTGACTTGGCTCAATACTTTCTGCCTTTATCAATAATAAAACACAACCTTCTGATCGATATACTTACGTAATATTGATCGTCTTGGCCTAACACTGCTCCGGTATCAAGGACCCTTCAAACTATACTCCTAAATTGTATATTCTAACATACCTTGTATACTCACGAGGTTGTCTAACGTACACTTCCCGATCCATCAAATATTCCCTTTCTCATATCAATCTCGTGTTCTACATAAACTTAACATTTTTGGCATAATAACCTTTTCATTTAAGTCAATCTCGGAATGTCTCAGTGTGTCTTGGTCCTTAAGGTATATCTTGGCTTTACCGACCAACCTCAGTTTCACCCTTTCACCTCTACAAACAATCGAAACGATTAGTGTCTGTTCACCAATCCACTTACAATATTTCTTCAAACTCCCTTAAACACAAGAAGACTTTTAATACCCTTAACTTTGGCTCACCAATCTCCTCTCCCTATACTAAAACATAAACCTTTATTAGTGATAATCTATAAAATTATAATCACTACTAAGAATAAATGCTACATTCGATATACCATCCTTGAACTCGATGGGAGTTCCCAGTTTATATTATTAATGATATATTTATTATTATCACTTTTGTTCCTGAGCATTGTGACTCTTAGCTCTGATACCATCTGTGACAGTCCCAAATCTGGGGTCAGGAATTCGGGCCGTCACGCACCAATTTCCATTTATTAACCTTATCACTTTTGATCTTTTAAATATTTTAATATCATTTTAAAACTCGCATAAGTGACCCCACACTAATATACACACACCAGTCATATGCTCAGAGAACAACATCCATTAATAATAGCAGTTAAAGATAAACTTTTGTTACAATCCCAGAATACCATCTATTATACCCATAAATAAGTATATACTACCTTGAGAATAGATGTCGATACTTTCTCATAAGGTAGACTTCCCCTTTACCCTCTTCCGGGTTGTACTGCAACGTTTCGGCACCTGATCTAGCTGTTATATAAATAAATAGCAAGAGTGAGCTATAATAGCTGAGCAAGATAGATTTTGTAAACCATAAATCAAAGTTAAAGCATATATATATATATATATTTATAAACGGAAAGTCCACAATAAGAATTAGGGAAAATAATTAATCAATAATTATTCAATACACCATCCATTTTTCCTTTATAAGAAAAATATATAAAACAATATAATATCAGTTTCTCTTCTAATATAATATAATTTCAGTACATCATCTCAGTATAATATCTCAAGGTAATATAACATTTGAGTAAAAACTTTCAATATAATCCTTCCATTTCCTTTTATACAACAATTATAAAAAAATTAATATAAAATCAGTTTCTCTTCAATCCATAAAACATTTCCATACTTTTCATACCATTTTTTTTCCTTTTCCAGTATATAAAACTGTAACCATTTTCAATTCATTCTTTAAATACTTTGGGGATATCTGCTAGCTCCAGATACGTAGGACGATGATCAGTCGCCTGACCGTACCTGCTCTCTGTTTTCTACTAGTACAAGGGATGATCCCACCTGGTAATCAACCCTGGAGGAAGGCTACCTGCTACATCCTCCTTCGGCAACTCTTGGGCCGTAATAAATATTGAGTGCTGGACTGTGCCGCACACAGCCTCTTACGCTTATTGTTGAAATCCCTTATTGGGTGCCGGACTGTGCCACTCCCACACAACCTCTTACGCTTTCTGTTGCAATCCCCCTTTCTGTCAAATCATTATTCCATTTATAAAACACCATTCCACATTTTCCATTTTTCCGTTTCCATTTCCATTCACATATATCATTTCCATTTCCATTTATCATCACCTTTAAAAATATATATGTCATAATACTTTGATTATGACTCAGACATCTCCTCTGTATTCAATGAAATCAAATACGCTTTTATATATATAAAATATTCCGTCTATTTTAAAAGTATTAAATAGTAATCAAATAATATTTATTAAATCACAATTATTTAAAAAGAATATTTTTAACATAATATTATAAACATATAAATCTAGATAACAACTCATACCATTCTTTCATATCCCTTTAAAACATAAAGTATATTCGCTCTATCCATATTCATATCCATATTCAAAAATCTCAGTAAAGAGGGAATATATCCCTAATCATCTCATAATATAAGATTCATATATTATCCACCAAAACCATTTCCTTTGAACATAAACAGTTTATCAAAATAAGGATAAAAGAAATCTTGCTCCCTTTAATCCATATCCATACTCATATTCATATACATCTCCCTTTAATTTCCAAAATCAGGAAAACAAATCCTTAACAATATAATAATAATAGAATCACATATATATATATTCCATGAAATCATTTTTCCTTTGAAGATAAATAATTTTTCAAACTAAAGATAGAAGAAATCTTGCCTCGATCTCTAATCCCAAAAAGTATGATCCTGTGCTCGTCTCGAGTATCTATAGAAACGAAAAGGATCACCATCAGAATATATTTCACTTAACCACTTAACCCTTATATAGCAATACCCTTGACACATAATATATGTTTAGCATATCATTAATAGCCCAAAATTTCGAATTTTCACCCAAGGTCAGTGGGTAATGCTTCTCTGATCACCTTACTATTTCCTCTCAAAATTTCATAATTTTTAAAGATGTTTAAGTATGGTAACTATGGCCTCAAAGTTGACACAACTGCATTTTCTCGGTTTTCGAACGTCTTTCACTAAAACTCACTTTTCTCCTAAACCGTTCATCAGATTTTGACATACTTTATATCAAAACAATCTATGATCCAAGATCTATCATCTCATGGTCAGTTTGTGTTCTGGAAAGAATGCGACCGTACGAGTATGAGTGTCCAAAAATAGGGCATCTTTTAGTTTAACGAAAATCGAGCATTATAACGGCTATATTTACTCACTTTCCATATTTTCACTCCTCCAATCCATCATTCCACACATATACCATTCCCTACACCATGTGATCATCATACCAACCATGGTTACAAGCATACACAATACTCCCATATCCAATTAAATCACTTGTAACACATAACATCATGATTTCATGCTTAATATACACTTAACCACTAAACTAACTACAAATCATTATAAACTCAAGATAATACTAAGGGTCCATGAACTCCATACCTTCCTTGGAGGATGTAAGACCTTACTAAGCCTTGAATAATCCTTGTACAACCTTAACCAAGCTTAATCTAACAAGAAACATCAAGAATATACTTAGAGATTTTCGGCGCTTCTATAACCTAGTTGAAAAATCATGAAAAACGAGACCCTTACCGAGGTTTTCTGTACAAGGCTTCTAAAGGAAGTTGTAGAGCATCTCACCAGCTTTCCAACCATATAAAGAACACAAAATTCCATTGAGTAATGAAGGAGATATGGCTGTTTGAAAATCATCCCAGAAACTGTCAACAATTTGGACAGTTTCCTTCATCAACTTGGGGAGGTTATTTGCCTAGGCTACACTACTTGGATTGCTATGAAATTTGGAGAGAATATTTCCCATGGAGTGGAGAGGCTTGGGTTAAAATTTGGTGATTTTATCATGGATAGAAATGGAGATATGAATTTTTCTTTCCTCCTTGTTCTTGCTGGGCAGTTTGAGAGAAATGGAGAGTAATGGATTTCTCTTGCTTTGTTTTGATCTTCTCTTGTCTACAATGCATTATTGTGATATTATCTAGCTAAATCTTGAGTGTTATAGAGTTTTATAGAAACTTAGTGAAGTTGATAGATAATTCCCCCATGTGAAGTTACTAATTTGTCCATAATCAAGTGTTAGTGGAAAGTGATGTCACCAATGATGTCACTTGCACTACTAGAAAAAAGCTCATAGACATCGGTTTCTGGCCGATGTCTATGAAAAAACCATACCGATGTCTTTGTCTGTGATGTCTATTGTATAATCTCATAGACATCGGTTTTTAACTGATGTCCTGGAAGCTATTACACATCGATTTTGAACCAAAAAATGATGTTTATATCCAATAGTTTTGCATAAATTGCATGAACTTGACATTTCTACCGTGCTACTACAGGTTCTAGATGCAAATAAACATGTTGTACACAACTCACAAATCGACATATACATCATTATTTGGAAGTAAAATGATGTCTAAGTCTGTTTTAGACATCGGTGTCTTATATCGAAACTGATGTATAACGTTGTTTTAGACATCGGTTTTGGATGATGTTAAATATATCTTTAGACATCGGTTTTATTTTTGGTAACCGATATGTAATAATATATTAGACATCGGTTTTTATACTTATTCGCTATTTAAGTTACCATTAGACATCAGTTTCTGGCAACATTTGTGACATGTGTGTTTCTGTTAGACATCGCTTTTATATATGTTCTACATTTAAAACTGATGTTTTTTTGCTATTGTTACAAATAGAAAAAATTTAGAAACTGATCAATAGATGCCCTGAAAAACATAAATAGCCATTCATATATATGCCAAACATTCATACAATGGCTCAAACAACCATTACTCCAAACTGTTGCAAAACATTCATACCAAAACAAACTACAATACCTTAATCCGATTACTACATCAATATTATCCACAAAAACAACCAACATATTCCTAGAAAATTTTAAACCAGCATCATCCGACAATAAAATTCTAGTCAAAAGCAACGTCAAACACGGTCTTGGATGAACTCGAGAGCCTCAATACGCACCTCATCCAGCTCGGCCTCAGTGTAAGACCTTCGAGTCTTGTTAAGCCACTAAAAAATGCCACAAATAGCAAAACTAATCATTTAACGCAAACACAATATTCTGACATTTCAATGGCAAAAAGAGACTGCACAAAAAAAAGGTACTCCATGTCAAAACCCAAGAATACTTCACCATTTATCAAAATGATTTAGGAGATACAAATGTGCTCAATTTTTGGTTAGGGTCGTCAAAAAGATGTAACAGCCGAAAAAATGATGTCCGTCTAAAGCCAGATCTAGCTGTATAAAATCGGACTAAACCCTAAAACTGACTGCAATACCTTCTTTTATCAAAGAAACTTTTTACCCATATATTAATGGATCAAACACCATCATTCAATAATTGTATGAATTCAAGCACGTGTGTGCCGCGTGTGTGTGTGAGCGGGTGTCCACATCTGAATACATTGTTTACACCAAACAAGTTAATGTCTGTCCAACAATTGATAGGAATAAAAGCTTCCGGTAAAAAAAAGAAGCAACAAAGAACCAAGAATACACAAAAAAATGATTTCGAGATGTAAGATAATTGTCATCAAAAGTTTGTACTTCTATTATTACTATTTTAAATGAATTTGAGTTTTGTATTTTTTTCTCAGAAAAGCAAAAAGAGATGAGTGCCAAAATGAGGCATCTGAAGGCCAATCCCACCTAGTTAAATGCCTCAAACTAATTATCTGAACTCATGTACATACATATTATCACCGTAGCGAAGTTTTTGATAAAACTTGACATCTTCATGTCACAATATTCCACCATCACTTTGGCCATCTGCTGCCAGAAATTTTCAAGAAGTTTCTATTCAGATGTTTGTACTTATTAGCAAATAATAATTCTTTTTGTTTCTTTGTCGGAATGTCACCTTTTCATGTTATAATTTCATTGTGCCTGAAAGGTGAAGGTACTTCATAACTCTAATGAAATTATGAAAACTAATATAGATTAATGTCTGGGCGGAAAATTCAGCACAATAATGGGGCATTGTGGCAGCCATTCAGTCAAGATTCTTAGGGTTAAAAGCACAGAGATGTCTACTTATTTCTTTGAACTCGAGTCAGAAGTAAGGTAACAAAATTATTCAAAAGCGAGCAAGAATTACCAGTAAAATATGGTTCTTGAACTGTGGGAATAGTTTCTGACATTGCACCACTGACATTCGGTCTGCCATATTGCATTAGATGTGGACCTGGGCCACCTGGCATCACGAAACCCTGTATGGGCCTGTACCCAAGGGTTCTGGGATGACTCAATTGGCCATATGGAAAGGCATTTGTACAAACTGCACCTGGTACATTATACATATGTGGCTGATGATGGCCCATATAAGAGCTATAAAAACCCTGAAAATAAGGATCAATAATACATAAGAAATGTAGTCACATCATACTAATCAACACCACTTCACATATTTCAATTGCAAACAACATGCATTTTGGTTAAAACAAAAATTTTTAAATTTGATATTGACCTGGGGGTACATGTATTCAGGACCATATGCCGAGTACCTGCCAAACATTTAAATGATACATCATCAAGTCAAAAACCAATTACACTGCACAATCAGATATTGACATATCAAGAAAGTAGTTCATTTCACAGTGACCCCATAATTCATCTGGGCATCACATTTTGTACCACATCATAAAAGGTATTATTGCTCTATTTCCTTACAAAACACTTGCATCCATGGGTAGTTGCAAATTACTTGATATTGGTTGTCTAATAACTTTAAGAGGATTACCTTACATACTACAGAGTGGTTGACAGAGAAAAAGACCAAATCTCATATTATGATAAAGAAAATACAATACAGTGTGTCATGATGCTATCACAAGTTTTTAACTCTACACCAATATCATATTTAATTCTAACGAAAGATTGATGATATACTATTATTAAGAAAACAGACTACTTTATGTAATCATAATACAGAGTAATTTATTCCAGATTTTTTAAAGAACAAAAGAGCATTTACATGGTGATAAATTCATTGTTTAAACATCTTATACAACAAGGTTTAGTTACAGCATGTGGCTAGTGGGCAAAAACTCTTGGACAAAATTGCCCCATTTGCCATGTACAGGAGCAAGACACGTATTCTTTAAATGTGAGAGAAATGAACCTATTAAAAAATAGATTAACCCATATCAAGTCAAGGTACTTTCAAATGGAAATATTAATATCCCTAACTCTTGATTGGAACAAATACAAAAAAAAATATCAACCCTTCGACCTAAGTCATGAAGTTCAAATCACAACTAAGAAGAGAAATCCTGTGATTCAAAAAAACTCGTAACTAACTTACCCAAAGGGGGGATATGGGAATCCAGGCTGGTAACTGTAAGGAACTGGTTGTTGGTAACTAGGACTTCCAGCGTTAAGCCGAGGACTCCCAAAATAGGGCATTGCTGGTCTCAGACGCACTATTATCATCAAAAAAAATGATAAACTAAAAGATGGCATAATCAATAAAAACTAATCAAATGTTTCATAATTCATTTTCATTTATTAATACAGCCTATAGTTGTCAAATGCAAAAAACGTAAAAAAAAAAACGCAAGGGGCCTTCAGTCTTAAGTACAAATTGAAGCCCGTTTCATCGTATAGAAATGCACTAAATTTGGAAGAGAAAAAACCTCACCAACATTGTAATAGATAAACAAGTAAAAGTATGCTGTCAACAGTTACCAACTTGTTTTCGTAACAATAAAAGAAACTCAAATATTTCGACAACAATTTGTGTTCATTCTTCTATCATCTTCTAGAAGATACTCAAAATTTTTGTCATATTGTGCTTCATAGTTATTGTTAGTTAGTGACAGCCAAGATTTGAAATAATAACAGAATTTTTTATTGTATATGAGACATATTAGTGATCGATCTGCTAGTGCTACTAACCCAAAATAAGTTTATAATCAAAGTTCTGCCAGATCTATTCAGATTTATTATATAACAGCACACATCCCAACTACTTCTACTCCAGATTATTATATTACAATACAATATAGTCTTATAAATGACAAAAGATAATGATTGATATGCTACTAACCTAAAGTATGTTAAGTTATAGCACTGGTGTCACCTCGGGATTGATTTAGATTAACTTCAGAACATATAAAAGTACTTGTTCATAGCGCTTACCAATTTAGCTTACCATAGAGTGAGCAATATATTATGTGCCACTCAGGATATTCATGTTAGCCCTATCATTTTAGAATGGTTAACCCTTGGGTCCAAACTCAGCAGAAGAGGTTGCAGGGGTGTGTAACTTTCTATATATGACCATAACCAAAAAAACGGATATAAATGCTGAAGATGTAAATAAATATAGTTTATGCCTAACAAAGAACAATGAAAATGATCAAATGCACAATGGCTAATAATTTGAAGGAAAATGATACCATAGGGCAGCGATGGCTGAGGTCGTCAAAGTGAAGCCAAATTACAATTTGCCTTCCTACCATCTATGACTGGATTTGGATCAACACAATCCCTCTTTGCAGCTTCAGGATCACTAAATGTCACCTAATCATTTGACATGAAGTATTAACTTTTACAAATTATTTATGAGCAATTTACAGTGAGCAGCTGCAACTCCAAGCTGACGAAGCCCAAGGCCACCATATCTAACATCATACCCGTCAGCCTACATCAAACAAGCACCACCAAATCATCAAAGATACATACAACCTGACAAGGACTCACAGTTTCCATATTTCCTAACAATCCAGCAGCGAACAACTAGTATATCTTTCCGCCAAGCTCTTCCAACTTGCTATCTTTGTACACTCCTCTCTTCCCATATATCTTCACCTGCATATTCAGTCAAATTGCCAGTACATTAACTAAGACAACCTTGTCGGTAAATATGAATTGAGCAACATGGAAGGGAAGTAAACCTCTACAGCTATGGATTCCAGAGCTTCGTTATCAGGATCTTGTTTACTCCATGGGATCCCTCTTCCCTCCACTGCAAGATCACTAGCAACATCATATGCATCCAAAGGAAGTGCTTCTTGTTTCTTAATACTATCTAGTAACCAAGCTTCCGTAACCACAGGTATACCATTTTCCACACAGAGGAATAAACATATAATCATGGTTCATGTAATGAGTTAATGGTAGAGAAGAGCTACTGTTCCGCTAACACAAAAATGCAAAAAAATTCAATTTTTACACTGCTTCAGCCATTTTGGATGATCCTCCTCGTTCGCGATCAGTAGGGGCAACAATAAGACAAGTGACACCTATAACATAAATAGTAGTTGTCTAAGTACCAAACAAAACCACTAAACAAACTTGAATTTGTCAAATTCAGTGAGAGCTATTACCAAGAACAGAATTAGCCACCTTCCCTCCATGCTCTTCAATATCCCTCTTCCAACGTTGCTGAATAACTCACCAATTAATTAAAATATACATGTAACACATGTTCTATTACTATGGTTATAACAACATATACCTGTGTTTGAGAAAGACGGCCAGATAAAGATATTGTCATCCCTGCAAATGGTTTGTCTGGAGAACCAAATGCTACCTTTTTGTTCCGGCTCTTCGGGTCTTGGTGTTCCTTGAGCAACTAAAATAACAACAGATATAATGCAACAAATTTACCAATAAAGTACATATTCTCAATATTCTCAAGTAAATACAAACATAAGCAACAGATACAATAATATAAAGTGCAAGCAGCTTTACATCGTAAGCTACGGATTCTTTAATAGAATCTGGTAACACCAATTCTTGTTCTTTCCTTGGAGGTTCTCTCGTATTAAAAGTACACGTCGACCACTCGCTGTAAGCACCAGTACAGTAGTACTTGGTACGCCCACGTTCAAGGTTACCACCACAAATGGGACACTGATCGAATGGCCCATAATACACCATCTCCATGTTGTTTGCAAACATAAATAAACAATATATTGTCAAAAATTCGGGTGATCTTGCTCTAAAAATTTGAAATTAGTCAGTCTACAATTCTCAAGAAAAGTTTAAACTAACCATCTTGGAACAACAGCATCATCGTCCCCAGTCCATCCCCGACCATTGAACTTTTAATCCCCAAATTAAAAGAGAGAAAAACACTTATCCAATCACCAATTAAAATCCCTAAATAAAACAAAATCAGGGTTTCAAGTTTAAAGAACCCCAAATTAGTAATAAATCGAACAAATGGTTCAATTGAAGATAGTTCGAGTTCAATGCAAGCTAATTCGAGTTCAGTGCAAGCTTACCCAAATCGAGATTTGTAGAAATCAAGTTGAATGCAAGAGCGCACTTACTAGTTGAACAAATCTCCAGTCAAAACAGCTTTTAGAGAGAGAGAGAGAGGCAGGCGGTGAGTATGTTGGATTTAGGGTTCTTGAGAGGAGAGGGGTGAGTGACGGGAGAGAGTGAGAGAGAGTATTTTTGGGTTTTATGTTTTTATGTTTTTTGTCTGAGAGAGAGTATAGAGAGTGAGATCTATGTTTGATAATTTGGGGGGAACAAAAAATCGTGTAAGGGGGGAAACATTTCAACAAATTGGTGAAAATATTATAAGGGGGAAACTATTGGGGGTACGCGCGGGAATTTTTCATTTTTTTTAGCTTATTTAAGACATCGGTTCTTCTTGAAAGCGATGTCTTAAAACTCAAAGACATCGGTTTTATTTCAAGCGATGTCTTAAAACACAAAGACATCGGTGGCATTACTGACCGATGTTAAAGGTGTGATGTCTATTAACAGATTTCTAGTAGTGTTGGATGATCTAATAATCTCATCTTTGATTTTCTAAGTAAAATGCTAATAATCTTGGTAAATAATAATGTGGTATGTATCCATGTTATATTACTAATCTTGGTTATTTTGTTTCCATACTCACCTAATTGCGATTCGTTTCGAATATACCTCATTATCCAAGTGGTTTCGAAATCGTTTAAAATTCCAAATTTCCTTGACATTTCTTTGGTTTGCTCATTCCTTGGTTTAACTTAATTTCATATAATTTCCCAATATAAATAATCCTTGTTAAATCTCCATACTCCTTAATATCAAATACAATAGTGCTCAATTGAAATCAAACATCTTAAAATCCATACTCAGGAATCTCTGAAATCCGTCATCGTTTCGAGTCACTTATTTTCATAGTACATCACTAATATGGTTTCCGATTATTCATTTTCTGTATCAAATCTAGGGTACTTACATACCATTTCCCTAAATCCTCAAAATTACTATTTATTCAGGCACTGTAGCATTCTAAAAGTTAGGGTTATTACAGTTTTGTACACTTAGTAATTTATAATATATACAATGGGTGTCGGCCTAAAAAATTGTTAGACAAAATCACTATAAAATGAATAATTTATCTTTTTTTTTTGAAAAGCAAAGCAATGCATTAGAAACAAACCACAAAAAGTATGGCCATTATATGAAATGCACCACAGAATTACCGAGCCCACTACAAATCAACCAAACTCTAGACTTAGCCAAGTACTACTACCTCCTCTGCTCATAATTACTATATACTCAGACAAATTTTAAACCTCCTCATCTTCTACTAAGCCGCCCCCAACCTCTTCAACCTCTCCGTTCACCACCTCGCCTGCTAAATCTTCATCGAACATTGCCACAAACTGATCCCCTACCAGTCCTAAACCCATATCGTGACTCCAAATTTCATGAATCCTTCCAAAAGGTTGAGAAATAATCACCATTTTCTTATAATTTTCAGCCCCATGCCTCGCCAAGTACATTTCCATTTCGTTTGAATCCGTATCAATACCCCTAGTTACCAGAGATAAATTATCATCTGCCTTCCTTTGATTTAACTGCTGTACTATGTATAAATGCTCCTGCGGAACTCCATTATTCATAGAGTTAGACCATTCCCAATGCGCTGCAAGATTATCAGTTTCGAGTTCAATCACATCCTGACCATCCAAGTAAGCTCTAACCAGACCTTCAAACATAGCGTAAAATTCATTTACTCTCCTATCCTCGACTCCCAAAGAACCAGTGAGCAGCCTGATAATCTTACCTCTATGATCCCTAATCACAACACCAATCCCTGACCTGTTCCCACTACGTAAAGGCTGATAAGAAAAGAAGCCACTTACATTAACTTTAACTGCACCAGCAGCTGGCAAACGCCATCTAACTACCGGAAACTCCATTAAGATGAAAAACAATATACAATCAGATCTTACAAGACATATATATACTGCCATAAACCCTTACTCAGATCCCAACACCCTTCTCGTAACCCTGATCTAAACATTAACTCTAAACGGTTAGTCTTCCAAGAAAACAATCTCCTGCAACAACAAACGACCTATTTACAAGGCCCACTATTCAACAATACCGCTATATTGAAACAAACACTACAAGTTCCTCTTTTCTCAGTCCAATACAACCAACATACCCTAGCCTAATGGCCCAATTAACAACTCAACCCACAAAATGGTTTATTTCTGAACTTATATGAAATATAATTTCCCCACTCTTAACACCATCCCTCAAGAAGGTAATTTCTATTACGACCTTGCTTAGCTAGATCATCCGCACCTTCATTACCATCTCTCCGAATATATCGAAACTCCAGATTAGCCTTTAAGACCACATTTTCCTTTCCCACCATTAACAGTGAATTCGGAAAAATTAATCCTCCCTTCACCTTTGAAATGTAACTAATTACTTCCGCACTATCCACATAAAACACACATATGTCATTAGAATATTTACTACCCGCAACCGCACTTGCAAGATGCACTATAGCATATAACTCTGCTAACATGGAATTAGAATCATCCACCGGCCCTGAAAAAATATATACTAAATTCCCTAGCCTATCTTTTAAATATCCACCAATACCCGCCGATAACACACCGTTACTTTCAACCTTAACAGACCCATCAGAAAAACCAAAGAATTTAACTTCATTATCCTGCACACCTCCACAATTAACCCTCCCCCCCATTTTTCAATATCGCACCCATTAGATTAACAGACCACAAATTTACACATTCTTCCTGCACTATTTTAATGGCTTGACACCATTTGAGAGCGCTTAGTTTGATTAAATAAAGCACCTCCTCCTCCTTATAAACCACCAACTGGAATAACTTCAAATTTCTGTTTAGCCAAATAGACCAAACTGTAGATGCTAACATTATAGCCCAACCTGCTCGCAACTTCGAATTTTCAAACCATTTAATCCATTCCAAAATATTCCAATTCCTTACTATCCTCCATTTGCTACTTAATCCCCACCAATCAAATACCCAGCTCCAAATTTTCTTCGAGAATCGACAACTCGACATCAAATGTTCTTGTTCTTCAACATCATTATTATACACTATACATTCCACGTCATTAAACACATTTGATAATCTCCTTTGCAAAAAAGCTCACGTAGGTAGAATCTTATGTTCTATTTTCCAAAGAAAATACTGAATTTTCGGTGGAACTTTTAGCTTCCAAATAACGTTCCACCCCCTATTACTTGAATGAACCCCACCTGATAAAAAACTCTATTATCAACTGAAGAATAAGCTTTACCTCACTTAATCTAAATCAAACAATCTGAACCAACAGAGAAAACGGTAGAGTCCACAATGTCATTTAGCCTTATAGCTTCCTCAACTTCCCATGCTCGTAATTGCCTTGTCCATAGCGCATCTGACTCTGTGTTCAGATCAGTCCAAACATCACAAAACCGCTTCACTGAGACATTTTGTAACTTAGAAAATTGAAATAGTCTTGAGAAAGAATGAAATAATTCCCCACTATCCAACCATCTATCCTCCCAAAAAAGCGCAGAATTACCATCCTTGACAATCCATCTAAAATTATTCACTGATAATGCATTTGAAAATCCTGACTTGTCATTAATACTGACTATACCATTCAACATAGCTGATGTATTCTTATTCCTTAATGCATAACCCAAATCACATCCATTACTACTACAATACTTGTTCCTTACCAACTTTGCCCAGGAGGAATCTCTATTCGCCACCCATTTGAACCACCATTTTCCTAGCAGAGATTTATTCTTCTGTTGCATAGAAATGATGCCCAAACCCCCCATATTTCTTGGCAATACCAGACTTTTCCAATTTAACATATGCATCTTTCTTCTCCTAACGCCATTATCATCATATTCTCCCCATAAAAAAGCTTTCCTAATAGCCTCAATACCTCTACTAATTCCTGCAGGCATGACGAAAGTGCTAAGCCAATGGGTATGTAAACTTTCCATCGTTGCTTTCAACAATACCACCCTCCCTGCCATATTCATTGAAGAACACTTCCAGCTCGCAAGCTTCTTCTCCACTTTTTTAACCAATGGATCTAGGGGTGAGCACGGATCGGATCGGATCGGGTTTATTGTAAAACCGAAACCGAAACTCTTCGGGTTTTAAAATCTAAAACCGAAACCGACAGTTCGGTTTCGGATTCAAAATGTCGGATCGGTTGCAATCGGTTCGGTTTCGGTTTTAAAACCGCCTCAAATAAAAATGATAAAACCAACATACCTTATTTTAAAAAAGTACGTAAAATTTAAAATTACATGCATGAAACATTTGTTTTCTCGAAATATATCGAGTTTTAATAATTATTACTAAAGTCTAAGATAAATTTATAGAAATAAAGGAGTTGCACAATTCCATTCCATCACTACAAAGCAATACAGAAGCAGATTTTCTGTTCTGCAATCCAAGTATATCCAAGTTTTTGGGATATCTGATATCTAGTTTATTCTCCAACTAAGCAGTTACATTCTCCTCATGCTTCTGCTTCTTATTTATTACTGTCATGTGAACTTTGCATTCATAGCCATGTGGTTCATAACTCCAATTCAAGCAACCCTCATTTTTCTCTCCCCTGTAAATAATTTCCTTGTTATATTTGTTCAATATCTGTTATTGAGGTCTGGCTGTTTCATTTTATTGTACATATCTGTTATTTGTTTGGAATCTATTGGGCTACTGGCCCATCAGCAATCTACACTTTACAGCCCAACTGCATTACATTTAATTTCAAAATTATATGTATTGTGAATAATCAGTGTAAAAATGTTTTTAAAAAATATTGTTATAAAATATATAAAATATTTATTTATTTATTTTAAATTTTCGGATCGGATTCGGGTTTTTTCGGATCGGATCCGACAAGAAACCAAAACCGCATAATCGGATTCGGTTTCGGTTTTTAATTTTTCGGATTCGGTTTCGGATCGATTTTATACAGATCGGTTTTTTGCGGTTTTTAGCGGATTCGGATTTTTTCGGATTTTTGCTCAGCCCTAAATGGATCCCAAAACAACCGTTTTTTCGGAGACAACCCAATCGTAACACCTAAATAAGTCATAGGCCATAAACCAACTTCACACTTTAGAATTTCTGAACCTTCCTGAAGCAAATCCTTACCCCTCCCTAATGAATACAATTTGGTCTTCGAAAAGTTTATCTTAAGACCTGATAAGAACTGAAAACACTGTAAAACTTGTTTTATTGTCATTATCGATTCAATGTCATTATTTATAAATAACAAAGTATCATCCGCAAATTGCACATGCGTAAATCTTTCTGAATCTTCTGCCACCTTGATACCCCGAAAGGACCCTGAACTTGCAACTGACTCAATCATTCTACTAAGCACTTCAACCACTAAATTAAAAAGCAATGGTGAAAGAGGGTTACCTTGACGTAACCTTCTAGAAGGAACAAACTCATGAGTGGGCGAACCATTAACTAACACCGATACTCTTGCCTCTCTATAATAATTTAAAATCCAACCCTTCCATTTGTCACCAAAATTCAACCTATCCAACAAATCTCCCAAAAAATTCAAATTGACCGTATCGAAAGCCTTCTCGAAATCCAACTTAAGAATCAGGCCCGACGATTTTCCTGTCTTAAGACTATGAGTAATTTCATTGACAATTAATATACTTTCTGCAGCATTCTGACCCTTCATAAATCCAAACTGATGTTCACTGATTAATTTATTTAAAACTCCACTAAGTCTCTCCGCTAAGACCTTCGTAAATAATTTTTGAATAGAATTTATAAGGCTCACTGGCCTATAATCAGTTACTAACCTTGGTTGCGCCACTTTCGGAATTAACGCAATAAAAGATTAATTCAATCCTTTAGGGAATACTCCTTCCCTCGTAAAATCTTCAAAGCACTGCATGATCTTTACTTTCAAACTCGTCCAAAGCTTTTTAATACTACCCATGTTAAAACCATCGGGCCCCGGAGCCTTATCAGAGGCGGTAAATTTCAAAACACTCTCCACCTCCTCAATTGTTAAATCTCTATCTAGCCAAAGCGACTCTTGTGAAGAAAGTTTATTCAGATGAAAAGAACCTAACTTAAACTCAATGTTCTCCCCACTGTTGCCAAATAACGTCGAAAAGTGCTCAAAGAAAGCCTCCTTAAGTGCTACAGAAGATGATATCCAAGCTTGCTTCCAAAATACCTTCCTTATGAGATTCCTACACCTCCTTTTCTGAATACATTGATGATAAAACTTGGTATTTTTATCCCCCTTAACCTGCCAATTCAGCCTAGCCTTCTGCCTAAGCATATCCACTTTTTGCTAATATAACTCTCCCAATAAACTAGAAAGCACTACCTTATTAATGCTCTGATTACTTACATTATCTGCCAACTCCAAATTGTTTTCAACCTCTTTTATCCCGATGTCTAAATTATTCTTCTCTGATTTTGACCATTCCTTGATTCTCAATCTAGCTCTACGCAGTATAGACAAAACGTCCAGCTTATTTTCCAAAATATCATTACTAATTAAAGATTCAACAGAGTTTACCAGACCCACATCCTTGAACCAACAGTTATATATTTTGAAAGGAACTGGGCCCCAATTCTGAGGCTGCTGACTTAGTGACAACGCCCTATGATCTGACTTCTTCATCTTCATGTTTAAAGATTTTACAGTCCAATGCCCCTTGCTCCACTACACTGAATTGACCAACGCTCTATCAAGTTTGCTCTTCCTTCCTCTTGGACCAAACCATGTAAACTCTGAATTTTTCATTGCCAACTCTAATAAGTTTGAATTATCAATAAAATGATTAAAACCATCAGTATCATCCCTTCTAAAACTGCAATTTGCTCTTTCAGAGTCATCTCAAATACTGTTAAAATCGCCAATAATACACAAACATTCATCCTGAAGACTTGCCACTATACCTGTGATCGCCATCCACAGTCTACGCTTACTCTCTAAATCCTGAGCACTATATACATTAATCACACTAAAAACTTCATTATCCATACAACTCTGAAATTTACACCATAACCAATTATCATCCTTTGAAACACCCAATAACTTGTAAAGTGATTTATCCCACAAGCATAACATCCCCCCTGACAATCCCCTTGCTGCAACTTCTGCCCAATCATAATCAATATTATTACATAAACTTCGAATAGATTGAGCATTCCATGAGCTACATTTAGTCTCTTGTAAACAGACTAAATTTGCCTTCTGTTCTAACAAAACATCCTTAACCATTCTTTTTGAAACCTTATTACAAACGCCCCTTACATTCCATGAAATCAATGACAACTCTTTCATTAAAAAACAGTTGTTAACCAACCCATTAAACTGCTTAACTATTCACTTCAAACTTGGTTTAAACCAATACGTCTTGCAACGTTCTTGATATCCTCCATTCTACCTCCTTCAATTGGTAAACCCATGTCTAAAGCAGTATCAACAATTCTTACAGCTTCTAACTCAACACCATCTCCATCTCTCTCCACTGCTCCATCACCCCTAGCTTAACAGGAATCTTCAATCTATCACTTATATTACCATGAAATTTACCTTTTCCCTTAGTAAGATGACATTTTCCTACTAATCTACTACTCAACTAAAAATCAAATGGATTTTCAAAAACCTATCATATACCTCCTTATCCACCAGATCTTTATACTCCTCTATAAACTTATATAGTAACTCATCATCCTTAACCTGATCAGATCTAACGAACTTCTTCTCCACCGAACCTATCTCCTTCCGATTTGAAATTTGAATTCTCCTTCCTCTGTAGTCGTGCCCTCCTTCCATTTTTTACCAAAAATCGTGCCCTAATGTAAATGAATAATTTATCTTATGATCATTAATTGTTATAGATATTTATTGATTTAATTTTGTCAACTTTTTTATTAAATACTCTTTATTTAAAATTTTAAAAAAGTTGTCATAAAGCCGCCGTTCATTAATTTATTTATAGATATTTTATTTTCGATTTCTTTCTTAAATTAATATTTTGAATTTTTTTAAAAAATATTACAAGGTTGCGCGTCTATTTTAAATAATAAAATCAAAACTTCCTTTTTTAGACCCTATTTTTTAGAAAAGAAATCAAAGCTTCCTTTTTTAACATCAGCACTAAATCTTGAAATAGAAAAGGTTTTCGAATTTGTAGGGAATAAGAAGTCAAATTTATATATTCAAAATAGAAAAAATTATATATATTTCAGAACTTCTTCTTTGTTTTAGAAAAGAAATCATAACTTCCTTTTTAGCATTAATATAAACATTAACATAAACATATTTGAAATAGAAAAGGTTCTCGAATTTGTTAAAAAAAGGTTCTCGAATTTGTAGGGAAGAAGAATTCAAATTACATATTCGAAATAGAAAAGGTTTTCGAATTTGTTGGGAAGAAAAAATTATATATTCGAAATAGAAAAAAAGGTTCTCGAATTTGTAGGGAAGAAGAACTCAAATTACATATTCGAAATAGAAAAGGTTTTCGAATTTGTTAGGAAGAAAAAATTATATATTCGAAATAGAAAATGTTTTTATTGCTTTAACATTAATATAAACATTAACATAAACATCTTTGAAATAGAGAAGGTTCTCGAATTTGTAGGGAAGAATAATTCAAATTACGTATTCAAAATAGAAAAGGTTTTCGAATTTGTTAGGAAGAAAAAATTACATATTCGAAATAGAAAAAAATTATATTCTTATATTATACATTCGAAATAGAAAACAAATTTTAAATTCTTATATATATACAATCATTATTTCTAATAATCAAATTTTATCACCATGTTTGTAATCATATTTACTCGATTTATAAACAAATTTTTGTAGTCCAAAAATATTTTGCAAAAAAATCATACTTTATATGCATTATAAACACTGTTATAATTACACTAAATATTTAAACACAGTTATACTTTATCATGTTTTAAATATTTATATTTTTCATTAAACACTGTTAGCATCATACTTTATTATGATTTTGCACTTTCAAATTTTAATTACACTGATTCTCTTATAACTTTTTATGTTTTTTAAAATGAAATTAAAGTAAAAAAGGATTTAATATTTAAATTTTTATCATTGTATATACTTGGTATTTTTAAAATATATGCAACGGGTGTCGGCCTAAAAATTTTGAGGCAAAATCGATAAATCAGAGTCAAAGAGTATTTTAGTATTCAAATTTTTATTATTGTGTATGCTTAGTATTTTTATAATATATACAAACGGGTGTCGACCTAAAAAATTGTGAGACAAAATAGGTATAAAAAATAAATGAATAATTTATCTTATTATCTATGTATATTTAGTTTATACAATATTGTGTTCACCAATTTATATTGATATTTTAGATATTTTTAAAATTTTAAAAAAGAATTGTGAGGCAAAATCGGTAAGTCAAAGAGCATTTTAGTATTTAAATTTTATTATTGTGTATGTTTAGTATTTTCATAATATATACAACGGGTGTCGGCCTAAAAAATCGTAAGACAAAATCGGTATAGAAAAATATATGAATAATTTATCTTATCATCTATGTACATTTAATTTATACAATATTGTGTTCACCAATTTATATTGATATTATAAAAATATATTTTATCATTTTTTTCTTAAATGATCTTTATTTAAAAAAATTATAAGGCCGCCGCGAAGCGCGGCTTAGTCGACTAGTTCAACATAAGGGAATGCTCCATTGGAGTGGTAAAATTTTAACATATTTTGTATAATTTTTAATTTTATTAAGTAAATTCAATTTTTTGCTAAGGGCTTTTAAAATTTAATAAATTTTTTAATTTAAATTTCTAAAATATATGACCTTAATTTAAGATCAATTAGTAGCAATATAATTTTTAAAAATTTAATTTTTATTAAAAATGTATTATTTGAAATTATAATATATTATTTCAAAATATAGCCAACCCCCACTAGAGCAAAACACCTTACAGATTCAGTAAATTTTAACCAACCATTATTTTATATTATTTTAGCCAACCATTTTAGCCAAATGCTGTAAGGGCTTTTGCTTACTTTCCATTGGATCTAGGGTTCACCTCTTGATTCCCTTACTTTCCTCTGTTATGAGTTGAGATGCTTTTGCAGGGCAGCATAGTCTCTTCTTTGTTGACCCTCTTCCAACTCTGCCATGGTTCTCAATTCGAAATCTTTCTCACTTTAATATAGGCATGATTTAGGTGCGTAGATCATGTTTGAGGAGTCACTTATTGAACCTTTACAATTGTAATCATAAGTGTGCTTTGCTATTTTATGTATTATTTCTTGTAGTCGATGTTGTTCAATTTTCAGTCTTTTGATCATTTACATTCTATTGATCATTTGTCTCTTTTACATACTAGCATTTGGCTTGTGTGTTCCGTCAGGGCTTATGATCGAAGATTTCCAGTATTATTAAGTTATCCTACGACTTAACAACATCCAACTCCATTAGAGATTTGATTAGATATATGGGTTCATTAGTATCTTAGGATGCAACAGCTAGAAGGTCAGCAGTTTGTACAATGTCGTAATTAATAAAATAACCATTAGTAAATCACTATACAATCATGTTACACCTCTTTGTAACATATATCACTATACTATCATGTTTCATCTCATTGTAAATCACGTAGCAGTGATCACAAAATTAATTTCTTTTGTTAGCTACGCTGTTGCAGAGCAATTAAGTCAACAGGTTTGTTATAGGAATCATATTATATAATGATAATGATTAATGATAAGTGGATTTTATATCCACTTGGATCGCTTCAATTCGGCTTAAATTGATTGTCTTGGACTCAAGTTTATTGTAGTTTTGATGTGTTTTGCTTAGTTGTGCAGACTTACAAGAATGTCGATTATGGGTGATGCTTCTATCGTGTTTGGAGGATTAATTGATTAAAATTCGGATTTTTCGGGAAGGTTGCGCAGTCTTCACTGTTTTGGCCATATCTGGAGTTCTAGAAGTCCGTTTTCAGCGATCTTACAGCTCACGCGAAGCTTGAGAGATTTTCTACAACCTGGGATAGAAAGAAGGTGCAGGGAGCGTGTAGTTAAAATTCGCGCACGTGTTCTTTGTGAAGCAAGGCTGAAAGATTACTATTTTGTCCTTTTTCTAATTCTAATTATATTTTGAGCAGGTTTTAGTACCTTAATCGAATTCTAATTGTAATAGAAGGTAATTTTGTGCTGGACAAAAAATCTAGAGCCTATTTAAACACATCTTAGCGTTGTAATTAGGGGAGTTTTTATTATTGTATCATAGCTTAGATCTGCAAGGGAGAAAAGGAGAGAAGGATTCAACGCTCATGACAAGCAACGGATCTAGATCTACTTCATCTTTTGTGTTATTCTGGATTCTAGATTTGTTTTCTTAACTCTTTGTTTATTAATATTATTACTTCTTTCATTCATATCTTGTTTTATATCATGGTTTCATCAGATCCCATGATGACGAGTGGTTCGATTATGAACTAATCGTTGTCATGGGATTCTAATGGATTTATCTATGTAGCTTAGTAGTTTGTATGCTTGGCGCCGCTGCTGGGGATCATCGATGTTTTATTTTTAGTTTATGTGCTTGTCATCAGTGGTCGTTAGCGTTCACTGACTCGGATTTCTTATTTACTTTGTTTGTTTCGTGGTGTTTCAGGTACTTGAACGTGTATGCGAACACGTTTGTAAACTCGTAAACTGGCAGAAGAAGAACTTGTAGCAGTAAAAGAGATGGCAGATTTACCAGCAGCAGTCAAGGCTTTGAAGGACTATTCGCAGCCAAAGATCAATGACATACAATCTAGTATCGTCAGTCTAGCTATTGCAGCGAATAACTTTGAGATCAAGCCGAGCACAATTCAGATGGTGCAGAATTCGGTTCAGTTTGGGGGTGCTTCGATAGAGGATCCTAACATGCACATCCGGGACTTTATCGAGATCTACGACACTTTCAAATTTAATGGTGTGTCGGATGATGCTATCAAGTTGAGGCTTTTCCCATTCTCTTTAAGGGATAAGGCTAAGGGCTGGTTACACTCTCTACCAGCTGGTTCCATTACTACATGGGAGGATCTTGCTCAGAAGTTTCTTACTAAATTCTTCCCTATGGCGAAAACTGCAGCAATAAGGAACCAGTTAACTCAATTTCAACAGCAATCGGGCGAGTCTTTGTGTGAGGCTTGGGAACGTTATAAGGAGATGCTACGAAAGTGTCCTCATCATGGCATGCCTGATTGGATGGTTATCAACGGTTTTTACAATGGGTTGGGAGCACGGTCTAGACCTTTGCTAGATGCAGCATCAGGTGGAGCTCTATGGGCGAAGAGCTATGACGAAGCTTATGATCTTATTGAGATAATGGCTGCTAATGAATATCAGAATCCAACCCAGAGGCTTTCTCAAGGCAAGGTAGCAGGTGTTCTTGATGTTAATGTAGTCTCAGCTTTAGCAGCTCAGCTAGAGGCAATGAATAGGAAAATAGATTCTTTGGCAAATCATGGGATTCAGCAGGTTGCTAGTATTTGTGAGCTATGTGCGGGCGCACATGAGATGAATCAGTGTGCTATCTCTTCTGAATCAGCACAGTTCGTGAGTAATTTTCAGAGACCTACTGCACCAGTTCCAGCCACTTATTATCCTAATAATCGGAATCATCCCAACTTCAACTGGAGCAACAACCAAGGTGCTCAACAACAACAGCAGCCTTATCAGCAATTTCAAGGACAGCAAGCGAAGCCATTCAATCAGGGCTATCAACAGCCATATGCTCCAAGGCCACCATATCAACCTCTGGGATTTCAGCAGCAACAGCCCCAGCCTCATGCGGGGCAATCATCTAATGAAAAATCAGAAATGGATGATTTGAGGATGATGATGAAGAACCTGCAAGCTTCTCAAAAGGTCTTGGAAAACCAGATGGGACAGATTACAAGTGCCTTACTTAGTATGCAACAAGGAACTCTGCCTAGTGATACGGAGGCTAATCCAGGCAGAAGGGAAAGCAAAGAACAGGTCAATGCAGTTTCTTTGAGATCTGGAAAAGTCACGAGGGATCCTAAATCAGCAGCTATGGAAGATGAAGATGTTCAGAATCAGCAGGTTGAAAAATCTGCAGTGCCAGAAATTGAGAAATCTGATTTAGTGGCTGATCAGCTTGATGGTGAGAAGAGCAAGAAACTTGTTGAAAAGTCTATTCCGGAGCAATCTTCAAAGAATAATCAGATCTATCCTCCTCCTCCATATCCTGGGCGCTTGCAGAAAAGTCAAGAGAAACAGTTTCAGAAGTTTATGGATGTCTTCAAGAAATTGTCCATTAACATTCCTTTTGTTGAAGCATTGGAGCAGATGCCGAGGTATGCAAAGTTCATGAAGGATATTTTGTCACGAAAGAGAAGGTTGGAAGAATTTGAAACAGTGGCTCTACCGGAGGAGTGTAGTGCAGTTCTGCAGCAGAAGTTGCCACCTAAACTCAAAGATCCGGGGAGTTTCACTATTCCGTGCATGATTGGCAACCTTTCTTTCAGCAAGTGCTTGTGTGACTTGGGAGCTAGCTTCAATCTCATGCCTTTATATGTGTTCAAGCAACTTGGTCTGCCGGAGCCAAAGCCAACCAATATCTCTTTGCAGTTGGCTGATCGATCTATCACATATCCAAGGGGCATAGTGGAGGACGTTTTGGTGAAAGTTGATAAGCTTATCTTCCCAGCTGATTTTGTTATCTTGGATTTTGAAGAAGACAAGAAGATTCCCATAATCTTGGGAAGGCCTTTTCTAGCTACAGGCCATACTTTGATTGATGTGCAAAAAGGAGAGCTTACAATGAGGGTGCAAGATCAGAATGTCACCTTTAATGTTTTCAAGGCCATGAAATTTTTGAAAGAAGAGGAAGAGTGTTGCAGTGTGGAATTAGTTGATACGGGTCAGAGAAAGAAGTTTGATCAGTTATTAAGCGAAAAGTCGGACACACACGTGCTACAGCATCACATCAGTGATTCCATTGACAGTTCTTCAATTCGAGATCTTTCGAATGTAAAACTTGGGAAACTTCCACCACATTTGAGGTATGTCCTTTTGAATAATGAGCTAGTGATTTTTGAAGAGGGGCATGATAATGTGTTGCGAAGGTGGAAATTCGATGATAAGGAAGAAGAAAGTTTTGTTCAGCCGTTCGAGTTGGAGAAGCACCTTAGAGGTGTGAAGAAGAAAAAGAAGAGGATTAGGCCGCTGGGTGGTAAAATTAGGTTGAAGTCAGACGGAAGAGAATTGTGGAAAGCAAGCAAATAAGAGGTCAACGTTCGTATGAATGGTCTTTCTGTTGAGAAAGGTTCAGTTATTCTTTTGCAACCGCCATGAGTTGAGGAAGTAACGTCAAGCTATTGACGTTAAAGGAGCGCTTCATGGGAGGCAACCTACGCATTAGTGTAGGAAAAAAAAATGAGTGTTGTGAAAAAAAAAATGAGTGTTGTGAAAAAAAAAAAAAAATCGGAACAGTGCTTTACACGCAGGCTGCGCCTGTGTCGTGCAGGCTGCGCCTACGTGTCTGTATGTCGCGCAGTCTGCGCCTGCATTGCTGAGTTTTGCGCAGGCTGCGCCTGCGTGACGCAGGTTGCGCCTGCGTGACTGCTTTGTCTGCCATATTTTTTTCAGCTGTTATATATAAAAAAAAAAAAATTCCAATTCCTTTTCTACTCTTATTCTTTCATCCCTAAACCTATTCCTAATTTCATAACAATTCCAAAACCCCCCATCTCCTATTCAAATCTCTAAACCTATATCAATTCAAATTCTTTTTCGCTAAATTATTAAATCCTTTTTCTATCTTACCTCAAATTCATACCCACTCAAAATGTCTCCCTTACACGTTCAATTTTTATCTAATCCCTCCATTATATATATACACCTATTCATACAAACCCAATTCATTCTCTAAACCTCTACATCTCTACATCTCTAAAAAGTTCGAGTTCAATAAGGATTCAAGTTTGGGGGAAGTTTAATTGCAAGTTCACCTCTTCGATTCGTATTGGGTAAATGTTTTTCTCTAATTTTATTTTTATTACGAATTTGTGTTCTTGTAATTGGGGGTTTTGTAGTATGCTTGTTATTTGGGAAGTGGCCAGTCTATGGAGCTCGTACGCATTATTCTCCACCAGATTCATCCGGGGAGGGTGATGACTCAGCTGGTTAGGTATGTTTTTTTACTTTCCTTCGTATTTACTTCCATTCAATGCGGACATTGAATATTTTAAGTTTGGGGGTGGTTTGAGGGATTAGTAGTTGTTGTTGTATTATGTGTTCATGTAGGATTTCATGTTTTGTATATTAGTAGTAGTAATTCATGCATATATGTTCGTATTAATTACGTTTGTTTCATATAGGACATTCTGTTATTTTTGTTTTTTGTATACCATGTGAGTTCATATAGTTGAATTTTCATGGCATGCATATTTCATGATCCCTTAGGATGAGCTAATTCTGATTGGTAGGTCGATGTCTAATTGAGTGTAGTAATGATGAATAGAGGGTTGATTTATAGTTCTTATGAAATTGACTTGCATGCTTCAGAAACACAATTTTTACACAGTCTCATCGTTTGCTTTTGGGCTAGGTTGAGGTCATGCTTGTTTGGCTGTTTTGAGATTTAATCAGTTGATTATAGTTAGAATTTTCTTTATTCCCTTGATGGCCTAGAACACTTAAGTCTAAGTTTGGGGGAAAACAGGGATTTCATGTTTAAATTGTAAATATTTGTCAATAATTGCTAGATGTCAAATGGCTAGTAGCCGGCTCATATTTATATGAGTAGTCTAGGGTTGGAATTGAGAATTCTCATTCCAGATTGCATAAAAAAACAGAAAAAAAAATAGAAAAAAAAAAGAAAAAAAAAAGAAAAAAAAAGGAAAAAAAAAGTTATGTGAATTGTTAAATGCAAAATTAACCAGGGTGAGCTCTTTAATACTCAAGCTATTAAGTTCGCGGGGACTTTGTGCCTAGTGACCTAAGGCTTTTATAGTTTGGGATCCACTAACCCAACGCTCGCTATATGGGTATTATTGTATAAGCCTTTTGGGGTCTCATCCATTGCACGGTTAAATAAGCATGCTTGTATATATGTGTCGTAGTAGTTAATAATAAAGCATGAATTTCTGTCTACCTTGGATAAGGATGGAGGTGTTCCTAGGTTATGAAGTGTCTACGGTCTATTCTATTTATAAACTTGTGATTGTCTTGACGAAGAGCATGTATGATTTTTGACCTAGTTTTGGGAGCATTTCTGATGAGCATTGCACACATGCACGTTTCTGTTCATGTATTGTTAGTATACGGGAACTTGGTCGAGCTCTATTTGGATTTAGTTGCATTTTCTAAGATATTTGCTTGCTAGTTGGTATTGGTTAGTTTGAAGGGGATCGTTGCATTTTTCATATTAGTTGCATTCATGCATTGCATTGCATTGCATTAGGTTAAATGGATTTTGTGGGTACATTCGCTATAGGCCCTCACGAGACCTTACTCGTCCACTAGGGCTGCCTAGGGGTTTAAAGGGCTTGTTGCATATGCCAAATGCAACCGTGATCACCTACGGAAGTGGTACTAGTTAGTTAGTTGTAATTGTTTATGCTTGAGGACAAGCATCGGTTTAAGTTTGGGGGTGTGATAAGTGGATTTTATATCCACTTGGATCGCTTCAATTCGGCTCAAATTGATTGTCTTGGACTCAAGTTTATTGTAGTTTTGATGTGTTTTGCTTAGTTGTGCAGACTTACAAGAATGTCGATTATGGGTGATGCTTCTATCGTGTTTGGAGGATTAATTGATTAAAATTCGGATTTTCCGGGAAGGTTGCGCAGTCTTCACTGTTTTGACCATATCTGGAGTTCTAGAAGTCCGTTTTCAGCGATCTTACAGCTCACGCGAAGCTTGAGAGATTTTCTACAACCTGGGATAGAAAGCAGGTGCAGGGAGCGTGTAGTTAAAATTTACGCACGTGTTCTTTGTGAAGCAAGGCTGAAAGATTACTATTTTGCTCTTTTTCTAATTCTAATTATATTTTGTGCAGGTTTTAGTACCTTAATCGAATTCTAATTGTAATAGAAGGTAATTTCCTACTGGGCAAGAAATCTAGAGCCTATTTAAACACATCTTAGCATTGTAATTAGGGGAGTTTTTATTATTGTATCATAGCTTAGATCTGTAAGGGAGAAAAGGAGAGAAGGATTCAACGCTCGTGACAAGCAACGAATCTAGATCTACTTCATCTTTTGTGTTATTCTGGATTCTAGATTTGTTTTCTTAACTCTTTGTTTATTAATATTATTACTTCTTTCATTCATATCTTGTTTTATATCATGGTTTCATCAGATCCCATGATGACGAGTGGTTCGATTATGAATTAATCATTGTCATGGGATTCTAATGGATTTATCTATGTAGCCTAGTAGTTTGTATGCTTTAAAGATTTATGTGTGGTGAATTCTTAATATCCTCGTATGGTTGTGTTTCATGTATTTAGATGCATCGCGAACATCTAATTTGTTAATCTCTTGTGAAGCGAAAGTGGATCTTGAGATTTAGAACTTGCCATGCTAGCATAGGATAGGTTGATGGTTTAACATCATGATTTATGGCGTAAATAGAGATATTATGCTGCCCTATGTGATCTTAATAGACAACTTGTTCTTCAACCGTTATGTTTTCAAATCTTATAGAGATATAGGGTCTAAGCATAATTGGTGTCTATTCATCTTCTATCTCTTTTGTGGATGTATGTTTAGTTTGGTATTCGTATACTGAGAAGTAGCGTATACTTATTTCGTGTTGTCTGATCAGATATCAAAACCATCACATACATTGATTAAAGGCATCGACTCTAAGTGAAGTAGATAATGAAATTAGGATCCCATGTTTTTATTCTTATAAGTAATTCAGATTTAATTCTCATTAGTTAATTAGTTCTTACTTTGAATCTTAGTTTAATTTAGATAATTACAACCCATATTTGTTAATTATCTTAGCAGTGAATTAAGATCATACATTGTTGAATAGGCACATTAGCTGAAAAGAACTTAACCAGATCTCAGTGGAACGAACTTAATTGTATTACTTGTGACCACGTATACTTGAGTGATATTGTGTTAACAATACATACTCCCAATGTTAGCTACTATCAAAATTTTTAAACATAACCAAAAATGATAATCACTTGCATAAAAAAAAAGTATGCAGATTCGATCAACACTTTAAATCTTCCATCGTTATAAACAGGACAACTGAGAAACAATTTAAAGGGGGACTTTTTGTAAGAACCGTGATTATTACATTTATTTAAATACTATTTTTGGTAAATAGGAATAAAAATATTTCGAATTATTTTATTCCAGTTTGACGAGTCAAGGTGTTAATGTTAATTAATATTTGAGGATATGTATTCAAGTGATTTAGTAGGTCCCGGTATGTGATTATGTGAACAAGGTGAAAATATTTCATTATAATTTATTAGCTTATTTTGAATTTATATAAATATTTTGATTCGGTTTGGTGGATAATTATATCGGGAATATGAGATGGTATCGTTAGATATGAATAAAAGGATTGTGAATGATTGTTTGGGACCCTTTCTGTGTTTAGTAATTGTATTAGACTCCTGGAGGATTATCTTTAACTTTTTCGAAAAATGCGCAGTTCAGTTCGTCTTTCTCAGTTAAACCCCGTTTTCAAAATTCCTGGGGCTTCGATTTAAAATCAATTTCATATCAATATTCATCAGATACATCTCAAAATATTCGAAACTCATATGTTACTCGTCTTATAAATTTTCAGTAATTGATTTGTTGTTTTTCGTAAAAATATTTTCGTTCGAATCGGACCCGTAAATGATATAATTTGTACTTTCGAGACCGATTAAAAGTTAATTAGGCTTCCGAACATTTTGAGAACAAAATACAAAACCACGTAACTTTCTCTCAGTCAAAGCTTACCCACCAATCCAAAACCTTATCTGTTATCTAATCAAAACAAAAGAAAAATTCAAAAATGAATTTTATTTATCAAAAATATTATTTTCAAAAAAAAATCGTTCTTGAAGATTGGTCGCAATGTTGGAGGCGTTATCGATATCCGTTTTCGACGCTCGAATACCCGAATCGAAGCTTGTAAATCCTAGAATCAAAATCTGTTGCCCAAACAACCCCAGGTAATCATCTTGATTTTTTTATTAAATTTTTAATCTAAAATTTCGAATTTTAGGGTTTATATTCTTGAATTGGGCGTCTTCGATTCGCAAGTCGTTCAATTAATTTGATGTTTCCAGTAGCATTAGGGAATGTAATAGATGTGTTTAGCATCAAGAACCATGTAATTTTGTTGCCGGATGAGGGAGAACGAAGTCTTGATTTTTTTCTAAACTATGATTGATTCGTCCGTGCTTGTTGTTAAGTGTTGGCAAAATCTGAAACCACAGTTAGATTATATGAGACTTAAGCTTTGTTTTGACATCAAGAACTCGAAGTTTGATATAGTAATGAAGAAAAACGAGTTTGGCCGGAGTTTGTATAGACTTCGCCGGAAATTCAGTCATTTTGGGTTGTTGTCTTGTTTCTGGCCATGTCTGGTATCAGAAGGGCATGGGGAAAGATGTGCAATGAATTTTAGACTGAAAACCGTGTATAAATGTAGTGTTTTGGCTGGTTTTTGGGCTGCCGGAGTTGCTGCCGGAATTGCGGCCGGAGTTGCGGTCGTCGCCGGTATCAGCAGATTGGCTGGCCGGAATTGCAAAAGGGTTTTAACCTATTTACCCTTTTACCGTGACAGTTGTTTTAAAAAGAAAATGACTTTTACCTTTAGTGGTAAAAATATTATTTACTTTCCTAATTAATATTGTTTTTGTAATATATTTTAAAATCTGAATTTTATTTTAAATTCAGAAAATCATTTTGTAAATTATGTTTAAAATTCAGAACTATTTCTGAATATTTATCTATTTACTCATTTATTTATTTAATTTCAAAAATGATTTATTTATCTTATTTAATTCAAAAATAATTAGAAATTAAATATTTTTAATTACTTTAATTAATTTCAAATAATGACTTGATTAATTTAATTATTTGATAAATGTAAACATTTATCAAATAATTTTGTTAACTAGTTATTAATTGATTTTAATTAATTTAATTAGGATTATTTAATTCTTAATTAATCCGTTTTCTGTTTTAAATGTTTTAAAAATACTTTCAAATATTCTGAGTTGGGTTTTATTCAAAAACCAAGATTGAAGATTGTTTTGAAAATATTTCTTGGGTTTAGTTAATTATTAAAGTGAGTTATTTGAGCTATTTGGTGAAAGTTACCTGTTTGTGTGCTATGTCAACTATGTGGAATAAATGCTAATGAGTCTTAAATGCTCTATTTGGTATTTGACGTGATTGTGAAAGGTGTCTAAAATAGAATATGTTAGTCAGATGTATTAATGTGCTATAATTATTATAGAGCCGAGTAAAGAGGGACGAAGGAAAATCTAGAGTCGAGCGAGAGGGTTAAAGGGAAGGCTAAAGTAGAGTGAGACGATCAAGTGTGAGACGAGTTTAGCGTGGTTTGACAGGCAAGTATTTCCTTTCACTTTTTGTTCAAGTGAAACTATTATTTAATTATTTTAATGATGAAATCTATCACCCCAATTATTTCTATCGAACTTGTCGATACCTGTTGTTGTTATTGTTTATTCATTTACACCTTATTATTGGTATCGAACTTGTCGATACCTTTTGAGATTGTTGTTCTTTGTTTATTACCCCATTTATCGTGCCGAACTTGTCGACACCTGTTGATCTTGATTTCTCCATTGACTCTTGGATTATGAGTTGTTGTTCTGGAACGTGAGTTTCCAATTAGTTGGTTGGCAAGGGTTGTCGATTGTTCCGACACCTAGTGCGTTTGATATAGAATTGGAAAGTTTTTAATGTCCCTTCGGGGAGACCATATTATGGTCAGAGGAGTCCCTTCGGGGAGACCAGTTTAATGGTCAGAAGTTGAGGCCAATGTGTTCCGTGGATCCATTGTAGGACATTGCTGTGTGCGTTTGTCCGGGGTTAGTGCGGACTGATCAGCAGCCTAACCTAGTTGTTTTTAAAAAAAAAATATAAAAATCCAATTCTATCCCATATATTGAGTTTGAATTGCTTTAAAGCTTGATTCCTTTGGAACCTATGATGATTATTCTTGCAGATCAATAATTTACATTTGTTCTTGATGTTGACATATATATTTATGCTTGCTGAGCACTGTTGGCTCACTCTTGCATTGCTGTTTTATTTCTCCAGTTTATAGAGACGAGATGAGGAGACCTTGTGGTCAGATGAGTAATCTTGTTCCTATAGCGAGAGGTGATGTTCGAGTTGTTGACTTGGTCGGGTAGTGACTTGAGCTTTGTCAGAGGTTGGTTAATTAGTTCAACAGATGGACTTAGTTGTTAGTAATTCGTAAAACCATTTTATTCGGAGTCGGGATTGTATTAATGTAATTCAATAGTTTGTTTCATACCATAACCTGTATGTGATCTTGGATCAGGGGTATTTTATTATTATATTATGTTTATATCCAGGTATGTGTTGTGTGGATTGTGGTTAGTGGCCCCAAATCTGTACCCCGGATTATGGGATGCCACACTTTTTGCATGAATTTGGTGGTGAAAGTATTGATTTGTGAATATTTTGAGTTAAAAAGTAAAAATTAATGTTGTTTGTAACGTTTCATTACGAAACATTCAATTGTTTTTCCTAATTGAAAAACAACTTTTCGTAAAATTATGTGAAATCTGCTATATCTAAAAAAACAGCTTTTAGACCTTCCTTTCGAATTTTAGCAACATTTGTATACCTGCTTTTCAAACGCTGATGTTCCAGTACCAAGCAAGGCCTAATTTTTCGTACACCATATTATCCTAGTTACGTTTTTTTAAAAAAAGTGGATTATGGCTAACAAGTAACAAGTACTAGTAAAGTATCCATTTTTCTCTTTACAAAATACCCTACCAGTTCTTCTCTTTCGGTACAAATACCCTCACTTTGTTTATAAAATATACTAAAATGTGTTTATACACAATTTTAGCAAAATAGTGAAATAGCAAGCCTATATAAATGCATAAGTGTAAAAGTAATGCAAACAAATAATACTTGCTTAATAGATATAAGATGAAACTAATAAACTCCTGAGCTGATCTGATTAGTATGACAAGAGTCGATCTCGATCAAGCATCCATCTCTTCTATTAAAGAAAATAAAAGACATAAGTGTTTTATTTCAAAGATAATCAAATGTCAAATAAAAACCCAACTTAGAAAAAGAATAGTCAAAATAAATAGTCTATTTGTTTATTTATAGCAACTAACTCTATAACCCGTATGAGGCACGAGTATGTTCTACACTATTGCATAATTTACCATTGATTTTGGTGTACTTGTGAGATAGTTTAAAAGGTTTAAGCTATCAATAATTGTTCTGAAGTTAACTTTCCTTTTTTTATTATACCATTGACTTGTTTATTAATAAATTTGTGTGAAACACATACATGATCCATATGTGAGTAGTTTGTTGTCGTCGATTTGTCATTAAGTATTTAATGTTGCATATTATATTTTTTGAGAGACATAAATGACCATACTATTTGTTAAAAAAATTGTTAAAAAATTACTCGATACAAGTTTCCATGCGTACTCTAAATTAATTTATTCTTGAGTCCGGAAATCAAAAAATAAGAAGCTAGAACTCTCGGAGATACTATCACTACGTGCGCTTGATGATTACAAAGTATAAAACATTCTAGATTATTAGAATTTATTAATTAAAAAGAAAGAATTATGAAGATAATTTCTAGCTGTCATATCTCGATTCGCTTTCTCGAGGGGATGGTTCTCGCTTTATCATTTCTTGGTTCCTTCGCTATTTTTTCTTTCTTGCATCACAAATCATGGCATCAGATCATGCAAGAAAGAAAAAATAGCGAACGAGCCAAAAACTTATAAAGCAGGAACCATCCCCTATATAGAGAAAGTGAATCGAGATATGACGGCTAACGTAGATGACGAAAAGATAAATCTCGAGCACAATGAATGAGGCTAAGCTGAGTGATCCCGTCCCTCAGAATCCAGGATCGAGTGACTTCTCCATGGAACGTAGAATATAAGTATGTGGTAGAATGTACAGCCTACAAAAAATGCTCGAGAGCATACCGTCCATAGGAATGGAACAGACGGACCAGAAAGAGACTGATGAATATAGATAATATCGCATAAATGATCAATACATGTTATGAGAAGGGGATGTCTCTCAGGATATGTAGTGAAGTCGATATAGTACAAAATAAGAATCCCGGTAGTACGAGAAAAAATCCAAAAGAATGGATCAAATAATATCGTGTAATGACCTGAAAAATAAAATGAAAAAAATGCACAGTTTGAATAATATCCAAAATAAATAAGAACTAGAAACAAAACTAACAAATTTCATTAAAATCTATTGTGAACCCATCAACAAACTCAAAATGTTACACAATTCAATTACATTTTTATCTACAATATACATATAAATTAAAAATAGCAATTTACGTTATCAGATTGTTCATAGTGAGTTTGATATGCTTTAAGGATCTAATGTGCATCGGTGGGGTTCAACTGAGGTTGATTTTGAAAATGTGACGGAAGGGTTTTGTTATATCGGATCATAAGCTTGCTACGACTTTACTAATGATAGTTCTGTTTATTCATTTGAGAATGGATGCGAGTTGGGATCTTGTTAGGGTGTTTCGATATGGGAGGTACCTATAGAGAGACGGTTAGAGAGGAATAGAGGAAGTATTTCAATCCTATGCTTGGTGGCATTTACGGATGATGGTTTGGCATTTGCTATTTGATTATTACTAGGTATGGTTAGCGTATGATGACTAATGGTGTTGAGCAGCCAGGTTAACTAACTCCTCCAATATCTGAAATCTCTTACTAGACTTCTCCTAATTATAGCACAAAGAGTGTTGTTACCTCTTGCGTTCTATAAAAAGTGTTCTTACCATTTTTCGGGTAGAATTTGTGTTCATGCATGTGTCTAGTCAAACTTAATGATCTGATTTATTTCCCCAAATGGATGGTTTCAGTGGAGAAAAATAGCTTATTATTTTTCTGCTGAATTATCTCTTCTTTCAATATGTTCTGCATATGCTTTTTCTTGAAGCACTTGGTTTGTTTTTCTTCTAATTCATTATAAAAAGGATTGATTTTAATGAGTTTTGTAACTATCATTTTATACAATTATTGTTTACATTTCCGGATTACAAGCTTGTGCAATTACAAGCTAATCATATCTTGAGTACAGAGGTAAATGTGTTTTATCTTACATCAGGAGGAAAATGCAGTAACTTCTGCACATAAACATATAAGTTTAACATCACACAACTTCACCTCCACCTTCAGTATTGATAGGTTTATTCTGATATTGGTTTCGATTATACTAATCCATTAGTTGTTCAATTTTGACCCTTTCAAGTTTCATCCAAGTTTCATCCAAGTTTCCTAAACCACATAAGGTGATACATCTAACGCATCTCTATTTTGAGCTGTGGTTGAAAAGTTAAACAAATTCATATAAATCAAAACTTTTCTTGATTTTAAAATGTCGAAAACACATGACTTCGAATTGTTCCAGTCAATACCTTTTTAGTAGCTAACATATAGAAGATTTAACATCACACGAAAACTTATTGGCTTAAAAGTCATGAATGGTTAGTTCTCTTTACGTTGCCTACAAAATGTTGAAAAAAATGTGAAATGCTATGTGGGAGTTGTGACATCTGATGGGGCATTCCCTTTTTTTTCCTTCTAATTGTCACTGGGAAAATATTTTATTGGTTATCATTTTTTTCTAGTCCTCTGGTTCAATTTAATTCATTGTTGTTGGTTCTCAAGAAATGACTTGCAAAGATATTTTTTTTCATTTTAATTCATCAAAGTGATGTTAACATGGGAAATGACTTGAGAAATATAGGCTATTCATGTTATTAGAGTAGTTTCTAGGCTTCTTCAGTATAATGCAATCTGAGGATTAAAATGTGTTAAAATGATATTTCATAAAACATAAATTACATATCAGAAATGATTTTAATGTTGAGTCTTTACACTTTATTATATAAATCAACTGAATGGAACCAAATGTCTAAATGTCCAAGAATGATGGTATAGTTTATTTGCCTATACTTACTGTCGAACTCATGAAAAAATTAATAGAAAGTGCTTGGAATGGGCTGATGATAAGCATCAACCCCTGGAATCAGGAGAAACAGAACAATCCCACGACAAGTCCCTCAAATTATTCTGTTAAGATTTGTTAAATGCATCATCCGTCTTACTCATCATAAACTCCAGATGCTGCAGGAATATCAATTTATTTATAGATTCATGTTCTACCGTATTTGTCATTACTCACGACATGGTTTTACACATATCGTGTGTGTGTGTATGTGTGTTTATGGAGTCGTGTGGTATGACCTCAGGAAATAATACAATTTATAGGCGATTTCTTTACAAAATTTAAAAATTTAGCTCTCGTTACTGTCAGGCGATATGTTGTTAGAGCAAGTCCAATGCATAGCTATATTTAGTCCTATAGCTATAATATAGAACTAAGTTTGTAAAATCACCACTCCAATACATAGCTTTACTTAGTCCTATAATAACATAAATGGATACTTAGTCCTATATTTAGGACTAAAAATGGCTATAGCCATCTTTGCCATATCATCTCCAACCAAACCACATAATTCTATTCATTTATCAAAAAATGTTAGAATACACTTTAAATGTTAGTTTGAATGTAGTTGGTCCTATTTTAGAACTATACATTGGAGCACTAGTTGTATTTTAAGACCAAAAACTACTTTTTGATCTCAAATTATAGCAATAGCTATAGCCATTTTAGCTTTAGCATTGAACTTGCTCTTACGCATTTCAAATGAAGCGAATGTTTAGTTAATGAAATCTGAATGTTTTTCAGGTTTAACTCGGCCCACATTCCTTTACTTTCGACCAGTGACGGAGGGAGGGGGTCCAGAGCCCCTGCCCCCCTAAGTTTCCAATATGTAGTTAGTAGTATACAAATTATACTAGTTGTGCTGCAGTTAAGCTGGTTGGCAGTTAGGTTTTCTTCCCACAAAGCCAGCGTTCGACTCCTGCCATTGTCTTTCACCTGTTATAGTGGTTTTACATGTTTTTAAAAATTATAAGCATGTCTATCCATTGTTCTAGTAAATTTTATTGTTGATAACAAAGTGAAATGAATTAAATTTAGACTTTTTTATTATTTTTCAGTTTAATTATAACTAATTTTTTTTTTAATTTTTAAAATTATAATATAAACCCGGACACCCCCTAGAAAATCGTTTTGTGTCCGTCACTGCTTTTGACCATTTATATGGAAGCACTGGTTCTCCCTCAACCGGTATGTTTGAAGAGTGTGTAGCTCCTCTAGTCGATGGGCTGTTGTAAGGATATAATGCTACTGTTCTTGCCTATGGCCAGGTAAAGATTCTCAACTCCCTCAACCGGTATATTTGAAGAGTGTGTAGCTCCTCTAGTCGATGGGTGTTTCAAAGATATAATGCTACTGTTCTTGCCTGTGGCCAGGTAAAGATTCTCAACCGCAATAACTACCAACAAATTTGTAAAATGCATCATCACTTTCTGGTGATTTCTAATAGTCAATTATTTTATGTACTACACTACTGCAGACTAGCTCGGGCAAAACATACACAATGAGTACTGGCTCCAAAGATGGAAATCAAATAGGGCTAGTTCCCCAAGTTATGAGTACTTTATTTAGCAAGATTGAGACACTAAAATATCAAATTGAGTTCCAGTTGAAAGTTTCCTTCATTGAGGTCTAGGGGTGATCGCGGTACGGGCGGTGCGGTTTTTCTTCAAAACCACGGACCAACCCGCGCATGCGGTTTGGTCAAATTTCCAAAACGCAATCGCACCGCGAAATTTTAAAACCGCATAAACCACACCGCGAAAATGCGGTGCGGTGTGGTGCGGTTCGTTGCGATTTAATTTTCATCTGGAATTATTTTTTATAATTCTTACTCGACCACATTTCTTAATTCTTATGCAGACCGTGACCTCTACAAACTCAATGAAATACAAACACTATAGTATGAAATATTGTGATAATAAATTAGAGAAAGATGGGCTAACCAATTATAATTGATCAGTACAGTCCCACCATAAGCCTCTAAATTAAACTACCACTAGGCAGTAGGCAATAACGAAGCAAATAGCTTGCAAACTATCCCTTAAATCATTAACAAAATACTAACATAATATATATATATATATATATATATATATATATATATATATAATTGTATAATATATTAAATATTGCGGTGCGGTTTGAACCGCATTTCAGAAAACTAAAACCGCAACCCGCACCGCACCGTGCGGTTTGTCAAAATTTGAAACCGCAACCGCACCACAGAAAATAAAAACCGCGCGGTGTGGTGCGGGTTGGTGCGGTGCGGGCGGTTTTTGCGGTTTATGATCACCCCTATTGAGGTCTGATGACTTTCTTTCTCTTCACAGTATCTTACAGTTATATTTGATTATTTTCCTCATAGTTTTCCATTCAATTCAAAGCATAGGTAGGGAGAGAAAGGAAGCCTTTGTCTTGTTAGCATAACATTTTTTTTTACATATTGATTGTGAAGCTACAGAATTTTCATTTGACAGAATAATTTATGTTTGTAGAAATTGTGAGTGTATTGATAAACAAGAATCTAAAACTAAATTGTATTGATATTGAAGACTACATTGAATTGAGTAGCTTGATTGATATTACATGAGTAAGAACTAATATATAGAGATTACAAAGCACAAAAAGTCTATGGTTGTTCAACAACCATACTCACCAACCATAGTGACATCATTGCTTAGGTGAGTATGATGTGCTTAGGTGAGTATGATGTATATGTTTACACTCACAATTTCTACATGGTATCAGAGCTTTAAGCTCCTGGAACATACCTCAAACCTCAAGATTAAGCTCCGGCAATTTTTGCAAGCCTCTGTCAAAACCACCAGCTTATCTTGTTGCTTCACTCCTCTTTCCGCTGTACCCACCAACCACCAAACTCCCGGCAAACCCAGCTGAGTAACGAGTTAATTCAGTAACTCACCCATTTTTGCTTGCGGAATCCATCAGTTTCAGTCACCCAACTGCACTTGTCTTTGAGACAATTGCTCAAATAGTTGGTGGCCACAAATCAGACTCCTCCAACTCACCATCTCCTACACCGCTGCATCATCCCATCTTCCTCCCTCTCGCCTTCTTGGCGTTGCTTTCTCTGTGACATTTCATGTAAGAACCCCAAATTTTGGATATAATTAAAACTTTTTATTAAGTAATGATAAAATGAGGAACAATGATTGTAATGAATGGATATTACTTTGGACAATGATCTTGATGCATTGGTATATTGTCAGAATAGAGTAATTCGATGGTTGAGGACCTAGATAAGAATAATCTACCATCCAGGAAGGAGCTAATGGATCCTTGAAGGGAAATGAGTACGTGCATAGTGTTTCCCGTACGTGCATAGTATTTCCCGTATGTGCATAGTATTTCCCGTACGTGCATAGTGTTTCCTGTACGTGCATAGTGATTTTGTGGATGTATAGTGATTTTTGAGGTTTAAGAAATTTTTCATGCCACCTATGTACGAGACATGGTATAGATATTTCGAAGTCATATTAGTAATCTACAAGGTAAATAAGTGTATGTAAACGCGATCGGAATTCAGAAATTCCAAACTCTATTTTTATGGAAAATTGGATCGAGCAGTGAAGAGCATGTCAATGCGAACAAGAAAAGAGAATTATTATATCAAGGATTTTATTTTTATTAAATACGATTTAAGGATTTAGAACAAAAACCTTCGAGTTAGAAAAACGAGCGTTCTAGAAATCGCTAGAATTTTTAAAACGAGATTAAGCGATCAAACAAACGATTAATGAGCTTTAAAATACAACACAACACAGATATATTACATGCAAGATCAGCTCATGCAAGTCATAAGAGGATTAAGTGTGAAACAAATCAAGAACAAGTGGATTCATGAGGTGTTTGATCAAGAACAAGCCAACAATGCACCTTGTTACTCTTTTTCTTTCTAACCACAAATCTTTGGCACATGGATTGAGGGGTGACAAGGCTGGTTACATCTGATCCTTGGCAAGGGAAATATCATAGAAACATATCATTTATCAATTGAAACAAAGTGGGAGAGAAAAGCCAAGCAACTCCATCTCTCTCCATTTTCTTCAAACTGCCCAGCAAGAACCACCATGAAATAAAAATTCATATCTCCACTTCTACCCATTCATAGATCACCAAATTTTAACCATAGCTTCCTCAATATATGTAGAGTATTCGTTCAAAATTTCATAATTTTTGAAGATCGTTTGGATAGGTAAATAAATTCAAGAAAATCACCCTGTTTTTCCCCTCAAGAATCAAGACTTCGAATTTTTGGAATTTTTAGATTTCCAAACCAAGCTTCCACTCCTTGTTTGATCATCAAATTTTTATGGTGAGTCCTATATTTCATAAAAGCAATCTCCTAAAAATTTCAAGTCCAAACTCCTTTGTTTCCATTTTCAAAAAAATCATGAAAGAGGAGGATGAATAGTGTTTCATGAACTAATCTTTGATTTTTTTTGTTTTCATGGTTGATCTTAGCTACCCTAAGGCTATCCAAGGACTATAACAAGCTTTGTAAGGCTAGTACATACTCTCAAGAAGGTATAACACTCTTGAAACCCTAGATCAACTTTAAGTTTATGGATGTTTTTGATGATCTAAGCTTGGTTATGATGTTAGCATGATTATAAGCATAATTAGTAAGTGATTTAGTTGAGCAAGAAAGCATGTTAATTATTGTGGTAAACTGGTATGATCTGGACTTGATGATGTTCATAATCATGTGATAAGTTGTGTGGATGCCCGGTGTGGCTTGGTTGGATTGTTATAATTTTTGGAACGTTCGATATATAGCCGTCGTAATGCCGAAATTTCGTTAACCTTAAGAAAAACAACTTGGACAGTAGATGTAACTCACTGCCTAGCTTTGCAATCTGCCATGATAGGATAGGTAATGTTCTAAGCTTCGTTTTGATATAAAGATCACGTGAAACGGACTTACGGTTTAGGATTTATGACCAAATTACTAAAAGTAGTTCGAATCCGTAAACGAAAGTTCATAACTGTAATTGAACCCTCGTAAACTATGTAACGTCATGGTGAATCTTGGTAAATAAATACTAGAGGTAAAAAGGAAGGCGTGAAAGAAAACCGTATGTCAAAAGGATCATTTTTCGATTTATTAAAAATGTTCGAGTCGAGGTTAAACGCGAACGAACCCCTAAAAGACGACTCTTTTATAACTTCGGTAAAACACTTAGAAAACGGACGATAAAACTCGGAGTATAGTATTGGTTCATAACGATCGACTTTAGAACTCATATGACTTAAGTATGTCCCAAGTATAAGTACAATGACATGTCGTATTAACGAACGAATGTCGGGTCGGATCAGTGATAATAAGTAATCCACTAAAGGGGCTATAACGAGATAACTCGAGAACGTGTTTCGATTTAAGTATAACTTAACTTTTAATATGTTAAGTGATTAATCCCGAATGCCTTGGCTATTTATAGATCACCAAGCTGAACCGGGACCCGCTACCACTACCCCTTACCGTACTCGACTACCAGGCAAGTTTCAATTCCCTTCTTTTAGGCTGTTGTTGTGATTGAATAAATATATATATATGATTGCTGATATACATATGCCATTGCATGCATGCCTACTTTCAAGTTGAATTGATATACTTGTTCCCTGAATGTTATTGTTGGCTTATAAGCTAGATAGTTATACATCAGTTATAAGCCGGTTATTGTAAGACCCTCATAGAAGGGCGTATACATCTTATTCATCAAAAATAGACCGGGAGTCAATATTCCTTGATATATCGAGATTACCTCGGAGGAAAATATTTAAGTAAATATTTTCCATTATTCAGGCGACGAATATTATTTGAATATTCGTTCGAGATTATTTATTTAATGATCCTTACTTCAAATAATTATTTGAACGTAATCATTCGACGAATAATATTTGTCAATATTCATTCAGAGTCGAATTGATTATCGAATATTATTTCGAATATTCTTCTAAAGATGAGACTACTAAATGAATATTATTTGGATATTCTTTTAGAATATTATTTTATTAAATAAATATTACTTTTGAATATTCATTTAAGATATTAAATACTTGATGAATATTATTTTAATATTCATCTGAAGCTTGATTTAATTGTCGAATATTATCTCGAATATTTCTTAAAGCTTGGATTACTAAATGAATATTACTTGATATTCATTTAGAATATTATTCATTAAATGAATATTACTTTATCAATATTCATTTAAATTCCTAATTAATTATGAATATTATTTTGAATATTCATCAGGGTTCTATTTAATCACCGAATATTATTTTAAATATTTTAAATATTCCTTTCAGGACTTATTAAGTAATGAATATTACTTTGAATATTCATTTGATTATTTAATTATGCAATAAATATTCTCCTGATATTTCTTCAGGGATTATTTTGAGAAATACTCTGATTAAAGATATTCTTTCATATTCCCAAATACTCCTTAAATATTTTAACTCAATAAATATTCTCTGAATATTTATTCCATACTTAGAATAACCTCGATAAGGTTTATCTTCTTCGATTATTACAGAAAATATTTCGGAGTCATATTATTATTAATCTTATATCAAGAAAGGTTCTCAGACATCATTCTTCTTTGAGTCTATCCCCTTAATAATAAGGGAACCTTACTTGGAAAATGTTATTTATCTTGTCGACTTCCCGGTCATAAAGTATTCCCTTCACCCGCAACTCGGGTGCTGTTGACTTATTAAGTCGTTGCTTACCTTCTCATCTTTCGAGGGGTAAGATTACTGGAACAAGTTGATATCCGTTACCAAGTAATAGCTTGGGAGTTATTGGTAAATTTTCCTTTCCAACTAGATACGACTACTTTGTGGAGTCTTATCAACAAGTATTATACTTGGGGAAAGGGGGACGAACGTTATATTCAGAATCATGAATTCTATTTGAACTAGGAGTCGTGTAAGAGGCCGAGTAGCGCCGGTCCATCCCCTTGGCCCAACCGTTGGCCGGGGAGAGCTAGCAAGGCGGTATACAAGTAAAGCCGTCAGTTCTTCCTTCTACCGGTAGTAAATCTAAATTGAGCTGTACGATCTCGACTGATCATCAAGATTGGAACAGCGGGCGCGGTGAATACTCCATCATTGGTTCATCATCCAAATTCATTTATTTCCTGCAACATGATTACTGTTGGCAGAGTTGGAAAAGAGTCATAACTGGAATTGCAACCTTTTTCTTGCAAGTTCCTCTTCTTAATAACAATAAGAATATCTCGCTTACTTTGATGTAGCAGATATTTCTTCAAACAAATACTTTAAGTTACCTTGTAACTTCATCGTTCATATTATACTGGCATCATTTCCGTAAATGCATGGCATATGGTTTGAAAGATACTTTTGAACTGTTATACATTATTGTTCAGTTATATATTATTGTTGGTGGGCTATTGCTCACCCTTGCTTTATTATTATATCACAACAACAGTTAGACCAGATGACTCGCACAAGGCGCACTCGACGCGGGCGAGGACGATGAGACTACCAGAGCTGTAGAAGAAGCTATTGGTAGGGTATATTTATTCTTTCAATACCAAGAATATAGTCTAGTATGACTTATGTAAATGGATGGCAAAGGGTATGTATTTATATTGAAATCCTTTTGGATTGTAAGAACTCATAATGTGATTAATAAAAATTTGATTGTTACTCTGATTTCATCTCTGGGACTATAACGGGTGTGTTTTATATTGTTGTGTTGGGTCATAGAGACGTAATTTATTTTATGTTAAGGAAAGTTTAATTGTTATGGACAGAATTGGAAACCGTAACCACCGGATCCCGGACCCCGGATCTGGGGGTGTTACAGAAGTGGTATCAGAGCGTACGTTATAAACCCCAGAGATGAGGCGACGTTAAAACAATAAATTCATTAAGATAATAAGAACTCTTGCCAAGTTCATAGTCGGACTACTTAATGTAGTGATGACATATAAAACCCTTATGGGAACTCTTAAGTATCGTGATAGTAACTTAGCTCGATATCGTATTGACGAGTAAGGCGACAGACCTTGAGGCATACGAGCAGCAGCGCGATGATGCTTTGTATACTGAAGATCAGCGGGTAATTCGATGAAGTACCCTATTTGGAGACCCGGAAGAGGTTCCAGTAGATAAGGAAAAGTCCTGTTAGGATAAAGAGCTTACCCTTGAGGAATGAGGGTTGCAGCCAGAAAAACTGTGATGATTAAAGTATAGTGCTCAGAAAAGGGAGCATAAAGAACTGAGTTATTAGCAAGAGAACTGAAGATTCATGTTGGATTCATAGCCGGACTACCAGATGTAGTACCAGCAAGAAAGAAGGATTGGAAGAATTACTTGAGATCTTATACGGAAATAGATGAGAATCCTTAGAGATTTTCATCTTAACAAAGAAAGAGCTAGAGGGATGTATGATTATCAAATACATCGATTTAGGGCGAGGAGCAGAGTCCCTAGGAATAGTTGAGAAGGAGGCAGTAAGTGCCATATCATTTGATAAATGAATTAGTATGAATATGGTCAGTAATAATTCGCCATGAGAAGGCAGATGTCATAGGTTGTAATTTATGGAACCAAATTGAGGTTGATGAAATTGTTTTATTCAGGAAAATGTCCATTTTATGAATGAATCAGTTAGAAAGTAAAGACATTGGGAAGTGACAGCATGATTGGGTAAAATTATATAAGGAAGTAGTAAGCAAGACAATGATCTCAGAACCTACCGGAAGATAAGACCAGTGAGTCAAGATGAACTCGTAATGAGACTACTGCCAGAGACTGAGTATAGAGTTAATTCAACTCAGTTAAATGATGAACCAGAAACGTTAGATGCATGTGATTCAGAGGAATATTAAATTCCTTCTTCTCTTTGAATGGATTATAATAGTTACCTTAAGTTTACTCCGACACGGAATTATAATAGATCAAGTAATATGATCAGCAGTTAAAGAGAAAAATGTGAGAAAATCCTCCTGGAGCAAAAAGGTGAAATTGGTAATGACCAAGAGCTGGCATTGCTTAATGGAAAAAAAAGGAGACTTTGTGCTTCCAATGACGCTTCGCATAAAGGGTTAGGTAGACCGACATTTAGTAGTATTGAATATCAGGACGTTGTGACAGGTTTCAGTTTGAAACTATTGATTCCCTTCTAAGGGATGTATATAATTGATTCCTCTCCAGTGGGTAAACTTCCAATCCGATGATGATTATTTCGTTAACTATGACTGCTTATGATTCCACCTGCTTGGAGGTTCATAGAACTATTCTTCAGGTTTCGAAACTGGTCTCCTTAATGTTACCAGTAGGTGGGTAGATTGATCAAAATTTCCCTGAGTCTGGAAAGGAATTCGGTGAATTTTGGCAAACCTTGTCTTTCTGATTATCAGAGAATGTCATGGAAGAGAGTAAAAAAAAAAAATTTGGAGCAAACCCTGTGATTTGGGTAAGGATGCGGTAAAATGGGTTGGTGGACAGACCCTGGTTATCGCGATTGATTGTAGAAATACAATGATGAAGTGAGATTGGACGAAAAGAGGAAATGTAAGTAAGAAACCAGCCGGACTGAGAAACTTCGGGATTGACTTAAGTGAAAAGGCTGTTATGCCAGGAATGGTAAGCTTGCGTGGCACGTGGGAGTGATAAGAATAGTTGAAAAGATAAAAGTGGAGGAAAGGTGACCGGAGACAGTGCCGAGTAGTCGATTAAGACTTATTTGGAGTAAAATTTTGGAAAGGTAGAAAGGTATCAAAGAAGAAGGCACTATGCCGGCAATTGCTAGAAAAGTAATGCTATTAGCCAACCCCTAAAATCATTTTTTTTTTATTATTATTTTATTTTATTTTAATGTGGCCAGTTGAGGCCAAGTCACAAAGGATTATCGAGTGACTAGACCATCAGTGAAAGGACAAAGCAGGGTTGCTTCTAAGAAAGCACCGACTGCAAGGGCTTCTGATATAAAGGAAACATTAATGAGATCGTTTGAATCTTCTGCCGAACAACCCATGTTTTGATTGGGAATTCACTAGACCTTTTTGGGATGGGGTCACCCGTACTGAAGTGACTCATGTGTATATGATCGTCCAAGATTACGAAAAAAAAAAAATGGAAGTATAATGACTTGAGATGTATGATGTTAGGGTATCATGAATACCATGAATATATTATGACTGAGGAAAGTAAACAACGAAGGTTTATGAAGAGAGTATAGAAATGGTCAGATATGGATCAGTATGCTGTAGAAATTTCATCTAAGGCAATTACCTTTGAGAAGAACGATAAGTACTAAGAGATTCACGTTGAACTCGACTCGACCAATATCTTCCAAAACATCCTTACTACCAGTACCAAGTTCTGTAAGAGAGCAGATAGACATACGTTGTCTTTGGGAAGGTCAAATAGGCTGACAACTATCTGAAAGAAGAGGTTAGCATTAAGCCACCGATCGATTATCAAATGAGAATGATTGGAAAGAGACCCTTATTAAGGATGCATGATTTGATTGCCAAGTATAAAATGCAAGAATTCCTTGGCAGTTGAATTAAGGATAGGATATCCATAAAGTAAGGCAAACCCTGGGGAATGCACAAGGGATGGCACTAACCCTAATAAAGACATTGTGAATTCAGATGATATGAGTTAGATTTGCTAAGGCAACAATGACCTGTAAAGATTATTAAAAAGAGTTCTGGAAAGAACAGAGATAGAATTATTAGAGTATTGATCAATGACGTTTTGATATACCCTGTACCTAGAAAATACAGGAGGAATGATGAGGACGACCTAAGAAACCTTACAAGGAAAAGCTAATATTCTGAGTTTCCAACTAGAAGTTTGGAAGAGAATGTAAGACACAATAACAATATACCAGATGATGAATGTATGAAACCATGAGGGAGTATGGATTGAACCTATAAAGGTTGAGATTATCCTAAGATAAGGAAGGAACTAAGAAAATAAGTATCCTAAGTAGGATTGGGAATAAACGTGATAAAGTTCCCACGGGTAGGTGGAAGCAATGACTTATGGAGAAAGACGGATAAATATATTTTTTCTCCATCAGCAGAGCTTAAGGGAGAATGCTTTCACCCAATAATGATAGGAATGAGGTAGAAATGTTTGAATTGGAATATATCCAGAGAACAAGGATTACCAGAAATTATTATCAGGAAAGGCCAATGAGGTGGCTGACAGTCTAAGTATAAAGGAATAATTATAAATGTTCATACCGAAGAAACAAAATGATATTTGGAAAGACCTGGAAGGTCATATTGGAGTGGAGGAAGTTACATTCCTTTTGATGATTGTGCAAGAATCGAAGGTAATAATAGTTTAAGTAAAGATTCGATTCCTGATGGAGTCTTAAGCATATTACGTACCTTAGAAGGTTCCGTTTTGAGGCAAACCAGGACCATGGTACAAAAAAAAAAAAAAAAAAAAAAAAATTGATGAAGTAAACCGTTAAGTTTCCAGTCTTTTATGGAAGATGCATAAGTGATAGTTTCATCAACCGGACCTAGCTACGATGCTTGAAACTCTTCTGCAATTCTATCTGCTTCATGTTATATCTACATCAAGTTCAGGAAGTGTTCCTTATGGATAAGGAATAATGATTACTTTGTCTCCCTAAGGGATTTGAAACCCGTAGGGTTAACTATTAACGCACTACGTAAACAACAAGCGAGGGTGATTCTTCTAAGAAAGGAGATGACAACGTAAAGATAAAGAAAGTGCTGCTATTGATAAGCTAAATGGCATGTTGATGAATGACAAGCAAGTTTGTGTTAGTGTACTTCTGCACAAACAAGATAGAGAATATGAGGTTGATAATTCGTGATGCTAAACGTATTCCCGTAGAAAGAATTAATGAGACTTGGAGGGAAGGGCGGTTGAGCCCGAGACTTATTGGGCCACCTGAGAGTTTATAAGTGTTCGGACGGCGGTATTCGAGCCAGCCTTACCCCCAAAACTTATAGCACGGTCATAACGGGTTTTCATGTGGCCAGGCTACGCCAGTGAAATGCAGATGTTCAACAGATGATAGGAGTACGAGCATGTAGATATACGACCTGGTCTGACTTACGAAAGACAACCTGTGGAAAACCACGGATAGAAAAGAACAAGTGATGAGAAACAAGGTTGGCAGAAGTAGATTATATGAATCTAAGTTAAAGGGATCGGGCCAGATTCATTTCGGAAAATTTAAATTGGAATAACGTGATGATTATAAAATAAATGTGACGGAATACCGATAAGGAGGTACCAAGTGCAAAAAGGTGTCTCAATAAAGAGGTGAAGGTGAAAGTAAATAATAGAAATGAGTGAGAATCAGATAATAAGAAGGATGTGATTGATAAAGAAAAGGCTGGGAAAGCAACTATGGAATGAGAAGCAAGGAATGTTATGAATGGGTTTCTAATGAATTCTCAGGATGACAACCTGATAGTGTCAATATTATAGTTATGAAAAAGCTAGTAACATGATATGGGATGTCAGTACTAATGATGTCAAGTGAGAAATCTAAGATTTAACCTGAAAGGTTGAAGGATTTCCCGAATGTGAGTATCGCTAAGATTGAACAAGAGTATTTGTCCATAGAATAATGGACAAAGCAGCAAGATATGTTGGCACGTGAGATTGCGATCAAATAGTATTGGATATAATTATGATTAATTTCTTCTTTGATAAACCTCTATAGTTCAGAGGTAAATTCTGAGTATGATATTCTACAATCATGAAAGCTTTCTATAATCCTTTGGAACTCTTTCCTCTTCTTCTCTCTTATTCATCTTCTTTATGAATTGAGAAGAACAACCTTTTTAGGAGGGGAGGTACTGCTACGTGACTATCTGTCTATGTGATAGAAGTCTAAGTGGAATACCATGACTTGTTTAATTGCTTGTCAAGTACTAAAGGCTGGCCCCCTTCTGTACTAACTATGCAATATAACAAATGTTCAATTGATCATAAGTGATCTCTCAATAAATCTTTCCACTTATCTATATTGATCGAGATTGCGAAGATTAAAGCAATCAGGAAATGCACAGTACGAGCGAGGTTACCTCCGAATTCGTAGGGTGATAGTGATACCAATGTTACTGCAGGTATCAATAAGGATAAGACTGATTAAGAGTATAACCCGGATAGTGAGTTGAACGAAAAGTAGCAACGTTGATGAAAAAAGGATACAGTATGGATTGTAGCACTAGAAGATGTGCTGAGGAAGGGTAGAACGACTAAGAATTGACCGGGAAGCCAAAAAGTGAACGACAGGCAAACGACTCTTTGCTTCCTACCTGATTCCGGGACGGAATCCTTTTAAGGAGGGGAGACTGTAAGAACCCCAAATTTTGGATATAATTAAAACTTTTTATTAAGTAATGATAAAATGAGGAACAATGATTGTAATGAATGGATATTACTTTGGACAATGATCTTGATGCATTGGTATATTGTCAGAATAGAGTAATTCGATGGTTGAGGACCTAGATAAGAATAATCTACCATCCAGGAAGGAGCTAATGGATCCTTGAAGGGAAATGAGTACGTGCATAGTGTTTCCCGTACGTGCATAGTATTTCCCGTACGTGCATAGTATTTCCCGTACGTGCATAGTGTTTCCTGTACGTGCATAGTGATTTTGTGGATGTATAGTGATTTTTGAGGTTTAAGAAATTTTTCATGCCACCTATGTACGAGACATGGTATGGATATTTCGAAGTCATATTAGTAATCTACAAGGTAAATAAGTGTATGTAAACGCGATCGGAATTCAGAAATTCCAAACTCTATTTTTATGGAAAATTGGATCGAGCAGTGAAGAGCATGTCAATGCGAACAAGAAAAGAGAATTATTATATCAAGGATTTTATTTTTATTAAATACGATTTAAGGATTTAGAACAAAAACCTTCGAGTTAGAAAAACGAGCGTTCTAGAAATCGCTAGAATTTTTAAAACGAGATTAAGCGATCAAACAAACGCTTAATGAGCTTTAAAATACAACACAACACAGATATATTACATGCAAGATCAGCTCATGCAAGTCATAAGAGGATTAAGTGTGAAACAAATCAAGAACAAGTGGATTCATGAGGTGTTTGATCAAGAACAAGCCAACAATGCACCTTGTTACTCTTTTTCTTTCTAACCACAAATCTTTGGCACATGGATTGAGGGGTGACAAGGCTGGTTACATCTGATCCTTGGCAAGGGAAATATCATAGAAACATATCATTTATCAATTGAAACAAAGTGGGAGAGAAAAGCCAAGCAACTCCATCTCTCTCCATTTTCTTCAAACTGCCCAGCAAGAACCACCATGAAATAAAAATTCATATCTCCACTTCTACCCATTCATAGATCACCAAATTTTAACCATAGCTTCCTCAATATATGTAGAGTATTCGTTCAAAATTTCATAATTTTTGAAGATCGTTTGGATAGGTAAATAAATTCAAGAAAATCACCCTGTTTTTCCCCTCAAGAAACAAGACTTCGAATTTTTGGAATTTTTAGATTTCCAAACCAAGCTTCCACTCCTTGTTTGATCATCAAATTTTTATGGTGAGTCCTATATTTCATACAAGCAATCTCCTAAAAATTTCAAGTCCAAACTCCTTTGTTTCCATTTTCAAAAAAATCATGAAAGAGGAGGATGAATAGTGTTTCATGAACTAATCTTTGATTTTTTTTGTTTTCATGGTTGATCTTAGCTACCCTAAGGCTATCCAAGGACTATAACAAGCTTTGTAAGGCTAGTACATACTCTCAAGAAGGTATAACACTCTTGAAACCCTAGATCAACTTTAAGTTTATGGATGTTTTTGATGAGCTAAGCTTGGTTATGATGTTAGCATGATTATAAGCATAATTAGTAAGTGATTTAGTTGAGCAAGAAAGCATGTTAATTATTGTGGTAAACTGGTATGATCTGGACTTGATGATGTTCATAATCATGTGATAAGTTGTGTGGATGCCCGGTGTGGCTTGGTTGGATTGTTATAATTTTTGGAACGTTCGATATATAGCCGTCGTAATGCCGAAATTTCGTTAACCTTAAGAAAAACAACTTGGACAGTAGATGTAACTCACTGCCTAGCTTTGCAATCTGCCATGATAGGATAGGTAATGTTCTAAGCTTCGTTTTGATATAAAGATCACGTGAAACGGACTTACGGTTTAGGATTTATGACCAAATTACTAAAAGTAGTTCGAATCCGTAAACGAAAGTTCATAACTGTAATTGAACCCTCGTAAACTATGTAACGTCATGGTGAATCTTGGTAAATAAATACTAGAGGTAAAAAGGAAGGCGTGAAAGAAAACCGTATGTCAAAAGGATCATTTTTCGATTTATTAAAAATGTTCGAGTCGAGGTTAAACGCGAACGAACCCCTAAAAGACGACTCTTTTATAACTTCGGTAAAACACTTAGAAAACGGACGATAAAACTCGGAGTATAGTATTGGTTCATAACGATCGACTTTAGAACTCATATGACTTAAGTATGTCCCAAGTATAAGTACAATGACATGTCGTATTAACGAACGAATGTCGGGTCGGATCAGTGATAATAAGTAATCCACTAAAGGGGCTATAACGAGATAACTCGAGAACGTGTTTCGATTTAAGTATAACTTAACTTTTAATATGTTAAGTGATTAATCCCGAATGCCTTGGCTATTTATAGATCACCAAGCTGAACCGGGACCCGCTACCACTACCCCTTACCGTACTCGACTACCAGGCAAGTTTCAATTCCCTTCTTTTAGGCTGTTGTTGTGATTGAATAAATATATATATATGATTGCTGATATACATATGCCATTGCATGCATGCCTACTTTCAAGTTGAATTGATATACTTGTTCCCTGAATGTTATTGTTGGCTTATAAGCTAGATAGTTATACATCAGTTATAAGCCGGTTATTGTAAGACCCTCATAGAAGGGCGTATACATCTTATTCATCAAAAATAGACCGGGAGTCAATATTCCTTGATATATCGAGATTACCTCGGAGGAAAATATTTAAGTAAATATTTTCCATTATTCAGGCGACGAATATTATTTGAATATTCGTTCGAGATTATTTATTTAATGATCCTTACTTCAAATAATTATTTGAACGTAATCATTCGACGAATAATATTTGTCAATATTCATTCAGAGTCGAATTGATTATCGAATATTATTTCGAATATTCTTCTAAAGATGAGACTACTAAATGAATATTATTTGGATATTCTTTTAGAATATTATTTTATTAAATAAATATTACTTTTGAATATTCATTTAAGATATTAAATACTTGATGAATATTATTTTAATATTCATCTGAAGCTTGATTTAATTGTCGAATATTATCTCGAATATTTCTTAAAGCTTGGATTACTAAATGAATATTACTTGATATTCATTTAGAATATTATTCATTAAATGAATATTACTTTATCAATATTCATTTAAATTCCTAATTAATTATGAATATTATTTTGAATATTCATCAGGGTTCTATTTAATCACCGAATATTATTTTAAATATTTTAAATATTCCTTTCAGGACTTATTAAGTAATGAATATTACTTTGAATATTCATTTGATTATTTAATTATGCAATAAATATTCTCCTGATATTTCTTCAGGGATTATTTTGAGAAATACTCTGATTAAAGATATTCTTTCATATTCCCAAATACTCCTTAAATATTTTAACTCAATAAATATTCTCTGAATATTTATTCTATACTTAGAATAACCTCGATAAGGTTTATCTTCTTCGATTATTACAGAAAATATTTCGGAGTCATATTATTATTAATCTTATATCAAGAAAGGTTCTCAGACATCATTCTTCTTTGAGTCTATCCCCTTAATAATAAGGGAACCTTACTTGGAAAATGTTATTTATCTTGTCGACTTCCCGGTCATAAAGTATTCCCTTCACCCGCAACTCGGGTGCTGTTGACTTATTAAGTCGTTGCTTACCTTCTCATCTTTCGAGGGGTAAGATTACTGGAACAAGTTGATATCCGTTACCAAGTAATAGCTTGGGAGTTATTGGTAAATTTTCCTTTCCAACTAGATACGACTACTTTGTGGAGTCTTATCAACAAGTATTATACTTGGGGAAAGGGGGACGAACGTTATATTCAGAATCATGAATTCTATTTGAACTAGGAGTCGTGTAAGAGGCCGAGTAGCGCCGGTCCATCCCCTTGGCCCAACCGTTGGCCGGGGAGAGCTAGCAAGGCGGTATACAAGTAAAGCCGTCAGTTCTTCCTTCTACCGGTAGTAAATCTAAATTGAGCTGTACGATCTCGACTGATCATCAAGATTGGAACAGCGGGCGCGGTGAATACTCCATCATTGGTTCATCATCCAAATTCATTTATTTCCTGCAACATGATTACTGTTGGCAGAGTTGGAAAAGAGTCATAACTGGAATTGCAACCTTTTTCTTGCAAGTTCCTCTTCTTAATAACAATAAGAATATCTCGCTTACTTTGATGTAGCAGATATTTCTTCAAACAAATACTTTAAGTTACCTTGTAACTTCATCGTTCATATTATACTGGCATCATTTCCGTAAATGCATGGCATATGGTTTGAAAGATACTTTTGAACTGTTATACATTATTGTTCAGTTATATATTATTGTTGGTGGGCTATTGCTCACCCTTGCTTTATTATTATATCACAACAACAGTTAGACCAGATGACTCGCACAAGGCGCACTCGACGCGGGCGAGGACGATGAGACTACCAGAGCTGTAGAAGAAGCTATTGGTAGGGTATATTTATTCTTTCAGTACCAAGAATATAGTCTAGTATGACTTATGTAAATGGATGGCAAAGGGTATGTATTTATATTGAAATCCTTTTGGATTGTAAGAACTCGTAATGTGATTAATAAAAATTTGATTGTTACTCTGATTTCATCTCTGGGACTATAACGGGTGTGTTTTATATTGTTGTGTTGGGTCATAGAGACGTAATTTATTTTATGTTAAGGAAAGTTTAATTGTTATGGACAGAATTGGAAACCGTAACCACCGGATCCCGGACCCCGGATCTGGGGGTGTTACATTTCACAAACAATACTTATATTTACACCCATTCCAGCCACAATACAAACCACTAACACCCTCATTCTCCTCCGGCCAGCCATCATTTCTATTCGGGTTAAGCGACTCCATCCGAAAATTTCGCGGAGCATCACCAAAGCAGCTCCTCTTATTGTCATTTATCCTGGAGATATGATAATTGATAGTAGTTGTAGCTGAATCGGATCCGGACAAACCAGCCCCGGCCATTAGATACACACAGTATAAGCTTGTATGTATTTATAATGCTTTTGTGTAGATGTGGAGAAATGAGGGGAGAGGGGCAGGAGTAATAAACCCTACAAATCAGTAGTGCAACTAAGTATTTCTGTTCGGCGAACCTCATCCCTGTCGTATTTATCAAGTCTGCTGGCTTGTGTTTGGTTTGGGCTAGCATATAATTATACCCTTGTTTTCATTATTGGGCCACACAAAGTTAGCCCGTACCATTTCACAGAATTAGTTAGTCTGGACCACTTACACCTTGGTACCTAAACTTTATCAGATCTTGCAAGTTGACACTCCAGCTTCTGTCAACTGACACATCAGTCCCTAGACTATTTTATTGTAGTTCCTGAAAATTTCAAAGTTACTTTTAAGCGCTTTCTATACAAGGATGAAGGGAGGTTGCATTTTAGATGAACACATCATTTTCCTTGATCTCAAGCTATGCGTAGTTTTTTCAACGAAATACATATTTGGCGGTCCACTAATGTAACCTCAGATTCTACACCAGAAATTGCATCAATTAGTGAGCTTCAATCCATACTCAGACATGTTTTATCTAAAACCAGTTCACCTTCCACTGCATTAATAGTCACTAGGGGATCCTTAGACAGGACAGTCTCTTGGGACAGAACGTAGCCGCGAAAGGTTCTAATCGACATTCAATCTCTATATCACACACAACACACATATATATACATATTATTGTCATATTTATATAAATTCGCTCGTGATTTCAACGTATCACAACATAGCACTCATATATATATGCATATGACAATCATATACATATATATTGGCTCAAATATATACATATTATTGTAATATTCATATATATTCGCTCGTGATTTCAATGTATCACAAAATAACACTCATATGTATGCATATGTCAGTCGTATACATATATATTGACTCATATTTTCATAGCACATATATATACATATAATTTTCACATTTATATATATTTGCTTTGTGATTTCAACGTATCACTACATAAGCACACATATATATAAATATCACAGTTATATACACATATATTTGCTTATGTTTTCAAACAACACACATGAATAGAGATTGATTGTCATTTCACCCGTCAACAAGCTGAATATCCATAGCAATACAAGAGTCTGTTTGTTCTTTCTCTTACATTATTGTTCAGCTTCACCATCATCACCAAGCTCACATTGCTTATACAATATTTATAACTCTTCTACGTTATTATATACACACAAGCAGAGCTACCCTCACAATTTCTACATTCATCGGTCAACAAGTTCAAGATGGCATGATTCTGCTACATTATATCTCCTCTACGAAGCTCATTCTCCTGCCAGCTTTCGCGCTTTCGTTTCCAAACTCAAGATGTTCCTTCAACCATCTTCAGTTTGAGGGGGGTGTTAAAACATATACATCATACTCACCTAAGCACATCATACTCACCTAAGCAATGATGTCACTATGGTTGGTGAGTATGGTTGTTGAACAACCATAGAATTTTTGTGCTTTGTAATCTCTATATATTAGTTCTTACTCATGTAATATCAATCAAGCTACTCAATTCAATGTAGTCTTCAATATCCAAAAAAAAGTCTATGGTTGTTCAACAACCATACTCACCAACCATACTCACCAACGATAGTGACATCATTGCTTAGTGAACAACCATACTCACCAACCATAGCGACATCATTGCTTAGGTGAGTATGATGTGCTTAGGTGAGTATGATGTATATGTTTTAACAATGTCGACTACGTTTTCTGAAAGACATTAGGATTCATGGTAACAGTATAAACTCTAAAGTATGACATATAAGTTCTGTTTATGTGGTAGTAGTTTGGCATCATACAAATATATTTAAGTTCTGTTCCCTTCCGAAAAAATTAGACGTGTACTCTAGTTCGAACATTTCTAACTAGTTCCTGATGTTGTATGGGAAATATACTTTTTACTTAATATTCAGTATTAAACAAATAACCACCAGTATCAATTTGTTGATTCTTAAAAAAGAAGTACAAGACTTGCTGGATCCTGACTGTTATAACAAATCAGAGATGACAAATGGCCACTCGGGAAAATTAACATCCCCCGGGAAACCACCAATACAGATACGTGAAACATCAAATGGTGTTATTACTTTAGCAGGATCTACTGAGTGTAGTGTTAAAGACATTAAAAGAAATGGCTGATTGCCTTGAGCAAGGATCATTGAGGAGGGCAACAGGGAGTAAAAACTGGAATAACCAGTCCACCAGGCAAGTGTGGTAGTTGTATCTTCTATTTCTTCTAGTCTACAAGTTTTTTTATACTGGATGAATATGCTGATTATAATTTCGACTTATACGCCGATCCTGATCATCAGATAACATGCAGTAGCCGTTGCATTGTCCAATGCCAGTACTGCTGCAACTGCAATTTGGAAGATCATATCTGTTAAAATACAGCTACTATATAGACTTTAGGCAATATAGACTTTCGGCTATATAGACTTTCGGCACTAACCTTACTTTCGGCACCAACCTTAGACTTCCTTACTTTCGGCACCAACCTTAGACTTTCTGCAACTTTGTAATTAATAGCATAGACTTTCTTGTTCTTCTTTTTTGTATAAATTAGTTGCATCCCGTATGTAATATCTCAAGCTTCATACAAATCAATACAAGAGTTTTTAGTTTCTCTTACATTGTTTTTCCTGATTCATCATGGTATCAGAGCATTAAGATCCTTACCTGAGTTATTCCGGTGGCAACCATTGTTTCCGGTAGCTTCATCTCTTCCAAGCCTTTTCTTTGTAACATTTTCACAAACACCTTGCGTGTCCACTTCATGTGTTAAACAAACTGCATCAACACACTCGTATATCACAAACACCTCCTGCATCAACACACTTCTGGGTCAATCATCTCCAAACTGTCGATAAATCACAATATCGGCTCCACCCGTTCACTCATCTCACCCACAAAATCACACTGAGTCCACACACTCGTACATATTCGAGTGCCCACAATCAACTCAGCAATCATCCAACGCTTAATTAGATCGAAACAAAGATCTCCGTACTCTTGCAACCTGTTTTTCTACTCATTTGTTTATTTCTGTCGACAACAGCTTTTTTCTCTTTCTTTTTGTTTATTTCTTGCTGATGCCGACAGTTTCACTTCCTCTTTTTCTTTTACTTTGTTAAACCACCAGCCCAGCAAGTTCTTTGGTCCATTTCTTTAACGGGCCAACCTATTAACGGGCCACTAATTTCTCTTGTTCGGCCTGTCTTAAAACTAGCCCAACTGATCCACATCATAAACCCATTGGTTTTGTTTTAAATATTATTTTGAATATTACACTTCAGCCCCTGGACTGTTTAATTTCTACATTACAGTTTCCAAAGTTTTCAAAAGTTTCACTTCGATGGAAAGAGAAAGTAGTTCACCGATTCAAACAATTTTGAGCGGCTCAAACTATTTATCTTGGTCTCAAGCTATGCGTAGCTTTCTCAAAGGAAAACGTCTTTGGAGGTACGTTAACGGGGATTTCACTATTCCTACCAAGGAAAAGGATGAAACTGATTCACAACTGAAAGATCGCATCGAAGAATGGGATGTCAAAAATCATCAAGTTATTACATATTTTAGAAACTCTTCCGTTTCTAAAATTAATCTACAATTTGGAAATTTTGACACCGCAAAAGAAATATGGGATCTTTTGCAATCTCGGTACACTACATCCGATCTTTCTCATCAATATCAGATTATACACTCTCTCAGTAAGCAGATACAAGCACCTGGTCAATCTGTCGCTGATTTTCTATCTCAAATACAAGCACATTGGGATCAACTGACTTTGTCTGAACCAAAGTGGAAAAACACAGAGGATACTGCACTTTATCACACATATCGTGATCAACAACGACTCATCCAGTTTTTGATGGCTCTTACTCAGGATTTTGAACCAGTTAGAGCTGCTCTTCTCCATCGCATTCCGCTACCCTCTTTGGAGAGTGCTTTAACCGAACTTATTTCTGAAGAAACTCGACTTGGCATCGGCAAGATTATTCCCACGACTGATACTGTCCTAGCTGTACCTCCAGTACCCACTTATGACAAACCATTCTGTAGGTTTTGGCATCAAAATGGACGTAACTAAGGATTGTGTAGCTCTTCGCAATCACACATGCCAGCATTGCCACCAAAAGGGTCACTACTCAATGCAATTCTGCAAGAAAAGGCCATCTTTTCGTCCAAATAAATTCTCCCAGTCTTCCGTTGCTGCAACCTCTGAATCTACATCAGAAACTGCACCAAATACATCCACAGGCGAGCTTGAAGCTTTGCTTCGACAGGTTTTGTTTAAAACCAGTTCTCCTTCCACTGCATTCTCTATCACTTCAGGTACTTCTTGGTATTTTGATTCTGCATGTTGCAATCACATGACCAATGATCCATCTATATTTACCACAAAAACACAGAGTTTATGCCTCCCAAATATTCAAACTGCCGATGGCTCTACAATGAAAGTGGGACATATTGGAACTATATCCACAGAAGATCTTTCTCTTCCTAACACATATTTTGTTCCTAATCTCTCACTTAATCTTGTTTCCATTGGCCAATTATGTGATCTCGGTCTTAACATTATGTTTACCTCTTCTGGTTGTCATGTACAGGATCCTCAGACAGGACAAACTCTTGGGACAGGACGTAGATGCGGAAGGTTGTTTGAGCTCACTTCCCTTCATCTTCCTACATCAATATCTCCATCAACTAATCTAGTTGGTTCTGCTTCATTTACAACCAGCATCTGGCACTCTCGGTTAGGTCATCCTTCACCTTCTCGTTTACGTACTCTAGTTTCTAGTGGTCATCTAGGTAGCGTAAATGCAGACACAATTGATTGTGTATCATGTAAACTGGCAAAACAACATGTACTTCCATTTCCTATTCATTATGAAAAATCATCAGCTACTTTTGATCTTATACGCTCTGATATTTGGGGTCCCTCTCGAACTCCAACTATGGGGGGGTCTAGGTACTATGTGATATTTGTTGATGATTTCTCTCGATACACTTGGATATATATTTTGAAAAATCGATCTGAATTAGGAGAAACATATAAAAACTTTGCCACTATGATTGATACTCAATTCAAAAAGAAAATCAAACTTTTTCGTGCCGACAATGCTAAAGAATACAAAGAATCAGAACTTACAAAATTTTTGGCATCTTATGGTACACTTGCACAAAGTTCTTGTCCTTACACATCACAACAAAATGGTCGTGCTGAACGCAAACATAGACACATTCTTGATACAATTCGAGCTCTTCTCATTTCTTCTTCTTGTCCGGAATTCTTTTGGGGGGAAGCTGCATTAACAGCTGTTCATACAATAAACATGATTCCTTCTCCAGTCATAGATAATGTGTCTCCTTATGAAAAATTGTATTCAAAACCACCTTCATATGATACCCTTAAGGTTTTCGGTTCAGCATGTTTTGTTCTTCTTCCTCCACATGAAAGAACAAAACTAGAACCTCGTGCCCGTCTTTGTTGTTTTATTGGGTATGGTAGTGGTCAAAAAGGATACCGTTGTTGGGATCCTATCTCTCAACGACTTCGAGTCTCTCGTAATGTGACATTTTGGGAACACAAAATGTTCTCATCTATGTCAGATTTTAAAATCGACACTTCTTCTAGCATCTCTCACTTTACAGATCCTTTTGTTGATCTATATCCAAGTGATGACTATGTCGACTCGTCAACATCTTCTAACACAGTTCCTACAAATTCTCCAATTGAGCTCATACAACCATCCCCAGCTACGAGTGTTCCTCCAATAGAAGTTCAGTCTGAGGATTCTAGTGATGTCTCTCCCACTCCACCATCTCTTTCAGATGAACATGCTCATCGATCTACTCGGGTAAGAAAACCTTCTGTTCGTCTTACTGATTATCGTGTATATTCTGCTATAGAATCATTGCACGAGCCTCAAACATATAGAGAGGCAAGTGTTAACCCTCTTTGGCAGGAGGCTATGGCAGAAGAACTTCAGGCATTAGACAAAAATCACACTTAGGATGTGGTTACCTTGCCTCCTGGCAAAACAGCTGTGGGTTGTCGATGGATCTATAAAATTAAGACAAATGCTGATGGCTCTATTGAGAGATATAAAGCTCGTCTAGTTGCTAGAGGCTTTACCCAGGAATATGGCATTGATTATGAGGAGACTTTTGCACCAGTTGCTCGTCTTACTTCGGTTCGAAGTTTACTCGCTGTTGGAGCATCAAAACAGTGGGATATGTGGCAAATGGATGTCAAAAATGCTTTCCTTAATGGAGACTTCGATGAAGAAGTTTATCTCAAACCTCCTCCCGGTTTTGATCTCTCTCCAGGTCAAGTGCTCAAGCTTAACAAGGCACTTTATGGCCTAAAACAAGCACCTCGAGCTTGGTTCGAGAAATTTAGCAAAGTCATTAGTGAGCTAGGATTTTCTTCTAGTCCATATGATCATGCTCTCTTCATTCGACGGACAAATCGAGGTGTTGTCCTTCTCCTCCTCTATGTAGATGATATGATTATCACCGGAGATGATAGTGCAGGTATCTCTGAACTCAAACAGTTTCTCAGTCAGCAATTTGAAATGAAAGATCTTGGTTCATTAAGCTTCTTCTTGGGTCTTGAGGTTTCTTCTGTACCTACTGGTTACACCCTTTCTCAAGTCAAGTATGCATCTAATCTTTTGTTGAAATCTGGAATTAGCGACACTAAGATCACAACTACACCTTTGGAATATGGGGTCAAACTTAACTCCAAAGATGGTGACCTACTTGACAACCCTACATTGTATCGTCAGTTGGTAGGAAGTCTGATCTACCTTACTGTCACTCGTCCTGACATTGCTCATGCTGTTCATATTGTTAGTCAATTTATGGCAACTCCTCGCACTCCTCACTATACAGCTGTCCTTCACATACTTCGTTATGTCAAAGGCACCATCTTTCACGGATTACATTATGCATACAACTCATCACTTGAGTTACATGCCTATTCTGATGCTGATTGGGGTGGTGATCCCACTACCAGATGTTCCACTACAGGATTTTGCTTCTTTCTGGGTGACTCTCTTATCTCTTGGCGCAGTAAGAAACAATCTCTTGCCTCAAAATCCAGTGCCGAGTCAGAATATCGAGCTCTGGCTAACACCATGCAGGAATTAATTTGGCTACGATGGTTACTTGAAGAAATGACTGTAACTCATTCTCCAGCCACTATTATCTACTGTGATAGCAAAAGTGCCAGGGACATTGCTCACAATGATGTCTTTCATGAACGCACTAAACATATAGAGATTGATTGTCATTTTACCCGTCAACAGGTTGCACAAGGAACGGTTCGTCTTCATGCTATCTCTAGTGCAGATAATGTTGCAGATATTTTCACGAAATCTCTTCCTCCTGGTTCATTTCGTGATTGCAAACTCAAATTGGTTTTTCAACAATCTTAAGTTTGAGGGGGGGGGGTGTGTTAAAATACAGCTACTATATAGACTTTAGGCTATATAGACTTTCGGCTATATAGACTTTCGGCACCAACCTTACTTTCGGCACCAACCTTAGACTTCCTTACTTTCGGTATCAACCTTAGACTTTCTGCAACTTTGTAATTAATAGCATAGACTTTCTTGTTCTTCTTTTTTGTATAAATTAGTTGCATCCCGTATGTAATATCTCAAGCTTCATACAAATCAATACAAGAATTTTTAGTTTCTCTTACATTGTTTTTCCTGATTCTTCAATATCTAATATATTGTCTTCTTTTAAAAGATACTTAAAATATTTATCTTGATATTTTCTATTTATGTCTGAACTCTATGATGAACATCAAAATTAATAATTTCCATGGTAGTATTTAGCTTTAGACAAGCTTAATCCTTTTTGCAGTTCATCACGTAAGATTCCTTTCCCAAGTATTTTAAATATTTTTTCTTGTATATGTAAATGATCGAATGGCAAGCATTTTGGTTCAACCTTTTTAATATATTAATGACGGGTTATCCCATAATAAAAGTCTTTAGAAAATGTATGTAAACACTCGAAGTAATCCACTCCCCAGTCGCGAGTTAGTATGCTCAGATTTATTGGTAAAATAAGTGACAACATACTCTCTTTTTTTTCAATTCTTTTACAGTCGATCTCATGCTATCTTCACCATCACCCTGGAACAAATGCATAAGCTCAACTTTAGTTCTCCTGGTGATGCCAGTCCTAATGGATGTATAGGTGAAGAATATTTATGTGCAAAGTTGCATTTGGTGGATCTTGCTGGATCAGAGCGAGCTAAATGGACAGGCTCTGATGGCATGCGTTATAAGGAAGGTTTGTGATTGTGACATCTGATGATAATTACCTCTAATATCAAACTGAGAGAACGTCTTTTGCAGTTCAACAGGAGTTCATATTAACAAGGGTCTTCTTGCACTTGGCAACGTTATCAGCACCCTCGGTGATAAAAAGAAACGAAAAGGTCTTCATCTTCCATACCGTGACAGTAAACTTACTCGGCTTTTGCAGGTCGTCTTCAATTTCTATAATTCACTGTAATATGAGTAATCCCCAAGATTATTTATGCATCCATAGATAGTGCACTAGATTATCCAGTAGTAGACACAAAACTTGTTCACTTCCCATCAAATCATCAAATCTTATCAGGTAGAATTTGACAGTGAATGATCAAATCTTACAAGCTGAAAGCCTTTCCTGTATTTATAATTTGATTTTATGTAAAATTTGATCCATACTTGATGTAATTTTCATGCACTGGCAGGACTCGCTCGGTGGTACAAGCAAAACTGTCATGATAGGTAATTCTTGTTTGATTGTATTTATCCAGTCATTTTACTTTTTATTTATTATTTTTGTTGCTTATGCTAGTGTACTAACGTTATTACTGTCAAGCAGTGTTGATTAATATGCTTTAGTGGTTACGTTAGCAACTTTGCAACTTAACACCATACAGATGATTATTATCTTCCTTGAAAAAGACTAGTCAATAGTTTAAGAGTCTAACACCACATATATACCACATTTTCTAGTTAAGACTCCTGTTTTCATGATGCTTTTTTAGTTAGCCTTTTTTGGTTATCCCTCGTCTTCCACTTGAAATTGCTTAAAGCTGATTAATACTTACCTACCAGCCTGTGTTAGCCCCGCTGATATCAATGCAGAAGAAACTCTAAACACTCTTAAGTATGCAAATCACGCTCACAACATCCAAAACAAGCCTGTTGTAAGTTCTGTAGTTTGTAATGTTTCTCACATATTCTACCACTTTCGGCAATGAAATGGTTCTATATAAGTAACCGGTTTGTCCAATTTGCCAATCAGGTTAACAGAGATCCACTCTAATGAGATGTTGAAGATGCGCCAACAACTAGAGTGCTTGCAGGCAGAACTTTGTGCTCGTGGGGGAGGAGCATCATCTAATGAATTGCAGGTACCGACCTTCTTTTCTCAGTCTCTCACTTTACATACTGTACTAAAGAAAACAAGTAATGCCTAGTATCTATTTATCTTTATCAGACTCCTTTCTTCGGGACATCCCCAAACAGTGATCTCAGTTCCAGACACATGAATGTGGTAATATGCTCATTTCAGTAAAAAAAAAAAAAAAAATATCAGCATAATTCATGAGTAATTTGACGTTTGTTACTACAGGAACACTAATTTAAGACTATTATATCTTTCAATTTACTTATAATTTATTGCTGATAGATTGTATATATATCTTGTAGGTTCTGAAAGATAGAATTTCTTGGCTGGAAGCTACAAACGAGAACCTTTGTCGCGAACTTCATGGATTCATACCGCAGCAGATCCTCTGGTCTGGAGCAATGTGGAACGGGTGCTAAGGTAAACATCATAGACTGTTATTTGTTGTCAATTATGTTCTTAAGATAAAATTATAAAAGTATTAAACTTAGTGATTGAATATATCTATTTTGCTCTTACAGGTTGGTGAAATAGTTTCTACCAAAACTGAAGGGCTTAAAAGGAAAGCCGTGTTCCATGTGGCAAACGCGCATAAGCAAGCAAGTACTCTTATCTATCTATCTATCTATCTATCTATCTATTTCCAAACTAACTTGCATAATAGGTTCACTAATGTTATTATCTTGTTCAGAGGAGTAAATAATATATTTCATTCATCTCTAGGGACTTGCTGAACTTCTATTTTTCTATCACTAGTTTTGTTTTACTTTTCTAATGGACCTATATATATTTGATTGTTTGAAATGATCCCGAGTCCCGTTTTTGCAACTTCAGGCATTAGATTCTCTCCCACAGCTTCTTCAACATTTTAAGAAATTGATTAATGGTTGCATACAAACATATAGAGATTTAGAGAAACATCAGAAAATAAAATAGAAATTCTCGGTTTTTTTATGAGTACAGCAAGAAAGCTGGGGGCGCTTATTATTGTCCATTCATATGCTGCTTTCTATAGGTGGTTTTCTAGAGACCATTTCGTGTAGAAGAATTCGATAGCAATACACACCTCCCTCCGTAGATATCTCCCTACACATTCCATACAATGCACAACTAAAGGGTTAAAAGATTTGCAAAATAGTTTTTACGTTTAAAAATATCCTTTAAGCAAGATCATCAAGTAAGATATAATTCTCGTGTAACTCAATACTACAGACCAGTACAAAACATTAATGAAAAAATTACTATCATAAGTCACCTGGAGGAATATTCCAACTGCTCCTTGTATGCCAGTTGAACTCAATTGTGCTTGATGCAGAACTTCGCAGAACTAAAATCACCAATACGAGCAACTAGAACTCATCAGATCTCACTTCTGCGTAAACCTATTGCACCATCTCTTTCTCGGTCAAATGGCCTGATCTACTGATCTTTGCAAAGCATGTAAATAGTTGCTATCCGTACCTCATGTGAGCCTGTTCTTAAAGAAAGAGAGGAGCTCACGAATTTTTTCAAAGCTGAGCAATCTGAAGAACTCTGGGGCTAGCTTACGGGAGGAGGTATCCAAGTGGAGTCAAAGCAATAATGAAAGAGCTCTAAGATCACTAGCAGCTGACTTGGATGCAGCCAAAAACCCGGTCCTACCCGATTCTTAAAAGGCCCTGGCTTTTTAAAGTCCGGATAAAGCCTGGCCCGAATGGCTTTTTGTGCATCTCTAACCCATCCCTATGCACAGTCGCAACTTTTACTGTATTTTTTCAAAAAAATTGAAAATATAGGTATTTTTGATAATTTCCCTAATCTATCAATACTCTTGATTAAAAGCAGAAACCCCCTCTTAATGGTACGCGGTATGCCACTAAATATTAATTAATTTAATTTAATAATGAAATTATATACTAAAAGTCTATTAAACAAAAATTGAAATAAAAATCGAGAATATAGTATTATAAAGAACTTATGGCTCCATTATTTAATATTAATAAATAAAATTAATAATGGCATACCGCGGTATATATATTAATTATTAGACTATTAATTCATTCATCTTAATATATTATTTCACGAAAAATATGTTTTTTTTAATAATTAGACTTGTATGTATTACAAATCTTCGGACGATAAAAAATAAGTTATTGCCACTTTGATTATATCATCACGTTGATGTATTGATCAATTATATTTCAAATATCAAATTAATCGATCAAATCAAAAAAAATTAGAATCATGATTTTAGTTCATCCTTCATTAATAATTAATATATTGATTATTTATTAAATTGTATATTTAATGTTTATATTTTTTTGACTATGTAGGCTTATATGACTTACAATGAGTATCTGTTCTCATAAATCTCGGGATGAGCGAGAATCGAACCCAGGACCTAGGACGACAAGAGATAAGCTCTTTACCACTTAAGTTATCTCATCGCGCTCATTTAATCTTTATATTAGAATACTGGCCGCAACGAGAAGTTATTGAGTAACAAATTGTATGTTACACAAGCCAGAAGGCAGAAGCTATATTAGATCATGCACATGACAGAGTTATAGCCTAAAAAAATTACAATTCACTAACATACCCTGCTCATACTCAAAGCCAGTTGCCAAACAATCGATATAATTCAGCATTTTCACTTTGCCAGAAAAAGTTAGTGGCCTCGACAAGCTCAAGCATTCTTCTTCACCGGGAGTCCGGGACTGCAAGGCAGTCAGCGAAGTTTCCCAATAACATTTTTCCTGTCACAACTGCTTGAACAAAGAAACCAGACATGGAGAACATAGCTAGTCTTCCAATCTTCAGCATCTTCACCTTAAGCTCGGCAAATGCCTCACGAAAACAGTTACATAGGTACCCAAATTAAAAGAATCAAACTATTGTTGAGGTACGATAGAGGTGATAGTTAACTGGCCGCTTGAGGGTAAATTGGGGCTGCTCAATAAGTGATCTGTGTCATGCAATCTTCTCTCCCCAAAGAAACCAGGTCTTTTAGGATGAGCCAGTTTCATCTTACTGCTCAACATTAAAACCACCTGGGACATAAGTGGTCTATCTCTTGGATCTTCTTGAACACACAATAGTCCAATATGGATTACTCGAAACACTTGGGCCAGGTTATTCGACTCCAACATCACCTCATCGATTAGTCTTAAAAGCATTCCTTCATTGTAACTCTTCCAAGCCTAAGGTTATAGATAATTCTTGATTTGTCAGAGAACTTGAATTTCATTTTCTTATTGTTTCAATTTGTTTTAGAGCTAAAAATGTATGTAGCATAAAAAAAGTTATAATATTTTCATGTATGCTTACTTACATGTCCAAGTAGGTTTAAGCTGTGATCATGATGAATGAACAGTCTGTTTCTCTGTCAACTCACTATTTCTATGAGTGAAACACCAAAGCTATATACATCTGATTTAACAGAGAACTTCCCATCAATAGCATACTCAGGGGACATGTAACCACTGCAGTAGATCAAATATAGAGATATTATTGTCAGTCGTGAACAAAAGAAAACAGCAAGTTGCAAGCAGTAGAACTTCTTACTATGTCCCAAGAATTCTTGATGTATTTGCTTCAATTTGACATCCTTTGAAACATCTTTCCATGCCAAAGTCTGAAATTTTTGGATTCATTTCATGATCAAGTAAAATATTACTGGATTTGAGATCTCTATGAATGATTCGTAGCTTTGAATCTTGATGAAGATATAGAAGTCCCCTAGCAATGCCATTTATTATGTTGTATCGTTTCAGCCAGTCCAAAGAGTTTTTTTTCCCTTCGTCTATATATGTGTCATCAAGCAAGTCATTTATGTTTTTTATATGGAGATGTAAATGAAAGATCCTCAAGAAATATATAAATAAATCACCAAAAAATTGTTTCTGATATTAAACACAGTTTTAGAAAAGGACGTACCAAAGATGAATAAATCTAAACTCTTATTAGCCATATATTCGTAGAACAAAATCCTTTCTCCTTTCTCTGTGCAGCAACCAACTAGCATCACAAGATTTCTGTGTTGAAGTTTCGCAATACATGAAACTTCATTTATGAACTCATTTACTCCTTGGCGAGAATTCTTTGAAAGCCTTTTCACAGCTATCTCATGTCCATCCTTCAACATTCCCTAAAAATAATCACTGATTATTTATTCAACGAAATTTTCAGTTCGATGATTCCAAACTATGCACCAGGTATGTCTTTTTAACCATATATGGAGAAAATGTTATCTGTTATTTGGATTGTATGTAAGTAAAAATTACATGCTGTATACAAATAAAATCACCTTGTAGACCGATCCAAAACTGCCTACTCCAAGCTTGTTGTCCTCCGAGAAGTTATCAGTAGCACTTGCTACTTTTTTGAAGTAAAATAACGGCACCTCCCAATCTTCACTCTCAATTTTGTTCAAAGCAACACTTTCCGACTTAATTTCGAGTCTTCTGAAAAGTCTGAAGTAAAGTTAAGGAAGTAACACAATGATGATTATTCAGATGCTTGAATCATATGTTAGACCTGTAACTCATAGATCAGATCACTATTAGTTTTCAATTTTATGCTTTTGATATTGTCATATCATGGCACCTCTACCTTCTCTTGTTCAAAGTATGACCTTTTTATTTGATGACAGTTGTGGTTTTAGACTTTTAGTGAATTATTTACCTTCTCTTTTCTGCCTTCTCTTTCTAAACACATACAGGAGTCATAGAGCAAGTACCACAAATACTAGTCCAACGCTAATTAAAATGATCCATATATGCCCTTTCGCTATGGATCTCCGGCTGCCCACTACATTGCGACAAATGAAATACATAAAACAAACATTTTAGAACGAAAATATTTGAGGTTGTATTTCATTTTTTTCCCATGTAAAAAAAGTTGAGAACAGGAAAGTTAGTATTACCTAATTCAGATGCGTGCATTTTCATATAAATATCTTGTCCATCTTCTGTGTACCCTTTAATGTCAGTTAGATCATTGAACCATAAGATGCATCCACTTCCGCCTAATCTAATATATGCATTCGCATAAGCTGTACAAGAGCAGTTCTTCAAACAAAATCCTCCAAATTCTTTAAGGTTGATTCTCTTGTCATACCATGAATTTCGTGTCTAGTAACTTGACACCCCAATATTTCTTAAAAGTTGCATCAGTTCCGAACTCTAGTTTTTTCTGATGAACACAACCACACTCTAGTTGCATCAGTGTATCCTACATACTTGTTAAATGAAGGATGACTTAGACCAAAGAACATTATTTCAAGTCTTAGGTGGTCCTTTTTAATTAAACGTTCAACATATTTTACTTGCTGTAGCTTGTTACATAAGACTCGGAGCATCTTGAAAATCAAAGTCATTCTATCAAAAAATCAAAGTTTTCACCTACCTAAAAAAGATCTTGAAAATGTCTTTAGCTGAAAATTTTCAAAATACCAGTACTCGGTTTTAGAAAGATATCTCTCATTTTTTAAATATCTTTTTCAAAGCATACTCTTATTCTCACACCGGAGGCATCGCGGGACCTAAACCCCCTCCGGTATTGTTTTGCAGGCCGACCAACAGCTACACCACATTACGAGCGTGGGAAAAGGCGGGGAAGGACTGGATCAGATTTGGGAGTTATCAGTAATGTTTTAACTTAACTAACATACACACAGACAATAAGTAAGTTAGAATGAAATGGTAGCTCGTGGATGTTAATTGGTTGTAATCGTGAACTATCTCGTGTGGGGAGATGGGGATCAGCCTTTGGTATCATTTTCTTTTTCTAATGTAATACTAAAATTAGCAGAAAAAACATACACACAAATGATAAAAATATGGGAAATGCGTAAGTACAAATTCTTCCTTGTCACTTTAGGAGAGTAATATCTAGATGCCTATTTTTATTTTCACCCAAGTCACAATCCGTCCCGCAGAAGTTTGTCTCTTGCCAGACATAACTGCTTAATGGCAACACTGATGTCAATGCGTTTTCTTGGCATCTCTTGTGAACATAATATCCCCACTTCAAATATTGATGTCAGACATACCTCCATGGCGGCCCTGCTGTATGATTGATTTATAGTCATGTCATGTTCTTCCTGATTCAGTATGATCCGTGGATCAGCAATGTCCATGACTCTTTGCGGGAGTGCCTTCTTCACAAAGTCATGAAAATTATTGTCATTATCCATTAATATGCTACTTTCAGTAGGCCGCTTCCCAGTAAACATTTCTAGTAGGAGAATTCCATAACTATACACATCCCCCTCTGCAGATATCTCCCCACACATTCCATACTCTGCACCACTAAGGCCTTTATAAAATTGGCAAAAAAATAACATTTGACGATATATGATAGTGCTCTAAGTCTGAAAATTTCTGGTAATTTAGATATTCAAGAAAAATGTAGTATCGTTTAACTCAATATATGAAGATGTACTAAATATTGATAAAAAGTAGTATGATAAGTCACCTGGAGGAACATATCCAACTGTTCCGCGTACACCTGTTGAACTCATTTGTGCTTGATAGATTTCACTTGTAGCAGAAAAACAAAACCTCGCCAAACCAAAATCACCAATACGAGCCACAAAATCCTCATCAAGAAGAATATTGCTTGGCTTTAAGTCACAATGAATGATACTTGCGTGTGTATGATGATGTAGGTAATCCACTCCCATTGCAACATCTATGGAAATATTTAATCTCTTCAACAGAGACAACTTTCTTTCATAGCCTTGATAGGATGGACTTGGATGCAACCAACTGTCTAGGCTCCCATTAGTCATGAACTCAAAAACCAATGCCTTGAAGTTGTTGCCCTTAAAATCGATGCTAGAGCATGTTGTGATGATCTTGATAAGATTCCGATGACGAATGTTCCTCAATGTTTCACACTCTGCCAAAAAAGTCTTGTTGGCTCCATGTATTTCAATGTGTAGTACCTTCACAGCAACTATATGTTCCACTGATTCAAGAACTCCTTTGTAAACAGAACCGTATCTTCCTTCACCGATCAAATTGTCCGGTGAAAACTCATTGGTGGCTAGTAGAAGATCTTGGTATGAAAGTTTAGGGTATTGGTCATCCTTTAATACGATAATGGGGTCATTCAAGTTCTTGGAGTTTCGACGTCTATAAGAAATTAAGGCAAGATATGCTAATAAGATGCCGAAGGGTACAAGAACTAGAGGTAGTATTAATCTCACGGAAAATGTTTTTTTCTTATTCCTTGAGACTTTTACAGGACAAGCAGGCAATTGCAAAGCTTGAATACCTCTACAAAGCTCCAAATTTCCGATGACTGAAAAAGAATTAACGTGTGAAAAGAGACCTTTTTTTGACACTTCACCTACAAGCTTGTTGTGTGACAGGTTGAGGAATGTGATTAGATGAAACCCATCAAAAAAGCTTGGAATACTCCCGGATATATTATTGTTCGACAAATCTAGAACTGCAAGACTTTTTAAAGCTTTGAAAGAAGATGGAATTCTACCTTAAAAAAGATTTCCTTGCAAATATAGTACCTCCAACATCACACAGCCATCAAGAGTAGCAGGTATATCTCCTGTGAATTTGTTGTATGAAAGATCTAGTAGATACAATTGCTTCAAACTTCCAATTTGAGAAGGTAATGATCCTGTCAATAGATTGTGGGAGAAATTAAGGAAAATAAATTGGGAAGAAAACACAATTTCCTCAGGTATTACACCACTAAGCCTGTTATTCCCAAGGTACACATCCTGTAACATTGAGATGTTAAATAATTCAGTAGGTATGCTTCCTTGGAGCGTATTATTCTCTAAATTGAGATCGTTTAACTGAGTAATGTTGCTAATGGAAGTTGGAATTACTCCTGAAATGTTGTTCCCATCCAAATAAAAAACACATAATTTTGATTGCTCTCCAATAGATACTGGAATGGTCCCCGTTAATAAGTTGTCAAACAATGAAAGTACTTTCATGTTCACAAGCTTTCCAATTTCACGGGGTATGCCTCCATACATGTGGTTTCCGTACAGATACAGTCCCTCCAAAGTGGTGGAGAGATTCACAATGGAATTTGGGAGCTCCCCTCTGAAATCATTCTCGTTTAAGCCTAATATCTTTAGATGTGTACAATTGGCCAAAGATTTGAAGAAGCTGAAGTCATGTGGCCGCATATTCACTCCAAGTCGATTATGACCCAAAAGTAGAATTTGAAGATTAGGAAGGCTACCCAGATTGTCTGGTATAGGCCCGGTAATATTGTTTTCCTGGAGACTAACAATACTGAGATTTGACGCATTGGCTATTGACGGAGGAAGTGGGCCTGTAAAACTGTTAGTTTCAGCATAAAACACTCGCAAGTTGGGAAGGGTGAAGCCCAAATCTGATGGAAGTGTTCCTTTCATCAAATTTTTGCCTATACCAACAACATGGAGGGACGAAATGTTGTAAAGTGAAGGGGGAACCAAACCCCTTAAACTGTTTGATCCTAAATGAAGATCTTGTAATTTTGTGTGATGAGCAAGTTCTGAAGGTATGCTCCCTACTAGGTTGTTATTGTTTATAGCAAGAAAACGAAGAGATGTATTCCCTGTTGAAGGTGGAATTGGCCCGGTGAAATGATTGTTTCGAAGATCAAACTCATCAAGCTTTGACCAAGAGGCAAACTGAGCGGGTAGTTTTCCTTCAAGATTGTTGTGATGCATACTTATATTTCTAATATCTACACAATGACTCAAATTGTGAGGAAATCCACCTTGAAAAGAATTTAATCCTAGATGAAGATATTGTAGGCGAGATAGTAGACCAATTTCATTTGGGATTGAGCCATGAAAGTTGTTCTGATAGAAGTAAATTTCCCTCAGAAAGGAGAGATTTCCAACATGAGGAGACAGTGTGCCCCCCAACTGTCGGGATGAGAGTTTTAGTGCCGTAACCCTCTGTCGTTTGTGGCTGCAAGTAACGCCTGTCCACTGACAGAAGTGGACAGAATTATTCCATGAGTCTAGGACACCCAGTGGGTCAGCTGTTATTGAAGCCTTGATAGCAAACAAAGCTTGTTGATCTGTGACATTGTTTGTAAATGAATACACAAACGTTGTTGAATTTGCTAAAACTAAAATGAAAGGAACGATGAATTGGAGAAAGCTGAATATCATGATTGAACTACCAAAAAGAAGAGGAAAATGTTGCAGGGATGAAGTACTTGTATTGCACATGCAGCTAATCAAACCTCTTTATTTATAACATCAACTTAGGTGCCGGGGAATCTTATATATTATTATAATATCAGGGTCTTCAATCACTCCTTCAATCCAAACTTGAGTACAGGTTTGGGTCCTGAAACGACTTCATAAGTCAAGCAAAGTTGGGAAGAGGAATATCCTGACTGATATTTCCACACGGCTTAATCTGACTGAAAGACTTTGGTGCACACACTGACCGGCACTTCTCTACTACGTCTTAACTTAGGTACAATTCCAAAAAAAATTAATTTGCCATGGTTAATTCTAAACTACTGTATAAAGGTAGAATGTTTGATTTAATAATAAGAATCTTTATAGACCAATGTTTATATTTTTACCTTGGTTCCTGTTTTGTTTACCAAATTTTTTGATTTACATAGAGAACTTATGGGTGTTTACTTCAAGAAAGTTTTCCAGCTTTCTATTATAATTTTTTTAAAAGTTTCCAGATTTTCCATCGCAAAAAAAATAATCAAAAAATAAGAAATTTGAAGTAAATACACATAAAAATACTGTAAAACATAAAAATTATATTATTTTTATACAACTACGAACCAAACAACATTTTAAATATATTATTTTTATCTATAAAAAATACAAGCAATCAATTAATATGATAAATAAAATAATTATTTTTATTTACATGAAACAAAATAAAATACAAAAAAATTCACATTCCATTTGAAAGAATTTGACAAAGAATACAGAACTCTCAAAAAAAATTATTCTCTTTCGATGAGAATAAGTATAGGTAGATTTTAGCATAATTTACCTATGATTTGTTAGGTGTATTATATTGATTACCTAATTATTTAATTTCCTAATTTACATATAAAGTAAAAAATGTAAGTAAATACTTAACAAAAATGATTAAATGTATTTATTTGTATATAATTATTGTGTTCTTAAAAAAGTATCGTGAAATTAACCTAGAATCCTTAATTTCTTATCTTATAAAAAAAAGTGAAAGAATAGCTTCAACACCATATTAAGAGGCAAAATCTTCTAATATTCCAGGTGACTAGGAGAGCATCAATTTACCATTTTATGTTTAACAGGAACATCCAAAATATTATTCCCTCCGTGAGTTCGGCACGGAGGTTAAGAAAAAATATAAAATAGTGAAAAAAGTAAGAAAAATGAGAAAGTTTTGGTACCAATCAATATTTTATGTCATACGGTGAGTTTAGTGAAGGAAAGTAGTAGATTTAGTTATTTTTATGGAAAATGCTAGGTATCCCAAATTGATACCCAAAAAATTTTCCAAATACCAAATGTAGCAATTTAATTGGTTGTAGTAATAGTGGACCCCTGCATTTACACAACCACCCAAACAAAAATTTCCACCATGCCATGTAAGCATTGCCACATTATTTGGGAGCAATATTTGGGTACCAATTTGGGGTACCTAGCATTCCTCTATTTTTATAATATAGAATGAGTAGTATTATGTACACCAAAATGTTCCTCAAAACTTTTCCAAGTGACATGACACTTGGCACGTTTTAATTTGTGGGCGCATATGTATGCACGCAGGTCCTATATCATTTTTAGGAAACTTACTAATTATTCGCAAGATACATAAGCATTTGGAAAAATTTTTGGAATATTTTTTGGGGTCTCTAGCATTTTCCTTATAAAATTTTACTATTCTTGATAAGTTTGGAATGTAAAAAATTGAGAAGGACATCTCAAAAAGGAAAGTATAAAAAAATGAGAGAGGGAGTACCTTCTTTTTACAATTCCAAAAACGCTATTTTTTTTTTGTCAATGAGCAGATACTCGTTATAAATGCTAATTCTAATTACTCCTGCCTTTACAAATTTATTTTTAAACCATCCAAAATTAAGTACATTTTTCAAATTGCGTTATGCCGACAGTTACAAAACCTTTTCCGCTGGTGCAGCCAACAAGTTTGTAAAATATTAAAAAAAAAATTATTATATTATTTGCAAGAAAGCAAGGCAATTAAAATTGATTAATAGAGACGTACTGTACTGAGAAATGAAAATTGCCTTATCATGTATTTTAGGTGACTAGGAGGGTATTATTTTTTTCATTTTATTAAGAATATTATTGCCACTACCTTTACATACTTATTTCTATCCTATCCAAAATTAGGCATAGGAAAATGTTAGAATTACATTAACTCAATGGATCCCCGCATTTCTATTATATCAACCAATAAAAATCCACATGACTGGTATCCAACTCATTATGTGCAAAAATTATGTAGCCAATTGCATCATACCACAACAAATAAAATTTGCTGGTGCAACCAGTTTGTTAAAATATAAGAAATTGGAGAGTAATGCTAGGTACCCCAAATTGGTACCCAAAAATTACTCCCAAATGATGTGGCAAAGCTTACATGGGAAAGTGAAAATTTTTTATTGGGTGGTTGGTGTGAATGGAGGGCCCATTATTATTATAACCAATTGAACTACTACACTGCATTTGGGAATTTTTGTGGAAACCAATTTGGGGTACCTAGCATTTTCCTAAGAAATTTTCATTTTTGATTGTATCATTTAATTCATCCCTTCTGCATTCCAAGAAAATAAGGCAATTAATATTGATTAGAGACCCACTGTACTAAGGAAATGGGAAACTGATCAGTGATCAAGCAGAAAAACTTTTTCTACCCCAAATTTCAAATCTTTGATTTGATATCTCATTTGAAGATCAATCAATTTTATATAACCAAATGCGGAGTAACCCGAATTTGGTTCAGACCCTACCCAAGTTTTTTCCCTGGTAGCGTATTTGCTGGTTTTGACCCTTGACCGAGAGATAATTACCTTCCCCATTTGTTTTTTGTATTTTAATTTTGGAAGCTCACAAAAAATATGCAAAGCCGTGTTCCTTGTGGTCCTTGTGGTTCCTTCGAGTTTAAGCGAGTCAAATTGTTTGTGAACCATTTGAACTCGGTTTATAAAATTTTCGATTCGGTAATAATCAAGTCATGTACAAGTTCGAATTATTCGAATACTTTATCGAAAGAACTCCAGTTTCAATTTAGTTGGTTCTTAAGATTTGTGAGCCTAATCAAGCTTTTATAAATTTTTATCTATATAAAATATATTTTTATACAAATATTCAATATATATATATATATAGAGTTGCACTCCATGAAGAACACCTTATATAAAGAACAATAAAAAACACCTCATATTTAATTCAATATAAGAGTTTCAATACAAAAAATTCTTATTTTTTTATCTTCTATCCATTTAGCAAAAAAAAATTAAAATATTTTTTTTGGAAAAATCACTGTTCATGATGACATCAGCAGTGACGTCATCATGAATAGTGATTTTTTTCAAAAAAAAAATTTTTTTTAAATTTTTTTTGCTGGATGAATAGAAGATAAAAAAATAAGAACTTTTTGTATTGGGTGCCCCTGGCGGGGCCAATGGATCTATTGGAATAATTGATTTTATAGTGTTCTTTATTGTTTGTTATATAAGAGTGTTCTGTATGGAGCAAAGGCCTATATATATATATATATATATATATATATATATATATATATATATATATATATATATATATATATATATATATATATATATATATATAGGCCTTTGAACACTCTTATATAACAAACAACAAAGAACACCTTAGATCTATTAGATCCTTTGGCCCCGTCAAGGGCATCCAATACAAAAAGTTCTTATTTTTTTACCCTCTATCAAGTCTAAAAAAAAATGAAAATTACTGTTCACTGATGACGTCATCAATGAACAGTAAATTTTCAATTTTTTTTTGCTGGTTTGCTAGAGTGTAAAAAAATAACAACTTTTTGTATTGGGTGCTATGACGGAACTCTTAAATTATATTAGATATGAGGTGTTCTTTATTATTTGTTATATAAGGTGTTTGCTATGGAGTGCAACTCTATATATATATATATATATATATATATATATATATATATATATATATATATATATATATATGCAGGTGCTCAAATGAGATCCTGTCTTAAAATGAGAACTGAGACTCAATTTCAGCCCCATATTCTTTATATTAATATTATATCATGACCATCCAATTATACACAGAATTATTTTCTCGCTTCGCCTTTCTTTCTCACCCCATCTCCATCTCCTTTCTATCAAACCACCATCCCCCTTTCTGATGCCGTTGTATCATCATCGTCATTGGGCAAATACGTTGTTTTTTTTGACCTGGAGCAAATACGTTGTTAATTTAAGGTATCATCAACACCACGAATTTCTGCCACTGTCATCACCGATACTTCCGACTTGTCATTTCCGTTCTCTTCGTTGTAAATTCTGAATCGACGTAGCCAAAAAAGAAGTACAATCATGTACGCCTTGTTTTGAATTCTGAATCCTCGGATCTATTATCATAAATCAGTGGTTATGAAAGTAGTGGTTGATACAATGGTGGTTTGAGGTATGGTGACGAATAGTATGGTGGAGATGGTGGTGGTAAGTATGGTCGAGGGAACATTTTCAGGTGATTTTTTTTAAATAAATTTTGGTGATTTGTTTTAAAATTTGGTGATTTGTGTTGAAATTTTTAGTAATTTGAATATAGATTTTTGGTGATTGTACACGTAGTAATTATTGTGACGATGTGGTAGTGATTTTTGTAGATGAGAATGGCTGGTGATAAATGATTGGTGATGATTATGGCATGTGGAAAATTGTGGTGGTGGTGGTGGTGATGGTACAATAGAGATGGTGGTGGTTGTCGATTAACGAAAATGATGATGGCAGTGATGACACAAATGAATGGGTAATCCTGAGTTGCTGACAGTGATAAAACATGGACAGTGATGATAGAGTAATATAAAGAGAATATATACTTAATTATGAAGATGTGTAAATGAATGATAGTGATAAGTTTTAGTGATTTGATGATTTGGATGCAGTTCTCATTATAAGGAGGTCTCACTGGAGTACCTCCCTATATATATATATATATATATATATATATATATATATATATATATATATATATATATATATATATATATATAATTTTTATATTATCAAGTCGAACTCAAGCCGAGCCGATCATATTTGAACATTTGTCAACATTTGTTGAAATCGATTTGAGTTTTCGAACCGAACTCGAACATATCGAATATTCATGGGATGAGCGTCGAGCTTGAAATTAAAGGTTCAGTCCAACTCAAACTCGAGTACAAATTTTATAGTAAAGCTCGAACTCGAGTCAAAGAGTGTTCGACTCGACTCAGCTCGGTTACATCCCACGATGACCCCTTTAAAAAGGGTCATGTATAAACTGAAATGGTCCTGCGAAGCCTATAAACTTTTGGCTAAGATCCTATCTGAAAGCTGAACTGGTAGCAACCGTTTAGTCCATTGTCCATTGGATGGATGCTGTGTAGAAATTAGAACACATTGATTCCACTCATTCACGTCCTTCGCTTCATGACCTGTCCCTTCAACCACAATAACCCAATGGATTATCTGGCGAGAATGGGTTCCTCGTTAAGTAAGTTGGGGGTGTGGACACAGTCGCGCAAATTGGGGCAATGGCAACCAGTGACAGAAGCAGGGGGTCAGAGAGTCCCTAAGATTTCGTATATTAATAGAGTAGTATTGATGCTGTAGCATATGTTCTTGTACATCAGCTGGTAAAAGTGTTTGTGTATTTACTTGAAAACCCGGGTTCGACCGTTGTGGAATGGTTTTAGTTAGTTTTTCCTTTTCTACCTCTCTAATTTTTAGTTTACATCTTTTATTTTTTTTAACATGTTTTTAAAACTTATAAATACTTTAAAGTAATTTTTTTTTGAAACAAATACTTTAAGGTATTAATTCACCACTTATTGTTGTATTACTTCCGCTTTACGTAAAAACTAATGACCCCAAGCAAGTGTCTATATCTCTCACTTATTGTTCAAGTTATATGATTCTTCAACTATTATGTAGATGTTACTTTCAAATCATACTGCGAGGGTTCCATCCAAACAAGCAATTATCCTTCCAAAGTCGTGTTCCATGTGGCAAACGACACGTATAAGCAAGCAAGCAAGCAAGCAAGTACTCTTATCTATCTATTTCCAAACTAACTTGCAAAATAGGTTCATTATCTTGTTCTGAGGAGTAAAAAATATATTTCATTCATCTAAAGGGACTAGCTGAACTTCTATTTTTCTATCACTAGTTTTGTTTTACTTTTCTGATGAACCTATATATATTTGATTGTTTGAAATGATCCTGAGTCCCGTTTTTGCAATTCAGACATTAGATTATCTCCCACGGCTTCTTCGACATTTTAAGAAAATAATTAATGGTTGCAAACAAACATATAGAGATTTTGAGAAACATCATAAAATAAAATAGAAATTCTCGGTTTTTTACGAGTACAACAAGAAAGCTGGGGCGCCTTCCTCACACAGTCTTGAATATTATTATTATTATTATTATTATTCATATGCTGCTTTCTATAGGTGGTTTTCTAGAGACCATTTCGAGTAGAATTCTATAGCAATACACACCTCCCTCCGTAGATATCTCCCTACACATTCCATACAATGCACAACTAAAGGGTTAAAAAAGATTTGCAAAATAGTTTTTACGTTTAAAAGTATCCTATAAGCAAGATCACCAAGTAAGATATAATTCTCGTGTAACTCAATACTACAAACCAGTACAAAACATTAATGAAAAAATTACCATCATTAGTCAACTGGAGGAACATTCCAACTGTTCCTTGTATGCCAGTTGAACTCAATTGTGCTTGATGCAGAACTTCGTGGAACTAAAATCACCAATATGGGCAACTAGAACTTATCAGATCTCACTTTTGCGTAAACCTATTGCACCATCTCTTTCTCGGTAAAATGGCCTCATCTACTGATCTTTGCAAAGCATGTAAATAGCTGCTATCCATACCTCATGTGAGCCTGTTCTTAAAGAAAGAGAGGAGCTCACGAATTTTTTCAAAGCTGAGCAATCTGAAGAACTCTGGGGCTAGCTTACAGGAGGAGGTATCCAAGTGGAGTCAAAGCAATGATGAAAGAGCTCTAAGATCACTAGCAGCTGACTTGGATGCAGCCAAAAATCTGATCTAGAATAGTCTTTCCAAACAAAACAAATCTGCCAATAACCTCCATATATTAGCAACCTTTACTCTTTCACATATACAATGGACTATGTTTCGACTACTTGTAATTATTAGATGAAAACAAATTACATCTCTTGCCTACAATGGACAATGACTTAACTACTTGTATGAGCATGACATATTAGTGTGAAGTTTTTTCTTTTTGAATAAACATACATTATTTGGATGATTACAGTCCTCTAATTGAGAAATTAAACTCATGATTGCATGAAGTAGTCTTAGTGCCTGCAATGACACAATACATATAACTAAAACAATAGTATAAATTTAGCCAAGAAAATGACAAAGCTATATTATAACCAATTGGTACACATGGTTCAAAATAGTTCAGGCTTGTCGACAGACTAATTGCATTTCAGGAATACTCATTCCATTATATCTAAGTAAGCTAGAATTCTATGGATTTAAGACTCTCTAGGGCATTCAGTATGAAGTTCGTACATTACATACATTATGCAACACTCTAGTTCTTACATACATTATATGTGGTCCTCGCTATTTGAATAATACTTCTTAGTAAACAATGAAAACATAAGAACAATTAAATAACACAAACATATTTGCCGAACATCTACAAAGAAACAACATAAGCTACAAATATATAAACAAAAAATTAACATTTCTTTATGAAAAAAAATACAAAATCACAATGAATAAAGTGAAGTAATTCTACTATCACACAAGTTCCAGACGAAGCGAGAAAACAACACTAACCTAGTTCTGCGGCGGATCATTCTGCAAAAACTCATCTACTGTTGAAGGAAACTCAAACCCTTCAACCCCATCAGAAACCAAAGCAGCTTTACCCAAAAGCAAATGTCCCAATATAAAAGGCTCATTTTTCTGACCACAATCCATATAATACTTAATCCACCCCTCCAATCTCTCAACTTCTTTCTTACATTTTGGTCCTTTCACTTTAACAACATTACCATAAAACCCATCATCACAAACACTATTCAAATCCAACCCAACACTTTCTTGATCACCATTATCCAAACCCAAAAGCTGCATCAAATTTTCAATATCATCAACCCCACCAATCTCAAAAAGATTAAATCTTTCCGGGTTTTCTTTAAAAATTGATTCTTGAAGAGAGTCTTTTTGGGTTTCTGGGAAATCAAGAGATTTGGTCAAAAATTCTTGAGGGGCTTCACTTTCTTGAAAAGTTGAAGTATTTGAAGTGGGTTGATCAAGAGTAATATATAAAGGAGAGCTAAGTGATTGAGAATTGGTTTGTGAAGTGAGATTAACAGATGGCGGTGCTGAAGTATTATTTTCAAGTTTTAATCTTTTTTCAACTTGTTTGATTGAAGAGAAGAAGTGAGCATGGGGGTTAGGTGATGATGATCGCATATTGTTACTTTGATGATCTTGGGTTGAACTGGAATTTGGGCAAAAGGGTGCCTGATTTTATTTTTGTCTTTGACTCGAGTTCGACCCAATTTAAAGAATACAGTTCTTTACAAATGATCCTAAACTTATAGCCGCGATTTGGTAAAAAAACTAAAATATGACACGAAAATGGTATGAAAATTATGGATTTGCGTTGAACTTTGCTGTATGTGAATATGAAAGTACACGAATATGAAATTACACGGATGGATTTAGTGTTGGTTTTGGACACGACACGATACACGAAATAAATAAATATTTAAATAATTTTATTAAAATTACTCCCTCGGTCCCAAAAATATTGATACATTTTCCTTTTTGGGACGTCCCAAAACTAGTGAACCTACTATATTTACTATTTTTGAACACTAATTTTCACTATTACACCCACTACTTTTCTATTTTATATTCTTTTTTACCCTATTAGAGCATCTCCAAGGGAGATAGCTATAACTGCTAGCTAAAATCAGAAAAATAGATGATTATGTTAAATTTGCTGAACCTGTAAGCTTGTGTCCTCCAGCGGTGTTAGCTATAAACGTTAGCTATATTTAAAAATCTGTTACTTTTATATTTTTGAATTCCTAACGGCTATATTTTCAAATAGTAGTTATTTATTCGGGATAAAACTCAAAAATATTTTTTTTTTCTAAATTCAATCAAATAAACTTTTTACATTAATATATATGGTATTTAATTAATTTAAATATTTTATTATTTGAAAATAGGTTATTTTACTATTGTCAAATTCAATTAAATAAAGTTTTTATATACAAGGATATATGTTATTTAATTAATTAAAGTAGTTTTATTTCATGATACAAATTGTACATTTTTAAATTTAATTTCATTCCCAATTTTTTAAAAATATTTTAAAAATAAAAACTTCATATTTTGTTAGCAAAAAATAACATATAAATTATTTTCTCATCAAAATATAATTTTTTTATAGATAAATCAAAATGACGTAAACAGTGCGTATAAACATGTGTGCAGTCGGGTTAGGAATTTTTTTACCCCTGATTGAGAACTAAACACGATACAAACAACACACCCATCTAAATACTCATTTGTAATGGATAATACTACGCGAATGATTCTTGATATTATGCAGGCAGAAGAAGAAGAGCAGGAAGCAAGAATGAGAATGGGTGCGGCTTACCTTTATAATCAGCGTCAAAGAGCAAATTCTATCCCGAATCATGGTGGTTCCACAATGAATCATCGTGTAATTGATCGTAATAGAGAAGAAGGTCATGGTAGACTGTATTGTGATTATTTTTGCGTAGGTCATTGTTTATGCGAATTGAAGAAGCAGTCACAGCTCATGACAATTATTTTACTCAACGAACTGATGCTGTGGGAATTCGTGGACTATCATCACTTCAAAAAGTGACAGCTGCACTTAGGATGCTTGCATATGGTACAGCAGCTGATGCTGTTGATGATTACGTTAGAATTGGTGAGAGTACAACAATAGAGAGTTTAAAAAGGTTTGTTAAAGCAATTGTTGAAGTCTTTGGAACTGAATATCTAAGACGCCCAAATGCTGAAGATGTGTCTAGATTATTAGCAGAGAATGAACAACGAGGCTTTCACGGAATGTTGGGTAGTATTGATTGTATGCACTGGAAGTGGAAGAATTGTCCAGCTGGCTGGCAAGGTATGTACACAGGTCATGTTCATGAACCAACTATTATATTAGAAGCAATAGCTTCAAAAGACTTGTGGATTTGGCATTCTTTTTTTGGATTACCGGGATCATTAAATGATATTAATGTGTTAGATCGGTCTCATCTTTTTGAAGATTTGGCAGAAGGTCGTGGCCCTGAAGTGAGGTATACCATCAATGGACATGAATATAACATGGGATATTATCTTGCTGATGGTATATATCCCTCTTGGCCAACTTTTGTCAAAACTATTTCAAAACCTCAAGGCAACAAAAAAAAAATATTTTGCAAATTCACAAGAATCTGTTAGAAAGGATGTTGAGAGAGCATTTGGAGTGTTGCAATCTCGGTTTGCAATGATTCGTGGTCCATCACGTTTTTGGGACGTGGGCACAATGAAATACATTATGACCGCCTGCATAATATTACACAACATGATCATTGAAGATGAAAGGGAATTACATATGGAAGAAGAACACTTTGATACAAATGCTGAAATACCAACTGTTACACAGATCCCACGTCATCCAAGTACCTTCAGGGAGTTCATTCAAGTGCACCAGCAAATTCGAGACAAACAAGCTCATGTTCAGTTGCAAAATGATCTTATAGAACATCTTTGGCAGATGCACGGTGGTGACATAAATTAAATATTTGTTATGTAATTTTCTTTCATATTTGCTATGTAATTTCCTTTCATTTTTGCTTTTGTAATTGTCTCGAACAATAAAGAGCATTTATTAATAAAATGAGCAAATTAAAGTCTAACACAAAAAATAGTCTAATACATAATAGTCAAACATTAAAGTGAAATACATAATTGAATTATGATATGTTTTTCATGATCCCAGCTTTGAGGGCATCATAATATTTAGCTTGATCAGGCAGCATTTTACTAGTGTTCATTGCCATGATGGATGCTTCGTAAACCTGTCTTTCTCGCTCCTCTTTCCGTCTTTCACGCTCCTCTTTTGCTAAGCGGATCTGTAGCTCCTCTTTTTGTAGCTGCATGATTTCCTTCTGCATTTGCAAGCTCATTTGAATTGATTCAGTCCTCGAAGAAGCAATAGCTAATGCATCTTTCTGCATTGTTTTAAGAAGTTGCAGGCCTTCCTCATCCGCTGCTTCATTTGTAGCCCTCTTCAACTTTTTTGCAGCTTTTCTTCCAATTGGACGTTCCATCATACCATCAGATTCTAGGTTTGTAGGAATTTGACTGTCAATCGATTGTGAAGATACATCAGAAATCCACCAATTATGAGTGCCCCTGGCGGGGCCTTGCAACCCAAATTCACCAATTATGAGTGCCCCTGTGGGGCCATGCAACCCAAATTCACCAATTATGAGTGCCTCTGGCGGGGCCTTGCAACCTCATTTGCAACTGAGATGCTACAAATTTCTGATTTCAAGTTCTGGGGTTCAGATGACATTTTCGACCACTTTTTTGGAATCTAGATAATCTAGATTCCAAAAAAGTGGTCGAAAATGTCATCTGAACCCCAGAACTTGAAATCAGAAATTTGAAAACTGGAAGTTGCAAATGAGGTTGCAAAAGTTGCAATTGAGCAAGGTAGTATTTTTGGAATATTGAAAACATAAAATTATAATGAGGTAGTATTTTTGAAAAAATGATTTTATAGAAGTGAAAAGATAGTTGGATGGTAGTAAAATTGGAAGTAAGTGTTAAAATCTTATGTATTTATGAAAATAACCCTAACTACTATTTGAAAATATAGCTGTTAGGAATTCAAAAATATAAAAGTAACATATTTTTAAATATAGCTAACGTTTATAGCTAACACCGCTGGAGGACACAAGCTAACAGGTTCAGCAAATTTAACATAATCATCTATTTTTCTGATTTTAGCTAACAGTTATAGCTATCTCCCTTGGAGATGCTCTTAGAGCATCTCCAACCCACCCTTCTCCTTACCCATATACACCTTACGTGGACAAATAAAGGGATTTAGATAGAAAAAAAGCGCTCCAACCCTCTCCCCTATCCCATATTATTTTTAGGTGAGAGAAAATTCAATCCCTTATTTGAGGGATCAGATTACTCTTCCCTATATCTTCCATGTCATCTCCCGCTTCCATCCCCCGCTTCTTTGAGGCCCATTAGGCTAGTTTCTTGCCATGGAGGTCCATATAATATAATGATTGCATTTAAATTTCAAATTTCAAATTTCAAAATAATAATTAAAATATTATTTTTAAAATATAGGGTATCAATATAGGGGACACCATTGGAGTAAAACATGTTTCTAGTCCCTTATATTTTTAAAAATCCTTATTTTAGGGAATAGGAAAGGGGATTAGGGTTGGAGTTGCTCTTACACCCACTACTTTTTTCCACTATTTCAAATTTATTATTAAATATTGATAGGTCCCACCACTATATCCACTTTTCAATTAACTTTACTCTTTTTTTACTATCTTTTCTTAATCTCCGTGAAAGTCAAACAGGTTCGATCTTTTTGGGACGGAGGTAGTATATAAATACATATTTTAAAAAACATTATATATATAAATTTTACATAAGATAAATACAAAATAGTTTCAAATTTTAGTTTCATAAGACATGAGCACACTTGATTATTTATGACATATTGACTTAAGACTCGATTAGTAAAAATTTAATATTTAAATAATTTTATTTTTATTCAAAAATTATACGAAGCACGACACGAAATGTACACGAAATAAAGGTACACGAACACGAAATGAAACGAATCCTTAACGGATCGGTTGTGGATTTGACATTACGTACACAAAACACGAAAATACACAACACGAAAGTACACGAAACGAACGAATTTCCAGGTCTACCTAAACTGATTGAAGTATGAAAATTAATTGAAATATTAATCAAAAATATTAAAATAATATAATAATATTTAGGATTTTTTTAAAAAAAATCGCAGAATTTTTTTCAATAATACAGTGCAACCTCAGCGTCCAAATGTAACTTTTGCCAATTTTTTGCAACCTGTTGCGCAATCAGGGATGTGAATGAATTCAAACCCGATCTCCGTCCACGGCCCAATCCTCGTCGGGGACTATTTTTCATTCCTGACCAAATGAGTAATGGGGATCCTCGCACGAAATTGAGGTATTTAATTTTAAACAAAAAATGATATTAAATCATTTTAAACACAAATTATTGAGTTTTGTAATAGTTTTTTTTTTTTTTTGCGATACATAGCGAAATTAGCAACTACACCTAGATTAGATGTTAATTTACAACGTCTTTTTATCACAATTAATGTAATAAGAAGTACATCTTCATCTTCATAGGCATTTTAAATTTCATTGGAAATTTGTACATATTAATATATGATTTTTAATATACAATAGTTATGTATTATAGTGTAGTGAAACCGAGTCGTGGATTGTAAGTCGGGCCGGGTGAAGAAATCTGGGGCGGGTATCGGGGATCGGATTGGGGAGACATAGTATCCGGTCTGTGCCCGCTCCCCATTTTTTTTTAAAATTGTTCCCGTTCTCCGACCTATACCCAACAAAATAAAATATATGAATTCCCGTCCCGTTCAATGCGGGAATCGGATTAGGATTGAACGGGTCGGAGTGAATGCCCATCCATATAGAATTACATATGCAACTTTTACCCTATTTTTGCACAACTAGGGTATTTTTTGATAATTTTCCTAATATTATTTAATTCATTCATCTTAATATATTATTTCATGATAAATATGTATTTTTTTTATAATTAAACTTATATGTATTACAAATCTTTGGATGAGAGGATGATAAAAAATAAGTTATTGCCACTTTGATTATATCATCACGTTCATGTACTGATCAATTATATTTCAAATATAAAATTAATCGATCAAATCAAAAAAAATTTAGAATCATGATTTTAGATCATCCTTCATGAATAATTAATATATTGATTATTCATTAAATTGTATATTTAATCTTTTATTAGAATACTGGCCGAAACCAAAAGTTAATGAGTAACAAATTGTATGTTACAAATTGTATGACACAAATGTCGTTCTTATCCCGAAAAAGGAGAATGTTGATAACTTGAGAGACTTGAGACCAATTGCATTGTGCAATGTTCTGTATAAAATCCTAGCTAAAGTCCTTGCGAATCGACTCAAAACTATCCTTCCAGTAGTGATCTCGGAAAATCAGTCGGCTTTTGTGCCGGGGCGTAGTATCTCGGATAATGTTTTGGTTGCGTTTGAGGTTCTTCATTTTATGAAAAGAAAGAATTCTAGGGTAGATGGCGAGGTAGCTCTTAAGCTGGATGTCAGCAAGGCTTATGACAGGGTAGATTGGTTGTTCTTGAAGGAACGTATGTTGCATATGGGTTTTAGTACGAAGTGGGTGAAGTGGATCATGTTGAGTGTAACCACTGTTTCGTATTCTTTTTGTTTTAATGGGTCGCTCGTAGGACCAATTACCCCTAAACGAGGGTTAAGGCAGGGTGATCCCCTGTCAGCCTACCTGTTTTTGCTCTGTGTGGAAGGATTATCAAAATGTTTAACGGCTACAGCTTCGAATGGTAGAATCAGTAGGTGTAAGATTAGTCTGAGTGCTCGAGCTGTGACACATTTATTGTTCACCGATGACAGTTTTTTCTTTTTTAAAGCATCAAAAGAAGAAGCTGAAACCATTAAATCTCTCCCGAGTTCTTATGAGAAGTTGTCAGGGCAAGCAATAAACTATCAAAAGTCTGGGATTTTTTTTCAGTTCGAACGTCAGAAGCGATAAGCGACAACAGATCACGGATGTGTTGGGGGTTCGTAATGATCTCAGTCAAGGTCAATATTTGGGTCTTCCGTCGTTAATTGGTAAATCGAAGAAGTTGGTTTTCTCTTTTCTGAAGGAAAGGGTTTGGAAGCGTATTCAAGGTTGGAACTCCAGGTTTCTCTCGAAAGCTGTTCTTATCAAGAATGTGGTGCATGCTATCCCAAGTTATTGTATGTCTTGTTTTTTTGATTCCAAAAACGTTACGTAAGGAATTAGAGAATATGATGAATGGGTATTGGTGGAAAGCTAACTCCACGTCGAGTAGAGGAATTAGGTGGTTGTCATGGAAAAATATGTGTATGGCTAGATGTAAAGGTGGCCTCGGGTTTCGGGATCTTCATGGATTTAATCTGACACTTCTGGGAAAGCACGTTTGGAAGTTCATAAATAATCCTGAGTCGTTGGTGGCGAGGGTGTTCCAAGCAAGGTACTTCCCTCAAACGAATATGTTAAAAGCCACCCGAGGGGGAGGGGATAGTTTTATTTGGTCAGGGATTTGGCAGGCGAAAGAGCCTCTTGTCAAAAGGTTTTTGATGGGTGTTGGGTGATGGAAAGGATATTAATGCATTTAGTGATGCTTGGCTGCGAAATAAGCCTGATTTCTGTGTTGAAGACTCTCACATTAATAGTACGAGGTGCGATAAAGTGTATGATTTTTTTACTACAGACTCCAACAATGGAATGAGCAGTTGATTAGAAGTAGTTTTCATGTTAATGATGCCAATATTATCCTTGTCACTCGGATTCCTCATAACCAAGTGAGAGATCGAATTGCCTTGAATCATTCAACTGATGGGAACTATAGTGTGAAGACAGGTTATCATTTCTGGTAGGATCGGAATTCTGAGCACGCTAAGAGTGAACAGTCGATTGGGTGGAAAAGAATTTGGCAGTTGGAGGTACCTCATAAGGTTAGAATGTTTGTCTGAAGGTTGTGTCGTAACAATGTGCCAATCAGGAACAGGCTTCGTAGCAAGGGTATGAATGTTACTATAATGTGTCCAATGTGCAACTCGGATGTGGAACACCTTTTGCACATTTTCTTTGACTGTAATTTTGCTTCTCAGTGTTGGCACCGAATGGGGAGAGTGTATGAGATGGACACTGTGGAGGATGCTCCTAGTTGGCTTCTCCCAAAAATGAGTACAACATCGAAGGAGGAAGTAATAGATATTGCTACAGTTTTATGGGGGGGTGTGGTATGCACGGAATAAGAGGGTATGGGAAGGCAAGGCTTTAACGCCAGATATTGCTGTGGACTAGAGTAAACAACAGGTAAGGGAATGGAGGGAGGTGATGAAAAAGAAGCAAAGAACCTGCATTAAGACCATTATCAGAGGACAACCTAAGGATAGAAAATGGGAACCTCCACCAGAGGGAGGGTTAAAATTGAATGTCGATGCTTCTGTTATGGAAGGGGCTAGTTCATTTACAGTAAGGATGGTTCTCAAAGATCATGACGGTCACTTTGTGAGGGGTAAAAATATGAGATTACTTGCTGTTTCATCAGTCTTTGAGGCCGAGGTTATAGGTGTCCAGGAGGCCTTATCATGGATTATGCCTGTGGTGGACAAACCAGTGTGCATCGAGAGTGATTCTTTACTTACAGTGAATGCAATAACCAAGGGTATGGAGTATCGGCTTGAAGTGGGTTATATCCTAGATAGTTGTCGAACTATGTTTGATTCAAGAAGAGATCTCTCGTTACAGTTTAGTAGAAAGCAAGCGAACAAGGCGGCTCATTTAATGGCGCGTGTACCTTGTTCACTAGATAGCTATAATGTTTTCGAGTCTCCTCCAGTTTCTTTGTTGGAGACTTTGGCTTATGATTGCCCAGTTTTTTACTAAAATTTTCTTTCCAGTTTAAAAAAAAACAAATTGTATGTTACACAAGCCAGAAGGCAGAAGCTAATATTAGATCATGCACATGACAGAGTTATAGCATAAAAAAAATTACAATTTACAATTCACTAACATGCCCTACTCATACTCAAATCCAGTTGCCAAACAATCGATATAATTCAGCATTTTCACTTTGCCAGAAAAAGTTAGTGGCCTCGACAAGCTCAAGCATTCTTGTTCACCGGGAGTCCGGGACTTCAAGGCAGTCAGCAATGTTTCCTAATACCCCTTTTCTTGTCATAAATGCTTGTACAAAGAAACCAGACATGGAAAACATAGCTAGTCTTCCAATCTTGAGCTTCTTCACCTTAAGCTCAGCAAATGCCTCACGAAAACAGTTACATAGGTACCCAAAAGAATCAAATTATTGTCGAGGTACGATAGAAGTGATAGTTAACTGGCCGCCTGAGGGTAAATTGGGGCTGCTCAATAAGTGATCTGTGTCATGCAATCTTCTCTCCACAAAGAAACCAGGTCTTTTAGGATGAGCCGATTTCATCTTACTGGTCAACATTAAAACCACCTGGGACATAAGTGGTCTATCTCTTGGATCTTCTTGAACACACAATAGTCCAATATGGATTACTCGAAACACTTGGGCCAGGTTATTCGACTCCAACATCACCTCATCGATTAGTCTTAGAAGCATTCCTTCATTGTAACTCTTCCAAGCCTAAGGTTATAGATAATTCTTGATTTGTCAGAAAACTTGAATTTCAATTTCTTATTGTTTCAATTTGTTTTAAAGCTAAAAATGTACGTAGCATAAAAAAAATTATAATATTTTCATGTATGCTTACTTACATGTCCAAGTAGGTTTAAGCTGTGATAAGGATTATGGAAGTGTCTATTTTTCTGTCCACTCACTATTTCTATGAGTAGAACACCAAAGCTATATATATCTAATTTAATAGAGAACTTCCCATCAATAGCATACTCAGGAAACATGTAACCACTGCATAGATCAAAGATAAAAATATTATGGTCAGTCGTGAACAAAAGAAAAAAAACAAGTTGCAAGCAGTATAACTTCTTACTATGTCCTAACAATTCTTGATGTATTTGCTTCAGTTTGACTTCCTTTGAAACATCTTGCCATGCCAAAGTCTGAAATTTTTGGATTCATATCATGATCAAGTAAAATATTACTGGATTTGAGATCTCTATGAATGATTCGTAGCTTTGAATCTTGATGAAGATATGGAAGTCCCCTAGCAATGCCATTTATTATGGCCCTGTTTGGCATTTCATTTTTGAAGCAACTTATGGCTTATAAGGCCATAAGTCCTTATGGGGGTGTTTGCCAAAATAAGTTTTAGTTAAACTTATAACTTATAAGTTCATAAGTTGAATGTTAAGAATTCTTAACTTTCAACTTATAACTTACAACTTATTCTCGATATACGCAATATATAATATTCTTCAAATCTTCAGAACCATATATCTCTCGATCCATTCATTAGAAAATTGATATGTATATATCAAATTTCCCTATTCATCGAGATCTATCCATTGATATCCATTGTTATATATAAAAAAACAAATATTTTGAAAATTATTAAAAAAAAAAAAGTTAACTTATAAGTTCTGATTTACCAAACAGTCTACTGATTATAAGTTCTGATTTACCAAACACTCTAATCTCTACTCTACTTATCACTTATACGACATAAGTGCTTATAAGTCATAAGCTACTTATTTTAAGATACCCCAAACACACACTATGTTGTATCATTTCAGCCAGTCCAAAGAGTTTTTTCTCCCTTCGTCTATATATGTGTCATCAAGCAAGTCATTTTAAGTTTTTTATATGAAGATATACAAGAAAGATCCTCAAGAAATATATAAATAAATCACCAAAAAAATTGTTTCTGATATTAAACACAGTTTTAGATAAGGACGTACCAAAGATGAATAAATCTAAACTCTTATTAGCCATATATTCGTAGATTAAAATCCTTTCTCCTTTCTCTGTGCAGCAACCAAATAGTGTCACAAGATTTCTATGTTCAAGTTTCGCAATACATGAAACTTCATTTATGAACTCATCTACACCTTGGCGAGAATTCTTGGAAAGCCTTTTCACAGCTATCTCATGTCCATCCTTCAACATTCCCTAAAAATAATCACTGATTATTTATTCACCGAAATTTTTAGTTCGATGATTCCAAACTATACACCAAGTATGTCTTTTTAACCATATATGGACACAATGTTACCCGTTATTTGGATTTATTTAAGTAAAAATTACGTGCTGTATATAAATAAAATCACCTTGTTGACGGATCCAAAACCGCCTACTCCAAGCTTGTTGTCCTCCGAGATGTTATCAGTAGCACTTGCTACTTTTTTGAAGTCAAATAACGGCACCTCCCAATCTTCACTCTCAATTTTGTTCAAAGCAACACTTTCCGAACTTAATTTCGAGTTTACTGAAAAGTTTGAAGTAAAGTTAAGGAAGTAACACATAGTGATGATTATTCAAATGCTTGAATCATATGTTAGACCTGTAACTTGATGTTCCTTAAATAAATATAATTTTAAATCGCAAGCGCACGATTCAATCGTTAAAATATTTTAGGTATCGTTCCACGAAGACTAATATTTTCGCGATCCTTAATTTTTAATTTAATCGAATTAGAACGAGAGTGGGTTTTCGAGAATTTTGAATTTTACCAATTAATAATTAAAAGGAAATTTTTCATTTAATCTAACTAACTTAAAACTAAATTATTCTAAATAATTTAAAACTAAACTAAATTATTAAAAAAAATTATTTACATAAATTTTTAAAGAAAATTCGACATGAACCGTTCGTAAATACAACTAGCTAGAAATTTACCAGCAACCCAAAACAAACAAACCATTTCATACATTATAGTAATTCAACTCAGCAAAGCAAATATAGCAACACCCAAGTTACAAAAAAAAAAAAAAAAAAAGCCCCATATATAGAACACGGAAATTCAGCAAAACCAATAGCAAATAGAATGAATAAGACCCAGAAACTTGGCTCAGTACAAACAGGAACAGGGGAAAAGAAAACTCGACGAAAACTCAGCACAACTCAACCAAACGAAAACTCAACTACTCAAAACGAAAAGAATTCAAACAAAACTAACACTCAGCAGCAACTCGGGATTACGACTCAGTAACTGCAGTAAAAGAACAATAAGTAGACTCGTTCGAACTCGGACACATGAACTCAGCAGGAAATCAAAAAGCACAAACAACAACTCGAACCAATCAAACAAAAAGAAAAAAAAAAAAAAAGAAACACAGGCTCAGCAAAAACTCGGTGAAGAATAACAAAATAATCGGAAGTCAGTGAAGAAAATTCCCAGTCAACTCGCAGTAGAACTCGGTGAAAATATGAACAACAGATGAGGGTTGTGGATTTGTTATTGTAGTGAAAAAAACAGAAGTAGAGAGAGTTGTCGTTTCAGGAGTTTGCAGCGAAAATAAAGAAACAGAACAACAAAGAAACAGAGGAAAGGTTGTTTTTGTATTTGCGGAAAAGAACAGATGGGTATTCGAATAAATGGACAGGGGAGTTGGCTGCGTGATTATTTGAAAAAGGGAGAAGAAAACAAACAGATGGGTTCTGTGAAAAGAAAACAGGGGAAGTAGAAAAATTACTTCGAATTAATAGCTAATAAATGAGAAACTAATACTGAAATTTTATGAAACTAATTTTTTTTTTGTGTGTTTTTTTTTACTTGAAAATTTGAATACGAAAATAAAGGTAAAGAAATCAGCTACGAAACTAAAATTACACCAAAACGATGGTTTAAAATTAAAATGCCCACAATAAAATGGAGGTTTAAATGGGCAAAATTACGAATTAAAACTAAAATTAAAACTACGAGCAAGAAAATAAAAATCGTTGCTTTCAACCCCAAGTGGTTAGCATTTCGCTACTTTATCCACTAATCGGATTTACGAAAATAACGAAGCAAGGCAAAATAAACGAGAGATCAAGACAAGAAATTAAAGGAAATGAAATTGCATTAAAATAAAATAGAGTGTTTACAAGAATTGAAACTAAAAAAAAAACAAGAAATTAAAGCTACCCTAAAATCTAAGTTGATAATTACAAGGGGGTGAGGGGGTATTTATAGGATAAGAATTAGGGTTAAGGGGAGTGTTGGGTAAATCTTGGCCCTACACCTTATAAATGTGGTGGACAAATCCTAGCCATCTATTTGTCTCCTTCCCCCTTAAGCTTTGATGAGTGGATCTAGGCCATACACTTATTTAGTGTGTTGGAATGATCTCCACCTTCCACATGTCTTCAAAGATTCCTTTTCCACCAAGCTCCTAATTCTTTTTCCTTTTTTCATTTAAGTCCTTTGTGATAAGTGGATTTCATATCCACTTGGAGCGTTCCGTATCGGCTTAAATTGATTGTCTTGGACTCAAGTTTGTTGTAGTTTTGATGTGTTTTGCTTAGTTGTGCAGAGTTGCAAGAATGTCGATTATGGTGGATGCTTCTATCGTGTTTGGAGGATTAATTGATTAAAATTCGGATTTTCCGGGAAGGTTGCGCAGTCTACACTGTTTTGGCCATATCTGGAGTTCTAGAAGTCCGTTTTCAGCGATCTTACAGCTCACGTGAAGCTTGAGAGATTTTCTACAACCTGGGATAGATAGCAGGTGCAGGGAGCGTGTAGTTAAAATTCGCGCACGTGTTTTTTGTGAAGCAAGGCTGGAAGATTACTATTTTGCCCTTTTTCTAATTCTAATTATATTTTGGGCAGGTTTTAGTACCTTAATTGAATTCTAATTGTAATAGAAGGTAATTTCCTGCTGGGCAAGAAATCTAGAGCCTATTTAAACACATCTTAGCATTGTAATTAGGGAGTTATTATTATTGTAACATAGCTTAGATCTGCAAGGGAGAAAAGGAGAGAAGGATTCAACGCTCGTGACAAGCAACGGATCTAGATCTACTTCATCTTTTGTGTTATTCTGGATTCTAGATTTGTTTTCTTTACTCTTTGTTTATTAATTTAATTACTTCTTTTATTCATATCTTGTTTTATGTCATGTTATCATCAAATCCCATGACGATGAACGGTTCAATTATGAGCTAATCGTTGTCATGGGATTCTAACGGAGTTATCTATGTAGCTTAGTAGTTTGTATGCTTTAAAGATTTATGTGTGGTGAATTCTTGATATCCTCGTATGGTTGTGTTTCATGTATTTAGATGCGTCGCGAACATCTAATTTGTTAATCTCTTGCGAAACGAGAGTGGATCTTGAGATTTAGAACTTGCCATGCTAGCATAGGATAGGTTGATGTTTTAACATCATGATTTGTGGTGTAAATAGAGATATTATGCTACCCTATGTGATCTAAGTGGATAACTTGTGCTTAAACCTTTATGTTTTCAAATTCTATAGAGATATAGGGTCTAAACATATTTGGTGTCTACCCATCTTCTATCTCTTTTGTGGATGCATGAGTAGTTTGGTATTAGTATACCGAGAGGTAGCTTTTACTTATTTCGTGTTGTCCGATCAGATATCAAAACCATCACATGTATTGATTAAAGGCTGCGACTCTAAGTGAAGTAGATAATGAAGTTAGGATCCCATGTTTTTATTCTTATAAGAAATTCAGATTTAATTCTCATTAGTTAATTAGTTTTTACTTTGAATCTTAGTTTAATTTAATTAATTAAAACCTCAATTTCTTTATTGTCTTAGCAGTAAATTAAGATCATACATTGTTGAATAGGTGCATTTACTGAAAAGAACCATAACTTGATCCCTGTGGGAACGAATTTGGACTTAACCTTATATATTACTTGTGACCATGTACGCTTGCGTGATTTAGTGCAAACACTTTTTCTTCCTTTTTTTCCCTTCCTTGCTCTTTATTTCTTTATTTTACCATTTCTTTATTTATTCACAAATTTCCTGAAATGCAACAAAATAAATTATTAAAATACGAGTTCAAGCAATAAATAGGTAATAAAAATATGCAAAAATATGCACTTATCATAACTCATAGATCATATCACTATTTGTTTCCTATTTTATGCTTTTGATATTGTCATATCATGGCACCTCTACCTTCTCTTGTTCAAAGTATGCCCTTTTTATTTGATGACAGTTGTGGTTTTAGACTTTTAGTGTATTATTTACCTTCTCTTTTCTTCCTTCTCTTTCTAGACACATACAAGAGTAATAGAGCAAGTACCACAAATACTAGTCCAATGCTAATTAAAATGATCCATATATGCCCTTTCGCTATGGATCTCCGACTGCCCGCTGCATTGCGACAAATGAAATACATTAAACAAACATTTTAGAATGAAAAGATTTTAGGTGGTATTTCATTTTTTTCCCATGTCAAAAAAGTTGAGAATAGGAAAGTTAGTATTACCTAATTCAGATGCGTGAATTTTCACATAAATATCTTGTCCATCTTCTGTGTACCCTTTAATGTCAGTTAAATCATTGAACCATAAGATGCATCTACTTCCGCCTAATCTAATATCTGCATTCTCGTAAGCTGTACACGAGCAGTTCTTCAAACACAATCTCCCACATTCTTCAACGTTGATCCCATTTCATACCATGAATTTCGTGTGTCTGGCAGCTTGACACCCCAATATTTCTTAAAAGTCGCATCAGTTCCACACTCTAGTTTTTTCTGAGGAACACAACCACTAGACCAATTTACTGTCCAATTCTTTGGGAATCTAGGAACATATCCTCTCGAGCATTCACATTTTGGTAAGCTGTTTACATTACAAACACCAAAAGCACCACAGAATCCGTAATGATCATAATCATTGACCATTGTGGTATAATATACTCTCCAAGTTTGATTTTGATAATTCCATATAAGAAGATTTGATTCTCCATTTGGAGTCAATACGAACCTCATAATAGCAGAAGTTGAATTAATGAGATCAAACTTATAATAAATTTCCTTGTCATTTAAAACAAACTTCTCTGTATTATATAATAATATATGCATATATAATAATATATGCATTAAACAAGGTAACTTATTATATTATTATATAATAATATATGCATCATATATGCATGTCAATATTTGTAATTTAATTTTATTTAAAAATTATTTGATGTAATTAAATGAAAATATATGGACATACATATTTAACAACAAAACAATTAATATACTTTAGCGTATATGAAATATTAATATATAATTATTAAGAAGTGGTTCGATATTCTGATGTTCAATGTAAAATTAAAATCAAATTTAAGTAATATATATATATATATATATATATATATATATATATATATATATATATATATGTAAACATTACATGCTTATCTTAATTGTAGAATTATTAATGCACATCAATTAATTTAAGAAAATAATACTTAATAACTAAGGGGGTAAAATGGTAATTTCAATTAAATGCTGATGAATGCCTCAATTCACCTTATAATCGGGTCGTATACAGATTCTAAACAACTGAAGGTAGGATGAAAATGTTTAAAGTCTCTTCATAAATTTCTCATTGCATCATATATGTATGTCGATATTTGTAATTCAGTTTTATTTAAAAATTATTTGATGTAACACAAACGAATATATATGGCATACATATTTATCAACAAAACAATTAATATACTTTAACAGATATGAGACATTAATATGTAATTATTGAGAAGTGGTTTGATATTCTACTATTCAATGTAAAATTAAAATCAAATTTAAGCAATACAAATATAAACATTAAATGCTTATTTTAATTACAGAACTATTAATGTACATCAATCAATTTAAGATAATATGTAATAACTAGGGGGTGGAATGGTCATTTCGATTTAATTTTCTCTTCGAACCCACTTGTTATTGTATTATATATATAATAGATAATAGATTTCTTTGTCCTAGTTTTAAATAACTTTTAGTATCATTAATATTTTAGAAGAAAACTACGACTTTAGAATGAAATTTTAGTATATGATCATTTAAATTAAATATTTTATACAAACAAAATACCTTACATAAATTTTTTACATTTACATCCCGATGTACATTTAGTTAAAATATTTATATTAAGACACGTATATTTTACTTATTTAGCAGACGAGTTTTAATTATAAATTAAAAATATTTGTACATTTAGTTAAATTAGTTATTTTTAAACACATAACTTGGGAAAATACAAAAATATTAATATCGATGATCATTTTTTTTTTTACATAAATGAAAAGATTAAACTTGTTAGGAATTATGTTGTTCTTGATGATATTTCAAAACACTTAAAACATATTTTGTATAAGTAAGTTTGTAGTTGTTCAACGGATGGCATGTTTATTAGCATCCGTTGAAGAGGAACTTATCAACGGATAAATCTTGTAACATGTACTGAGAATATCAACGAATAAGCTATCAGTTGAGAGCGTAGTTGATAGATTTTATAACTCATGTTGACTATCAACGGATATGCAGAATAGGTTAGCTAATTGTAAATAGGCTATGCTTTGTAATTCTGCATAAGTGAAAATGATACCTCAACGGATGAACAATCTACTTCAACGGATAGCAATCAACCCTCAATGGATATCTGTCTTCAACGGATAATCACTTCAACAAATAATGTCTTGATTTTAGCAGTTGACAGTGACTTGACAGAACTGACAAATCACATGGTTGATAGACACTCAAAGTGCATGGAAGCCAATTAGTGGAAACCTCGAAGAAGAAGAAGAAGAAGAAGAAGAAGAAGAAGAAGAAGAAGAAGAAGAAGAAGAAGAAGAAGAAGAAGAAGAAGAAGAAACATTCATTTTCTATACAAGCAAATTGGATGATAATCTCAAAGAAAATTCTGTCAAAGACAATCTACCAATTTGACTCACATGAAGACAAGGAGTGATGAAGCATGCCTGCTATCCTTTGAAATTTGTAATATTCTGTTTCTAGTAGGTATTGTAAACTTGGACATATATAACCAAGTGTATCATTGCTTTAGACTAAGAAAACACAGAGCATTTTTACTTAGTATTGTTAGGTTTTCTTATCAACCCAAAAGCATTGTAAACTGCAGCTGTGAGACTCTCACAGATTATTTCTTCAATCTATATATCAGGTGGATCCAACAACTCCACCTGAAATTTTAAATATTGTTGAGTATTTACATTTGCTTTTGTTCACTTGTTTTTATTACCTCTGTTTACTCATATAAACTGTTAAACCTTGAGTAGTTCAAAAGAAAAGTTGTCAAGATTGTATTCAACCCCCCTTATACAATCTTAGGTTGTATTGTGTTGGGAAACAACAAAACTTATATTTTTTTATTTTCGACGAATAAATTATGCATTTTATTCAGGTTCCATGCAATTTTTTGTTCTGTCAATTGGTTTCAATATGTGTAACATGAAATATATATATATATATATATATATATATATGAAAATTTATGTTTATACATGACGTGTCCCCCGCACTCGTATCCCCATATTTTTAAACGATGTTGATATATGCACAACCTAAAGTTAGTGTTGTACACCTTAAATAACTTTTTAACTAAATTACCCTCGTTATTCCTTAATATCCTACTTCATTCCTTTCATGCTCTCAGCCTTTCGTTTATCCTACTGCCTCTTACCTTTTTTTTTTGTCGTTCTTGTTTTTTAAATAAACTTCTAATCTTATAATCCTTTTCTTAAATAATGATAATTTGATTATCATTTTTTATTTATAATTTACCTTTTTACTTCTAATTTTGCAAAGGATATTAAATTTAACAAATATAAATCAACGGAACAATTTATTCTCATTTCACGAGTAATATGATTTGCATATTACAATTGTAATATATATTTAGTATAGGCGTTATTTCGGTCATCAATAAAATATGAGGATTGAGCAAGGCCTGACTTTAACTATGGCATCGGGGTGGTGCCCATTCAGATAGTTAACGATTCTAGCACGAATGCCATGGATCATGGCGTAATGTATGTTTCGGAGGACTCGCTTTTTGATTTCCCCCCCTAAAAGAAGGTGTATAACTAACGACCTTCGAAAATGCATTCACATTTTGATGAGCTCTAATAGCAGCATTTTTCACCATTGTTTGAATGGCACTTCAATTACAGACGGAATATTTTCTGGGCTTTAGAGCGGAGGGTTTATGGGGTTTAGAGCGGAAATTACAATTTAGTCGATAGCTTCTCCCTCAATTCTCACCCCTCAATTACCACTCTACCCTTTGAATGAAATGACTAAGTTGTGATCTCAATCTCGTCTAAATAGTTTCTAGTCGAGCTTAAACCAGTACTTTTCAAATTTTAGACCACCAGATCAGTTTTTTATCAAAAATACTTTACTTCGAGTCCGTCTCGACTGAATTTTTCCGGGCTATTTTTTATTTTATTTTTTCAAGTGATTGAATGAGTTTTAATATTTGAATTTTTGTGCAACTCTAGCTAAAAAGGTAGGGTTTATGGGGTTTAGAATGGAAATTACAATTTAGTCGATAGCTTCTCCCCCAATTCTCACCCCTTAATTACCACTCTACCCTTTGACTGAAATGACTAAGTTGTGATCTCAATCTCGTCCAAATAGTTTCTAGTCGATCTAAAATAAGTACTTTTCAAATTTTAGACCACCAGATTAGTTTTTATCAAAAATATTTTACTTCGAGTCCGTCTCGACTGAATTTTTTTAGGCTATTTTTTATTTTATTTTTTCAAGTGATTGAATGAGTTTTAATATTTGAATTTTTGTGCAACTCTAGCTAAAAAGGTAGGTTATTCCAAACAGTTTGTTTGAATTTATTAAATTATGCTACATGTATTTTGGATTTTAATCATTCTAATTTTGTTTGCAACCATAATCAAATTTGTACAAAAATGTAAAGGTTGTTTGGAGGTTAACGAGAACTGAAAAATGAAAATGAAGGGTGTTACGTGCATAAATTCGAGAAAAATTTGGATGACCAGTGAAAATCGGAAAATGACAATCAATGTATAATATGTTGTATAATAAGTTAATAACTAATAAATAAGATAGAAAGTGTAATAGAATATGGGATGTATAAGAAAGAACATTGTTTATTCAAAAACTTATCACTTTTCAACTCATACAAGTACCCTTATATAGAACTTTAGAATGGAGGTTACTAATGCAATGAAAGGTCAAGAGACTAATGCATTAAAAGGAGAAAACTAAAAGCCAAAAGTCATCCATAATATATAACACTCCCCCTTGGAGGACTTATATAGACATCATGCCTCGTTAAAACCTTAATAGGAAAAACCCTGTGGGAAAAACCCTAGTGAAGGAAAAAGAGTACATGTGTTGCATAATGTCTCCCCCTTATTTTAATATCACTATAAATATCATCATATGTTTCAAAATTTACGTATTCCAATCTTGTGCCTCAATTTCTCGAAGGATGATGCATGTAAGAAGTAACTTTGTGAACAAATCTGCTGGATTTTCATGTGAGCGAATTTGACAAATATCAGTTTCTCCTCTTTGCTGAAGTTCATGAGTGAAGAAGAACTTTGGATCAATATGCGTCGTTCGGTCTCCTTTAATGTAGACTTTACGAGTCTGGGTGATACAAGATTTATTGTCTTCATACAAGGTTTTAGGAATTCATTTATCGAGTGAAAGGACACATGAAACTTGAATATGGTGGACAAGAGACCTTAGCCATACACATTCTCAACTTTCTTCATGGAGAGCCAATAATTCAGCATGATTTGAAGAAGTTGCTGCAAGAGTCTGCTTTGCAGGACGCCAAGATATAGCTGGATCACCATAAGAAAAAGAGTGCAGCTTCGCGGAGTCTCCCTCTCACGATAACAATGAATAGCATCTTTGAGTTGATGAGGTTAAAAACTTCTCAAATGTAGTTATTTGCAATGTCTTGGCTAATAAATCTTTTGAGTTGTGTAGCCAGCACATTATAAAGTTTGTAGAGTTTCAATCCAGAATAAATCACATCTTGTTGGGCTATATTTAATCTCCAATATGACCATCTTCATAAGTTTTTAGAATCACAATATCATTTCAAGAAGTACCTGCAATTGTTAATTCCATAGCATGCCAAAATAGTAATATCTCCACCATATATTAGTACATATTTAATATGAAATAAAAATTATGAGAATCAAAGTAAACCCTTAGCACCTGCAAAATTAATTTAAACCCTTAGGTTAGTGGAGATCAAATTTTTCTTTATGTACCTTTAAGATTCTCATTCCTTCAAATTGGACATGCTTTAAAGCCTTCTAGTAAATTTATTAATTAATAATCGGGACCTGTACAATTAGAAAGAGTATCTTACTGCATTATGATGATATTGGTACTTCAGGACCAATAATTTTCTTTTCAAGTCCTCACAGTGGTGACTAATCTTCCTTCACGGAAGAAGTTATGTTTCTCCCAAAAAATGTGTATTGCTTCAGAAAAATTCTAAAGTAATAAGTAAACTTCACAGCTTACAAAACAAACAAATAATCTCAATATATTTTGTTTACGAGGTGAAATTCACTCGAATGTCAATTAGAAACACATTATAATTTCCATCCACTCTGCCAGAGATTTTTATGAGTTATCACCTATAATCTTAGAATACACAAAACATCTCATTCCGGAATAATTTAATGTTGGAATTTTGGAACATATCCATTTATAATTTGATAGGATTAGTTCTCGAGAATTAAATTCACTGCTTCCAGCAGTTTATATCCTTCCAGGATTATGTCAAGTGGGTCTTGTATATATACTCAACCTTATATTGCCAGACTCTTACACATCATATAATTATATCCACCACAAGATAATATCTCTTCGTACAAGATCATTGTACAACTACGTGAGCTTATCTTTCATAAATAATTTCTTTCGTTTCCATACATATGTCTACTCATATCCTACTGACATGACACCTTAAGGTGTGTAAACTGCAGTTCCAAAAATATTTCTCTACTTTCAAGAGATAATATTTCTTATTGTGCGCCACATTCATAACTTCAGGTGTGCGGACTTCAGGTCCAAATATTTTTCTCTTTGCAAGAGATTCTGCCTCGATTTAATCATTTTTCTTATATCTTTGGCCAATCTTGTCTAAATTCAAAAGAAATTATTTTCTGATCCTCGTTATTATTCATAACTTGAGTATTAAAACTCATATTGTCGACATCGATTTGAGTAATAGTTCTATTTTATTCTAGACATGACATAATGTATTGAGATCTCACAAATTTTCAGGTACTTCATCATATTTTGCATGTTTAAATTCTCTTATGAAGATCATTCAAAAGTTATCCACTATTCGATTTAGCCATCATTAATCACTGCTTCGTTTTACTTTATATATATATATATATATATATATATATATATATATATATATGTACCACACAACAACAGATAAGCATGGCAAGAACAAGGCAGACCCCTCGCAAAAGCATGCTAACAGGTCAGCAGTTTAGGAGACTATTTATAAGGCAGGTGACGAGGTCGCACTCAGTAGCATTACCACAGGTGAGCAGACTAAGTTGGATAGGTTTACAACTTAGGTTGGTTAGGTTTATTTACATGTATGACTTGTGTAAGTTTCTGAAAACCAAACCGCTTTTTGGCCGTAGATGCCGCCTTAGATGGTAATCCCTTTTAAGTTTGAACTTTTAAGACTATGACAATTTGGGTTTGTAATAACTATTTCAAGATGGTTGTAATAACTTGGTAATGATTTAACTTCGTCTCTGAGCCTATAATCTGTGAATGTTATGTTTGATTGAGGGGTCACATCATGATAAGTTGAAGCTTAAGAATAATGTTTATTAAAAATGGGAACTAAGGACAAAGTGATAGCCTGGAATCCCCGACCCCGGATCTAGGGATGTTACACTTCAGGCATTCTTTAGACACATTAGCTTCTTGAGATTGTCCTTCTAGGATATATTCATTTGGAGCATGTGTAGCTGGTATATGTAATATAGTCATTCTTTCAGGTCAGCATATATATATATCTGGAAATAATTAAAACATGTAAATAAATTATCTTATGAACTTCTGGTTCATATTCTTTACTATGAGGATCAAGACGAGGCAATGATAACTAATTTATCACCAGCTATTTAGTTTCTCCCCCTGATTTTGGGAAAATAAACACATTAGACCGAGTCATAAACATATACACAAAGATGATACCAAACTAATAACCACTCATGTATAATGTACACTCAATTTAACCATCGATTTCAGTGTTGTGGTGGAACAATCTGAGCTGAACAAAAATTTGTTTATGACGGGAGAAATTATGATAATTAGATAGCTAGATGTGAATCAAAATGTGCCACAACATATTCGACAATTTTCAATGGACGATAAATTTCATTGAGCACTTGAGTAGTAGACTCACCAAATGCATATTCTTAATTTGATTAATCAGACTCACAATCTTCAGGTTGTGAGTATATAACAACTAATGTTACCATATAATTCATGATCAATTCGCCTTATAAACCAATAAAATATATTTTAAGAAGAATATTTTAGTTCTTTGATGAACGTCCATACAAAATTTTAATTAATATTCACATCTTTTATAAAAGCGGCATGGCTTAGTCAGTCATACCAACTATAAGGTTATCAGTAAACTTCTGGTTCACTTTAATATATATCTTAACTGTTTTCTATGTATATGAAATATCAGAACTGCATAATCGATTCTCGTTCACTTGGGAGAGTATAATAACATCAATAATATTAGACTTTTTTTTTCATTCAATACCATGATAATAATATACATGCTCTTCTGGAGCATTTAATATAGAAAATGTAACGAGACATCCAATATATAGAATACTCCCCCTTTGGATGGCTAATGTACACAAGTCATCTTTATTTTATACAATAAAATATTTCTTATGCATATAATAAATATACAATTAAATGAATTCATATTAGAAGATCATAAACATACAAGGTTTATAAAATTTAATATATTAATACTATCACATTCACTTCAGGGAATGGAGGAAGTCATAAACTTTTACTAATATTTAATATATTAATCAACCATAAGTATCAAGATATCAATTCATAATTTTGTTAATTCATAACCTTTTCCAATTTATTGTATCTTCAGGATACAGTTCAAAAAAAATTAGAATTTTATTATCATTTGTATGAATACATCCTTCAGTGATTTTATGGGACCAAACACATAAAAAAACGTGTCATCATATTTGCACAACTTCTGGTTGCCATTATTCAAAATATTTTTTTTGATATAAAAATTATTGAACTCAAACTTTGGTCTAACTTACCATTATAAATAGTAACATAAAATATCAATTAATTTTAAGTTAATAAATCATTAAATGATATTGTACAACTACCATGTATTAGATACATCACAAGTAGAACTTCAATTTTTTTTTTTTTAATATAAAACTATCATTTATCAGAATCATGCATAATACGTAAAACATTCTAATATGTGGATATGCCGACATGGTATAATAAACATATTTCTCATTAAATGTTAATCTACCATTTTTATTGCATTAATCTCCATAACATCGCTACATATATTTTTTATCGCAACCATGTTGCAGAAATAATTTCATATGAGTTCTACAAACATATAATGTGATACACACAAATATAATTACACATATAAATAATATAATAATCACGTTAAAAACACATGTAGATTTAAAAATCTCAACACTTGCGAACATATCAACATAACTACATGTACTGAGAAGGTCAAAACACAAAACATTATCGTACTTCAAAAATAATACAATGCACAATAATAAAATTAGATTTAACCGGTCCGAAGGATAGACAGTTTGCAATATCTAAACGACTTAATATAGAAAGATACAAAACACAAAAGTTGTAGAAATTCAATAATCTTTCCAAGATGCTAAAGAATATGAAAAACAAAGATGTAAAAATATCATAATTAAATAAAACACGGACTGCAGCAACACATTACAAATTAGCCCATGACCAGATTTTAATTTAAATTTTTAAAGATAGTAATCGTGCTAAAAGACGATAAATTTTGATTAGAATTTAAAGGCCTCGAGAAGATCTTTCCGAATTGATATTGCACATAATTTTCGATCGTAATTTCAATTTTATAAGATCTTATAAAGTCATAATGTCATATTACTGAAAGCATAGCAATGACTTATACATATATGACAGAATTTCACAATTATATATGTAGAATCTCAAAAATGCTAAAAAATCAAAGTTGTAGAAAATCAAGAGAATATTTCCAAAACATCTAAAACATATTGATTCCGATGTAAAACGAATTAATATGATTTTCAAAGTATAGATGTACTAATACCAAAGTCACACTAATAATTTATACATTGCAGAATTTGACATATTAAAGAGAGGAGTTTGAAACATGTTTACGGTAAAAAGTTGTAGGTAATTAGAAGATCTTTCTATAAAATCTGAAATTGTTTGATTATGATATAAAACGAATATAATATGACTTTTACGAGAAATATCAACTAGCATAACTCAAAACATATGGATTTAGAACAATACTTTGAAAATAAAGATGATGATAAAGATGTGTACCTTATAATTTTAAAGTGTGATGAACAATTCTCTAAGATTTTAGATTGATCACCTTGAACCACTTGAATATAATCCACCATCATATTAACGAAGCGAAAGAGCTGGTCGTGCTGATAACATGTTGTATAATAACTAATAAACAAGATAGAAAGTGTAATAAAAAATGGGATGTATAAGAAAGAACATTGTTTATGTTAGTCACAGAGGCATGCCTGAATACATCTAATAACAAGCCTAAGTTGGTTGTAATGCTATGCATTACTTACATGACCTCTTAACTAAGGGAACCTCTAGTTGTAGAGTTTTTACTTGTTTTGTACTTGTAATAGGCATCAAATTCTAGCTGTGTAACTGTACCTATTAGGTCAAGAATAATGCTTGAAAGAAGTTCCAAGGTTCATGCCTTAAGCATGGAGATAAAGACTGCCAAATAATCACAGCTGGTATTTGAAGAAATGAAGAATTTGCCTAAGTACCAATTCGAGAAGTACATTTGTCTATTCGAGAAGTCTAGCATTCGAGAAGTCAGGGGTTCGATATCTCAGAAGACACTATTCGATATCTCTGAATACACTGTTCGATATCTCATTCGATATCTCAGAGATTCGATATGTCTATTACTCTGTTCGAGAACTCAAGGAGTCAACAGGTCAAAGGTGATATTCGAGTTCTCAAAAGGGTCAACAAGTCAAAGCTACATTCGATATCTCAAAGACTCAAGATGCTATTCGACATCTCAGGGATTCAATATGTCAAAATGCTCTATTCGATATCTCAAGGACTCCCAGAGAAAAGAGCTATTCGAGAATTGATTCGATATGTCAATATAACACTATTCGAGAACTCAGAGTTATCGACTAAGTCAATTCTAGTTCTCGAATCACTCACTTAGCCACTTCTCGAATACATTCTTGAAGACAAAATACTGAAGAATTGTACAAGTCAGAAACCTGCAACAAGCCAAGACGCTTTATTTGACTATGTACTATAAAACACGTTGGAAAGCCTACAAAGAAACTTGGAGAGATAAGTCAGGGGACAAGGAGCTAAAGAAGTGGATCTGAACAGGCTTTGCAAAGTCAAATCTGTAGCCGTTTGGACTCTTACTCAAATGAGATAGACAGACTGGAAAGTATTTTGTTTACCTACCTTATTTGTAGTAAGTAGGTGTATCCATGTCTATAAGGATACAACCTCACATCCTTAGCAGATAAGTTTTTGAAAAACATCACAAGAAATATCTCTCTGAGTAAAACGAAGCTGAGAATACTATTATTTGTATTCACAGATTGTAGCAAAATCTTTATCTAATAAAATATTAGATTAAAGTAATATTGTGTTGTGTTTGTCTTTGTTATCCGCACTTACATATCTCACACACTCAACACATATCTTGCTGCAAAGATTCAAGAACGAAGAAAAGTTCAAGAATCCATTCACCCCCCCTCTGTATTCTTTTACTGTATTCAATACTCAACAAGTGGTATCAGAGCAGGCTGTTTAATCTAAACAGAAAATGATCATGAGTTCGAATACACCAAAGACTACAGGTACGGTAAAGGTCCCTAAGTTCGACAAAGAGAATTACAACCTCTGGAAAATAAAAATGCTGTTGTTCATCAAAGCTGCCAATCCTCTCTACCCTGACATCCTCAAGAATGGTCCATTTGTACCACAACAAGAAATTGTTGAATCTACAGTGGGCACAATAGTCATTCCTAGATCATATGTTCCAAAAGAGCCATCCAAATAGACGAACTCAGAGAAGGAAAAGGTTGCCCTAGACAGTCATCTCATGTTGCTGATCATAGGCTCCATGGATATGTCGATGTTTGCCAACATAACATAGGAACAGAGGAGGTAAGAGAGAATAGGAAACAGATACTTGTCACACAGTATGAGGCTTTCATGGCACAGTCTAAAGAAAGTATTACTGATATGTTTGAGAGATTTCACAAGCTGGTGACTGAGCTTCAAATGAATGGGAAGGTTTACAGCACTAAGGAATTAAACATGAAGTTTCTACTATCTGCACCAAACCATCTAGAGCAAAAGGTCATATCTCTAAGAGAAAGAGATTTAAACAAAGTCACATATGATGTGCTCTATGGGGTTTTAAAGACTCATAAGCTTGAGCTGCTTCAGAAGAGGGCTATCCAAGCCAACCAAGGCAGAATGATAAACACATCCTGTGCCTTGATTGTCAACAAATCTGTTCAAGACCTGGAAGCATCTACAAGTCAGGTGAGAATAGAAGAGATAGTAGATGATGAAGAAACTGAAGAAGAAGTGACTGAACCTGTTGATGAAAAGGAAGAAGATGAGTTCTACACTCTTGAAGAGTTGGATGCTATGGGAAACACTTCATATGCTTTTATGGCTAGAAAATTCCCAAACATCAGATTTAAGAGGAATCAGCCCTTCAAGCCTAGATCTCAAAATCACTCATTCAACAAGAGCAAGGCACCTGTGAAAGCAAACAAAAACAGATTCAAAACCAGCTATGTGGATAGGTCATCTGTGAGATGTTATAGATGCAATGACCTAGGGCATTTTTCCAGTGAATGCAAGAAGCCTAAAAAGAAGGATAAGGAGTTTCTTGAGCTTGGAGCTAAGTATGAGGCTCTGCTAAAGAAGCATACACCAGGTAAGGCCTACATAGCTAAAGGGAAGTGTTGGGATGATTCTGATAGTGATGGAGAAGAACAAGAATTCTGCAACTATGCCTTGATGGCCAACTCCAAGGAAGAACCATCTGCATCAGACTCTCAGGTACCATCCCTCACTACCATAGACATGTCTGTTTCTGAATACAAATCTATGGTTGAACAACTATCTGTTGAGATGTTTAATATTCATACTAGTATGACTGCTGCTAATGAAGAAATTTCTAAACTGTCTACTAAGAATGAACTGTTGAACAAAAGAAATGAGGAACTAGAACTAACTGTTATGCAAGTAGAAAACCTTAAACAAGAAATTGAATATCTAAAGAATAAGGTTCTATGTGCTAGTCAAGTTGAGAAAGCTCTTAGGGATGAACTAGTTGAAAATGAATTTAAATTGAAAACATTTAAGAATTGCTCTAGTCTATTGCAGTCCTACCATGAGAAAAATCTAGCTAGACCTAAGGCTGCCATTGGACTTGATTATCACACTCTTAAACAGAGGAAAGGCTATGCAGTCATTGAAGATGACATTGTTGTTCAAGAGGAAGTGCCTCAGGTTTTGAAAAAGACTGAGACGCCAATATTTATAACACCAACACTTGAGATTGATGAGGATGCCTTACTCATTAAGCAAATGTTGGATGATGAAGATAAGGCACAATCAAATGAACAACAAGCATCCTCTAAGAGTGAGAATGTCAAAACCAAAGCCAAGGAGCCAGTAGGAGGTAGACCTAGACCTGAGAAATTTGTGAAGTTTGTTTCAGCTGGGAATAATGAGTTTGAGAAGAAAGTGGCTAAAAAGAAACAAAACAGGAATGGCAAATTGGGGATTAACAAGGACAACAACTATGCTTATGTGCCAAATGCCCCTAGAAAAGTTTGTCAAAACTATTTTAGCACTAATCATTTAACTCATGCATGCAAGAAACCATCTGGTAGTGTTGCTAAACCATTCTATGATTGATCTGTGCCTTTAAGACATAGAGACTCTCCTTTCTGTGATAAACTTGATTGTATGCCATGTAACATGAATGTAATGACTAGTTGTTTTAATTTGAGAAGACAATTCATGGAAGGTTGCATCAGTCACAATGTTCACACACAATACACAAGAACAAAGTCTTCAAGTCCTCCTAAAGTTAGGAAGGTACCTCTGTCACCTAAGTTTAAGAACCCTGATTCTAAGACTTCTAACAGTGACAAGAAGACTAACATCAAGAAAATTGATAAGCATGCTGTTTATGATAAAACTGTTGCTAAGCCACATGGACCCAAACTTGTTTGGGTACCAAAGGAGAAGTAATACCTTTGTGTTTGCAGGGCAAAGAAAGTGAAAAGAAGGTCATGTGGATTTTGGACAGTGGATGCTCAAACCATATGACTGGTGATATGGCCCTCCTATCACAGTATGAGGAGAAGGCTGGCCCAATGGTTGCTTTTGGAGATGACATCATTGGCAACACATTGGGATATGGCAAGTTGGAAATTGGAAATGTCATCATTGAAAATGTAGCACTGGTCAAGGGGCTCAAGCACAATCTACTGAGTGTTGGTCAATTTACTGACAGAGGCTTTAAAGTGAATTTTGACAAAGATGAATGTTTGATCACCCACAAGAAGACTGGTGATTTTGCTCTATCTAGAGTAAGGAAAGGAAGCCTGTTTGTTGCCAATATGAACTCTGCAAACAAGGACAAAATTTGTTGCTTTTACTCAAAAGCATCAAATGAAGATAGTTGGCTGTGGCACAAGAAGCTATCACACTTGAACTTCAAAGGCATTAATTCTCTAGTCAAAAGGGAGTTAGTGAGAGGCATGCCCACACTTGAATTCTGTCAAGAAGGAGTGTGTGAGGCTTGTCAAAAAGGAAAAATGAAAAGATCAAGCCACAAGTCAAAGACAGTGACATCAATAACCAAGCCCCTACAACTAATTCATATGGACTTGTTTGGGCCTGTCAATATTGTGTCACTAGGAAGGAAGAAGTATGCTCTAGTGATGGTTGATGATTTCATAAGGTATACATGGGTAGAATTTCTGGCATCAAAGGATGAGGCTCCACAAGTAATCATTGAGCATATAAAGAAAATTGACAAGGAAGCAAAGGTCAACAATGCAAGTGTGATTGCATTAAGAAGTGATAATGGAACAGAGTTCAGAAATGCCATGCTTGAAGCATTCTGCAAAGAGAATGGTATTTCTGAACAATTCTCAGCTGCAAGGACTCCACAACAAAATGGAGTTGTTGAGAGAAAGAATAGAACTCAGATTGAGGCTGCTAGAACAATGTTACTTGATGCAAAAATGCCTACATGTTTTTGGGCTGAGGCTGTGAGCACTGCATGCTATATCCAAAACAGAACCCTCATCAACAAAAACACTGGAAAAACACCTTACAACTTGATGACTGGAAAGAAGCCTACTCTAAAGTATGTTCATACTTTTGGAAGCAAATGCTTTGTGTTAAAAGACAATTCAGAATATGTTGGAAAGTTTGATGCAAAAGCATTTGAAGGAATTTTTCTTGGCTACTCTATGGAAAGAATTGCATACAAAGTTTATGTCATCAGTCAAAAGAAAGTTATGGAAAGCACAGATGTGACATTTGATGATAGCAAACTACCTGGATTAAAAGAAGCCAATGATGAAGATAAAGATCCTTTGAAATTTGACAATCTAGATGATTCTGATGAGGAGATTGAAACTGAATTTGAGCCCACAATCCAACAAACTCAAGTAATGAAGAACCCGTGTCAATCAACAATGAAGAAACAAGCATCCAAGACACACCTGTGATTAGTGGCAACTTCACAGGGGCGGGAATATAAATGATCATGATCTGGATGATGAAGCAACATCAAGGCTGAGAAATCAATCTGAACCTACAAGGAAATGGGATAGATCACATACTGCAGATCAGATAATTGGAGATCCAAATGTAGGAGTGAGGACAAGGAGAGCAACTCTAAATGAATGTCTCCGTGGTTGCTTTCTATCCTAAGTTGAGCCTGAGAAACTTGATGATGCATTGTTGGATCCTGATTGGATAATTGCTATGCAAGAGGAGCTAAATCAATTTGAAAGAAGCAAAGTATGGGAACTTGTGCCTGCACAAAAGGATAGAACCATTGTTGGAACAAAATGGGTTCTAAGGAATAAGATGGATGAAAATGGTGTAGTCATAAGAAACAAAGCAAGGTTGGTTGCAAAAGGATACTCTCAACAGGAAGGCATTGACTATGATGAGACTTTTCCCCCTGTTGCTAGACTAGAGGCCATCAGAATTTTCTTGGCATTTGCTGCACATTCTAATTTCAAGGTCTATCAAATGGATGTCAAGAGTGCATTTCTGAATGGGGAGTTGGAAGAAGAAGTATATGTGCAATAGCCACCTGGCTTTGAGGATCCACAATTCCCTCACTTTGTCTACAGATTGCTTAAAGCATTGTATGGACTTAAGCAAGCTCCTAGGGCATGGTATGACACACTATCACAATTTCTACTGGAGAATCAATTCACTAGAGGCACACTGGACAAGACACTGTTTTACAAGAAACATGGTGATGATATTATCTTAGTTCAAATCTATGTGGATGATATCATATTTGGCTCTACAAATGAGAAGCTGTGTGAGAAATTCTCTAAACTCATGCAGAGCAGATATTAGATGAGTATGATGGGAGAATTAAAATTCTTTCTTGGACTGCAAGTTAGTCAAAGGAAGGATGGCATTTTTATAAGTCAAACCAAATACATCAAGGATCTATTGAAGAAATTTGACTTGGAAGAATGCTCACCTAACATTGAAGAAATTTTCATTGAAGAAATGAAGAATTTGCCTAAGTACCAATTCGAGAAGTACACTTGTCTATTCGAGAAGTCTAGCATTCGAGAAGTCAGGGGTTCGATATCACGGAAGACACTATTCGATATCTCTGAATACATTGTTCGATATCTCATTCGATATCTCAGAGATTCGATATGTCTATTACTCTGTTCGAGAACTCAAGGAGTCAACAGGTCAAAGGTGATATTCGAGTTCTCAAAAGGGTCAACAAGTCAAAGCTACATTCGATATCTCAAAGACTCAAGATGCTATTCGACATCTCAGGGATTCAATATGTCAAAATGCTCTATTCGATATCTCAAGGACTCCCAGAGAAAAGAGCTATTCGAGAAGTGATTCGATATGTCAATATAACACTATTCGAGAACTCAGAGTTATCGATTAAGTCAATTCTAGTTCTCGAATCACTCACTTAGCCACTTCTCGAATACATTCTTGAAGACAAAATACTGAAGAATTGTACAAGTCAGAAACCTGCAACAAGCCAAGACGCTTTATTTGACTATGTACTATAAAGCACGTTGGAAAGCCTATAAAGAAGCTTGGAGAGATAAGTTAGGGGACAAGGAGCTAAAGAAGTGGATCTGAACAGGCTTTGCAATGTCAAATCTGTAGCCGTTTGGACTCTTACTCAAATGAGATAGACACACTGGAAAGTATTTTGTTTACCTACCTTATTTGTAGTAAGTAGGTGTATCCATGTCTATAAGGATACAGCCTCACTTCCTTAGCAGATAAGTTTTTGAAAAACATCACAAGAAATATCTCTCTGAGTAAAACGAAGCTGAGAATACTATCATTTGTATTCACAGATTGTAGCAAAATCTTTATCTAATAAAATATTAGATTAAAGTAATATTGTGCTGTGTTTGTCTTTGTTATCCGCACTTACATATCTCACACACTCAACACATATCTTGCTGCAAAGATTCAAGAACGAAGAAAAGTTCAAGAATCCATTCACCCCCCCCCCCCTTCTGTATTCTTTTACTGTATTCAATACTCAACAGTTTATTCAGAAACTTATCACTTTTCAACTAATACAAGTACACTTATATAGAACTTTAGAATGGAGGTTACTAATGCAATGAAAGGTCAAGAGATTAATGCATTACAGGGAGAAAACTAAAAATCAAAAGTCATCCATACCCAAAAAATTACGTGGGAAACAGTTTGGTATAGGGTTAACTCTCCAAATCACAATAATGGTACTCATTACTTGTGAATCTGTAGCCTTTATGTTTTAGTATTCTTAATATCAATTACACCGAGTTGCATTATAAAAAGAATATTTTATATAAAGAATAATAAAAAAAAATATTATCATAATATTTTGTTTTTTCATTAAAATTGATTTATCAAGATTAAAATCACAATTTAACAATTAGACTTAACATATCAAATTTAACATAAAATCTCATCTGAATTTAAAAATCCAATGTTACATAAAAATTCATAGAATCATATATTTTTCTTGTACCAAGAAATTATGTGTAATTATATTATATTTGATTCTAATTTTTTATTAGATTTAATATTTATTTATTAAATAAACTTTTTTGGTGTGATTAGAATCTATATAAAATTTTATAATATTTTTTATTATTGTTTGTATAAGTGTGTTGAGTAATAGCCCAACAATATAAACTCGTGTTATCATCTGATTACTATAAATGTACGAAATTAAAAATTTGAGCACGTGCATACCAATGCATCTACCATGCACTTACATTAGAGAAAGAAGAAGGGGAAAAAAAAACAGGCACACACACTCGCAGTCTCGCACTACAGAGCTAGATTGAGAGCTTAAAAAGCATCCTAAGCTTGGGTTTGGGGTTGTGTAGCCTCTGTAGCCTTTTGTTGTACATAATTTACATATTCTTGAGCCCTCTCCTTCATGTCCCTAGCCTTGATTGCAATTCTTGACCTTGCATAGTGATACAAACCAGAAAGCTCATCATTTCCAGAACTCACATTATCAACTTGATATAGTGTAGTGCTCAGAGAGATTTAACAGAGTGAAATGAAAAGAGAAAGAGAGAGAGAGAGAGAGAGAGAGAGAGAGAGAGAGAGAGAGAGAGAGAGAGAGAATGAACTACATGACAATATTTACAGAATGTGAAAATGATAGTTTGTTACATCTCAAAGCTTACAGACTTGACCTTATATACAAATAAAGAAATCAAGAAACGATTACAAAAGTTTGTTACAAAAATCAACAAGCTAGCTAGTCAACAAGTTAGTCAATCACTTATTGACCAACATCCCCCCTCAAGTTAGATGTGGAAACACCTAACTTGGACAACAACCTGGACATTTGAGAAGAAGAAAGTGGATTAGTGAACAAGTCTGCAGGCTGATCTGAGGAAGCTAAATGATGAGTAGAGATAAGTCCATTTCTAAGCTTTTGGCACACCAGATGACAATCAATTTCTATGTGCTTTGTATGCTCATGGAAAACAGGATTGGAGGCGATATACAATGCAGAACGATTGTCAAAATATAACGGAACTGGAGTAATATTCTGCACCTGACTCAGTTAGCAATGAAACTAACCATGTTATTTCACAGCACGTATCAGCAAGACTGCGATACTCAGCCTCATCAGATGAGCGTGGCACAGTAGATTGTCTCTTACATTTTCAGGAAATTAATGTGCCACCAAAAGTTAAGCAATACCCAGTCAAAGACTGTGTAGTAGTCTTACATCCTCCCCAATTAGCATCACAAAAGGCAATTAAAACTTGACTAGAGTGACGAGCATAGAACAGACCTTGTGAGACAGTACCATAGAGATACTGGAGTAACTTGAGACCAGCATGCCAATGAACTGAGCAAGGAGTATTCATGAACTGAGTAAGAACATGTACAGAATAGGACAAGTCGGTTCGTGTTATAGTAAGGTAAGGTAAATAAGTTTACCTACCAGTCCGATAAGCAGTTACATCACTCAACACTGGACTATCAGATTCCTGTAACAGATCATGATGTTGATCCATAGGAACAACAGCTGTTTTTCCCTGAAGATGATCAAAGTCTTTGAGAAGATCAACCACATACTTTTGCTGATTGATAACAATACCAGCTACACTTCGAAAAACCTGAATGCCTAAGAAGTAATCAAGAGCACCCAACACCTTGATTTTAAAATGATTGCTTAAGAAATCGGTAACTTGAGTCATAACATGAGAATCATTTCCTGTCATGACCATATCATCAACGTAAATCAGTAAGTAAACCACCACAGTATCCTTGGTAAATACAAACAAACTTGGATCTCCATATGTTTGAATAAAACCAAAGGACAACAAGGCTGAGGACAAAGCAATAAACCATTGCCTTGGAGGCTGTTTGAGACCATACAAAGACTTCAAAAGTCGACAGACAAGCTTCAGATTAGGGTATTTATTCAACAAGTGTGTGGGAATTGAATAACCTGGTGGACAAGACATATAAACCTCCTCATCCAAAGACCCATGCAAAAACGCATTTGTCACATCTAGTTGAATTAAATCCCAATTATGCATTGCTGCTAAAGCTAACAACAATCGAAATGAAGTCATCTTTGCAACGGGTGTAAAGGTCTCAAAATAATCCATGTTTGGAGTTTGAGTAAACCCTTAGCAACTAATCGTGCTTTGTAACGATCAATAGCACCATCAGCATGATACTTGATTCTAAAAATCCAACGACAGCTGACTGTCTTGTTATTGGGAGGCAACGGGACAATTTCCCAGGTCTGAGTAGCCTCTAAAGCTGCTAACTCGACATTCATAGCCTCACACCACTCAGAGACACACACAGCCTCTTTAAAAGTTTATGGTTCAACAACTTTAACATGTTGTACTGTAACAGACTCAACATGGTTTATATCAGTCGTAGAAAACTGATTAATCAAATGATTTGGAAGCCCTGTATAGTCCAACAATTTTGATGGTATGTGACGTTGTCTCTGAGGTCGAACATTGACAATAGATGGAGTAGATAATGTAGATGATGATGTGATGGATGTAGTTGGTGTAGATGGAGTATTTAAAGTAGGTGAGGTAGATGAGTCTGCAAAAGTCTCAACTGGTATGCTGGTAAATGGATCATCATCAACATAAGAAGATGATGAAGGAAACGGTGTTTGAGGAACTGAAGAGTGAATATCACGAAATGGAAACACATTCTCAATAACTGAACATCACGAGAAACAATAACTTGCTTTGTTTCCAAATTTAACACCTTATACCCCTTCTTAGAGAAAGGATATCCTAAGAAAATTCCTTTGATAGCACGAGCTCCAAACTTATCAGTGTCTTGAGGAACCACCGTTGCATAACAAAGAGAACCAAATATCCGTAAGTGATCATATTGAGGTGAAGATCCAAATAGAATCTCATAAGGACATTTTCCATGAAGAACAGGGGTTGGTGTTCGATTTATCAGATACACTGCTGTAAGCAAGCAATCCCCCAGAACATAATTGGTAAAGCAGCATGAAACCGTAAAGCGCGAGCACAATTCAATATATGACGATGCTTACGCTCAACAAAACCATTTTGTTGTGGTGTATATAAACAACTTGACTCATGAACAATGCCTTTTGTAACTAGAAACTGAGTAAGATTTTTGTTCATAAACTCTGTTCCATTATCTGTTCGTAACACTTTAACAGTAGTTTGAAACTGATTTGCAATCAACATAATAAACTCTTGTAAAATAGTAGAAACAGTGGATTTATCAAATATTAAGTAGGCCCAAGTAGCTCGAGACTTGTCATCCACTATTGTTAAGAACATATTACATTTTCCATGAGTAGGAAACCGATACGGTCCCCATAAATCAGCATGTACTAAGTCAAACAACTTGTCACTAGTATGTAAACTAGTAGGAAAAGACAACCTAGACTGTTTTGATAGATGGCAGCTATCACAAACATCTAAGCAAGTACCAATAGGAGCAAGTGGTAGTAACTTCAGAATACTCAAAGGCACATGTCCCATTCGAGCATGCCACTTATCAATTGTAACTGTCTGTGCAACAAAAGAATCAACTGAAGAATTATAGACTGCAGGAAAGCTAACCGGTTGCTCTTCCACATTATCAAACAAATAGAGACCATTCTCCTCTTTACCAATCTCGAGAGCCTTCGTCCAAGAAGGGTCCTGAAGATAACATTTATCAGAGTGAAAACTAACTTGATACTGAGTATCCTTGGTCAGTTTTAAGATAGAAAGGAGATTATATGTGAAAGATGGTACACACAGAACATTCTTGAGAGTAACATAAGCATTGAGAGTTAAATTTCCAACATATAAAATGTCTGCAGTAGCACCATTAGGTAACTGAAGAGTAGCAGAACAAGACTGTATATCAGTTAAGAGATGCACAAAAGGAGTTATATGATTTGTAGAACCTGTATCAATAATCCATATTGTTGAAGTTTGAGAGTTATCAACACTTACAACATTGTTAACAACTGGATTACCTGACAAATGAACAGTATTACTCGAATGATGTGCAGGCCATTGACCAGTAGATGCAGATGATACTTGTCCACTTTGGTGAATTATCTTGTCTGTAGGCTTATCAACCAAGGATTTCTGTAAAAGCTGAATTAGTTGTTGACATTGGCTATCAGAAAGAGTAAGACCATCACTAGACTGAACCCCAACTCCAACAGTAGAACTTGCAGACAACATATTTTCAGATGCTTGAGCCATATTAGCCATAATAGAAGACTTTGATTGCATCAGCTTGGGCTTAGGTTTAGGCTTTCCAAACAATCGGTGCCAAGTACGATAACCATGAATACAATAGCATTTATCCTTAAGATGTCCAGTCATATGGCAGAAGTCACACACAACATTTGACTCAGCTTTCTTAGGTTTGACTCTAGATTTTGTGCCTTGATAAGAAGTTTTAACTGCCATTGCCATATTCTCAGAATTTAATCCAGTAGAACCATAAGAAGTTCTTTGTCCTTCTTCTTGCAACAGCATAGCATAACATTGACTCAAAGAAGGCAGAGGTTTCATCATTAGAATTTGACCTCTAATAGTAGTGAAATTATCATTTAGCCCCATCAAAAATTGAATCAGTTGCAGATTTTGCTCAAAGGTATCTAGCTTAACATTTACAGTGCAGGTACACAAGCCACAAGTACATCTTGGTTTAGACACAAGACAATCAAGTTCATCACTTATAGTTCTAAACTTTGTAAAATAGGATGAAACAGACAATGAACCATGTGTAAGCTGTGCCATTTCTCGCCTCAAATGAAACAGTTTAAGAACATTGCTCTGAGCATAATGAACCTCAAGATCAAGCCAAATATCACGAGCTGACTGTATATACACTATACTGTTACGAATCTCAGGTGTCACTGAATTTAACATCCAAGATGTAATCATATTGTTACATCTAGTCCAATGTATCAACAGAGGTGAATCTGAAGCAGGTTCGAGATAAGTTCCATCAACAAAACCTAACTTCAATTTAGAAGATAACGAAAGTTCCATAGAACGATTCCACTGATTGTAATTGTTCTCATTCAACACAACCGTAGTAATGATCATACCAGGATTATCCGAAGGATGAAAATAATACGGATGATTACTATCTAACGTGTTTGATAGAGCAGATGAAGAAGACGAAGCAATTGTAGACATGATGAGAACAATTTAACAAGCAATTTCACTAGAATATGAGCAGGACAATGTCAATCTCAAACAAACATAGCACAATAGCGAATATCTAATTATCAACACATCACAACTTGGATCAAAAACTGAATTTGAACCGGATCTCTCAAGATATCAACAGAAAAATCGAAAAAACAAGTGATAAACGAACGATTTACCCGATCGGTTGAACACAGAGTTGAGAGATTGTGGAAAGAACTTGAAACTCAGGCTCTGATACCATGATACAAACCAGAAAGCTCATCATTTCCAGAACTCACATTATCAACTTGATATAGTGTAGTGTTCAGAGAGATTTAACAGAGTGAAATGAAAAGAGAGAGATAGAGAGAGAGAGAGAGAGAGAAATGAACTACATGACAATATTTACAGAATGTGAAAATGATAGTTTGTTACATCTCAAAGCTTACAGACTTGACCTTATATACAAATAAAGAAATCAAGAAACGGTTACAAAAGTTTGTTACAAAAGTCAACAAGCTAGCTAGTCAACAAGTTAGTCCATCACTTATTGACCAACACATAGTCCAAGTGGTCAGAACCTGGTGGATGTTTTCTGGCTACATAGTTATATATCCACGACAACAACGAAATCGCTGCCACCCCGCACGTACCAGAAAACAAGAAACCAGCAGTCACCAAGCACACCATCATTCCAGCTGGGACCAAGATTGGGCTAAACAAAACTAGAACAGGGGTGGCAATGACAATGGCTAGCACTGTCCCGGTTAAGGTTAGCCCGGCCAGGGCTACTAATGCAGCTCCAAATGTTGCAGTGGCCAGGAACTTGACTGTTTGGTGCGAATTCTGTGGTGATCCTCCATGGTGAACCTGGCTCATCGACTTTCTTTGATCTATGTGTTAGACGGCTTTTGATCAGTTGAATAAAGATGTGAATGTGATGGATTGATATGAGGGAATGAGTGCGTATATATAGAGGGAAGACATGTCTAGGTTGGTGAGAAAGATGGACAGAAGGCATGATGATAGGGTTACCATTCCACCTCGAAGTGTGTGTAGAGGTAAGGGTGTCATGTGAAGGCACCAGAGATGGCTTCAGGGTGCATTGTAGGACTGTGACTGATAAAAATTACCCTTGGGTAGCTATTGTATTAGAATATTACTTCTTGTCTTGGAAACTATTCCCTCTGCCTCCAGGCTCCAATAATGTCCTTAAAGCAGAGAGTGGTATACTGCTATTCACCAGGGGATAATATTTCAGAACAATTGTTTTCCACGACCGAATAACTGTTTGTAAATTCATTGTTGCACGTGTTACGGTTAAATTTGTTTCAACAAGTTAGTTTGGGGGGTGACTGGTGAGAGTTGGTCCCGATGTACCCTATACTACCCTTATTTTTCATAAAGTAGTTGTTTTCAGAAAATTAAAGTTACCATTTTACGAAGATCTTTTCCCCAGGCATAGGAAATAGTAAAATCGGACACCCCCACCAGAAGTCTATGGTATCCTTGAAACCAATGTAACTTTTACTGCCATACATACAAATAAACAATAGTACAACTTTGAATGCCATACGAGATTTTCCTCTCTTAAAAAGGAGAAATAAGGAAATTACAACTATAAGCTGAACAACAGCGTTATCTTGGCTTAGCTTTACTGAGTAATTGGTACAAGTTTAGCTTACACAGTTAGGAAACGTCTCTAATGCTAGTTCAGCAGCATTCACCTTGTGCACTGATCTTAAATGCTCAACAAAATTTGATCAAGAATCCTTAGAAGTAATGTCTTTGATTAATTGTGGACTCAGATCCTTTTGCAGCAGATATGATGGAATAAAATATGGAACTACAGCTGCCAACCCTAAACAAATGACTACCAGGATTATTACCCACCAGGCTTTGTGTGGGATTCCTAACAATAGCTCATCACAAACTGCCAAAATTAAAATACCCAAGCATAAGAGATTATAACCAGAGAAACAACATTTTGTACATCGTAAGCAAAAATTATTGATTCAGTAAATAGTTAATCTTAATCTCTGAATATCAATAGTGATTTCAATACAAAACTATGCATAGACTTAATACAGGGGAATATCAAGTTCCTCAATATGCAGTTTTGCAGGATATATATATATATATATATATATATATATATATATATATATATATATATATATGATACCAACTGTGCGGAAGCAGATAAGAATGTAAGAATATAAAATTGAAGAGAAGAAAATTAGAATGTTATTCAAGCGTACTGAATATCAATACAAAGCTCTCTTTATATAGAGAGTTAGAGACACACTAATACACACTATTGTACTGAATTATTACAACAGACAAAAAACTTTAAGAAAAGTAGACATTATTGATGCCGGGTACTCATTGGGCCCCATCGACGCACTCAATGATGAATACATACAAACAACTTTTACAAAACAAACAACAAACTTTATTAAAGCAAAGATTATGCTTTGCCCACTAAAATTCCATCAGCAAAAGCAGATATTATTGCCTTCAATAGTAGATTCCCAAATAATTGATCTTGAATTATTGTTGCTGTGTCGACAAAGGCACTCATCCTGTCAGATTTGAATACTTGAGAAGCACTTTCCTCCGAATAGAATAGAGAATTTTAATATTTTCTCTTCGGTTGCGGAGACGCTTAACCTCATGAAAATCCCTCATAATTTCTGAAGTGGACCGATTCTTCCTTTCTAGAAGAGATGCATTCTTGTATTTAGAATCAAGATCATCAATCTGATGAGTAAGATTAAGGCATTCCTTTTCATCATCCTTTAACCTTTTAAATGCTTTAAATAAGGTCGGCATTGATCAGCTTTGGGGGGCTTTTCCTTTGGACTTTTGAATTAAAGTCTGAGTCATAGCATCCCAGAAATCTCCTAGGGATGGCTCGCGGGCTTGAGCCTGCTGAGAGTCTTCTGTAGATAAATGTTCTTCTTCTTCGGCTTGAGATTCGCCTGCTAGACAATTATAGGGGTTAGAATCCATTGATCCTTGAGATGAAGAAGTTTTCATTGAGTGATCCTCTTCCTGAGATGGATGAGACGGAAAAGAACTAAAAAATTGCTCTTTCATAAAGTCTAAAACTCGGACCATTATTTGTTCCTCTGAATCTGTAGGATATTTCTTTAGAAAATATTCTTTCATATTGGCAATTGAAGGTTGATGAGACGATTTTTCTTTAGAACCTTGGCCTTTTTCAGCAACAATTGTTGCTTTGATGGTGGCTATTTTAGCCTGCACATCCTTAGCATCTATATTAGTCCACCATTTACAAAAGAAATTTCTTTGTAAAATAGGAATATCAAGATTATCTTGGGAGACTGATATTATCCATCTCCAAATCCATGGTATTTGAAATTTAGTAAAAAATATGAAAGGACATTGTCCCTTAATCATTCTTTCAGCAGTTACTCTGGCAATAAGAGGACTATTGTCGCACCAAGGGATATATAAATCCTTAATTTCTTTAGGAAGAATTTCTAAAGAGGGACCAAATTTTGCCCACCATTGGTAGAACCAATTAGGAACTGGCTTATTAAGCACCCCTGGATCAATACTGAAAAACCAAGAATGCTTGTTTTTCGGATTTTGATAGTAAAAAGCCTTTGTGAAAGCTTCTACATAATCCCAGTAGTTGAAGTAAATGTACTTCCCCTCTGCTATTTTTATAGCTTTTTCTGCATTGGGATTAAATCCCCATTCTCTTGGAAGAAGTATTTTCTGGATATGACATTTGCTGAAATTTATAAAATTCTCAGGATTATTATTCTGATGATAATGAGTAATCGTTATCGATTCAGTGATTTTCAGCAAAATTTCTAAATTCTGCCTTCCCTGATTATTTAGGCCAGCATAACCTCTTGATTCAAGGTATTTTGTTCTTAAAGACCATCCATCATTTGGAGTGAGCTTAAGATCTTCTTCTTCCAGAAACAAAATAGTTTCGGTGGTAGGATTTTCGAAATATTCTTTATCCTGCTGGGCCTCAGTAACAGCAACATCTTTATAAGTTGTTGCTTTACTAGAAGAAGGAATATCTTCTTTTTTAGGAGGTGCAGGTAATTGCTGCATCCTTTGTCTGTGATGATATATAGTCCAATCACCTATTAGTGGGACACTTTCTTGAGATAACATATTGTTATTCCCATAACCTCGACTTCGGCCATAACCGCGGCCTCTTCCCCTATTAGGGGTCGTCATTCACCCTGTAAAAATTCACGGGTTAAATAATCAGCAAGAGAATTATTTTCTCCTTTTATAAACTGAATATCAAATTCAAAGGCTGCTAGTTGAGCTTGCCATCCTGCAAAAATTTGTTTTGCTACAAGATTTTTAACATCTTTTTCAATAATTGATTTTGCTGAACTACAGTCAATTCGCAATAAAAATTTCTGATTTAATAAATCACCTTGAAATTTAGAAATACATTTAATAATAGAAAGCATTTCTTTCTTTACAGTTGAATATTTTAACTGTGTGGGATTCCACTTTCCTGAAGTGAATCTAACAAGAACTTCTTTTGAAGTTTCAGGAATTACTTGTTTTAGTATTCCTCCATACCCTATATTAGAGGCATCTGTTTCTACTATCTTAAAATATTTAGGATTGGCTAAGGATAAGCAAGGTAAACATTTTACCTTTGCTTTGATTTTCTGAACAGCCTGAGAATGCTTCTCAGTCCATGGTTCAGGTTTCTTTTTGAGTCTAGAATACAGAATTGCTGTATCTTGTGCTAAATTAGCATAATAGTTCGATATATAATTAAGACTGCCCAAAAATCTTTGCAGTTGTTTTTTATCAAGAATTTCATTAGGAAATTTTGATGCAAACTCTATACTTCTATCTATGGGAATAATTTTTCCCTGATTAATAATATGTCCCAAAAACCTAACCTGAGTTTGGAACAATCTCATTTTTGGAGAAGATATAACTAATCCATTAGTCTTTATTAAATTCTTAAATATTTTTAAGTGTTTAATATGCTGATCTATTGTTTTAGAAAACACTAAAACATCATCTATATAAACAATAATAAATTCGGTATAAGGATTAAAAATATCATTCATAATATTCTGAAATTCAGAAGGGGCATTCTTTTGGCCAAAAGGTAAGACATTCCATTCATAATGACCAAAGGGAACTGTGAAGGCCGTTTTATACCTATCTGATTCTTTAATCTGGATTTGCCAATATCCTGATTTCATATCAAATTTAGAAAAGATTAACGCATCGCTTAATCTATCTAACAAATCTTTTTTGTTAGGGATCGGATATCTAATCCATTTTAAAACTTTATTAAGAGGTTTATAATTAATGACTAATCTAGGCACGCCTCTTTCTTTCTCAGCAGCATTATTAACATAGAATGCTGTACAACTCCAGGGAGATTTAGACTTTCTAATCAAGCCTTTTACTAAAAGAGAATCAATCTCTTTTTTGCATAATTCGAGATATTCTTTATTCATCTGGGCTGGTCTAGCCTTAGTAGGAATTTGGTTTTCATTAAAACCATCTATGTAAGGAAGGGAAACAACATGTTTTTTCCTATCCCAGAAAGCATTAGGGAGGTCATTACAAACCTCATCATTGAACTGCTTTTCAATGATTTTTATTTGGGTTTTAGTGGTTGGTTGGTTAAGCTGCTCATTAATGCTTAAGACTTTGATTTCTTCTTGGAGAAAACATAATTGTTTTTCTTTACTAAGAAGACGGTCTCTAACCTCGTTTATTATACGAGTTTGAGGATCTGTAATAAAATCAAATTTTATATTCTTACCTTCTATTATGGTAGAAATCCCGGTTTTATCAACATTGTTGAGAGGCATAATATTATGAAGAAAAGGATTTCCTAATATTATTCTATGATTCATATTCTTTATTAGAATAAAAGAGGTAGGAAGACAAATATCTTTATTACAGATATAAGTGTTAGAAAGCTTATACCTAACTTGAAGTTTTTCTCCAGCTGCATGAGATATAGATTGGGTAGTTTTTTCAAAGTATTTGGTAGGAATTATTCCTTCTTTTATACAATTTAAATCAGCACCACTATCTACAAGGGCTATCTCATCTTTGAGAATAAATTCTCGACTTACTACAAGAGTAATTTTGATATACCATTGTTGAGAGGTAACTTGTTCTAACAGATTTAAATATTCTGTTTCATTTTTATTACTAGAAGAAGGAATATCCTTACTATCACTAGCTATTAAAGACTTGCTTTCTAGTAAAGTAATAAAGTATTATCCTGCTTAATCTGAGTAATTTCAGATTTTAATAAATTAACTTCTTTTCTCAAATCATTAAGAGAAACAGGAGTTTCTTTGAGGGTAGATTTTTGAAATCTATCTAATACCTCACTTAACTGGTAAGGTGCTTCAATGACTATAGGAGCTTCCTTCTTATTGTTTTTAATAAGAGTTTCAAGCATTTGCTTTTTAAGCTCAAAATCAGAAATGGAATCTATAATCTTCAAGACTCTATCTTGATCAGCAGTTAAGACATTTAATCCATTCATGTCTACTATAGATTTATAATAGTTTAGCTCATTACACTGACAATCATTGTTGTCAGGACTTTGTGAATCTGAGTCACTAGAGCTATTATAAATGAGGGCTAATTCTTCGTTATCAGAAGATTCTCGTTCTTCATCAGAACTATGCAGCAAGACCTTTTCTAATTGAGAGCGTAATTGCTCATCTTCTATTTTATTAAGGGCCTTTTTTGTCCAACATTGGTTAGCATAATGACCAACTTTGCCACATTTATGACAAGTTATATCAATCCTTTTGGCTTTTCTTTTTCCCTTATTGGGGACAAAAGGTTTTTTATCCGATTTATTATAAGATTTCCTCTTATAATTCTTTTTATAAGAAGTTTTAAAAGGATATTTTGATTTGTAAGAATTATTCTTATAAAGCTTGTTTCTTTTATAAGCAATCTTTTGCTTTTTCTTATCTTGATTTCTAGGAATTTTTCCTACATCAAAGGCAAACTGATCACAGAATTCACCTAATTGGTGTTTTTCTGACAGTTTTTGTTGCTTTAACTGATTTTTTAGCTTTATGTCATTACATAGAGCTAATCCTTCATTAACACAATGGCTAATTATTTCTCCATATGTTAGAGAAATATAATTAATATTAACTCCATCATTTTTATTTCTTAAGGATTGCCTAACCCTTTCAGCAAAAAGATGGGGTAATCCGTCTATAAATTTTGACTTCCAGTGAACCGAATTTGGTTCTCCTAATTGATAAACTCTAGATAAAAATGTATCTTTATACCACCTAAAATGGGTTAAGGAAGGGCATCTAAGATTTTGGAGGAGCGTACATAGCTTCTCAGCAACAGGAATATTGGTTCCTACAAAATGTTGTAGAATTGTAAGACACAAAGTATAAACTGCATCTTCTTCGCCAGTAGTAACAATACCATTTTCTATTTTAATAATTTTTTTGTGATTAAGAATTTCTAATCTTTGATCTAGGGTAAAATAGTGATCCCACCATCCCCTGATTTGTCCAACAAATCCTGTAGAAATGAAGGAAGCTATAGCACTATCAGTGTTACCATTCTGTTTACAAACAGTAGAGTACATCATCATTCGGTGTATCATATCGAATATTTGCTTCTCATTTAAGCCATCAAGATTCCATTCATAGATCTCTTTTCCTGAATAGGAGGCTTGAATATAATCTGGTTCTTCAAATAGAAGATCCTGAGGAGAAGGTCTTTGGTAATAGAATTTTTCTAAAGATTTAGGAGTATATTTGGGAGTATAAATAGGATTTATCTCTGGATTACTAATTTGTTGTTTAGCAAACATGGTAGCTAAATTATTAATATCCTCTAAATCTTCAGCAGGTTCTGAAGTCTCAGATTGCTGAGATTCATCTTCCTTAGATAAGACTGATATATTCATACTGTTGAATTTTTGTTGGAGAATCTTTATAAATTCTTCTCCACTAGAATCTAATTTAAATCCTTTTATGGGAATGGGAGGTTGGATCATGGGAACATGGTTCTTAGAGGATTCTTGAACAATGGTTGAAGAAGGTTGCTTCTCCATAGCTTTCTTTAAAGCAATTAATTCGTTTTCTATCACTTGCCTAAGAGAAACTATCTCATTTTCTAGGGCTAAGAAATGGTCACCTAAACAAGTAAGAAAGGTGTTAGTATAATTTTGCGATCTAATTATCGCATTTAAATCTCTCACAGTAGCTTGAGTAGTTTCGAGTTTTTGTAGGCTTGTATAAGCCGTAGCTTCTGTGGTATTACTCAAACAAATTGTTTGTTCTGGAGGATAGGGAGAAGTAATGGTATCTCCCTTAGGGGTTTTCCAGGGTCTTTGTAAGACTAGAATTTCGTTATTAGTCTTACTTAGATATGTTTTCATGAACCAATGAACAAAAGATATATAATCTTCCGTTTTACCTAAATAACTATAATATTCATCTTTAAACCTTTTTAGGTCTTCAGAAGAATATTTCTTAAAATACCATTGCCTAAATTGGGCATGTTTTTCTTGTTGAAATTCTTTATTAAGAATTTCTCTCATCTTACTTCCTGGGGATAAATCTATCATTATATATGGAAACTCATTTCTGATTGAGTAGGAGATTTTCTACTCTGTTCATAAATTCCTTCTGGAATTTTATTTTGGCTAATTCTAATTTCTTCTACATGTTCAGGAACTATAGATTCCTCTCTGAATTGAGAAGTCGAAGCTCTAGCTGAAACGCTCGGGGTAGTGATATAATCACTAGTAGAGGAATATCTAGCGGACCTAGTCCTAGGCATCCTAATAGTTCTTTGAGATATAAATGTAATTTCTACATCTCCTTCAGTTGTTTGAATAATTTGATCAACTTCCTTGTTGACCTGAGGCTCAGGCTCTAGTTCTTGAGGAAGAGACCAAGTCTCTGGGAAGTCTATTTCTTTCCATTTAATCATTCTATTAGTGGCTATATTGGAAGTTAATAAGTTGGTTTGAACTACAGTTGTAGTTCCAGGACAAGATATTTGTTTGGCCTTCGGATTCAAAGTATTTAATACTTTGTAATAAATTCTATAGCAAATTGCTATAATTTCACTACCTGGTTTAAAATTATATCCATGGGTATGTAATGTTAGTTGCATAGCATCTAACAAATGACTATCAGTTAAAGATAGTGTCAAATTTGGGGCTACGTCAAAATAGACAGGTCCATGGCATAAACTGGTTTCTATTAACGCAGCTAGAGATTGTTTAAAATCTCTACATCGGCCATCTCTAACAGAGGCCATAATACTCGTGTTTAAACCTAATAACGTTAGAGGTTTAAAGGCTATTTGGATTAATCCAATATGAATAAAATTATAATTTTTAAAAGGAAGTAAATCCTTCTTATTTAATAATCTAATTGTTTGATTAGAGTCAGTGACTCTAATAGTTTGTTCCATTGTTTTTATAACCTGTCTCGATTTAAAATCAAAGAAACCAATATTATAAATATGGTCTAAGGGAACAGAAGGTATTACCCATTTATTCAATTTATCCAAATTTTTTGGATATTCAGCTAATTCAGCATTCTTAACTAAATCATTAGGATGCTCATCATCCTCCAAATTATTCATAATAATGAAAGATAAGGCTAAAGCTGTTGTGGTGGATTGGACTTCTAAGTTTCGTAAGTATGTTTATTAATTACAAAAAAGTAAAGGGGCGAGAAATTAAAATATTTTTGGTCATCTTTGCAAACGACTTACTCGTTTAACTGTCAACCAAAGGGACAGACGGATTAAATCCACAAAATCAAAGATGTGAAATATTTTTAGCAAAAATTTTCTTTGACGAAATCATCTAGAAAACTCCCATTTTTCTTTCGGGATAAAAGATGACAATTTAAGAAAACACTAAAAATATTCCGATTTTTTGCCTTTTTTTTTTTTTTTTTTTTTTTTTTTTTTTTTTTTTTTTTTTTTACATACTTGCGTTACTTAGAACATCCAACCTTCCACAACAGAAATTTAGCTAATAACAGACATAAATTAAAAGAAGAGGATAAAAGGGTGTACCTTAACCAGGGCTATAAACAAAGATGGCTCTGATATATATATATATATATATATATATATATATATATATATATATATATATATAGAGTTGCACTCCATAGCAAACACCTTATATAACAAACAATAAAGAACACCTCATATCTAATATAATTTAAGAGTTCCGTCATAGCACCCAATACAAAAAGTTATTATTTTTTTACCCTCTAGCAAACCAGCAAAAAAAAAAATTTAAAAATTTACTGTTCATTGATGACGTCATGATGACGTCATCCGTGAACAGTAATTTTCAATTTTTTTTTGCAGACTTGATAGAGGGTAAAAAAATAACAACTTTTTTGTATTGGGTGCCCCTGGCGGGGTCAAAGGATCTAATAGATCTAAGGTGTTCTTTGTTGTTTGTTATATAAGAGTGTTCTGTAGGCCTTTGCTCCATACAGAACACTCTTATATAACAAACAACACCTTAGATCTATTAGATCCTTTGACCCCGCCAGGGGCACCCAATACAAAAAAAGTTGTTATTTTTTTACCCTCTATCAAGTCTGCAAAAAAAAAATTGAAAATTACTGTTCACGGATGACGTCATCATGACGTCATCAATGAACAGTAAATTTTTAAATTTTTTTTTTGCTGGTTTGCTAGAGGGTAAAAAAATAATAACTTTTTATATTGGGTGCTATGACGGAACTCTTAAATTATATTAGATATGAGGTGTTCTTTATTGTTTGTTATATAAGGTGTTTGCTATGGAGTGCAACTCTATTTATATATATAATTGTTAATGATGCAATGAGTGTCTAACATTTGAATCAGTACTAATCCTCGAAAGTTGGTAGACCGTAATTAATTGTATCATCCCTCCACAACTACACTCTTCTTAAAGCCTTTCAACCAATCCACACAATCCTAGAGATCTGCTTTTACTAAACATCGGCTGTTTCTTGAAAGTTGGCTCCGGATAAGAAAGTTTGGGTATTAAATTGCTTTTTCTGAAAAGAAACTTCCAAAGCAGTAAAGCACAGCCCCATTGAATCACCAAAACAAGCATATTAATTATCCGGACAAAATAATTTAGAAATGAACCTAACTAGGTGCCTACTTGGGTGATGAGAAATCAAGGAAATTGCTTAGGTGCTCGTAATGCAAATACGTTGCTTAGTATTAACTTATAGTATGCCCCCTGCTCATAACTACATATGATGGAACTCAAGTAGGAGCATAAATCAAGAAAGTATTTCATATAACACCAGATAGTTCTTCTAAATGAATAAATATATGAACAGCTGAAAAATATGTACAATTGCTATCCAAGAGGTTAGGCAGATTTTGTAAGTGCAACACTAAAGACTCTATTATCAAGTTTAACAAAAATGGTATCTTCCGTGGTAGGAATTTTACATGAAGCAAATACTACACTATTAGGTATTGGCAAAAGTGAACCAAATCTAACTAGACAAATGTTTTTCCTTAAATCAGATTAAGTGGGGTTAAGACCTCTGTTTTTTTCAGGAACAGAATTTATACACACGAATAATCATTTTCAACAGTCTATAGATAAGGGAAATATTACTTCATACAAAATGCATGGCAAATGTCTCCCAGGAACTGATTTGTAGATGACAGACAAGATGCATAACTTGGAAGATGAAATCATGTTTGTGTCTTTTATAATGGAAACTATATACTTCTACACAATTGAAGCTAACTTAATGTTAAAACAAATTTTGCTATGATTTTCATCTGAAGCATGGAAGTCACAAATGTACATGTAATTTCTGTGGTCAGAATTCAGATATAAGAAAATGGATGAATACCTATATTATAAATGATTTCTTCCCTCTCTTGTACATGTGGAATTGCAACAACCCCTTCAGGCTCTACAGTAACCAGCACAAATGTACCACCCTATGTAAAGTCACAATAGAGTTCCTCAGAAACAAAAAAGAATAGTTAAAAGACAGTCAAAGGCTGAAGGCAGACCTGCTCACTAAGCAATTTCACATCACCACTCTCGAATATCAGCTTCTCAGTGTTGAGTAGTTTTCTTTGTTGTTTCAGTTCTAAATTAGAATCACCTCGCTTTAGTTGAATAGCAAAGCTAGCAGGAATCTGTTAAGCTATTGAAAATGAGATTAAGCAGTCCTAAAAAATGTTGAAAAGAAAAAACTATATATATGTTCTACACATACAGAAGCTGGATATGATATCTTCACTTCGTACCACGTTTGTGATTTTAAACCATTGATCTGGTAAAGGCAGGAACCACTTTGCAACGGCAAAGTTTCCTTCTGCAGCTCCTCTCCGACAATCAGTGGCCGTCTGATTCTGCACAATTTTTAAAATGAGATACAGAACACACACAGCAATTGAATGTTTGTGGGTTAATAAAAGTAACAATGAAAATACGGCACACAAGGTCCAAACTAGACTAACAAGTCTCCGTGACAAAATGGTAGGATGCTGACGATAAAACCAAGAGCGAAAAGAGTAATGCAACAATTGTAACTGCCTGCGTAGTGCATTTTAAAGCAGCAGAGCAGGCTCAGCCTCAACCTTCACCACCTGAAAATCCATATCATGAAATTGTCAGTCCGTTACAAAATTGTAATGCATCATATAATTTACAGAGACTGCAGCCATGCATTGCAGGTCGAAAAATTTGCAATGAACAAGGAAGCTGACACAAAAAACTAAACTGGGTATGTAGAGTTGTTTGCTTAATATGAACATTAGTTAAACAATTAACTGGAAGACAAAGCAGTCAGTAACCGTTGCCACTACAAATGCCAAAGTTAAAAACTTGAATAAATTCAACATAGATTTGCAAGAAGATTATGATACTGAAAGCTAAATCAACTTGAAAATTCTCGTCCATAGAGAACTTTTGGTCTAACAAAATAATATTGTAGGAAGATGGCTGGTAGAGTGGTACAGACTACAGAGAACAACTTGGATAAGAATTAAGAAATGAAAACATAATATAGTTCTTAACATGGCACCATAATGTTATGCAGGACAAAAATAACAGTGAACTGATACATGCATATTAGGACCAAAAAACATAGAAATTAAGTTGATTTCCACAGTAGAATTACTACCCTAGCTATCTAAACCACAAAAGAGATGGGAATTTTGAAACCAAGTCAAACTCTGGATACAATAATCTCAGATCATAGTAAGAAGGCGTGGAACGGACCCACAAATTGTCATCCAGGTTTTTCATCCCAGACTAAAAAAAAAAAAAGAACACTGGAATATAGCTGTCTTTCCTGCTAAATATGAACATGGGATAAAATAACTACCTGGAAGACAATATATCATGATCTCAATACTGGCCCCTATCAGATTTTTACTAGAAACACGTCTAATAGTTAATAATACACAATCCCTATTTAGGGAGTTCATCATTAATAGAAATCAAGGGTCGGAATTAAAGAGCCTAAACTCCTAACCCTATTTCTTTTGGTCTTGTTTTTAGGCAACAGTCTTCCCCACCTCTATTGTTTCTCTTCTGCTTCTCTACCTTGTGAGCCACCATGGCATGTGCCAAACTTTGTGGGTTGCAATCATTGTAATAAATGTGCAGAATCAAGAAAAACACCTCCGGGGTTTAAATATCATTGGAAATGTCGAGATCTTAGACTGAATCACCTGTTTTATGCCGACGACGTGCTTCTTTTTTCACATGGAGATGCAACTTCTGTGGATCACCTTATGAATTGCATTGCAAGATTCTCTGCTGTTAGTGGTCTTTGCCCTAGTTTAGCCAAAAGCACTGTTTTCTTTGGCAACTGCAGTGATAACTTGATACAATGGTTTCAATCGAGTTACCGTATTGCACATGGTGAACTCCCGGTTCGTTTCCTTGGAGCTCCTCTTATATCTTCTAAGCTAAGTTATAATGATTGTGTTCCCCTGCTTGATAGAGTCACTGCTAGAATTTCTTCTTGGTGCACTCTCTTGCTTTCGTTGGCTGGGCGCGTTCAACTCATGACATCGGTTTTATTTGTTATACAAGCGTTTTGGACGAATCACTTTATGCTCCCTTGTTCAGTCCATAAAAGACTTCAAACCATCTTCACAAGATTTCTGTGGAAAGGGGACGTCAATGCTAAAGGGGGTGCGAAAGTTAGTTGGGAAACCATTTGCAGACCAAAGAATGAGGGTGGTCTGGGATTCAAAAACTGCAGGGATTGGAATCAAGCCAGATTTTGTTGCATCTTTGTAAGGTGGTAAATAGAATCAAGGCCTTATGGCCTCTGTGGGTCAACACAACTGCTCTTAAACGACATAATTTCTGGACCATGCGTATGCCTATGGATTGCTCATGGATATTCAGAAATGTTCTTCAACTTCGTGATGTGGCTCGTCAATTTATTACCTTCAAAATTGGGACTGGCCGGGGAATCTCCCTGTGGTTCGAACCCTGGTGGAAATCTAACTGCTTAGCAACTTCCAAACAGGACCCTATTATTGTTCAATCTGGTCTCTCCCCCTCAGCCACAGTGCATAAACTCATTGCTACTGGGACTTGGGTTTTGCCCAGACCTTCAAATAGGTTTCATCACATCAATGCAGGTTTGGTTTCATGGCTTCGGAACTTTGATTTCCCAGATTTTAACATTAACACTGCGGACTCTATTCTTTGGAATGGAACTCCTCTTCGAAAGGTTAAGGTTTGGCACATATGGCATGCTCTTCGCCCCCCAGCTCCTCAGGTTTCATGGTCTAATCTGGTTTGGCATAGGCTTAAGGTTCTTCGATATGCTCATCATGAGTGGATTTTGTGTCATGGTCGATTGCCAACGTTCAACAGGCTGCTTTCTTTTAGTTTAGAAGTTTCGCAGGCCTGTCTTCTTTGTGTGGGTGGCCTTGAAACTGACTCCCATTTGTTTGTTAACTGCCCGTACAGCAGCTATATTCTGTCTAAGCTAGCTGGCCTTCTTCAGTTTGGCATTACTGGGTCGACTTGGGTGGAATTCATCACTGCCTTGGGGGACATTTCGGATCATGTTCATAGAGTTGTCACCCTCCTTGCTGCTCAAATTTTTTCCTATCACATTTGGCGGGAGAGGAATGCAAGGCTTCATGACAAAGGCCACTACGGACCGGCTAAGCTGCTCCAAGATATTATGGTGGATGTCAAGGCAAAGCTGTTAAGTTCGAAGTGGTTTAGGCAGTATTCTGATCTAAATTTGTATAGGTGGCTTCATATTTGATTGTTGGGTTTGTTTGCCCTCTTTTGTTCTTTCTACTCTCAATCTAGTTGCGAGGTTAGATTGATTGTAGATAGTTATCTCTTAGCCATGGCTTAGAGCATAGGGTCAACCCCTGTATATATTTCTGTCTCTTTATATAATATAAAATTTAGCAAAAAAAAAAGAAAAAGAATCCTGTATTCCCAATCAATAAATGTGCTAACCTTACTAGGTTCTACTTGACTAGTCGAAGAACACGAGACCTTACGAGAAAACGAACATTATAATCCAAAAAATCTGTATGGTTAATGAATATTATGTGTCCAACAAGTACTAAGAACACTTCACAGGAGACTTTCATCAAACACTTCCAACTCAAAAACTCAAATCTAAAGAATCACAACTACAAAGTAATCATACTTTAAGGTAAAAGACAAAACTGAATATGTGGGGATCACTAATTACAATACACAAAATCAAAACACACCCTATAACACTCAATGATTCTACCAATATATGTAAATTAGTTGTTATCAAATAAATAAAAAACATAAAATATAGAAATGAAGAAAGGAGGGCGAGCAGCATTACCTAGCGAGAGAACTAGAGTTGTGTGTATTTAGTTGGGAAAATAAATTATTTCGTCCTTCAATTTTATGTTGTTTTTGGTTTAGGTCCCTGAACTATGAAAAATAATATACGGATACCTAAACTTTTAAAATTTCTGATTGATATCCATCCTTTCGCGGAATTAAGTGAAAATTTAACATGTTAATCTTCGAGTGATTATAAAAACATGGGTGGTGAAAGTTTTCAATTTCGAGTTCACTAACATATGCAAATCTGCATATTTTAGTAAGTTTTTTTTCGTGTTCTTGAAATTAAAGTACATATTTCTATATGTTAGTGAATTTGAAATCGAAAATTTTCACCACCCATGTTCTTATAATCACTCAAAGATTAACATGTTAAATTTTCACTTCATTCCGCGAAAGGAAGGATGTCAATTAGAAATTTTAAAAGTTTAGGTATCCGTATATTATTTTTCATAGTTCAGGGACCTAAACCAAAAACAGCATAAAGTTGAAGGACGAAATAATTTATTTTCCCTATTTTGTTTGCAGTTTTGTGTGTTCAATCAAGTATTAGCTCAACAATAAGTAAAGTTATTAGAGCAACTCCAACGGCCTCCTTGTATTTTCCTTATAAATATTATAAAATATGAGGTTGTTAGTGATTTAAGATATTATAAGGTATGACAACTCCAACAAGCTTCCTTATAATTGATCTTATTTTATTAAATAACAAATAAAAGGGAAGGAAGCAAGAACAAAAAAAGAGGGAAACAATTGGAAAGAGGAGGGAAAATAATATTTTATTGATAAAAGTGAAATAAGTGAGCCCTTAAAGATAAGGGATGACATGATGCTCTTAACTTTTTAAAGAAAAGTTAAGAGCCTGTTGGAGCACAATTTTAAACATAGTTCCTTATAATTTAAGTTAGGAGGTCATATAAGGGATCTCTTGGAGTTGCTCTTACATAAACAATTTACAAGTTTTGTTGAATGTGAGTGACCGGAGGAGTGTGTGAATGTGTGAGCATGAATCTAGAAAAATCTTCGAATATAATTCATTATTCTTATTATTAAATTTAATGAAAAAAATATATTAGTGTAGTATTTATTTAAAAAAATTATAATATAATTTAGGATAGACATTTCAAAACGAAATCTATATCTATACTATTATATAAATTCCGAAACATTGAAAGTTTTGGTACTGGTTTTTTGGTACTAAGTGAATTTACTTATTTACCCTTCATTATATATATATATATATATATATATATATATATATATATATATATATATATGTATATATATATATATATACTATTAAAATTCCTAAAATAAAAAATAACATAATATGATTAATGGTAAGTAGTCGATTGCTTTTTTTTCACAATTACTTTTAATTGAAGATATTATCTTTTATAAACACCCATTAATCTTACAATCACAAATATCTATACTATTATATAAAAACCGAAACAATAAAAGAGTTTTGGTACCTGTTTTTCTTCTTTTCAAAAAACATTACGAGCAATTGTATTTAGTAAAATAGCGTAATTAAATTATAAATACTATAAACTAATCAATTACCTTTTTCACCAAAAACATGTTACCTTTTTAATTTTCTTTAACTAAATCCTTTCTTATTCTAATCATTACACGCACATTATATTTAATAAAATAAAAGAATTATTTTATAATTACTAATAATTAAACAATTATTTTTTCAACTAAAACCTATCATCTTTCAATATTTTCTGACTAAAATCTCTCCATTTTTAGAAATATCATGGATAACATTTATACAACTATTATCAAATCATATAAAAATTTAAGCCTCCAAAATTAATATTTCAAAAAATAATTTAAATTAATAAAAAAAATTCATATAATAATTTAAAAAATCCGTGCATAGCAAGGGTTTTAAGCTAGTAAATTATAACGCCTGGAAATCGGAAAGTTATTAGATGCGTTCAAGATATTTTTCTTAAATTTTCATTTTTATGAATTTTTTATTAAAATTAGTTTTCTTACATTAAATAGCTCTTAATGACATATTAATTATACCTAATAAATATGTATTAAATTTATTTTATTTATTTATTTAAAAAAAGGGCTTTTTTGATAAATTTATTACTAAAAGTAATTTTTAATAATTTTACTTTTGTTAAGAAAAGCTATTTACAAATTTACCATCTTAATTACAATTATACCAATTTCTTTTTAAAAATTGCAAAAATACACATCTTTATAAATTAGATGTACCACAGTGAGAACTACGTCCTCTATCATTTCCTTCAACCACACACTCACCCCCCAACTCAATCATATTATCAGGATTCGGCACCCCCAAAATTCTCAATTAACTCCCTTTCATAAATGGGTGGTAATGGCAGACACATATGGAAAACCGAATCGCCACCGAAGAAACGAGAAGTGAAATCGGAGAAAGTCGGAAGTATCGAATTATTTTATTTTGCAATTTTACCAGATGCAACTTCTTTAACAATTTAGCAAATCCTAAAGCAACCCAAATCAATCAAATGCAACTGCCAAAGCCACCGAAATCAACTAAACGTAACATCCAAAACCACCGAAATCAACCAAACGCAACTTCATCCAAAATCAATCAAAATCTAAAACAAAAGCTCCAAATCTGAAAGTAGTTCTTTCTCAATCGATAGATATGAATCACCTGATTATCCACTGAGACAGATGGTGTCCCTGCGGGGCCAATCCGATCTAATGGAGGCGAAGGTGGAGTTCAACGTCGAAGTCGATCGGAGATGGTGGTTTGGGGAGGTGGAGGTCGGGGTCGGGAAAATAGAGATAACAACGACGAGGGAAGAAAGAGAGGGTAGTGGAATACTCTAGTGAAATGGGGGGGAGAGAGAGTAAAGAGAGCGAGAGGGGGAAGAAATGGGGGTGAACTATCGTAGTTTTGCAAGAAAAAAATAGAGTCCCGTATTTTTGCAATAAATTAAAGAAGATAGTATTTATGCAAAACAAAGTAGAAAACCCAGTATTTTTTGTAAATTGCCTATAAAAAATTATAAAACTTTATTTGAGCATTATTTCAATATTAATTATTAATTACATATATAATGAAGTTTTTTTTAGGAAAAATGACGGCTAAAAATTATTTACATTGCGTTACCAAAAGCGTCCAAGAAATTTTTCTTGAATTTTTTTTTAATTTTTATGGAAAAGTTACCAGAAGCGTTCAATATATTTTTTCTGAATTTTCGTTTTTAAAAATTATTTTCTTGCACTAAATAGCTCTTAATGATATATTAATTAGTAATTAATTATACCTAATAAATATGTATTAAATTTATTTTATTTTATTTTATTTAAAAAATTATAAAACTTTATTTGTGCATTATATTATTATTTCAATATTAAATATTAATTACATATATAATTGATATGGGCTAAAAGTAAGCCCTAAAGACACATTTAATGTGACATTAATTAGATCCAGTATGGTCCAAGCGCAAGGCCCATTTATGAGGCCCAAAACCTTGATTCAATATTAATTTCGTAATTAATATTAAAAGATATAAACAACTCAGCAATAAGTGTCAGATAAGGATACTACTCCTGTAAAATTTAGCCACCAAGGCACAGAATTTGATATGGAAATAGACTCCTACAATATATGATCTGGAACCTTCTTCAAGGCGGTGACTTGCCTGCCAAGTCACCTAACCCCACTACGATTCTAGGGCTTCTCAGCCTATATAAAGGGCCTGACCCCTCATTCTCAGAACTACGTCTTGGCTTGATTCTCAATAACGAGATACGTAGGCACTCTGTGAGGACCGATCAGTCTCGAAACACAGAAACAGCCATTAAAGCACGAAACTCACGAACCCTAGCATTAAATACATACTACCCTCGTTTTTATTCCACAACATTTGGCACCGTCTGTGGGAAGACAACATCAACCATGGTTCAAACACAAAGAACAACATCAACTTCGACTAAGGCAATACCCCTTAGCTCTGCTCCACCTGCCACTTCTGATCCGCTTATCACTACTGAAGAAGGACAATTACCCCCATCAACAGGGGCGATCATTCAACCTCTAGTCTCTCAACCCCCATGGACGACTCCCCATGTTGAGGGAACTCTACCAGTGGTCGTCCATCAAAGCCAAGAAGCTAACCCTGTTTAGATGGTGGTTTCTTCTCTTGGTAACGTTAATCGTACGCTACCCTCGGGGGTACAGATCCACACTACGGATCTCCCCTTGAATACCAACCCGATGTATGGGCTGCCTAATTATCCCCCTCGATAAAGGGAACATGGACCAAGCGGTCATGCCTTACAGATCCGAGATCGAGAGTATGATGACTACTTTGGTCCCTATACTGATGATTCATCATCTTCTGAGGATGATGATCGAGATGAAGCTAGATTGAATCAAACTCAGCCTCCTCCAACCACAGAGAGGATTCCCATTATCGACTTGGAGAGGTCTTCAAGGAGACAGAAAAGGGTTGATGCCCCAACTGGAAGAACAACAAGGGTGGAAACCCCCAAAGATAACCCCAAAGATCTGATGCCACTAGGAGATCCTGATGATCCCACACCCCCATTTACTGAGGAGGTGATGAATGCTCGTATTTCAAAGAAGTTCAAGATGCCGACAATCAAGGCTTATGATGGAACGGGTGATCCCGCAAACCACGTCAGGACATTCTCAAACGCACTGCTGTTGCAGCCTGCAAGTGATGCTTTAAAGTGTAGGGCATTCCCTCAAACTCTGTCAGTCATGGCTCAAAGATGGTATAGCCGCTTGCCCGCGAATTCAATTGGCTCCTTTAAGGAGTTGAGTGCTGCTTTTGTTAGCCAGTTCATCAGCGGAAGAGTTCACGAGAAAAGCTCCGCATCTCTCATGTATGTGGTACAAGGAAAGAATGAAAATTTGAGGGATTACCTCAAGAGATTTACTAAGAAGACATTGAATATCACTGATTTGGAGAACAAGGTGGCCATGATAGCCCTCGAACACGGAACCACTGATCTCTTCTTTAAAAGGTCATTGCCAAAACACCCCTTGAGAATATGGCTGAGCTCCAACGAAGGGCTGATAAGTATATTAAAGCTGAGGACAGCATGAAGAAAGAAGCTGCAGAAGGTAATGGAAAAGGTAGCAATGGTTCAAAGAAGCGAAAGCAAGAGCAAGAGTACGACGCTAGGGACAAGTATCCCCGGACTAGCAAGGACTCTGAGTCACCATCAAAGAAAGGTTTGGGACCGAGATTCCCTAACTACGCAAGATTGAATGCGCCTAGGAGTCAAATCTTATTAGATATTGAGAAGCATAAGGACTTTCGATGGCCGAAGCCACTTAGGGGTGATCCCGTAAAAAGAAACAAGGAGCAGTATTGTAGATACCACCGTGATGTGGGATATGATACAGATGATTGTAGGCAATTGAAGGATGAGATTGAGTTCTTGATCCGAAAAGGGAAGCTAAGCAAGTTTACGAAGGGTGATGATCATGGAACCCAAAGAAGGGATTATGATAGGAGAGACAATGATAGAAGGGACAATGATCGTGATCGTAACCCACAGCTCCGGGGGCCAGTTATCAATATGATTTGGGGAGGCCCGACAGCAGCCGGTACCACACGAAACTCTAGAAAGGCATACGTCAGAGAGGTCATGCACATCGTAGGAGAACCCCTGAAGCGTGCCAGGACTGAAATAGCAATTGGTTTTGATGATTCAGACCTAGAAGGGGTGAAGTTCCCCCATGACGACCCGTTGGTCATAACCCTTGTGATTGGAAACTCGGAGGTGAAGCGAGTTTTGATAGACAATTGATATTTTGTTTCATGACGCATTTGTAAAGATGGGGTACACTGACTCTCAGTTGACCCCGACCAACATGCCAATCTACGGATTTAATGGAGTTTAGTCCAAAGTTGAAGGGGCTATTCAGTTACCCATGACAATTGGACAAGAACCTAAGGAGGCTACTCAGATGCTGAATTTTCTCGTAATCAAAGCATCCTCGACTTATAACGCAATCCTTGGAAGGACTGGACTTCATGCATTCAAGGCTGTTGCCTCTACATATCACATGAAGATTAAGTTTCCGACCACGAATGGTGTTGGAGAACAAAAGGGTGATCAGAAGATGGCAAGAAGTTGTTATGTGTCCACATTGAGAGTTGATGGAATCGGGGGACAGGTACTCCCAATTGAAGACATGGATGTCCGTGGTGATGATGAACACCGAGGGAGGCTAGCAGAGGACTTAATCCCCATTCCTCTAGAGCTAGGCGACCCTGAGAAAGTAACTTATATAGGAGCTTCTTTGAAGGAACCCCTGAAGGGCAGATTGATAGCATTCTTATAAGAAAATAGTGATGTGTTTGCTTGGACAGCGGTTGATATGCCAGGGATTGATCCCCAACTCATAACTCACAGATTGAATGTCGATCCTAACTGAAAGATAGTAAAGCAGAAGAAGATGAACTTTGCTCCTGAAAGGCAAGAGGCCATCAAGCAAGAAGTTAATAAGCTCTTAGAGGCTGGGTTTGTTGAAGAAATTCAGTTTCCTAAGTGGTTGGCTAACCCTGTGATGGTCAAGAAAGTGAATGGGAAGTGGAGGATGTGTATAGACTTCAATGATTTGAATGATGCATGTCCGAAGGATTGTTTTCCCCTGCCAAGGATAGACATGTTAATTGATGCCACAGCTGGACATGAGATGTTGAGCTTCATGGATGGGTTCAGCGGCTATAATCAGATTAAGATGCACAAGGATGACATCCCAAAGGTATCTTTTATAACTGACTTTGGTGTTTTATGCTATCTTGTTATGGTTTTTGGTCTAAAGAATGCAGGCGCTACTTATCGACGATTGATGAATAAGATATTTGCCCATCTGATTGGAAAAACCATGGAGGTCTATGTTGATGACATGTTATTCAAGAGCCTCTTCAAGGCAGACCACATTAAACACCTCAGAGAGGCATTTGAAGTGTTGAGGCACCACAAGATGATGTTAAATCCAGCCAAGTGTGCTTTTGGAGTTGGATCAGGAAAGTTTTTGGGCTTGATGGTTTCAAAACGAGGTATCGAGGCCAATCCAGATAAGATTAAAGCAATTTTAGACATGGAACCACCCCGTTCCATACGAGATGTACAAAAGCTAACTGGCCGAGTTGTAGCCCTAGGGAGATTCATCTCCAAGTCTGGTGACAAGTGCTTGCCTTTCTTTCAAGCATTAAAGAAGGTGAAAAATTTTGAGTGGACTTCTGAAAGCCAAGAGGCCTTTGAACAGCTGAAGAAGTACATGGCTGGAGCCCTGTTGGGTAAGCCTAGTCCCGAAGAGACTCTTTATCTATACCTGGCGGTATCTGAACAAGCATTGAGTGCAGTTCTCATTCGAGAAGAAAATAAGGTCCAGAAACCTATTTATTATGTGAGCAAGGTGTTGCACGGAGCTGAGTTAAATTACTCGTCCATCGAGAAATTTGCTTTGGCATTGATAACAGCTTCAAGGAAGCTACGACCATACTTTCAGTCACACAAGATTGAAGTCCTGACGGATCAATAGTTGAGGAACATATTGCATAGCCCGAAGGCCAGTGAAAGGTTGATTAAGTGGGCAATCGAACTCGGAGAATTCGATATCACATATAAGCCTCGGACAGCCATCAAGTCTCAGACATTGGCTGACTTCGTGGTTGAATGTACTATTATCAACCAAGAAGTCGGGGGGCTGGAGATAGTAACTGTCCCGGGAGGAGATGATAAATGAGAAGAACCGGTATCTGAACAAAAGGAATATTGGGTGCTCTATTTTGATGGAGCATCAAAAACAAAATCTAGTGGTGCAGGTTTAGTTTTGCAAAGCCCCAATGGGTTTACAGTTGAATATGCTTTGAAGTTAGATTTTCCAACTACCAATAATAAAGCTGAGTATGAGGCATTGATAGCTGGTTTAGGCTTGGCCAGAATCATGAGGGTCAAGAATCTCAAAGTTTGTGGGGATTCAAGACTAGTGGTATCGCAAGTGAATGGTGAATTTGAAGCCAAGGATGAAACTATGGCGAAGTATTTGAGAGTTATGAAAGCTGTTATGACTCAGTTTGAGGAGTGCTATGTGGAGCACATTCTAAGAGAAGAGAACATTAAGGCCGATGCCCTGTCTAAGTTCGCTTCTTCTGAGATAGAGAATTATGTAGGGAGTGTTTACTTCCAGGTCTTGAAGGCCCCGACCATCAACTCTAAGTTGGTAGCACCGATTGATGTAGGAAGCTATTGGATAGATCCCATCAAAGCTCACATCGAAACCGGCTGGCTCCCTAACAAAGCCTTGGAGGCACGGAAGTTGTCAGTGAGAGCATTAAGATATGCCTTGATTGAAGGCATACTTTACAAGAGGTCATTTGTTATCCCATACTTGAAGTGTTTGAGGCCCCAAGAGGCAAAGGAAGCTTTGGAGGAAGTTCATGAAGGTATCTGTGGGCAGCACTTGGGGGGCAGAGCCCTAGCTCACAAGATTACTCGTTTGGGATTTTATTGGCCAGAGATGTTGGCCGATGCGCAGAATTATGTCAAGAGGTGCGACAGATGTCAGAAGCACGCTCCCGTTGCAAGGAAGCCGCCTGAGATGTTAACGTCGATTAACTCTCCTATCCCATTCGCCATGTGGGGAATGGATATACTTGGTCCTTTTCCCGTAGCTTCAGCACAAAGGAAGTTTCTGATAGTAGCCATCGACTACTTCACCAAGTGGATTGAGGCTAAGCCCTTGGCCTAGATAACCACCAAGCAAGTTGCTCAATTCTTTTGGGAGAACATCATTTGTAGGTATGGAATCCCACGTATCCTTGTAACAGATAATGAAACACAGTTCAACAATGAGGAGTTTAAGAAGTATTGCGAGGAAAATGCTATTGAGCTTCGTTTCACTTCAGTAGCTCACCCTCAAGAAAATGGACAGGCAGAAGTAGCAAACCGTATTATCCTGGATGGACTAAAAAAGAGAATCGAACACTCAAGGAATACTTGGGTGGATGAGTTACTGCCCATACTTTGGGCATATCGCACCACCTGTAACGTGACGACCGGAGCAACCCCGTTTTTGTTGGCTTATGGAGCCGAGGCAGTTGTGCCCTTAGAAATTATGCATGCATCACCTCGGGTTGAAAAATTTGAGCCTGAGACCAATGGAGAAGGCATGAGACTTGCTCTTGATCTGATTGATGAAGTTAGGGATGAAGCACACGCCAAGAATACAGAGCATTAGAAGAGAGCATCTTTTCATTACAAGCAAAGGGTTAAGGAGAGGTTCTTTCGACAAGGAGACTTAGTTCTGAGGAAGATAGAGGCTTCTGGAGTTGGCCAGAAGGGGAAGCTAGCCCCTAACGGGGAAGGGCCATATCGAGTCAAGAAGACACTAGGACGAAGATCCTAAAAGCTGGAAACAGTGGATGGGAACGAAGTGCCACGTACCTGGCATGCTTTGAATCTGAAGATCTATTATGTTTGAGCTATCCTTATAAGAACTTAGCTTTTTATCTATTCATTAGGAGAACTAGAAATAAGGTATGAAGAAACCATCCCAGGGCCGAGCGCCCCGAGTAGGACAATAGTAAACTATGTAAGGGTTGAACCCATTTCGAATTATTAATGCAAGTTTGTTTTCCATTCTATGATTCTATGATTTTATTTATGTGCCAAGCACCTGTTGAGTGTAAGTCTAGAAAGATGAAGTACCGAAAAACATACAAATGAGGAAAACAAGTACATAAATAAAACACCCCCGAAGGGCCATGCTTTAAATTCGGTTACGTCACTTAAGCAAATAAAAGTTAAGTCCCGAAGGACCTTGATTGAAAGATAAAAACATATATAGAGCCACAAGTGGCTAACAAGGCCGTGCAACGCCACGAAGCAATCCTAACTACTCCTCTGCGGATTCCTCTTCACCGCTTTCCTCCTCACCGCTCTCTTTCTCCGAGTCTTCTTCCTCCGAGTCTTCCTCATCGAAGCCATTGCCCGGTTCGACCTCCACCATTGGCTGAGCCATAGGCTCCACGACCTCAACCTCTTCCTCCTCGGAAGATGAACTACCTCCATTCTGAACCACCTTCTTTGCAGGGATCGGTTGGGGAACCACTCCGTCTCTCCTCGTGGGCATAGGCTTTTTCCCGTGAGAGCGCGAGGAAGATGAGTCATGGCTGGCAGCTTGAACAGCTCTTTTAGAGCTAGATCTAGAACGTCGACGGCTACATCTGGAGCCGAATCCCGATGTCTGAGGAACATTTTTAGTTCCCAAACCAGAAGCATGATAAGCCAAGTTTCCTCCATCAGCACCCCAATTATGGCAAGGAAAGTCCGATGGGATGACAACTGAGGGATGCTTGTGACTCACAACTTTGATTGCCTTGTCCCAACCAACGGACATGTTGAAGGGGCGTACCTCATCATCATGCTCATCCATGAATTTCAGAAAATCTTTGGACCTATGATAGGCCTCAATCACTTTGTCAGCATCAGATGCATTCTGTTGTTTGTGGGAGGATAAAGCATCCACTTCGGCACGGATAACCTGTGAGTGCAAATCTTGAATTTCTTCCTTGAACCTTGCTGAATCATTCTTCAAAGATACATTCTCATCTCTAAAGGCCCGGCCTTAGGTAGAGACAGTTTGAAAGTAAGCATTAGCCTGCAAACAGGGAAGTTGATAAGGCATAAGAAGTTTCTAAAGTCAAGATCAATAACAGTACCGAACTCATCAGAAGGAGTGTCATACCTGATATAAGGCTGGAGCGCCCATAAGCTGAGATTCATCCATCTTGTCGCCCGCATGCAAACTCACTTGATCGGGAGGAGTGATTGAAAGCTTGGACCAGTCTAGAGCTAGGTGAGGGCTTCCAAAGACTGAGTGTTGTTCGCAGATACCCCATGATGGTATGAAAGGGGTCCTAATACCCTCGTCAGCGTTTCGGGATCTTTTCCCTCCTTGGGAGCAGCCTTCCAAGAAGTGAGGAATGCGAGGCTTAGTGGGATTCAGTAGTTCCTCAGCCTTTTTCTTCATTCTTTTAGTCACGGTCGGTTGGTTCTCGGGACGATTGTGAATCTCCTCAGCAGCTGAAATGCAATATGAAAAATATCGAAATAAGAACAGACAGAGTTCATAATAGCTAAGTAAGAAAGTTACCCTCAATGGAAAGAAAGCTAAGGCCATCCTTAACAAGATTCTTTTCATTCAAAAAATTCTTTTAATGGGTACGGCCATCATCAGTAAGAAGCTATTCTCGATCTAGTAGTTCTAAATCACTAAGTTCACACACGAAATGTGAACTATCCTCCAAAGATCCAAATCTCTTCACAAAGAAGTTATCCCAATCACCACCTTCCCACTCAAGAATTACAAACTCCCTCTCCCAGAAATGCTGAGAATCTGGAAAGGAAAAGGGATTCACTATATGTGGAAGTTTGGCACGGTGTTGAAGACTGATCCATCCTTTCTTGCAGTCAGAAGAGTTCCTGGCCCCGAAGATACTCCGAAACATCGAAGTAGACAATGGGATGCCCAACTGGCGGCATCTTATTATGAAAATAGTGATGAACCTCCAGGCGTTGGGATATAACTGATAGGGGTGGATTTGAAGCTCCGCTAGCAATCTGATGATAAAAGGATCGATCGGGAATCTGAACCCAGCGTCTAGGGCACCCCAGTGAACGAAAATCCTCTCAGGATGCCAGTTGTAGGTTCTGTCTGTTGGGCTTGGAAGACAAACCTTAAGATCACTTGGAAAATGGTATGCCTTCCTGATTTCTTTGACATCTTGCTCCTTCAACTTACATGGACTATGAAAGGAGTTTAAGCTTGCACTATTAGGGAATACTTCCCTCATAATGCTTAGTAGATCTAGCAAGGATTCAAATCTATGCTCAACATATGAAGGGGGTTTTATTTTTTCCTTACCTTTGGCGGTCCTCATCTTGTTCCTCTTGGCAAATGCTTCCATCATGGAGACCGGGGGAGCAGTTGCACGGTTGCCTTCCGACATCTTGATCTTGAACTTGAAACTTGATTTTGAACTTGAAACTTGATCTTGAAACTTGAACTTGATCTTGAAGCTTGATCCCCAACTGGGACTAGAAATCTAGAGAGTTAAAAACTTGAAAACTTTGAAATAAAGAAGTGAAATGAAATGAAGGCTACCTCTCTTCTTTTATAGAAGAAGCATGACCTGCTATATCAGGTTGAAGTTCAGCCTGATTCGCGTTAACAGGTCATCTATCGTTTATAGATGAAAAAGTACAGAAGTTACCCATTTTATACGGAAGGAATTGCTATAATTCATACAAGCCAGAGAAGAAACAGCAGGTATAATTGTTGAAATTGCAAAACAAATGACCTTCGAAAGGCTAATTGCGCTTAAGAAGTTAAATAAGGAGATTAACCTTGAGCACGAGATTAGCAATGCTAATTATAAGTTCAGAAGTAATCTTGCTAAAAGTCACGAATGACCAAAATAGTAACTTATGATCAACATCCGGGATCCATGATTTCTTTTAGGACCACGGATGATTTTAGATCCGGGATCCATGATTTCTTTTAGGACCACGGATGATTTTAAATCCGAGATCCATGATTTCTATAAAAGCCACGGATGTTTTTAGGTCCGACCACGAAGTGGCCAACCACGACACCCGGAGGGCCGCAGCCGATCACGAAACAGCCGACTACCGCGCCCCAAGGAGCCGCAGCCGAGCACAAAATAGCCGACCACCGCACCCGGGGAGCGCCATCCGACCACCAGCTGGCCGACCACCGTGTTTCGAAGGCCTTTGGCTGACCTCCGACTGGCCGATCACGGGCTACCTGTAGATCCAGCCGATCACGGGTGGTTTGTGGTCCCAGTCCTCGAGTTTTTCGGCCAACCACGGTTGATTTTCAGTACTAGAACGAAGTCAATGTTTAGTGTCGTTTAGCACCGTTTAGCGTCGTTTAACATTGTTTAAATGTCGTTCTAGGCTGTTTAGCACCATTTAGTGCCGTTTAGCACTGTTTAACGCCGTTTAGTGTCATTTAACATTGTTTAAACGTCGTTCAAGGATGTTTAGTGCTGTTTAGTGCCGTTTAACGTCGTAAACGCGTCGGTCGCTCCACGCTTTACATTAAAAGACGATACTCGTGAAACACTAGTGTAACAAAGATAAACCCTGACCCGAGTCTCGAGAAAGGCAACTAGAACTTCAAGGAAAACCTGATCAGTTTTCCTAGTAGTTGGGGGGCAAATGATATGGGCTAAAAGTAAGCCCTAAAGACACATTTAATGTGGCATTAATTAGACCCAGTATGGTCCAAGCGCGAGGCCCATTTATGAGGTCCAAAACCTTGATTCAATATTAATTTCTTAATTAATATTAAAAGATATAAACAGCTCAGCAATAAGTGTCAGATAAGGATACTACTCCTGTAAAATTTAGCCACCAAGGCACAGAATTTTATATGGAAACAGACTCCTACAATATAGGATCTGGAACCTTCTTCAAGGCGGTGACTTGCCTGCCAAGTCACCTAACCCCACTACGATTCTAGGGCTTCTCAGCCTATATAAAGGGCCTGACCCCTCATTCTCAAAACTACGTCATGGCTTGATTCTCAATAATGAGATACGTAGGCACTCTGTGAGGACCGATCAGTCTCGAAACACGGAAACAGCCATTAAAGCATGAAACTCACGAACCCTAGCATTAAATACATACTAACCCTCGTTTTTATTCCATACCAATAATTAAGTTTTTTTTAGTTAAAATGACGACTAAAAATTATTTACATTGCGTCCTTTTTATACCATATCGAATACCACTCCAATTTTTTTTGGACAATTGTTGTACAGACGACCCTTAACTTCTCAACCTGTAATAAACATAATATAAATAGTTTTTTTATTCTTATACATGAATAAATTACACATGGGTTATGACCATAAGTATTAAATTGAAAAAAAATAATTTTCTCGGTAGATTAAATCGATAAAAATACACCCGTTGTTCATTACATTGTGTCGAAATAAATTAATATTCTAACTAAAAAAATTTTTACACTATTATTGAACATGTATGTTATGAGAAGGGCTTCGGCTTTAAAAGGTGTTATTACATGTAATATTTATAACTTTTGATCGTAAAGATTACGTTCGTAATATAATTGCTACTTTTTATGTTTATGAAATTTTGAGATTATGAAAATTTTAGATATATAAAGGGAGTATTTTTAAATTTATAATTCATATAAATTGTTTTAAATCAATTTAAAAAAAACATTAAGAGACCATCAATTTTTAAAATAATAAAAAATGAAAATTTAAAAATGAAATTTTTTAAAACTAATAAAAATAAAAATTCATCTATTTTCAATATTTTAAAATAAAATTTTATGAACTTTTGCGCGGATAAGTTACCAGTATTCATAACGGGACACTAATTTGGTCCATTTTAACCGCGGACTCCCAAATCGATAATCCTCGCGCGACTCCTCCTCTCAATCCTATGGAGTCGAGCTCTAGTCCTCCTAGCAACAACAGTCCTCATCTCAGCCTGAATCCTCAGTCGCTCCTCGCGATCCTCCACTAGTGCCCGCCTCGCCTCAATAAGTCTGGCCTCGGCAGAAAGTAGGTCTCGGGTCAGGAACTGCACAACATAGGCGTGCTCAGTGCCCGACACCGGGGGTAGGTCCATCGGTGGGGGTGGTATGACAGGGACAGGAGCAGGTGCAGGAGCAGGAGCAGGGGTAGGGTCAAGCTCCTCCTCGCCAGAAGTATCATCCTCGGAGTCATCATCCGATGAAACAGGGCTCGATGACTGCGGAGAGGGTGGGGGTGACACAACACGGCCCTCACCAGATCGCACACTCTCCTTGTCAGTAGCTACAGGAGAGGGGGTAACAAGCTCAGGCTCAGGCTCAAAGGGCTCCTCATCGGGATCCTCATCATCAGTATCTCCTATCAGTGTAATCCAGGGGCCAAGCTCAGGGTCAGCACCCATGTCCTCCTCATGATCCTCGGTATCTCGCATCAGTGAATCATCATGCTCTCTCTCATAGGCCTCAGGGTCTGGTATCTCCGCCATCTACACAAGGGAAATAAGGTGGGTTACTAACCATAAAGAAAAGTTTAAGGAGTAGTTCCCTTACGGGCCTTAAAGTCAGGGCTATATCTGATAACCCGACTGCAAACTCGATGAGAGTTCTAGGTATTATTAGGGTTGTTATTAGGGTTATTATTATTATTATTAGGGTTACTTTCTTAAATTACTATCATTTCTGAGAACTGTAACCTCGCTCTAATACCATTTCTGTGACGCCCCCAGATCCGGGTTCGGAGATCTAGGCGCTCACGGTCCATTTTCCATCAATAACATACCTGTTCTTGCACATAATATATATAACAGCCATCGACCCCGCAATAAAACTCACCGCACACACACACAGGTTAGAGTCTCAGAAACGTCATACACTTGATTGAGCAAAAGTAAAAGTTTCAGAGTTATTACAGACCGAATTAAATAGCATTTATGCTACCAACAACACTTCGATATGAAGCGGTGTTAGCGGCTTGAATGTTTGTTACGGTACACTGCTTTGCACAAGTCGTACTTATAAATAAAACGTACTAACAAAAGTTGCCAACCAATCCGGCTAATGGGGCCTACCGGTGGAATCTCAACTGCTGCCTCGGGCCTAGTCACCTGCTTTCGGGCAGTCTGTCTGGGTCTTGCCATTTCTCTTAACTGTTGTGTTTGTAAATTTGAAAACTAGCAAGAGTGAGCAACTATAGCTCAGCAAGAAATATATGTATAAGGTAAGCAATATAACATTACATGTGTTTAGCAGTTATTAACTCGTTTATATCAATCGGTTATAAAATCATTTGTCATCGTTGATAAATTTCAAAGGTGCACCAATACGTGCCCTTATTTTCAAAGTAAACTTGCAGTTCTAGATACTGCATGAAGTCAACATCTTTCTCATCAAAATAGAACACTATCAGCAACTTGGCACATAGGCCTAAGAAGCAGTGTCAGAGCATTTTTCCAAAGTGGAGGAATGGGACTTAAAGAAAACATAAAATCTGACAGGGATTGACGATGATCAGTCGCCACATCCAAGTCCAATAATCCGCGGGTCTTCTCTACCGGTAGAAGGATAGAAACTACATCCGTAACTATCCCCGGGTGAAAACTACATCCGTAATCACCCTCGATGAAAACTACATCCGTAATCATCCTTCGGCAACACCTGGGCCGGAATAATAATTGATGGACCGCCTGGCTCACGGCCGCTTATACATCCCGGGAATCGTTCGTCAACGATTCCCACACCTGCCAGAGTCCCTTTTTCTTTTTCTTTTAAAAATTTTATTTTGAATGAAAACTGAGTAGTTGAGGTCCGACATCAGTCGACCGATAATTCTTGAAATCGTACAAGAAGCAAAACCTGAACGGGGGTTTTCGAAATGTTTTGGGTTCGAAACAGTTCGAATTTGAAAATGCCAAAGGTATCTTGGATTAGCTTTGTCTTTAAAATAATGAACAATAATTAATAAATGATATTTTAAGATTTAATATTAATAATTAATAAAATAATTATTTAATTAAATAAGCTTTTAATCCAAGATAGGTATTTTTGAGTATTTATGATAATATAAAAATAAATACTTAAGTATACGATACTTCCCGAATAACCCTTCGGGACTTCGCAATTTAATCACGAAATAATAATATACCGCTCCCCGGTCAAGTATATTTGGACCGCTACGACCTCTATTGCTAGAGTCGTTGTCCGAAGAAAACATTTCATTCTAAGTTCAAGGGGGTACAAACATATATGTGCATATATCTCAAATTTCATCATAGCCTCAATAAGCATAAGCATATAATACGATTGAAAACTACAAACACAACAGTGAAAGTCCTTATATATGTAAGTTTTGAAAAGTAAACTTGCCTTGGTGAGGTTGGGGTGGTCGAGCTTGCGGAGTGGAATGAAGATCTAGACATAACCAATAGTCATTCGTTAGTACCTTAACAATACCTTTTTAATTACAAGGTTTTAGGGGACATAGAATTAACTTAATGACTTCATCTTATGACTCTCTAGCCCCACTATAGGTTCATGCCATCACTCGATTATGCTCGTCACTTATTCGACTTAATTTGGTTACCATATTCGAAGCGTATTAATTCCCCCTTAAAATCAAACTCCACTAACTCCTTACGACTTTTTCACTTGCGCGAATTTTACCCTAACATTTTTATAAAATTGAAAAATGCATATTTTAATCAAATTCTTTTTGGGTAGCCTTCACCACTGCAATTACTATCTCTCCTAATTTTTCCATGATCCTACATAAATTTTTAGGGGTTTAAAGAGGGCTCACAAGTGGACCATTTAGTGCAGTTCGGATTCCAGAACCACTCTTCACTTCTCAGGCCATAACTCAAAATCTACACGTCACCTAGTCATGAGCCTTATATTTCTGGAAACTACATTCAAATATCTTTCTAACCATATGCATTAGGACCTCAGGAGACAAGATTTAGGGGTTCAAAACCCTCCTACAAGACAGTACATGTTCCCTGAAAATTTACACAGCTTGCTATCTTACTTAACCATTCAAGAATCCTATGTATACATCACAACCATCATCTAAACCACCAAGATCATACTCTATAGCACACATGGAGTTATATACACTAATCACAAGCTTAAAAATCACATCAACAACATTTAAACTCAAGATCTTCATCATCCATAACTCTTATAGCCAAGATTCACACTAAAGTTCATGGATCTAACGTTATACACCATAAATAATCCATGGTTAAGAGGGGTGAGGATTGTATACCTTCTTGAGTGCCTAGGAACCTTGGATGAGCTTTATAGTCTCTAAGAACACTTAGATGAGCTCCTACAACCCTTAATCCTTCAAGATCTAAAAGATAAACATACATGGTTACTATTCACTCAATCTTCAACAATTAATATCTCAAGATTGGATGGTTAAAATGGCTTGAAATTCATAGCATACCTTCTTTATAGAGTGTAGAGGACTTAGGAATTTTTCCTTGAATTGTAAGTGATGGGAAGTTGAAGAAAAAATTTCTTCTTCTTCCTTCTAGTGCTTGGGCCGAGAGCTCTATGAACAAGGGATGAGAGAGAGAGTTGTTTGCTTGGGTGGTTTGAAATAAAGTGGTGTATTATTGTGATATGTTTTGTTGTATGTATATTGTCACATGATCTCAAGCCTAGTACTAGCTTCCTAGGTGCCAACCATGCCTCCTTGTCTCCTTGGACAATGCACCATTAACTAGTTACTATTCCTCTAGTTGCTTTTGCATTTCTAGTTTGCTTTTCTAACAATCTAGTTACATGGGACTTGCATGTAATATCCTTCCTTGTATTATTATTCCTCCACCAATGCTTGTCACTTAATCTTTAATTCATATCGTATCTTAATTAACTCCTCGTAATAATATTTTGTCGCATAGAGATTTCCTTGTAATTCCTTAAGTACTTAATTGTGTAAATTCCTCGAATATCCATAACTCCTTGTCATAATCCCTTAAAAATCTTTTAATACTCTAATAACTCTCAAATCCCAAGTTTTATAAATCTTACTAACAATAAGACTCTTGCCTTCAGCAATCTTCCCTTTTTCTTACATAGTGAATGTAACAACATAATTTCTCAGATAATCAATTCCATTAAACAACATGGGTGACTCAAAAGGTTCCAAATTCACAATGTCATATGATATTATAAAAAAAATATTACAAAATTTAGGGTTCTTACAGCCTCCCCTCCTTAAAAGGATTTCGTCCCAGAATCAGGTTGAAAACAGCTGGGGGTACTTTTTACGCTTCGTGCTCTCTAGTTCCCATGTTGATTCTTCGACATTCTGGTTCCTCCACAAAACTCTCACTAGTTTGACAACCTTGTTCCTCAGCACTTGTTTCTTCGACATTCTGGTTTCTCCACATAAGTCAAATCTGGTTGTAGGTCTATCTGGTCGTATTCTATCACATGCCGAAAGTCCGTGTGGTAGGGTCGTAGCATGGACACATGAAACACATTATGCACTTGCTGCAAGCTCGGGGGCAAGGCTAGTTCATAGGCTAACTTTCCAACATGCCTCAAGATCTCAAAAGGTCCTATAAACCTCGGACTTAGCTTCCCTTTCTTTCCAAATCTCATCAATCCCTTCCACGGCGATACCTTTAGTATCACGAACTCTCCTACCTCATATTCTTTGTCCTTGCGGTTCTGGCTGCATATTTCTTCTGTCTATCCTGGGCTGCTACCAGCCGTCCTCGTATAAGTTCGATAGTTTCTCTCGTCTGTTGGACTAGTTCGGGCCCTAAAATCTTCCGCTCTCCAACCTCTTCCCAACACAAGGGAGATCGACATCTTCGTCCGTATAAGGCTTCATATGGGGGCATTCCTATACTCGCATGGTAACTGTTGTTGTAGGAAAATTCGATCAACGGCAAGTGGTCATCCAAACTTCCCTTAAAATCTATGGCACATACTCTCAAAATGTCCTCTATAGTCTGGATGGTTCTCTCGCTCTGTCCGTCTGATTGGGGATGGTATGCAGTACTCATGTTTAACTTGGTCCCCACACAATCCTGAAAACTCCTCCAGAACCTGGAGTTGAACCTTGGGTCTCTATCAGATACAATGCTCACAGGAATCCCATGCCTAACCACGATCTCCTTTAAGTAAATATCCACCAGCCTGTCGACAGTGTATCTCTCGTTAATTGGAAGAAAATGTGCTGATTTGGTCAATCTATCGATAATTACCCAAATGGCATCATGATTAGTCTTGGTCCTTGGTAGTCCGACCACAAAGTCCATCGCAATATGCTCCCACTTCCACTCGGGTATCTCTAAGGGTTGCAACAATCCGCTGGGCCTCTGGTGTTCGGCCTTCACTCTTTGACATGTCAAGCATTTACTTACCCACTTTGCCACGTCCTTCTTCATATTTGGCCAACAATAGTATTCTCTCAGATCTCTATACATCTTAGTGCCTCCAGGGTGAATTGAGTACCTTGAACTATGAGCCTCTTGCAAAATCTCGTCTTTTAATTCCTGAACGTTCGGGATCCATAACCTAGATGCGTACCTCATAACTCCATTCCCGTCCTTTTCACACTTAATTTCCTCGCCAGTCAAAATTTTCTCCATCGAATTCTTTTCTTCTTCTATCTTCTTTTCCTGGCATAACTTAATCTTTTCCAATAGCGGTGGTTGGACTCTTATTTCCTTTAGACTCTTTTGTCCAATTCCTGGTAACCTCACTTCAATCTCCAGTTTCTCAAAATCCTTGATCAACTCGTCCGCTGACGTCATCATCTTGAGTTTCTCTTTTCGGCTAAGTGCATCGGCCACCACGTTGGCCTTCCCTGGGTGATAATGAATCTCACAATCATAATCCTTGATTAGCTCTAGCCATCTCCTCTGCCTCATGTTTAACTCCTTCTGAGTGAATATGTACTTTAAGCTCTTGTGATCCGTGTAGATTTCACACTTTTCCCCGTAAAGATAATGCCTCCAGATCTTTAAAGCGAAAACTATCGCCGCTAATTACAAATCATGGGTGGGGTATCTTATCTCGTACTCCTTAAGTTGTCTGGACGCATATGCAATCACTTTACCGTGCTGCATAAGCACACACCCTAAACCTTTATGGGATGCGTCACTATAAATCACAAAATCTCCCTTATCATCGGGTAGGGCTAGTACTGGTGCTGTCACCAACCTCTTTTTCAACTCTTGAAAGCTCTCTTCGCATTTTTCAGTCCACACAAACTTCTCGATCTTGCGAGTTAGTCGGGTCAAAGGGGCTGCTATCTTGGAAAAGTCTTGGACAAATCTCCTATAGTAGCCAGCCAATGCTATAAAACTTCTCACCTCTATCGGAGTGGTTGGTCTCTCCCAATTTGATACAACCTCTATTTTGGCTGGGTCCACTAGGATGCCTTGATCGCTAATCACATGCCCTAAAAACTAAACTTCCCTCAACCAAAATTCACACTTCGAGAACTTAGCGTATAACTTTTCTTCTCTCAATGCTCCCAATACAATCCTCAAGTGCTCTGCATGCTCCTCCTTCGTCTTGGAATAAATCAAGATGTCATCGATGAAGAATGTAACACACTTGTCCAAGTACTTCTTGAAGACTCGATTCATTAAGTCCATGAAAGCTGCGGGGGCATTCGTTAACCCAAATGACATCACTAGGAACTCATAGTGTCCGTACCGGGTGTGAAAGGCCGTCTTTGGTATATCTTCTGGCTTAATTCTTAACTGGTGGTACCCGGTCCTCAAATCAACTTTAGAAAATAAACTGCGTCCTTTAGTTGATCAAACAGGTCATCTATCCTGGGCAAGGGATATTTATTCTTTATAGTCACCTTATTCAACTCTCTGTAGTCTATACATAATCTCATACTACCATCCTTCTTTTTCACAAATAACACCGGGGCTCCCCACGGTGACACACTAGGTCTTATCATCCCTTTATCCAACAACTCCTGTAACTGAGTGGCCAGCTCTTTCATCTCCACTGGGGCTAGCCTATATGGGGCTTTCGAAATTGGGACCGTACCAGGAACTAAGTCTATAGCGAACTCAATGTCTCTATCAGGTGGTAGTCCTGGAAGATCATCCGGAAATACGTCTGCGAACTCATTAACGACAGGGATTTCCTGTAGGTTTGGTGCCTCCTTCTTGGTATCCTTCGCACAGGCTAAATAGGCTTCACATCCTTTACGTAACAGCTTCTTAGTTTGAATCACAGTCAGGAACTTTTGGTTTTTCCGTTTTCCACTAAACACTACTTCCTCGTCCCCTGGTAGTCTCAGACTTACTTTCTTCTTTACACAATCAATCTGGGCTCTGTGGGTTGTCAACCAATCCATACCTACTATTACGTCAAACTCTCCTAGTTTAAAAGGTATTAAATCTACCCGAAAGTGTCGCCCTTTTATTTCTAGGTCACAACCTGGATATACTTGGCTAACATGGATAATTTCACGATTAGCTATCTCTACTTGTAGTCTGTCTTTCAATGGTTCAGCCTTAAGGCCTAACTGACATACAAAATCTAGGGATATGAAAGACTTGGTAGCTCCCGAATCAAATAAAACATTTGCCTTAACTGAGTTGAGTAGTAGGGTACCTGCAATCACATCCGTGTTCCTCACGGCATCTTGCACCATCATGTTAAAAGTTCTTGCAGTAGGGGCCTTGTTAGAAGCAGTTCCACTCACTCTTGACGCAGCTGGCCCAGAGGACAAACATTCCCTCATTCGGTGCCCTGGCTTCCCACACTTGAAGCAATTGCCTCCGGCATTGGTGTTGTTACTAGTCCCTCGACAAGCATTAGCATAATGTCCTGTCAGCCCACACTTGAAGCACTTCACATCCTGCAGGTTACATACGCCCGCATGCTTCCTTCCACACTTGTTGCAATCCGGGGGTAGGGCTCGGGATGGGGTAGAGTAAGACGATCCCTGGGGTCGGCCGCCCTGGCCCACACTCCAACTTTCGGCTCTCTTGGTTCCAAATTTTCCGCTGGGTTTGGATATCGCCCCTCGCTTAAATTTGCTCGGAAAGCTCCCACCCGTAGAGTTTCCCTTTCGACTATCAAACTTCCTCTTCTTTCCTTCCCTCTCCTTCTGCATCTGTTCACTCCCAGCCTCAATAATTGATGCTTTCTATACCAGGGTGGCATAATCTGTCAGCTCAAGAACCGCCACACGATTTTGAATCCATTGCTTTAGCCCCAGTTGAAACCTTCGGGCCCTCTTTGCCTCAGTATTCACATATTCCGGCACAAACCTTGACAACTCAGTAAATTTGGCCTCATACTCGGCCATCGTCATGTTACCTTGCTTTAGTTCCAAAAACTTCAGCTCCATTTCGGTCTCCATGAACCTAGGGAAGTACTTTTCCAAGAACAGCTCGCTAAACCTCTCCCAGGTCACCACACCTCTTCCCTCCAAATTCTTCTTAGCTTCCCACCAATAGTTTGCCTCACCCTTCAGGAGGTAGGTGGCGAAAATAGTTTTCTGCCCCTCAGCAACTCCTAGTATCTCGAAAGATTTTTCCACTTCCTTCAACCAGGCTCTTGCCTCAACCGGGTCTGTGGTTCTCTTAAATTCCGGGGGTTTTAGGGATTTGAAATTCCGGAAGGCATTTGCATTCGCATTGCTGGGTGATTGCTGAACCGGGGGACGGTCCAAGTTCTACCTAAGTAGTTCCATGAATTGTTCCATAGGGCCTCCCCTTGGATGTTCTACCTCTCGGGTGTCATCACCAGCTCCTTCTTCGTCATACTCAGAGTTATCAAACAAGTTATAATCGTTGCCCTCATCCTCACTCAGGTTCACGTTCCCCCCTTCATGGTTCTGGTGGCCTCCGGTCCCATGGTGGCTACCCTGGCCTTCAGAACTGACCGGGTGAGCTCGAGTGTTCATTCTTCTGGGTGGCATGATTCTGATAATGAAACAAGAAATGGGTTAGGGTTTTCCAATTACCTGACAGCGTTCACACGAGTCAGGAACGTATCGTCCTCCTCATAAGGGTGGAATTTGCAAAAGTTTTAATAACCTGATGCTAGTGATAAAACGTCAAAACATTTTTGGGGAAAAATTGCTATGGGGTGCGAAAACATTTGCAGGAGTTTTCGAGATTTCAAAACTTCGAAATTTTTTTTTTTTGAAAAAATTTATTTTAAAATTTGTAGGAACATTTTGGAAATTTGTAGAGAACAATTTGTAATCGCATGTCGTAAATTTAAAACAGCATGGTTGTATTTGTGGCTTGTAGAAATTGTATATTCAAAGTTATATATCAAAACAGTAAAGCATGGCATCAGAAAGTAAGGCAGTTGAGACACTATCAAGGAAACTGAACCAGATAAATACAATACAGAGTCATCACATAGTTTGGATGTTAAAGCCTAACACATGGTTCTAATATCAAGGTCTAGCAAAAGTGGAACAATAACAAGTACATCATCTGAATAGTTAGGGCTACACAAAAACAGGGCTACATCCGTACATACTATCCGAAATCACATCTACATATCTGTAGGTCAGTCTACTCATCCACTGGTCAGAAAGGATACCACTGCACAAGTCAACTATCCCGCAAAATCGACACACTAATGTCATCTGAACCTAGAGGAATGAGCTATCCGTAACACATCATGGTGCCGCTCCGCGACGGAGCAAGGCCCTCACTCGGGAAAATGCACGACGCACAACACGCCTAACATCCCTGGCCTGGACCACTCCGCCCCCGCGGACTCCCAAACCGATAATCCTTGCGCGACTCCTCCTCTCAATCCTATGGAGTCGAGCTCTAGTCCTCCTAGCAACAGCAGTCCTCATCTCAGCCCGAATCCTCAGTCGCGCCTCGCGCTCCTCCACTAGTGCTCGCCTCGCCTCAATAAGTCTGGCCTCGGCAGAAAGTAGGTCTCGGGTCAGGAACTGCACAACATAGGCGTGCTCAGTGCCCGACATCGGGGGTAGGTCCATCGGTGGGGGTGGTATGACAGGGACAGGAGCAGGTGCAGGAGCAGGAGCAGGGGTAGGGTAAATCTCCTCCTCGCCAGAAGTATCATCCTCGGAGTCATCATCCGATGAAACAGGGCTCGATGACTGCGGAGAGGGTGGGGGTGACACAACACGGCCCTCACTAGATCACACACTGAGTGGGGGTGACACAACACGACCCTCACCAGATCGCACACTCTCCTCGTCAGTAGCTACAGGAGAGGGGGTAACAGGCTCAGGCTCAGGCTCAAAGGGCTCCTCATCGGGATCCTCATCATCAGTATCTCCTATCAGTGTAATCCAGGGGCCAAGCTCAGGGTCAGCACCCATGTCCTCCTCATGATCCTCGGTATCTCGAATCAGTGCCTCATCATGCTCTCTCTCTCATAGGCCTCAGGGTCTGGTATCTCCACCATCTACAGAAGGGAAATAAGGTGGGTTACTAACCATAAAGAAAAGTTTAAGGAGTAGTTCCCTCACGGGCCTTAAAGTCAGGGCAATATCCGATAACCCGACTACAAACACGATGAGAGTTCTAGGTATTATTAGGGTTGTTATTAGGGTTATTATTATTATTATTATTAGGGTTGCTTTCTTAAATTACTATCATTTCTGAGAACTGTAACCTCGCTCTGATACCATTTCTGTGACGCCCCCAGATCCGGGGTCGGAGATCTAGGCGTTCACGGTCCATTTTCCATCAATAACATACCTGTTCTTGCACATAATATATATAACAGTCATCGACCCCGCAATAAAACTCACACCGCACACACACACAGAGGTTAGAGTCTCAGAAATGTCATACACTTGATTAAGCAAAAGTAAAAGTTTCAGAGTTATTACAGACCGAATTAAATAGCATTATGCTACCAACAACACTTCGATATGAAGCGGTGTTAGCGGCTTGAATGTTTGTTACGGTACACTGCTTTGCACAAGTCGTACTTATAAATAAAACGTACTAACAAAAGTTGCCAACCAATCCGGCTAATGGGGCCTACCGGTGGAATCTCAACTGCTGCCTCGGGCCTAGTCACCTGCTTTCGGGCAGTCTGTCTGGGTCTTGCCATTTCTCTTAACTGTTGTGTTTGTAAATTTGAAAACTAGCAAGAGTGAGCAACTATAGCTCAGCAAGAAATATATGTATAAGGTAAGCAATATAACATTACATGTGTTTAGCAGTTATTAACTCGTTTATATCAATCGGTTATAAAATCATTTGTCATCGTTGATAAATTTCAAAGGTGCACCAATACGTGCCCTTATTTTCAAAGTAAACTTGCAGTTCTAGATACTGCATGAAGTCAACATCTTTCTCATCAAAATAGAACACTATCAGCAACTTGGCACATAGGCCTAAGAAGCAGTGTCAGAGCATTTTTCCAAAGTGGAGGAATGGGACTTAAAGAAAACATAAAATCTGACAGGGATTGACGATGATCAGTCGCCACACCCAAGTCCAATAATCCGCGGGTCTTCTCTACCGGTAGAAGGATAGAAACTACATCCGTAACTATCCCCGGGTGAAAACTACATCCGTAATCACCCTCGATGAAAACTACATCCGTAATCATCCTTCGGCAACAACTGGGCCGGAATAATAATTGATGGACCGCCTGGCTCACGGCCGCTTACACATCCCGGAAATCGTTCGTCAACGATTCCCACACCTGCCAGAGTCCCTTTTTCTTTTTCTTTTAAAAATTTTATTTTGAATGAAAACTGAGTAGTTGAGGTCCGACATCAGTCGACCGATAATTCTTGAAATCGTACAAGAAGCAAAACCTGACCGGGGGTTTTCGAAATGTTTTGGGTTCGAAAGAGTTCAAATTTGAAAATGCCAAAGGTATCTTGGATTAGCTTTGTCTTTAAAATAATGAACAATAATTAATAAATGATATTTTAAGATTTAATATTAATAATTAATAAAATAATTATTTAATTAAATAAGCTTTTAATCCAAGATAGGTATTTTTGAGTATTTATGATAATATAAAAATAAATACTTAAGTATACGATACTTCCCGAATGACCCTTCGGGTCTTCGCAATTTAATCACGATATAATAATATACCGCTCCCCGGTCAAGTATATTTGGACCGCTACGACCTCTATTGCTAGAGTCGTTGTCCGAAGAAAACATTTCATTCTAAGTTCAAGGGGGTACAAACATATATGTGCATATATCTCAAATTTCATCATAGCCTCAATAAGCATAAGCATATAATACGATTGAAAACTACAAACACAACAGTGAAAGTCCTTATATATGTAAGTTTTGAAAAGTAAACTTGCCTTGGTGAGGTTGGGGTGGTCGAGCTTGCGGAGTGGAATGAAGATCTATACATAACCAATAGTCGTTCGTTAGTACCTTAACAATACATTTTTAATTACAAGGTTTTAGGGGACACAGAATTAACTTAATGACTTCGTCTTATGACTCTCTAGCCCCACTATAGGTTCATGCCATCACTCTATTATGCTCGTCACTTATTCGACTTAATTTGGTTACCATATTCGAAGCGTATTAATTCCCCCTTAAAATCATACTCCACTAACTCCTTTTACGACTTTTTCACTTGCGCGAATTTTACTCTAACATTTTTATAAAATTGAAAAATGCATATTTTAATCCAATTCTTTTTGGGTAGCCTTCACTACTGGAATTACTAGCTCTCCTAATTTTTCCATGATCCTACATAAATTTTAAGGGGTTTAAAGAGGGCTCAAAAGTGGACCATTTAGTGCAGTTCGGATTCGAGAACCACTATTCACTTCTCAGGCCATAACTCAAAATCTACACATCACCTAGTCATGAGCCTTATATTTCTGGAAACTACATTCAAATACCTTTCTAACCATATGCATTAGGACCTCAGGAGACAAGATTTAGGGGTTCAAAACCCTCCTACAAGACAGTACATGTTCCCAGAAAATTTACACAGCTTGCTATCTTACTTAACCATTCAAGAATCCTATGTATACATCACAACCATCATCTAAACCACCAAGATCATACTCTATAGCACACATGGAGTTATATACACTAAGCACAAGCTTAAAAATCACATCAACAACATTTAAACTCAAGATCTTCATCATCCATAACTCTTATAGCCAAGATTCACACTAAAGTTCATGGATCTAACATTATACACCATAAATAATCCATGGTTAAGAGGAGTGAGGATTGTATACCTTCTTTAGTGCCTAGGAACCTTGGATGAGCTTTATAGTCTCTAAGAACACTTAGATGAGCTCCTACAACCCTTAATCCTTCAAGATCTAAAAGATAAACATACATGATTACTATTCACTCAATCTTCAACAATTAATATCTCAAGATTGGATGGTTAAAATGGCTTGAAATTCATAGCATACCTTCTTTATAGAGTGTAGAGGACCTAGGAATTTTTCCTTTAATTGTAAGTGATGGGAAGTTGAAGAAAAAATTTCTTCTTCTTCATTCTAGTGCTTGGGCCGAGAGCTCTATGAACAAGGGGAGAGAGAGAGAGAGTTGTTTGCTTGGGTGGTTTGAAATAAAGTGGTGTATTATTGTGATATGTTTTGTTATATGTATATTGTCACATGATATCAAGCCTAGTACTAGCTTCCTAGGTGCCAACCATGCCTCCTTGTCTCCTTGGACAATGCACCATTAACTAGTTACTATTCCTCTAGTTGCTTTTGCATTTCTAGTTTGCTTTTCTAACAATCTAGTTACATGGGACTTGCATGTAATATCCTTCCTTGTATTATTATTTCTCCACCAATGCTTGTCACTTAATCTTTAATTCATATCGTATCTTAATTAACTCCTTGTAATAATATTTTGTCGCGTAGAGATTTCCTTGTAATTCCTTAAGTACTTAATTGTGTAAATTCCTCGAATATCCATAACTCCTTGTCATAATCCCTTAAAAATCTTTTAATACTCTAATAACTCTCAAATCCCAAGTTTTATAAATCTTACTAACAATAAGACTCTTGCCTTCAGCAATCTTCCCTTTTTCTTACATAGTGAATGTAACAAAATAATTTCTCAGATAATCAATTCCATTAAACAACATGGGTGACTCAAAAGGTTCCAAATTCACAATGTCATATGATATTATAAAAAAAAAAATTTTACAAAATTTAGGGTTCTTACAGTTTAGCACCATTTAGTGCCGTTTAGCACCGTTTAACGCCGTTTAGCGTCGTTTAACATTGTTTAAACGTCGTTCTAGGCTGTTTAGCACCGTTTAACGCCGTTTAGCGTCATTTACCATTGTTTAAACGTCGTTCAAGGATGTTTAGTGCTGTTTAGTGCCGTTTAACGTCGTAAACGCGTCGGTCGCTCCACGCTTTACATTAAAAGACGATACTCGTGAAACACTAATGTAACAAAGATAAACCTTGACCCGAGTCTCGAGAAAGGCAACTAGAACTTCAAGGAAAACCTGATCAGTTTTCCTAGTAGTTGGGGGGCAAATGATATGGGCTAAAAGTAAGCCCTAAAGACACATTTAATGTGGCATTAATTAGACCCAGTATTGTCCAAGCGCGAGGCCCATTTATGAGGTCCAAAACCTTGATTCAATATTAATTTCTTAATTAATATTAAAAGATATAAACAGCTCAGCAATAAGTGTCAGATAAGGATACTACTCCTGTAAAATTTAGCCACCAAGGCACAGAATTTGATATGGAAACAGACTCCTACAATATAGGATCTGGAACCTTCTTCAAGGCGGTGACTTGCCTGCCAAGTCACCTAACCCCACTACGATTCTAGGGCTTCTCAGCCTATATAAAGGGCCTGACCCCTCATTCTCAAAACTACGTCATGGCTTGATTCTCAATAACGAGATACGTAAGCACTCTGTGAGGACCGATCAGTCTCGAAACACGGAAACAGCCATTAAAGCACGAAACTCACGAACCCTAGCATTAAATACATACTAACCCTCGTTTTTATTCCATAACAATAATTAATTTTTTTTAGTTAAAATGACGACTAAAAATTGTTTACATTGCGTCCCTTTTATACCATATCGAATACCACTCCAATTTTTTTTTGGACAATTGTTGTACAGACGACCCTTAACTTCTCAACCTGTAATAAACATAATATAAATAGTTTTTTTATTCTTATACATGAATAAATTACACATGGGTTATGACCATAAGTATTAAATTGAAAAAAACTAATTTTCTCAGTAGATTAAATCGATAAAAATACACCCGTTGTTCATTACATTTTGTCGAAATAAATTAATATTCTAACTAAAAAAAATTTTACACTATTATTGAACATGTATGTTATGAGAAGGGATTCGGCTTTAAAAGGTGTTATTACATGTAATATTTATAACTTTTGATCGTAAAGACTACGTTCGTAATATAATTGCTACTTTTTATGTTTATGAAATTTTGAGATTACGAAAATTTTAGATATATAAAGGGAGTATTTTTAAATTTATAATTCATATAAATTGTTTTAAATCAATTTAAAAAAAAAATTAAGTGACCATCAATTTTTAAATAATAAAAAATGAAAATTTAAAAATGAAATTTTTTAAAACTAATAAAAATAATAATTCATCTATTTTCAATATTTTAAAATAAAATTTTATGAACTTTTGCGCGGATAAGTTACCAGTATTCATAACGGGACACTAATTTGGTCCATATTAACTAATTAACAAAGTATTAAAAGGTCCATAAATTAGTATTGAAAAATATAGACTAAACTATCACTCTTATTTTATACCGTATTTTTAATAAATGGTCAAATTTTTAACCATGTAATAATGATTAATTTTTATTTTCGTTTTTTAAAAAATAGTTCTAGTTATTTTTTAATGTGAAAAAAAGTCATTCTTTAAATGATATAAACAAATTTTGATAATTCTTTTAAGAAAAGGTTAGAACAACTCAAATAAAACATTATAACGCTATTATAGTGTAATTTATGGTACAAAAGTAACTTTAATACAACACTATAATGATGTTAAAATTATAGAAATATTGTGACATTAAATTTGATGTCAAAAATACATTTAGTGTCATTTTTACACAAAATTTAGCATCTTTCATATATTTTACAATCTCCTTTTATTTGTTAACAAAACAAACTAGTCCCCAATATATCCTACTAAAATCATTTCTTATATAACTTTATATTTTATGAACTTTGAATTTTGTTTTCTTTTCATTAAACTTTAATTTTTGTTATTAATTCTACAATATCTTTTATATATTTTGATTCTAATATTTTATTTTTTATCTTTTGATTCTAAACTTTTACAAAAATTAATTGTTATTTTTTAGTAAATCAGAAATTATAGATAGATTTAATATTATGCATTTATAATATTAAAATTTAAAATGTAGTAGATATTAGGGTGTTTTGATAAATAAATAGGAAAAAGTAAATTTTTGCACATTTACTTTTGTTAAGAATAGCTATTTGCAATTTTACTAACTAAGTTTCAAAATTGCAAAAATACTAACCCTAACCCTAGCCCCCCCTCCCCTCTCTTTCTTTGGCAGGCGGCGGTTGTATTTTTTTTTTTTTTTAAGGTAGGGTGCTATTTTGGTTCATTTGGGTTGCAAGGCCCCGCAGGGGCATATTCAACTAAATGCAACCACATGCAACTAATTGCAACTAAATGCAACCACATGCAACTAAATTTCTGATTTTAAGTTCCATTTGTCATTTGTCATTTTCGACCTCATTTTTGAACTATATATATATATATATATATATATATATATATATATATATATATATATAAAAGGTGGGTGATATTTTGGTGGATTTAGGTTGCATGGCCCCGCATGGGCATATTCAACTAAATTTGCAACTGAATGCAACCATATGCAACTAAATTTCTGATTTCAGTTGCATTCAGTTGAATATTGCCCCTGGCGGGGCCTTGCAACCCAAATCCACCAAAATCACCCCCACCTTAAAAAAAAAAGTTGAATGTGGTTGCATTTGGTTGTATATTGCCCCTGGCGGGGCTTTGCAACCCAAATCCACCAAAATCAACCCACGTTAAAAAAAAAAAAAGTTGAATGTGGTTGCATTTGGTTGTATATTGCCCCTGGCGGGGCCTTGCAACCCAAATCCACCAAAATCACCCCCACCTTAAAAAAAAGAAAGTTGAATGTGGTTGCATTTGGTTGAATGTGGTTGCATTCAGTTGAATATGCCCCTGCGGGGCCTTGCAACCCAAATCCACCAAAATAGCACCCCTCCTTAAAAAAAATGTTGAATGTGGTTGCATTTGGTTGAATGTGGTTGCACTGCGGGGCCTTGAAACCCAAATCCATCAAAATAGCACCCCTCCTTAAAAAAAAAAAAAAAAAGTACAACCGCCGACTGAAGGGATAAAGGGGAAAAGGGAAAGGGGGGAAGGTTAGGGTTAGGGTTGGTATTTTTGCAATTTTGAAACTTAGGTTGGTAAAATTGCAATTAATTAAAGGAGATGGTATTTTTACAAATAGAAACTTTAAATCTAGTATTCTTGGTAAATTTCCTAGATATTATAGTTATAAAAAGTTTAAAAAATTAGAACATTATATTTAACATGTGAGAGATTCCTTTTAGTGTAAAATATAATTTTAATGTTTCTTTTTTGGGTGGTGTGATTTTGACGCCAATGTAAAAGTTACATCGTTTTGGTATCATACATTGGAGATGGTTTTAGCGGAAGTCATTCTTAAAAAATACGGTAATTAAAACTCGTCATTGATTTGTAAAAATTTGACAATTTTTTTTGAAATTTGATGTAAAATATAGCTATTATTCTGTAATTTACTCAAAAATGTATTAAATCTTTTTTTAAAATATATGGAATGTAGAATTGTAGAAAATGTACTTCCTTTTGTTTTTTTTATTTGATGTTCTGATTTTTTGGCACAGATCTTTAGTTATTTTGATTGTATAGTTAAATTTAAAAAATTAATCAAAAATAATAAATTTTACTGTAGTCAAAATATCTAAAAATGTGGGTCAAAACTTAAAAGAGGAAGTAGAGCATAGAAAATAATTCATGCACACCGATAACAATTGAATTATCGTGATGGGAATTTTGGGTACTTGGGTACTGAAAATAGACTATTGATCACTGCATTCTACTAAATGCCTGTCTGGCAAGAGCTCCTTGAAGGAGTTTTGAGCTTTAAGTCGGTTTTGTCATGTTTGGTAACAAGGGTTTTAAGCCAATTTTAAGTTAAAAAACTGCTTTAAGCCATAAGTTCCATTTAGGTACTTTTGACTTATGACTTATGACTTATGGATTTTTTTTTTTTTTTTCACAATTCTTGTAAAGCTTAAATATCATGAATTTAAATTTTTTTTAAAGTCAAATTTCACTTTAAGCCAAAATTATTAAACCCCCATTTAACTTTAAGTAAAATTACCCAAACACTTTCATTCAACTTAAAGTAAACAACTTTACTTTCTCCTTTAAGTTAAAAATACCTCCATTAAGTTAAAAGTAACTTATTTTATGTTTTCCCGTGGTATAAATTTTTTACTTAGCAAACAAAAAATATAGGGAAAATTAATTCAAAGATCCCTGGACTATATGCCTTTTATTGTCTAGGTCTTTAAACTATTTTTTCCAACATTACGATCCCTAAACTTTTAACTTTTCTAATTCGCATCCTTCCGTCCGAATTTGACTAACGGACGTTAGTCAATGCTGACGTGGCAGTCATGCCACGTCATTGCCACGTTAGCATTGACTAACGTCCGTTAGTCAAATTCGGACGGAATGATGCGAATTAGAAAAGTTAAAAGTTTAGGGATCGCAATGTTGGAAAAAATAGTTTAGGAACCTAAATAATAAAAGACATATAGTTCAGGGATTTTTGAATTAATTATCCCAAAAACATAATATAAGTAAATGTCACAACCACCACCTGTACATGAGTGAAATAGCTATATATAGTTACAACCCATGCCGCATTGGTTGTAACTATATATACAAAGTGGACTTGCAATCAGGGCATTTATGACCAACAAAGTGGAACTGAACTACTGATTTGGAGCTGCAATCATCGCAGAGGATCTTAATCTGCAAGAAAAAAAATAGCTTCATGCTAAAAAAATAAACCTACAGGCTCTACAGCTGATTATTAAACAAAAAGCTATATGAGGCTTTATCCTACTAACTTATAATCCGTGCGATGCACGAATTTTTTTTATATGTAACAAATTTTATTTTATGTTACAATTATATTTTTATATAATCATTATTTACAGTATTTTATTTTAATTTTAATATTAATAATTTAATATAAATTTATCTAATGATATGCATGGTTTAAAACTTATATTATAAAATTTTAAAATAAATATGTCATTATATAATTTGAACCTTGAAATTTTCGTAAATTAATTTAATTTTATAATATATTTAATCATTAGATCTAACCATTCTGATTTTTTAATAAAAATCTAATGATCATTATTCGTAGTATACGGATTTTTATTATATTTTGTTAGTGATTAGAAGATATGATATGGTATTTTTGGTTATATATTAATTATTGCTAGATATGATATGATTGTAAGATATGATTTGATTGATGTTTTAATGTGTTCATAAAAGTAATATCTTCAACTAAAAGTAAATGTGAAAAAGGCAATCGACTAATTACCATTAATTATATTAGGTTATTATTTATTTTAGGTGTTTTAATAGTATAGATATCGTATATATTTTTCTTTATAATAAAGGTTAAATAAGTAAATTCACGAAATACTAAAAAACATATACCAAAAAATAGGTACCAAAATTTTTAATGTTTCGGCTATTATAAAATTAATTAATTTTAATTTAATATAATTTAATATAATTTAATATACTCATGTTTACGGATTATACTAATGTTTCCTTATTGTAAACAACGTATACAGATTTTTAATATATTTTTTTAATAATGGAAAAATATGATGTGATATTTTTGGGTATATATTAATGATTGTAAGATTAGTTTTAAATTAAAAAGGTAATGTGTTTTAATTCGAAATGAAATATTAATGATTGGAAGATATTATGCGATTGATATTTTTAGGTGTTTATAAAATGTAATATCTTCAATTAAAAGTAAATGTGAAAAAAGGCAATCGATTACTTACCGTTAATTATAGACAAAATAACAGTTCGTAACTCCTATGTATATGGGTTTTGTCAAATTGGTCCAGATTTACGTTTTTTAGCACTTTGCAATCCCTATCTTCAAATCTCGCTTCATATTACAACCCCTATCTTCAAAAATGACAATTTGTACCCCTTATGTATAGTGGTTTTTGACTCATTTTTGCTTGTAAAATAGGTCAATTAGACGGGAGGGGTTGTAATATGAAGCGAGATTTGAAGATAGGGGTTGCAAAGTGCTAAAAAACGTAAATCTGGACTAATTTAACAAAACCCATATATATAGGGGTTACAAACTGTCATTTTGTCATAATTATATTATGCTATTATTTATTTTAGAAGTTTTAATAGTATAGATATCATACATATTTTTCTTTATAATGAAGGATAAATAAGTAAATTCACAGCGTACCAAAAAACAGGTACCAAAACTTTTAATGTTTCGACTTTTATATAATAGTATAGATTTTGGTTATATTAATTATTGCTAGATATGATATGATATGAATATATGATTTGATTGATGTTTTTAGGTGTTCATAAATGGTAATATATTCAACTAAAAGTAAATGTGAAAAAGGCAATCGACTAATTACCATTAATTATATTATGTTATTATTATTTTTAGGTGTTTTAATAGTATAGATATCGTATATATATTTCTTTATAATAAAGGTTAAATAAGTAAATTCACGAAATACTAAAAAACATATACCAAAAAATAGGTACCAAAATTTTTAATGTTTCGGCTATTATATAATTAATTAATTTTAATTTAATATAATTTAATATAATTTAATATACTCAAGTTTACGGATTATACTAATGTTTCCTTATTATAAACAACGTATACAGATTTTTAATATATTTTATTGATAATAGAAAAATATGACGTGATATTTTTGGGTATATATTAGTGATTGTAAGATTAGTTTTAAATTAAAAAGGTAACGTGTTTTAATTCGAAAGGAAATATTAATGATTGGAAGATATTATACGATTTATGTTTTTAGGTGGTTATAAAATGTAATATCTTCAATTAAAAATAAATGTGAAAAAAGGCTATCGACTACATACCATTAATTATATTATGTTATTATTTATTTTAGGAGTTTTAATCGTACAGATATAATATATATTTTTCTTTATAATGAAGGGTAAATAAGTAAATTCACAACGTACAACTTTTAATGTTTCAGGTTTTATATAATAGTATAGATTATAATATTATTAATTTATTTTTATTAAATAGAATAGTCCTTGATATAATTGGAAAAGAGAGGTTTTAGTTAGAGAAAATAGAAAGGTAACGTGAAGATGACATGATTTATGTGAAAAAGATAATTGATTAGTTTATAGTAATTATAATTTAATTATGTTATTTTACTAAATAAAATTGTTTATAGTTTTAGAAAATGAGAAATTAATGTTGCCCGTTATATTTCTAGAAAAAAAGGAATTTAATTAGAAAAAATAGAAAAGATGATATTTTTTAGTTGAGAAGGTAATCGGTTAATTATTGGTATTATAATATTATTATTTTATTTTTATTAAATAGGAATGCCCGTGATATAATTGGAAAAATAGAGGCTTTAGTAAGAGAAAAGAAAAAAGGTAACGTGTTCTGGCTAAAAAAGGTAACCGTTCATGATATAATTGGAAAAAGATAGATTTTAGTTAGAGAAAAGAGAAAAGGTAACGTATTTTGACTGAAAAGGTAATTGATTAGTTAATAGTAATTATAATATAATTATGTTATTTTATTAAATAAAATTACTCGTAATGTATTTAAAAAGGAGAAATTTTAGTTAGATAAAATGTAAAAGATAATCTATTTTACCTGAAAAAAGAAATTATTTAGGTATTGAAAAATTAAAAGGGTAATATGTTAACCAGAAAAAGGAAATTGAATAATAAAGGAGAAATTTTAGTTAGATAAAATATAAAAGATATTTTATTTTACCTGAAAAATATATTATTTAGTACCATACCGACCAACCGACCGATCGATCGACCAACCAAACTTTTAATGTTTCGGCTTTTATATAATAACTAGCTTATAACCCGTGCAATGCACGGGTTTCTTATATTATATTATAAATTTTATTTAATATTATAATTATGTTTTTATATAATCATTATTTCAATAATTTTTTTTAATTTTAATTTAATATAATTTAACATACTCATGTTTATAAATTATACTAATTTTTCTTTTTTATAAACAACGTATACGATTTTTAATATATTTTATTAATAATTGAGAAATATGCTGTGATATTTTCAGGTATATATTAATTATTGTAAGATTTGTTGTAAATTAAAAAGGTAACATGTTTTAATTATAAAGAAAATATTAATGATTGAAAGATATGATACGATTGATCTTTTTATGTGTTTATAAAAGGTAATATCTTCAACTAAAATTAAATGTGAAAAAGGCAATCGACTAATTACCATTAAATATATATTATGTTATTATTTATTTTAGGTGTTATATTTTTCTTGAAAATTATGGTTTGATATTTTCGGGTATATATTAATGATTGTAAGATTTGTTTTAAATTAAAAAGGTAACATGTTTTAATTCGAAAAAAAAATATTAATGATCGAAAGATATGATACGATTGACGGTTTTAGTTGTTTATAAAAGGTAATATGTTTAACTAAAAGTAAATGTGAAAAAGGCAATCGACTAATTACCATTAATTTTATTAGAAAAAGGCAATCGACTAATTACCATTATTTTTTTTTTTTTGCTAAATAATTACCATTAATTTTATTATGTTAATCGACTAATTACCGTTAATTATAACGTGTTTTAATTCGAAAGGAAATACTAATGATGGAAATATATGATACGATTGATATTTTTAGGTGTTCATAAAAGCTAATATCTCGACTAATTACCATTAATTATATTATGTTATTATTTATTTTAGGTGTGTTTATTTTTCTTTATAATGAAGGGTAAATAAGTAAATTCACTCAGTACCAAAAAACAGGTACCAAAACTTTCAATGTTTTGGCTTTTATTTAATAGTATAGATATAGATTAAAATAGTCCTTGATATAATTGGAAAATAGAGGTTTTAGTTAGAGAAAATAGAAAGGTAACGTGAAGATGACATGATTTATGTGAAAAGATAATTGATTAGTTTATAGTAATTATAATTTAATTATGTTATTTTACTAAATGAAATTGTTTATAGTTTTTAGAAAATGAGAAATTAATGTTGCCAGTTATATTTCTAAAAAAAACGAATTTAATTAGAAAAAATAGAAAAGATGATATTTTTTAGTTGAGAAGGTAATCGGTTAATTATTAGTATTATAATATTATTATTTTATTTTTATTAAATAGAAATGCCCGTGATATAATTGGGAAAATAGAGGTTTTAGTAAGAGAAAAGAAAAAAGGTAACATGTTCTGGCTAAAAAAGGTAACCGTCCATGATATAATTGAAAAAAGAGAGATTTTAGTTAGAGAAAAGAGAACAGGTAACGTATTTTGATAGAAAAGGTAATTGATTAGTTAATAGTAATTATAATATAATTATGTTATTTTATTAAATAAAATTACTCTTAATGTATTTAAAAAGGAGAAATTTTAGTTAGATAAAATGTAAAAGATAATCTATTTTACCTGAAAAAGGAAATTATTTAGGTATTGAAAAATTAAAAGGGTAATATGTTTAACCTGAAAAAGGAAATTGAATAATAAAGGAGAAATTTTAGTTAGATAAAATATAAAAGATATTGGGGGTGTTTGGGGAAACTTTTTTCCAGAATAAGTCAACTTATTTTAAGACAAAGTTAGAGATTCCTAACATTTCAACTTATTTTCCAACTTATTTTTGCAACTTATTGAATCTCAAAGATATATTAAACATTTGTATAAAAAGAAAATTTATCAAAATATAAAATTTTTACCCGAAAATAAGTCATAAGTCGGTATAATTAAGCTATGCCAAACAGGCCAATTGTATTTTACCTGAAAAAGAAATTATTTAGTTCTTGGAAAATAGAAAAGATAATATGTGTAACCTGAAAAAGGAAATTGATTAGTTAGTAGATCTGTAGTTGAGTAAGGGTAAATAAGTAAAATCAACAGGTACCATACCGATCAACCGACCGACCGACCAACCAAACTTTTAATGTTTCGGCTTTTATATAATAGTATAGATGCATGCAGCTAAATCTGTATATACTTAATTTAAAGTTACTAGCTTATATCCTCGTGCAATGCACGGATTTCTTGTATTATGTTATAAATTGATTTAATATTATAATTATGTTTTTATATATTTATTATTTTTAATAAATTTTTTAATTTTAATTTGATATAATTTAATATACTCATGTTTACGTATTATACTAATTTTTCCTTATTATAAACAACGTATAAGATTTTTAATATATTTTATTAGTAATTGAAAAAAAATGGTGTGAGATTTTCGTGTATATATTAATGATTGTAAGATTTGTTGTAAATTAAAAAGGTAATGTGTTTTAATTAGAAAGGAAATATTAATGATTGAAAGATATGATACGATTGATCTTTTTAGGTGTTTATAAAAGGTAATATCTTCAACTAAAAGTAAATGTTAAAAGGGCAATCGACTAATTACCATTAATTATATTATGTTATTATTTATTTTAAGTGTTATATTTTTTTTAAAATTATGGTGTGATATTCTCTGGTATATGTTAATGATTGCAAGATTTGTTTTAAATTAAAAAGGTAACGTGTTTTAATTTGAAAGGAAATATTAATGATCGAAAGATATGATACGACTGATGTTTATATATGTTTATAAAAGGTAATATCTTCAACTAAAAGTAAATATGAAAAAGGCAATCGACTAATTACCATAAATTTTATTTTATTAATGTGAAAAAGATAATTGACTAATTACCATTAGTTTTATTATGTTAATCGACTACTACCATTAATTATAAATTATGTTATTATTTATTTTAGGTGTTATATTTTTCTTGAATCTGTTAGTTATTACTTATTATGATATTTTAATTTATTTCATTAATTAGAACTACCATATTTTTGGGAAGAAGATATTTTAGTTAGAAAAGGTAATAGCTGAAAAAGATAATTGGTTAGTTATTATTCACGAGAAATTGAGATATTTTAGTTAGAAAATATATTACCTTTTACTTGGTGATCTTATTAGTAATTATAATATTATTAGTTTATTTAATTAATTAGAATGACCTTATTTTAGGAAAGAAGAGATTTAAGTTAGAAAAGTTAGAAAGGTAACTAATTACCATTAATTTTATTATGTTAATCGACTAATTATCATTAATTATAATATGTTATTATTTATTTTAGGTGTTATATTTTTCTTGAAAATTATGGTGTGATATTTTCGGGTATATATTAATGATTGTAAGATTTGTTTTAAATTAAAAAGGTAACATGTTTTAATTCGAAAGGATAGAAAGATATGATACGATTGATGTTTTAGGTGTTTATAAAAGGTAATATCTCGACTAATTACCATTAATTATATTAGGTTATTATTTATTTTAGATGTATTTATTTTTCTTTATATGAAGGGTAAATAAGTAAATTCACGAAGTACAAAAAAACAGGTACCAAAAAACAGGTACCAAAACTTTTAATGTTTCGGCTTTTATATAATAGTATAGATGTAGCATATGGTTAAATATGAAACAGGTCCATTGATAGACACTGTTAGAGTAATATATTCAAGAGCCAATCTTTTTATAAGTGGGTATTACAAGGATATATATAGAGCTTCTAACTGGGCCTTTAGTGGGCTTTTCTCTCTAAATGGGTCTATGGCCCAACATGAGTCCCCCCTAAGTACAAGTAAAAGATCCTTAGATCTTTTTATTATCTATTTTACAAGCCCAATTCTAAAATTATTACATTTTTTTATAAAAAAAGAAATGTCCAGGGGAAGCGTGTAGAAAGGGGGAAAAGATTTTGACACGCGGCAACAGCTTTATTGATCAACTGACTTGTCCTTTCCACTTTCCCACTTCTTGAAAGTTGTGTTTTGACGGTTGAAGAGGTATGTTTATTTCTTCTCTTTTTCTTTTTCTTGTATAAAGACTTGTTATTGCCTTGTACTTTGTTTTCTTTCTTCATCTTTCTTTCTGGTCTTCGTCTTTATCGTTGAGGTATCTCTCTGTCTCTTTCTTCTTTATCTTTTGTTTACTCGCCTGTCGTCTTTCTTGCTCTGTGATTTATTTTCTTGTTTTATCTTTCTGCTTTTGACTATGAAAACCACTATCGCCTATTATACCTCCGCTGAGAGTGATAACTCTTCTAATGAGAAAGACAGTGTTGAGGTTCTACATTCTGAGACTGTTACTCGTCCTCGTTATCGCCTCCGTGCTTCCTCTTCTATCAAAACCTTAACCTATTCTCCTGGCGAAGATGAAAGTTACGCCAATAGGGCTTTTCCGGCTGTTGGGTCTGCCTCTCAGACTCCTTCTGTTGATGATGTTGCTAGACCCTACCCTGGGGCCAGGTTTGAATCAAATAGATCTTTTAATAAATCTGGTTACTACTCCAAGCACCCCTTGGACCTTGATAGGTTATCTTAGTATGTTGCTTTCTCTGAGGGCTATAACGCCTTTGCTCCAGGCGTCGACGACCGGATGTGGAGACCTCCTCATCCTGGTTTTGTCACTATTCTTGATGTGTATTTCAAATATGGCCTTAGATTACCTTTGCATCCTTTCTTTCGTTTCATTCTTCAAACTCTTGGTTGCATGGTGCCTAATACAATACTTCAGATAAATGGCATTATCGCCAGATGCTACGAGCTTCATCAGTTTCCTTTATTCTTTTCCATTTTTCGTGTTAAAAGCACCGGTACACAGCTTTATGTAGATAAGAAAGAAGGGTGTAAGAAGCTTGTTGAGGAACCCCCATCTAACTCTGGTTGGCACGGCTTGTGGGGTTGGTATGAGGGTAATGAACTGGGACGTATAGGGCCTTGGCAGGTTCTCTGTCCGGGGCGAGTGAAGTCTGTGAACCGTTTGGGGTCTAGGACCTTTGCGGAGTTGTGAGTTTTCCTTGGTCCTGAAATTAGATATCAACCAGATGAGTTTTTAGATGCTGAGTTCTTGAGTACTCATTGTTGTAAGCTTATAGCCATGCTTTTTTTCCTATACTTCTTTTTATTTGCTTGTCTTTTTTTTGCTTCACTATCTGACTTGTTTTTTTCTTTTCGTTTGTAGTGAATGGACCAAAGGTGCTTTCTTTAGTGAAACTCTTTGCCAATATGCCTACTGAAGATTTTTTGGATCGCCTTATCAAGAGTAAGGCTGCGGGAGCATCAACTGTGATTCCTAGCATCGGGGTGGAAAGTGGTCCTGAAGTTGTCTCAAAGAATCTTGCATCTCCTTCTGATACGATTGAAGCTGGAGTTTCGGGAGTTGTTACTGGAAAAGTTATGGAGAAGAAAAGACATCGCGATGGTCATTCTGCCAAGAATTCTCAATCGAAGAAGTTGAAGGACTCTGTGAGTTGTCCTACCTCTAGAGGGTTAGCTTTACTTTCTGAAGTTGGTACTGAGACCTTGGCTCCCCGAGATGTTGATGTGGTTGTCTCTGGATCTATCGTTGGGGATGGTCTTCGTGGTTGCAAGGGTCTGGCTGACAAGGTATTCTTGTATTTAGCTTCCTTTTTCTTTTCTCATTCTCTTTACTAGTATCATAGTGGTCTTGGTTTTACAGCTTTGTTGAATTTGTCTACACATCTTCTCTTTTTTTATCTTAGTTGCATTCTCTATTTTGTTTTAGCTCTCTGATGAACTGGGGAAGTTGTTAAGGCTTGATGACCTGGAAGACGTCCTTGAAGTGAAGAAACTTCATTGTGAAGTGAGTTGTCTGAGGAAGCTCAACGTTAATTTGGAAGAAACTTCTAAAGGCCTTGTCAATGACAATAACATTGTCGCTGAAAAGCTATTTGCTGCCTTGACCGAAAGATCTTAGCTAATCACTGAGTGTGGTTCCTTGAGTGGTCAGGTGAAGGCCTTGCAACTGGAGAATGAGGCTCTAAAGGATGCTGCCAAAGAATCAGAAGGGAATCTTGCTAAGGGAGTGAATGCGTGGGCAATTGAGAGAGCTGATCTGGTCGCCAAAGTGGAGGATCTAACTACCCAGCTAACTAAATGTCAGGCAGAATCTTTATCTTCTTTAGAAGAAGGATACGTAGAGTGTGTTGGTCATTTTGTTAAGTCTGGAGTTGATGTGACCAGCCATACCTTCGATCGTTACCTGGCAGACATGGCAAAGAGGAGGGAGACTAGACAGACTAGCTCATTAGATGCTGTTCCCCAACCTTAATGATCTTTCCATCAGCCTGGGGTATGCCCCTATAGGATTTTATGTAATTTCAATCTTCCTAAATTGTGTTTTTTGAACCTGTATTTTGGGCTTTTGTATTTTGAACTTGTTCCGCCGTGGTTGTTCTATGCGATATTGGGCGAATTTCTATGGTTTTATTCGCATATTGCTTTCTCTCTTCTATTTTGTGGAGTTGGAAATGCCCCTGGAGATCTTGAACTCTTTGAGGCATTTATCATGATAGGTGTAATATGTGCTGCTTTGTTTTGTAGTTATCTCTGAGTATGTTTTCATATCCGGTGAATCCTTTGGTATTTCCGTAGTAAATGTCCATGAGTCTCTTAGTACTTCTTAACTCCAAGTACCCCTTTTGGAGTAGCTAAAATATACGTTTGGCGTCGTTTATCTTCTGTTTTTCTTTTGTGCAAAATGGAGAAGTCCAAGAGGACTTTGAAGCTTTCGAGGTATTTGAGGTGATCAAAGTATCACCCTCTATCGTATTTTACCTTTTTCTTTTTTACTTGGTGTACTGCTTGGAGATTTCTGTTGATTTGTGATTTTCCTTTTGGCGTTGTTTTATTTGCATATTTGATAATTTTTTTACCTTTTTGATAACGTTGTTCACATTTTTGGAGACTTGGCGTAATTTTTCCTTTTGATATTTGGCGATTTTGAGGTGCTTTACCAATTCCGATTTGTATTTCTATTTGATGGGGACTTTACCTTTTCCTTTTATTCATGGCACATTTGAAGATGCTTGTAAATATGGAGTATACCTTTCGACTTTTTGATGGCGAACCTTACTTTTTCGATAATGTCGTTCACATTTTTTGGAGACTTGGCGCAGTAGTTCTTTTTTTTTTTGCTGAAGATTTTTGGAGGCAACTTGTTTTCCTCCTTCTCATTTAGTGAAGTTTCTGTTAGTGTAGGTGCCCTAGAGGCAATACATTGTTTCTTAAATAAACCTTATGTCATTTGATTATTAAATAAATGTATTTATTATGACTTTAATTACTGCGATATATTTGTTAGCATAATAAATGTCCTTAGAATCATGATACACATTGTATAGTTTAAGTACATGACTTGAACTTGAGATTATATAATATATCATATTCTTAAAGGTCCCTAGTCGATTATTATTATATCAGGACAATAATAATATATATAGACTAGTATGTTGTTTGACAGATAACCACATCTCATTGGTTATAAGTATGGAGATACTAAAGTCAATACATAGGTACATGTAGGAGTACATGGTACTAGATAGACCCAAAGTGAGATTCTTCATGTTTAATAAAGTCATAAGAATTACTCACAGTGGTAATGGTGTAATGATCCTTTGACTTGAGATCAATATATTTCTATACGTGGATTAATATACTTTGACTACATTAAAAGTCACCTTTGACCGGGTGATGATAAAAGTGGACATCGGGTATATTATGAATCGTATGAGAAATATGAATGATAGATAAAGGATTTAACCCTCCTATAATTAGGAGAGATATTATTGGCCTCTTGATTGAGTAAGACTATAAAATGCATGGTCGTGCTCAAATAATGATTTGTTATTAATAGTCTACTCATGGATCAAGTAAACCTGGATTAAATTATGAAGAGGATGACAATAAACATGTCTCGAGTTTAATCTATAATATTTGGTTAAAGGGATTATATTACACGGAGACATTAATCACGAAAGGTTTTGTCGAATCACGATTTAATTATTATTTAATTGGGTAGCAATGATGAATTACTAGATGCCGCTCATTGTTTATAATTTTATTGGAGAATAAAATTATTGCCAATTAAATAATAACATATAGGGTCACACACATTAGAACATTTAAAGAAAGAATTAATTTAAATTATGAATTTAAATTAATTAATGATAAAGATGGATTTTATTATATTAATTAAGTGGGACTTAATTAAACTATAATAAAATGCAGATATATATGAGATATGATTTTCTGGTTATAATAATTGAGTTTGACTTAATTATTATTTATTTGAATAATAGAATCAAATTTTATTATTCAAATAAATAAACTTGGGCTAGGTTTTGCACATGGGCTTTTATCTATCATATATATATATATATATATATATATATATATATATATATATATATATATATATATATATAACATGATAGGTGAAGGATGATTAGACGTGAAAAAAAGGTTTTGGCCGCAAGACATAAACCCTAAAACATATCTCTTTCATTGGAGGCTAGTACCTCTCTTCCGGACGAGATCGTGAGGCGTTCTTGAAGGTGTTCGTGTGGATACCGTAGAGGAGGTTTCGAAGAGGAACACTCAGTGATCGTGGGATCTTTTCATCATCATAATTATACAATCGTAAAGCTTCGTTAAGGTAATCGTTCTATCTACCATATTATCGATTTATTATACATGGATCCGGGGCTTGGTTTCGATTGTTATTTACTGTTTTCGCTGCGTATTGATGATCGAAACCAACAATGGTTTCAGAGCTACTTGTATAATATGATAATCTGGTTATTATTGATGTATACGATCTGTTTCAAGACTTACCAGAACTGTTTTTTTTCTTTCCCCAAGAACCCTACGTACTGCATGAACATAAACGAACTACATGTTTCGTTTTCTTCTGTTTTTGTTGCGTCCAGATGATCTGTACTGTATTAATGGGATTAAATCGTAACATTAACATCTAAAACTCAGTTGGAGTCGATTCAGATAATCAGATTTTTCAGTTCATGCATGAATATATACATATGTGTTTATATCTACTAGGTTTAGACTTTAAATCGTTGTAGAATCAGCAATATATGTTTGTGATGTTGTTGCTGTGTAATCGTGGGTCTGTATATTAAGTTTGGAATCAAAATCGCGACTAACAATGATCACACGATCGTTCTGGGTCTTCTGGAAAACTGCTGCATGAATGAATAGTACAGGTGATGCGCATACTGAGTATGCGTATCTGCTAGGGTTTCAGTCTAATGCGCATAGGTAGAATGCGTGTCTGATAAAATTAACAGATTAGGTCATTTGCGCATACTGTAAATGCGTATCTGCTGTTTTAATAATAAAAAAAAATAAAAAAAAATAAAAAAAATAATTTTTTTTTCCAGCTAGGTTTTGCATGCTGGATTAAATTACAAATGTTAATGCTTAACTTGGAGTATGCAAAATTTTATTAATTAGTAATTTTGATTACTAAGTTAATATTTAATTAAAGTGTGTTAATTTTATTATTTATGATTTGATCATATTTAATTTATGTTGTATAAAATTGTGATTATACAATATGTGTTGCTTTTAATTGCTATGTGAGCATGATGCATGGTTATGGCCCCAAGACTTAGTTTTCAATTTATTTTATTAATTTTAATTTATGGTTTGTAATAATTAAATACGACTTGCTTGTCGTTTTTCTTTTTGTAATTATTTTATCTCGAATCCAACTCGAGTTCTTTTGTAAAATGTTTCAAGAGGAGCTTGGAGGCAATCAAGGCAGCTTTGGAAGCGCAGCAAGAGATTATGTAATAATTAGTTATTACCACCATAGATTGACCTTGATTTTTCCATTAGCTTGGAAAAATCGCATAGGATTGGGCCATAACCATAGCATATTAATTTATGTGATGCACTTTACATATGATGCATGTGTAGAGTAGAAAAATGTATGCATGTTTTAATTAGATTAATAATGTATGCATGTATTAGATACGTCACCCATACCATGCTTGCCATGCTAAACAAGATAAAATCTGTAACGATTCGAGATTTTAAAATGAACAAACGATCATGAGATTTCTGTGTTTATGAAACACGGAATTAAATACAAATTTTCAATTATTTAGATATGGGGAGATTTTGTCAAAAACGGGTTTTACCTGTAAGGAAGTTGGGTATTAAGTGAGGCCACTTGTGACTCCTCCAACAACCTGGAAATCAAACTATTGATGAATATTGATTTGAAGTATTTAATTCAAGGAAAAATTGGGAATCTCTTTATGATGGGATCATGGTCGTTTTAAATCAAAACCCCTTAACAAAATATTAAGTTTTAATCGGATGCTTTCCAATGAATGAACACTCATTGAATCCTAGATCGATAAGGGGAATGACTACCAGTGGCAGGGGACTCCTGTCTATCGTGGTGAGATGTGACGAATATAAGCGGTTATATTCGACCGTTGTATCATTGGGTTTAACTTAACTGAGTCGTCATAATAAGGTGAAAATAAACGGTTATATTCAATTATTATGAACTTAGAAGCATAGAGTTTGGTTCAAAATCTATTAGATAGACAAGAACAATTGTTGTTCACCAAACTATCCAAGAATTATATATGATATAATTGACAACTGTTGTCTACCTAAATAATCATGTTTTAAGGACTACCAGTGGTTGACTTAGGATATGATGAAATATGGATCTTGGCTCACTAGAAAGATTTATGGGATATTCTTTCCGATTTAATAGTAAGGGCTATTAATTTGATAAAAATAAAAAATAAAAATAGTGGGAGATATATTATGAATATGTCATAATCACTTGAACATAATTAATGTAACAATCTAACTTATCTTATGCATTTTATCATTGTAGAAAACAAATGGCAAAAAATACAAACAATACTTTCTCTGTGCGATCAGTCCTTGAGAAGGACAAGCTGATAGGATCGAACTTCCTTGACTGGTCTAGGAATTTGAGAATTGTTCTCATGCAGGAAAAGAAATCTTATGTGATTGATATTCCTCCACCGGCAGCCCCTGCTAACAATGCCACTGCTGCTCAACGAAATGCTTATCAGAAGCATATTGATGATGCAACTGATGTGGCTTGTCTTATGCTTGCTACTATGGATGCTGAGCTTCAGAAGCAGCATTTTGATATGAATGCTTATACTATGTTTGAAAATCTTTCAACGATGTTTCAATCACAGGCTCGTGTTAAAAAGTTTAACACAAGCAAAGCACTCTTCTCGTGCAAGCAGGGCAATGGACCAGTCGGACCACATGTTCTAAAGATGATTGGGTATTGTGATTACCTTGCTCGTTTGGGTTTCCCGCTTCAGCGAGAGGCTCAAGTCGATATAATCTTGCAATCTTTGAACAGCGACTATGCTCAGTTCATAATGACTTTTAATATGACTGGGCAAGATAAGACTCCTATGGAATTGTTGGCCATGCTGAGGACCACTGAAGCAAATATGGTCAAGGGACCTGAGAAAGCTCCCATAATGATGGTGCGCAAGAAAGGTGCTAAGGGAAAGGGGAAATGGAAGGGCAAGAAAAAGGTTACACCGAAAGATCTTAGTCCTTCTAAGCCCTCTTTTAAAAAGGATAAAAAGCCGAAAGGAGATGTCGCAAAGGCTGACAAAAGTGATTGTCACTACTGTCACAAGCCTGGTCACTGGAAGAGAAACTGTCATGCTTACTTGAAGGATCTGAAGAAATTGAAGGGTGTTTAGATTTCTGGATCAGGTATTTATGTTATAGAAGTCAATCTGTCTATTTCTACATCTTGGGTATTGGATATTGGATGTGCTTCTCACATTTGTATAAATGTGCAGGAACTGCAGAAAAGTAGGACTTTGGCTAAGGGAGAAGTGGACCTACGAGTAGGCAATGTAGCAAGAGTTGCTGCTTTAGCCGTAGGAACTTATTATTTATCTTTGCCCTCTGGGCTTGTTTTAGAACTTGAAGACTATTTTTACGTGCCTGCGATTCGCAGAAACATTATTTCTGTTTCTTGTTTGGACAAGAAAGGTTTTTCGTTTATAATAAAGAACAATAGTTGCTCTTTTGCTTTGAATGATTTAACCTATGGTGTTGCGCGTTTATTTAATGGTTTATATGTTCTTGATTTAGATAATCCTGTCTGTAACATAGAAATCAAACGACTTAAAGTTAATGACTCAAATCAAACATACCTCTGGCATTGTCGTCTAGGCCATATAAATGAGAAACACATATCCAAATTACATAAGGATGGATACTTGGATAAGTTTGATTTTGAATCATACGAAAAATGCGAATCTTGTTTGCTTGGTAAGATGACTAAAGCCCCTTTTACTGGTAAGGGTCAAAGGGCCACTGAACGTTTGGAGCTAATACATAGTGATGTATGTGGCCCAATGCGTGTGATGGCTAGAGGAGGCTACTACTACTTCATAACATTTACTGATGACTTCAGTAGATATGGATATGTATATCTTATGAAGAATAAATCCGATTCTTTTGAAAAATTCAAAGAATACAAGGCTGAAGTAGAGAAACAAATAGGCGGAGGTGCAAGTATTAAAATCTTACGATCCGATCGTGGGGGTGAATACTTAAGCACCGAATTTAAAGAGTATTAAAAGAGTGTGGTATTGTATCACAACTCACTCCGCCAGGTACACCTCAATGGAATGGAGTTTTAGAGAGGAGAAATCGTACCCTGTTGGACATGGTACGATCGATGATGAGTCATGCAGATCTTCCAATAAGTTTCTGGGGTTATGCTCTAGAAACAGCGGCTTTCACACTTAACCGTGTTCCAACCAAGAAGGTTCAAAAGACTCCATATGAGAGTGGGAGGAGAAACGGTCAGGCATGAACTTTATGAAAGTTTGGGGATGCAAGGCGTTTGTAAAACATCAAGTATCTGACAAGCTTGGACCTAAATCCGAAGAGTGCAATTTTGTAGGATACCCTAAAGAAACAAAGGCGTATTATTTTTATAGTCCTTCTGAGCAGAAAGTGTTCATTGCTCGAGATGCTGTCTTCATGGAAAGAGATTTTGTTTCCAAAAGAAACAGTGGGAGGACTATAGATCTCGATGAAGATCGAGAACCACAAAATAGCATTGAACCTGAGGTGGAACAAGAGCAGAATAATGATAATGCTCAAGAAACACAGGTTGTTCGTAGATCTGGTAGAATTCGCCATGAGCCAGAGAGATATGGATTTCTTTTGACTCAATGTGGGGATTTGATGCTCATAGATGAAGATGAGCCTCTCACATATCAAGGTGCTATGAACAGTCCAGACTCTAAGAGATGGCTTGAAGCCATGAAATCCGAGATGGATTCCATGTATGAAAACCAAGTTGGGGATTTGGTTGATCCACCTGAAGGGGTAAAACCTGTAGGGTGCAAGTGGGTTTTCAAGAAGAAAACTGACATGGAAGGAAATGTTCAGACCTATAAAGCAAGACTGGTTCCGAAAGGGTTCAAACAAATTCATGGTATTGACTATGATGAAACTTTCTCACCAGTTGCCATGGTCAAGTCCATACGGATTTTGCTTGCAATTGCAGCATTCCATGATTACGAAATCTGGCAAATGGATGTCAAAACAGCTTTCCTTAATGGGAGAGGCAACCTACATTCTAGGAATGAGGATCTATAGAGATAGATCTAAAAGGATGATCGGTCTAAGTCAGAGTACATACATTGATAAGGTTTTGCATCGTTTTGGTATGCAAAATGCTAAATGGGGATATGTCCCTGTGTCTCAAGGGATAACGATCTCTAAAGACCAGTGTCCGAAAACATTAGATGAGAAGGACCACATGAATAAAGTTCCATATGCATCAGCAATTGGATCTATCATGTATGCAATGGTATGTACTCGCCCAGATGTTTCGTATGCTTTGAGCACGACGAGCAGATACCAGTCTAATCCAGGTGAAGGTCACTGGACGGCAGTCAAGAATATTCTAAAGTACCTGAAAAGGACTAAAGATTCATTCTTGGTGTATGGAGGAGAGGAGAAACTGGTTGTAAAGGGTTACACCGATGCAAGTTTCCAAACAGACAGGGATGATACTGTATCACAGTCTGGTATTGTGTTTTGTCTAAATGGAGGTGCTGTAAGCTGGAATAGTTCAAAGCAAGAAGCAGTAGCTGATTCTACAATGGAGGCTGAGTACATTGCAGCTTGTGAAGCGGCTAAGGAGGCAGTTTGGATTCGAAAATTCATTTCTGATTTGGAAGTGGTTCCAACAATAACACTGATATAGTTTGAGAAAAAGAAAAGAACTCGAAAAATACTCAACACACATTCACCCCCCCCCTCTGTGTGATTCCTAGATCATTCATTAACCAACAAGTGGTATCAGAGCAGGCTGTTTAATTCTAAGCAGTAAAAGATCAACAATGAATAATCAAAGGACATGCAATATCAAGATTCCTCAGTTTGATAAAGAGCATTATAATCTATGGAAGATGAAGTTTTTGTTGTTCATAAAAGCAGCAAATCCTTTGTTTCCAGAGATTCTACAGAATGGACCATTCAAACCTGTTGAATCCATTCCAGAATCAACTAAAGGAACCACAACAATTCCAGCTCATTCTGTTCCCAAGGATCCATCTCAATGGAATGAAACAGAGAGAGAGAAGGCTGCTCTTGATAGTAACCTTCAACTAATTATAGTTGACTCAATGGACCTCTCCATGTTTGGAAGCATCTCTGGCTACACTACAGCTAAAGAGATGTGGGAAAGAATAGAGGTATTGTGTGAGGGCACTGATGAAGTGAGGGAGAATAAAAAGCAAATTTTAATCTCTCAGTATGAGGCCTTTATGGCTCAACCAAAAGAAGGCATAACTGATGTCTTTGAGAGATTCAACAAGCTTGTTAATGAGTTGCAGTTGGCTGGCAAAGTTTATTCCACCAAAGAACTTAATATGAAGTTTTTATTGACTGTACCAAATCATCTTGAACCTAGGGTTAACTCCTTGAGGGATAGAGATTTGACTAGAGTATCATATGATGTTTTGTATGGTGTGCTCAAGACTCATGAATTGGAACTGCTACAAAAGAGAGCTATCCAAGCCAATCAGGGCAACATGGTTAACACCTCTTGTGCCTTGATTGTGAATGAGTCTATGAAGGGTTTAGAGACAGCAGCTGGCAAACTCAAGTTGCAAGATAGTGAGCAAGAAGCTGACATAGAGGAGAGTGAAGCTGAAAGCACAGATGAGGATGAATATTTCACCATGGCTGAACTTGAGCAAATGGAAAACACTTCATATGCTTTCATGGCTAGAAAGTTTCTAAATGTTAGGTTCAAAAGAAATCAGCCATTCAAAGCTAAATTTGGTGCAAACTCCTCCAAGCCTTGGGTGAAGAAAAAGTATTCTGGAAACAAGTTCAACAGAGGCTCACCATTTGGTTTTAATAAGAGCAAAAGAGTTGGAGTTGTAGACTGGTCGACAGTGAGATGCTTCAGGTGCCAAGAGCTTGGTCACATGGCTAGTGAATGCAAAAATCCAAAGAAAGATCAAGCATATCTAGCCTTGGAAGCCAAGTATGAGGCTCTTCTTAAAGAGACGTCTGAGAAGAAGAAAAAGGCTGAAGCAAAGGCTTATATTGCTGAAGGAAAGTGCTGGGATGAGACTGGAGATGAGGGAGATGCAGAGTTTTGTAACTATGCATTGATGGCAAATGAAAGTCATGGAGCTTCTTCTTCCAGTCAGGTACCCACACTGATTTCAAAGAATTTATCAATTGAGCAATATAAATCTACTGTTGAAAAACTGAGTGTAGAAATGTTTAATTTGCACACTAGTTTAACTGCATCCAATGAAGAACTTGCTAAGGTAAATGCTAAACATGCAATTCTCTTAGAAAAGAATATTGAGCTAGAAAAAGATGCATGCCAAGCTATTAACCTAAGAGATGAAGTAGAATACTTGAAGAATAAGTTATTATGTGCTAGTCAAATAGAGATTGCTCTAAGAGAAGAACTAAGCACTAATGAACTTAAAATCAAGGCCTATCAGAATGCCTCTATATTAGCTAAAACTTGCTATGATGGTGCTATTAAGAACAAAGTTGCCATTGGCCTAAGCTATGATTCTTTTGACAAGAAAAAGGCTATAAATGTTGATGTTCCTGTAGTGAAGCCTGTGAACAAGAATGCACCTCCAATTCTGAAAAATGCTATTGAACCAATTTTCAGAAAAGTTCAAACATCTGTTGATGAAAATTCAATTGTTATTAGACAAATGTTGAATGATGAGGATGCATCACAGGCTAAGGAACAAAATACATTTACTAAGCCTACTTTAGTAAAGGGTAAAGCCAAGGTCAATGGCAAAGCAAATGAAACTGTATTTGTTAAGCCCATTATTGTTGATAATGCTTTTGATAGTGTGAAGAATAAATTGCATACTCCTGTTAAATGCAATACTATTGTAAAAGAACAGGTACAGAAGAAGAGACAGAACAGAAATGGTAAGTTTGGTGTGAGCAAAGAAAGTGACTATGCTGCAATGGCAAATGCTCCTAGAAAAATATGCCAAATTTGTTCTAGTTCTTATCATCATACACATGCATGCAATAAACCTGCAGTAACCAATACTTTGATGCCTGCATTGTGTGATGTGCCTATTAAATATAGAGTGAATGGCCTATGCGATAGATTTGATTGTATGGCTTGCAACATGAATGTTATGAATAATTGCTATAATCTTAGAAAACAATTCATGAGTGCTAGCTTAGACACTACTATTCACAATGCCAGTACAGAGTCATCAGGACAACTTGAATTCAGGAAGAAGTCTCAACTTGAATTCAGGAAGATGTCTAAGACACCCTCTAAGGCACATGTTGATTTAACTACAAATGTTTCTTCTGTTGTAACTCATGGACCCAACTCTGCTTGGGTACCAAAGAAAAAGTAATTCATTTGTGTTTGCAGGGGACAGGAAAATTGAAGAAAGAAATGTGGATTCTTGACAGTGGATGTTCAGGACACATGACTGGAGAAAAGACCCTGCTATCACAGTTTGAAAAGAAAGCTGGCCCAAATGTTACCTTTGGAGATGACAGCATTGGTATTACATTGGGATATGGCAATTTGATAAATGGAAATGTCATCATTAAAGATGTAGCACTGGTTGAGGGACTCAAGCACAATCTACTTAGCATTGGTCAATTCACTGACAGGGGCTTCAAGGTAGAATTTGATGAAGATGAATGCTTGATTTCCATAAAGAAGACTGGTGTCCTTGCTCTTACAGGAGTAAGGAAAGGAAGCTTGTTTGTTGCTAATCTAAATGCAACAAATGAGAAAGAGATGTGTTGTTTCTACACAAGAGCTGATGAACAAGAATGCATTCTATGGCATAAGAAACTATCTCATCTCAACTACAAGGCAATTAACACTCTTGTGAAAAGGGAGTTAGTAAGAGGCATGCCTGCACATGAATTCATTCATGAAGGAGTGCGTGAGGCTTGTCAAAAAGGGAAATTCAAGAGGTCAAGTCACAAATCAAAAAATGTGTCTTCAATCACAAAACCTCTTCAACTGATTCACATGGATCTATTTGGCCCTGTGAACAAAATGTCAATCTCAAGAAAGAAGTATGCCTTAGTGATAGTTGATGACTATACAAGGTATACTTGGGTAAAATTCCTTTCAACAAAAGATGAGGCTCCACAATTAATCATTGAGCACATCAAGAGAGTCAACAAGGAAGCTGAAGCTAGAAGAGAAAGTGTAGCCACAATTAGAAGTGATAATGGAACAGAATTCAAGAATGCTATGCTTGAAGAATTCTGTAAAGAGACTGGAATTACACAACAGTTCTCTGCACCCAGAACACCTCAACAAAATGGTGTGGTGGAAAGAAAGAATAGGACTCTAATTGAAGCTGGAAGAACAATGCTCCTTGATGCAAAGCTTCCTACATGCTTTTGGGCTGAAGCTGTGTACACTGCATGCTACATACAAAACAGAGCTTTAGTCAACAAAGACACAAGAAAGACTCCTTACAATTTGATGACTGGAATCAAGCCTTCCTTAAAGCATCTACATGTTTTTGGAAGCAAATGCTTTGTGCTCAAAGACAATTCAGAATATGTTGGGAAATTTGATGCCAAAGCATTTGATGGAATTTTCTTGGGATACTCACTAGACAGGACAGCCTATAGAGTGTATATCCATGAACAACAAAAGGTGATGGAGAGTACAGATGTGACTGTTGGTTAATGAATGATCTAGGAATCACACAGAGGGGGGGGTGAATGTGTGTTGAGTGTTTTTGAGTTCTTTTCTTTTTCTCAAACTATATCAGTGTTAATGTTGTTTAGCAATTGAACAATTGTGTGTGAATGTTAATTCTGCGGAATGAATAAACATAAACTGTAAGAACCCAGATTTTTGATAGAATTAAAACTTTTTAGTATGTAATAATATGGGAATGAATAGTGGTTATGACTGCGATGTAACGAATGTCTATTAAATGAATGGAATGGATTTGAATTCAATTATTTACATGTCATGCAGAATACTTTTGGTTGACGGCATAGGTAAGAATGATCTATCTCCTAAGGATATAAGTATATTACTTCAAGTAAGATTATTCTTGTGTCATCCAAATCAATATCTATTATAAGTCCAGCGGTTCCGTAAAAAGGTTAAGAAGCACTCGAGAGTGAACCAGGTTCATTTTCCTAATTATAGGAATTAAATAAAAATAAGTGATGAATAGTGATTTTGGTGGAATTTGGAATATTATTATAATAATGATATACCCGGTATTCGGAACGGATTTCTGAGTTCGTATTAGTGATCCAGGAAGAAAATAAGTGTATGTAAAAGCCGTCGGATTCAGAAAAAGAGCACTTTTATTTTCTCCGAGATTTCCCTGGACACTACAAGACTTAAGGAGTTATAAAAGGGAATTAAGGAATTTAAATTCGAGAAGTATTAAGTAAGATGAAGAATAGTATTAGAAATATTAAGAAGGTTTTCGGTAAAACCCTAACTAGAAACGAATGAGTTATTCCCTCGAACGATCAACGAACAAGCAAGGAAATTGAGTAATACCCGGACAAAGGAACGAATAAATAACCAAGAGACAAACAAGTGCAATTGGTGGGAAAAGGAGAAACCCAAGTAACATCCTTATAAGTCAACTACAAGATGAGTGGTGTAATTGCATTCTTGCAAAAATGGAGTTGTTTGTTGTAGTGCCAACACTTGGCCCAATGAAGAAGCAACAAGTGGCACCATTGGATTGCCAACAACACATTAAAAGAGATGCATCCATTATATATGCAAGGGTTATACATGTATTAGCCATAAATCACCAAAACAAAACAAACCACCACCATTTTTCTCCATTTCTTCATAAAAATCTGCCCATTCTTAGCTAATTGGAAGTCCAACTTCCAACCATCACTTGTTCTTCAAATTTTTATGGTAAGTACTACATATCATGGTAATGATCTCCTAGAAATTTCAGCTTCAAATTCATCTTTTATCATTTTCAAATAAATCATCAAAGATGATGATGAATAGTGTTCTTCATAAACTAACTTTTATTTCTTGATTTCTTTTGATTATTCAAGCTATACTAAGGCTAGATAAGGGCTAAACAAGGCTTGATAAGTTCATACATACACCAAGGAAGGTATACCACTCTTGAAAACCAAGCTCTTAGTTTAAGTTTTGGTATTTTAGATGAGTTATATGGATTTAATGCATGTTTAGGACCTTAAGATTATGATTGGGATTTATTAAATGTGAAATTAGTTTAGATGAACGGAAAGACATTGCTTGGTCTTAGTTCATGGTTGAATAACATGTAAATGTTGTTTGGAGTGGAAACTATGATTATTGGATGGTTTGAAATTTGGAAATCATGTAAACATAGCCGTCGTAATGCCCGATTGTCGTTAGCCTTAAGAAACCGTGATTAGCAGTAGCATGAACACACTGTCCAGTCTCGGATTTTGCCATGAAAGGCTAGATTATGTTATAAGCTTCGTTTTGATATAAAGATCACGTGAAACGGACTTACGGTTTAGGATTTATGACTAAATTACTAAAAGTAGTTCGAATCCGTAAACAAAAGTTCGTAACTGAAATTGAACCCTCGTAAGCAATGTAACGTCATGGCGAATCTTGGTAAATAAATACTAGGGGTAAGAAGGAAGGTGTGAAAGAAAACCGTATGTCAAAAAGAGCATTTTTCGATTTATTAAAAATGTTCGAGTCAAGGTTAAACGAGAACGAACCCCTAAAAGACGACTCTTTTATAACTTTGGTAAAACGCTTAGAAAACGGGCGATAAAACTCGGAGTAAAATATTGGTTCATAACGATCAACCTTAGAACTCATATGACTTAAGTATGTCCCAAGTATAAGTGCAGTGACATGTCGTATTAACGAACGAATGTCGGGTCGGATCAGTGATAATAAGTAATCCACTAAAAGGGGTATAACGAGATGACTCGAGAACGTGTTTCGATTTAAGTATAACTTAACGTTTAATATGTTAAGTGATTAATCCCGAATGCCTTGGCTATTTATAGATCACCAGGCTGAACCGGGACCCGCTACCACTACCCCTTACCGTACTCGACTACCAGGCAAGTTTCAATTCCCTTCTTTTAGGCTGTTGTTGTGATTGAATAAATATATATATATGATTGCTGATATACATATGCCATTGCATGCATGCCTACTTTCAAGTTGAATTGATATACTTGTTCCCTAAATGTTATTGTTGGCTTATAAGCTAGATAGTTATATATCAGTTATAAGCCGGTTATTGTAAGACCCTCATAGAAGGGCGTATATATCTTATTAATCAAAAATAGACCGGGAGTCAATATTCCTTGATATATCGAGATTACCTCGGAAGAAAATATTTAAGTAAATATTTTCTATTATTTGGGCGACGAATATTATTTGAATATTCGTTCGAGACTAATTATTTTGACGATCCTTACTTCAAATAATTATTTGAACGTAACTATTCAACGAATAATATTTCTCAATATTCATTCAGAGTCGAATTGATTATCGACTATTATTTCGAATATTCTTCTAAAGATGAGACTATTAAATGAATATTATTTTGGATATTCTTTTAGATTATTATTTTATTAAATCAATATTACTTTTGAATATTCATTTAAGATATTAAATACTTGATGAATATTATTTTAATATTCATCTGAAGCTTGATTTAATTATCGAATATTATTTCGAATATTCCTTAAGGCTTGGATTACTAAATGAATATTACTTGATATTCATTTAGGATATTATTCATTAAATGAATATTACTTTTGAATATTCATTTAAATTCCTAATTAATCATGAATATTACCTTAAATATTCTTTTCAGGTCTTATTAATTAATGAATATTGTTTTGAATATTCATTTAAATATTTATTTATTCAATAAATATTCTCCTGATATTTCTTCAGGGATTATTTTGAGAAATACTCTGATTAAAAATATTCTTTCATATTCCCAAATATTCTTTCAATATTTTAACTCAATAAATATTCTCTGAATATTTACTCCATACTTAGAATAATCTCGATAAGGTTAATCTTCTTCGATTATTACAGAAGATATTTCGAAGTCATATTATTATTAATCTTATATCAAGAAAGGTTCCCAGACATCATTCATCTTTGAGTCTATCTTCTTAATAATAAGGGAACCTTACTTGGAAAAATGTTATTTATCTTGTCGACTTCCCGGTCATAAAGTATTCCCTTCACCCGCAACTCGGGTGCTGTTGACTTATTAAGTCGTTGTTTACCTTCTCATCTTTCGAGGGGTAAGATTACTGGAACAAGTTGATATCCGTTACCAAGTAATAGCTTGGGAGTTATTGGTAAATTTTCCTTTCCAACTAGATACGACTACTTTGTGGAGTCTTATCAACAAGTATTATACTTGGGGAAAGGGGGACGAACGTTATATTCAGAATCATGAACTCTATTTGAACTAGGAGTCGTGTAAGAGGCCGAGTAGCGCCGGTCCATCCCCTTGGCCCAACCGTTGGCTGGGGAGAGCTAGTAAGGCGGTAGACAAGTAAAGCCGTCAGTTCTTCCTTCTACCGGTAGTAAATCTAAATTGAGCTGTACGATCTCGACTGATCATCAAGATTGGAACAGCGGGCGCGGTGAATACTCCATCATTGGTTCATCATCCAAATTCATTTATTTCCTGCAACATGATTACTGTTGGCAGAGTTGGAAAAGAGTCATAACTGGAATTGCAACCCTTTCTTGCACGTTCCTCTTCTTAATAACGATAATAATATCTCGCTTACCTTGGTGTAGCAGATATTTCTTCAAACAAATACTTTAAGTTACCTTGTAACTTCATCGTTCATATGATACTGGCATCATTTCCGTAAATGCATGGCATATGGTTTAAAAGATAGCTTTGAACTGTTTTAAATTATCGTTCAGTTATATATTTGTTGGTGGGCTTTCGCTCACCCTTGCCTTGTTTATATTATGTCACAACAACAGCTAGGACAGATGGCTCGCGTCAGGCGCACTCGGCGCAAGCAGGTTACCCGACCCACCGGACTACCCGCTGAGATGCTAGCCGCCATTGCTGAGGTAGCATAGTTAGACAGCTTTTGTTTCCTGTTTAACTATATGTATAATTAATGTAATCAACGGCAAAACGTTTAAACCTATGATGTTATCCTTTTGGGATTGTAATAACTTTTATTCGTAACCCTTTAATGTAAGACTTATTTCAATTTCATCTCTGGGACTATAACTGTTGTGTGTGTGAGTGGTAATTATTGTGGGGTCACAGCATGTGATTTATTTATTGTGGACTCAAGTCAAGTATTATGAATGGATGTAAGACCGTAACCACCAGATCCCTGACCCCGGATCTGGGGGTGTTACAGAGATGGTATCAGAGCGAGAGTTATATATCCCAAGAGATGATACGACGTTATATAATAATAAATTCAATAATATAATAAGAACCCTTGCCAGGTTCACCTAAAACCCTTACGGGAACTTTTTAAGTATCATGATAGTAACATAGTTCGTCTTGTCGGCCCAGGAGGCAGCTGCGAGACAGCATGATGAGGACATGTTCCGGACTAGGGACCCATACTATGAGCACTTGCCTGAGGAGGATACTGAGCCTGAGGAGGAGGTCCAGGATGATGCTGACACAGATGTTGTTGAGACTGAGGGGGAGGAGGACCCGGAGGGGATCCAGACAGGACAGGATGCTGAGTTAGTGGTTGAGGATGATGATTATTGGGTTATGACTGAGTTCAGGACTATGGGAGATGACACTGACATGACCACGGATCAGGTGGTGCCGGTGGATGAGGGTGTTGAGGGAGATATAGATGAGCCAGTGGTTGGTGCTGTAGGGAGTTCTGGACTTTTTGTGCCACTCCTCCCTGTTGAGAGAGCCCCTACCCCACCACCACTACCTGTGAGCCCCTACCCCGACGAGTTTGAGGAGCTTACCCCAGAGCCCCAGCAGACAGAGACTGCCGCTCCAGCTGAGCCATCCACCCCACCTCATGCCCCGATAGGAGGAGTCCCAGTATGTGTTCACAACTTGATTGTGAACGGGCTTTATAGAGAGTTGTCTGTGGCAGATGCCAGGTTGGCAGAGTCTAGGAGTGAGTTAGCAGCAGAGAGAGCCGCTCGGGTGAGGGTGCGACAGTTGCCTACTGATGGGCATGGTAGGGTAGACAGAGCAGCGGCTGAGGAGGTTTTCCGCATCGCCATGGGGAGGGTTCGGAGGATGTTTCGTCGTGGCGGCTGATTTCAGATGTGGTGATGCAGTGGTCTAGTTGTCTAGTCATGTACGGACATAGTAGTGCCGGCTTTTGTAGGGATGGTTTTCTTGTACTTGTTTTCCCTTTTTGCAGACTAGACAGATAGACAGCATATTTCACTTTTGACTTGTTGTTGTTGTTAGGATGGCTGTACTTTAAACTATCGTTGTAACTCGGATGTTGTACCTTTTCGGTACCTGGTATATATTTGTTTCCATTTCAGTCATTACAATTTTGTTGGGAAGTGATCACGAGTTTATTAGCATATGTATTACTTTTTCGATTAAGTTTCCATGAGATATAAAACTGTGGGATTTTAAAACCCAATCATGTAAAGAAATGTGCAAGGAAAAATCCTCTAAAACAGATCAGTGAACCTAATGTATAACTTTCCAAATTTTCAGTAAAATGCCTCCAAGACGAATGGGCACTAGGGCTAACCCCCGCGAATCTACTGACCAAGAAAGTCACAACCAACACGAGGAAAACCGTGAAAGTAGTGAGGAACAAGATCAGGACTATAATGAGCAAGAAGATTCCCAGTATGGAGCAGAGGATGAACCCCTGTACTCTGAAGAATTTGAAAGGGAAATAGAGGGTGGAGAAACTGAAGTAGAACAGGAAGGGGAGATTCAGGGCGGAAACCCCATGGGCCAGTTTATGGATCTACTTAGGCAGAATTTGAACCAATACCCCCAACCACCACCAAGCAACAACACTTCAGTGGCAAATTCCTTTAGGGCCTTTAAGTCCCTTAAGCCCCCAGAGTTCCACGGATCGGCTGATCCCGTTGAGGCGAGGGCCTGGATCAAAGAAATGGAAAAGTCTTTTGAGATTCTGAGTATCAATGAGGCTCAGAAGACTGTTTTTGCTACTTACCTACTAAAGGGAGAGGCCAATTATTGGTGGGAAGCCAAGAAAAACATGGAGACTGATGCTGTCATAGCCTGGGAAAGGTTCAAACAATTATTCCTGGAAAAGTACTTCCCGAAGTTCATGAAAACCCAGATGGAACTTAAGTTCTTGGAACTGAAACAGAACAATATGTCAGTGGCTGACTATGAGGCTAAATTTACTGAGCTATCAAGATTTGTGCCAGAGTTTGTAGACACAGAAGAGAAGAAAGCTAACAGGTTTCAACAAGGGCTGAAACAGTGGATCCAGAATAGGGTGGCTGTTTTAGAGATTACAGATTATGCCACCTTGGTGCAGAAGGCAACCATTGTGGAGGCTGGTAGTGATCAGATGCAGAGAGAGAGAGAGAAAGGGGGGATAAAGAGAAAGCATGTTAGTATGGGCGGAAGATCCGCTGGAGGAAAACCCCCAACCAAGTTTAATCGAGGAGCGGTTTCCCTACCAAGGAGGAGTGTAGGGTTTAAACCATCTGCGAGTGTGAGTGTGAGCCAGGGCGGCCACCAATCAGGAATGTCCCGTTCCAACCCTTCTCGACCTCCATTGCCATTGTGTGCTACTTGTGGGAAGAGGCACTCCGGGGTGTGCAACCTGAAGCAGATAAACTGTTATAAGTGTGGGCGAGCTGGGCATTATGCTACCGCTTGCACCACGGTCATCCCTAACAGCACAACCTGTTTCCAGTGTGGACAGCGAGGGCACATGAGGAAGGATTGCCCAAAGAGCAAACCAGCAGCATCAGGAGCAAGCAAGGTTGCCTCAAATAGGCCACCAACTGCTAGGACTTTCAATATGTCAGTACAAGATGCCGTGAGGGACACAGATGTGATAGCAGGTACTTTTTCTCTTAATTCAGTCAGTGCTAATGTCTTATTTGATTCAGGAGCAACTAAGTCTTTTATATCTAGAGATTTTGCGCATAACTTGAAACTTAAAACCCAGCAACTAAGAGATTCCTTACAAGTAGAAATAGCTAATCAGGAAATCGTACCGGTTAATCAAATTCACCCCGATTGTAAGCTAGAAATAGGAGGACGATCCTTCTATGTCGATTTAATTCCTTTTAAGCTAGGGGAATTCGATGTCATTTTGGGTATGGATTGGTTGTCTCGCAATGATGCGCAGATAGATTGTAAAGGGAAAAAGGTTAAGTTGAAAACCCCAGGGAAGAAAGAAATAGTGTTTAAAGGGATGCGACAGACCCAGAAAATTCTGACCATGGCGCAAACCAAGAGATTGTTACGAAAAGGGAACGAGGCTTATTTAGCCTACGTTATAGATACTCAGAAGGAAGTGCCAAGATTGCAGGACATTCTGGTAGTTAATGAGTTCGAGGACGTGTTCCCACAAGATCTTCCTGGACTACCACCTGATAGGGTAATTGAGTTTGCCATCGAATTAGCCCCGGGGACGGCGCCAGTTTCGAAGGCCCCGTACCGACTAGCCCCAGTAGAAATGAAGGAGCTAGCTAAACAATTACAGGAATTGTTGGATAAGGGCATGATAAGGCCCAGTGTGTCGCCTTGGGGCGCACCAGTGTTGTTTGTTAAGAAAAAGGATGGAAGTATGAGGTTATGCATCGACTACAGAGAATTGAACAAGCTAACCATAAAGAATAAGTATCCATTGCCCAGGATAGACGATTTGTTTGACCAGCTAAGAGGAGCTGAATACTTCTCTAAGATTGATTTGAGAACGGGATATCACCAACTGAAGATCAAACCTGAAGATATCCCGAAGACTGCATTCCGCACCAGATATGGACATTATGAGTTCTTAGTTATGTCGTTTGGATTGACCAACGCCCCAGCAGCCTTCATGGACCTAATGAATAGGGTGTTCAAGGAATATTTGGACAAATTCGTGATAGTTTTCATTGATGATATTCTCATCTACTCAAAGACAGAGGCAGAACACGCTGAACATTTAAGGATAACCTTAGAAATACTCAGGAAGGAGCAGTTATATGCCAAGTTCTCCAAGTGTGAGTTTTGGAAAAATGAGGTACAATTCTTAGGGCACGTGATCAATAGAGAAGGAGTGTTGGTTGACCCCTCCAAGATAGAAGCAGTTTCAAACTGGGAACGGCCAACTACTCCAACCGAGGTGAGGAGTTTCATTGGACTGGCCGGATATTACAGGAGATTTGTCCAAGACTTTGCGAAACTCGCAGCTCCATTAACTCGACTTACCCGTAAAACCGAGAAATTTGAATGGACTGAGAAATGCGAGAAGAGTTTCCAGGAGTTAAAGAAGAGGCTGGTGACAGCCCCAGTGCTGGCATTACCTGATGGAAAAGGAGATTTCGTGATTTACAGTGACGCTTCGCATAAAGGACTGGGATGCGTGCTTATGCAGCACGGCAAGGTAATAGCGTATGCGTCTAGGCAATTGAAGGATTATGAAGTCAGATATCCCACGCATGATCTAGAACTAGCAGCCATAGTCTTCGCTTTAAAGATTTGGAGACACTACCTGTATGGGGAAAAATGCGAGATTTACACAGACCATAAGAGCCTCAAATACATTTTCACTCAGAAAGAGCTTAACATGCGCCAGAGGAGGTGGTTAGAGTTAATCAAGGATTACGACTGTGAAATTCGATATCACCCGGGTAAAGCCAATGTGGTGGCTGACGCCCTTAGTCGGAAAGAGAAGCTCAAGATGATAACTTCAGAGAAAGAGCTAGTGAAGGATTTTGAGAAGTTGGAAATCGAGGTTAAGTTACCTGAAGAGGGCCAAGAAAAGTTGATGGAAATTAGAATCCAACCTCCATTGCTAGAAAAGATTAGACTGTGCCAGGAACGGATGATGGAGGAAGAAAAGAACTCCACAGAAGAGCTAATGACCGGGGAGGAAATTAAGTGCGAAAGAGACAAGGAAGGGATCATGAGGTACACGTACAGGATATGGATCCCAAATGTTCAGGAGCTCAAGGATGAGATTTTAAATGAGGCACACAACTCAAGATACTCAGTGCACCCCGGTAGCACTAAAATGTATAGGGATTTGAAGGAGTATTACTGGTGGCCCAATATGAAAAAGGACGTAGCAGAGTGGGTAAGCAGATGCTTGACCTGCCAACGAGTGAAGGCAGAGCACCAGAGACCCAGCGGACTTCTACATCCCTTAGAGATTCCAGAATGGAAATGGGAACATATAGCCATGGATTTCGTAGTAGGTTTACCCAGGACCAAGGCTAATCATGACACCATATGGGTAATTGTAGATCGACTGACGAAATCGGCTCACTTTCTCCCGATCAACGAAAGGTACACGGTCGATAGACTAGTGGACATCTACTTAAAAGAGATAGTGGCGCGACAAGGAGTCCCAGTCGCAATAGTATCCGATCGAGATCCTAGATTTAACTCCAGGTTTTGGAGAAGTTTTCAAGAATGTGTAGGGACCCGGCTGAACATAAGCACAGCCTACCACCCCCAGACAGATGGGCAAAGTGAAAGGACCATCCAAACACTAGAGGATATGTTGAGAGTCTGCGCGATAGACTTCAAGGGGAGTTGGGATGATCACTTGCCATTGGTTGAGTTCTCCTATAATAACAGTTATCATTCAAGCATTGGGATGCCACCTTATGAGGCCCTTTATGGAAGAAAATGTCGATCTCCCTTGCATTGGGATGAAGTTGGAGAGCGAAAGATGCTCGGGCCCGAAGTGGTCCAACGAACTAAAGATGCAGTAGATCTAATCAGAGGACGGTTGGTAGCAGCCCAGGATCGACAAAAGAAATATGCCGACTTAGCTCGGAAAGGCAAGGAATACGAGGTAGGGGACCTAGTGTTCTTGAAAGTGTCACCTTGGAAAGGTTTAATGAGATTTGGGAAGAAAGGAAAGCTGAGTCCCAGATACATTGGACCATTTGAGATCTTGAGACGAATTGGGGAACTAGCTTATGAACTCGCATTGCCCCCGAATCTACAGCAGGTGCACAATGTGTTCCATGTTTCGATGCTGAGGAAGTATAATCCGGATGCTAAGCATATTGTAGAGTATGAGCAAGTGGACATGCAACCAGACCTGACCTATGTGGAGCAACCTGTGGAAATCATAGACCGGAAAGAACAAGTGCTCCGAAACAAGGTCATTCAGCTAGTCAGAGTTTTGTGGCAGAACCACAATGTAGAAGAATCCACCTGGGAACTTGAAGGCGCAATGCAAGAAAAGTACCCCCACTTGTTTTCAAACTGATTCCGGGACGGAATCCTTTTAAGGAGGGGAGACTGTAAGAACCCAGATTTTTGATAGAATTAAAACTTTTTAGTATGTAATAATATGGGAATGAATAGTGGTTATGACTGCGATGTAACGAATGTCTATTAAATGAATGGAATGGATTTGAATTCAATTATTTACATGTCATGCAGAATACTTTTGGTTGACGGCATAGGTAAGAATGATCTATCTCCTAAGGATATAAGTATATTACTTCAAGTAAGATTATTCTTGTGTCATCCAAATCAATATCTATTATAAGTCCAGCGGTTCCGTAAAAAGGTTAAGAAGCACTCGAGAGTGAACCAGGTTCATTTTCCTAATTATAGGAATTAAATAAAAATAAATGATGAATAGTGATTTTGGTGGAATTTGGAATATTATTATAATAATGATATACCCGGTATTCGGAACGGATTTCTGAGTTCGTATTAGTGATCCAGGAAGAAAATAAGTGTATGTAAAAGCCGTCGGATTCAGAAAAAGAGCACTTTTATTTTCTCCGAGATTTCCCTGGACACTACAAGACTTAAGGAGTTATAAAAGGGAATTAAGGAATTTAAATTCGAGAAGTAATAAGTAAGATGAAGAATAGTATTAGAAATATTAAGAAGGTTTTCGGTAAAACCCTAACTAGAAACGAATGAGTTATTCCCTCGAACGATCAACGAACAAGCAAGGAAATTGAGTAATACCCGGACAAAGGAACGAATAAATAACCAAGAGACAAACAAGTGCAATTGGTGGGAAAAGGAGAAACCCAAGTAACATCCTTATAAGTCAACTACAAGATGAGTGGTGTAATTGCATTCTTGCAAAAATGGAGTTGTTTGTTGTAGTGCCAACACTTGGCCCAATGAGGAAGCAACAAGTGGCACGATTGGATTGCCAACAACACATTAAAAGAGATGCATCCATTATATATGCAAGGGTTATACATGTATTAGCCATAAATCACCAAAACAAAACAAACCACCACCATTTTTCTCCATTTCTTCATAAAAATCTGCCCATTCTTAGCTAATTGGAAGTCCAACTTCCAACCATCACTTGTTCCTCAAATTTTTATGGTAAGTACTACATATCATGGTAATGATCTCCTAGAAATTTCAGCTTCAAATTCATCTTTTATCATTTTCAAATAAATCATCAAAGATGATGATGAATAGTGTTCTTCATAAACTAACTTTTATTTCTTGATTTCTTTTGATTATTCAAGCTATACTAAGGCTAGATAAGGGCTAAAAAAGGCTTGATAAGTTCATACATACACCAAGGAAGGTATACCACTCTTGAAAACCAAGCTCTTAGTTTAAGTTTTGGTATTTTAGATGAGTTATATGGATTTAATGCATGTTTAGGACCTTAAGATTATGATTGGGATTTATTAAATGTGAAATTAGTTTAGATGAACGGAAAGACATTGCTTGGTCTTAGTTCATGGTTGAATAACATGTAAATGTTGTTTGGAGTGGAAACTATGATTATTGGATGGTTTGAAATTTGGAAATCATGTAAACATAGCCGTCGTAATGCCCGATTGTCGTTAGCCTTAAGAAACCGTGATTAGCAGTAGCATGAACACACTGTCCAGTCTCGGATTTTGCCATGAAAGGCTAGATTATGTTATAAGCTTCGTTTTGATATAAAGATCACGTGAAACGGACTTACGGTTTAGGATTTATGACTAAATTACTAAAAGTAGTTCGAATCCGTAAACAAAAGTTCGTAACTGAAATTGAACCCTCGTAAGCAATGTAACGTCATGGCGAATCTTGGTAAATAAATACTAGGGGTAAGAAGGAAGGTGTGAAAGAAAACCGTATGTCAAAAAGAGCATTTTTCGATTTATTAAAAATGTTCGAGTCAAGGTTAAACGAGAACGAACCCCTAAAAGACGACTCTTTTATAACTTTGGTAAAACGCTTAGAAAACGGGCGATAAAACTCGGAGTAAAATATTGGTTCGTAACGATCAACCTTAGAACTCATATGACTTAAGTATGTCCCAAGTATAAGTGCAGTGACATGTCGTATTAACGAACGAATGTCGGGTCGGATCAGTGATAATAAGTAATCCACTAAAAGGGGTATAACGAGATGACTCGAGAACGTGTTTCGATTTAAGTATAACTTAACGTTTAATATGTTAAGTGATTAATCCCGAATGCCTTGGCTATTTATAGATCACCAGGCTGAACCGGGACCCGCTACCACTACCCCTTACCGTACTCGACTACCAGGCAAGTTTCAATTCCCTTCTTTTAGGCTGTTGTTGTGATTGAATAAATATATATATATATATGATTGCTGATATACATATGCCATTGCATGCATGCCTACTTTAAAGTTGAATTGATATACTTGTTCCCTAAATGTTATTGTTGGCTTATAAGCTAGATAGTTATATATCAGTTATAAGCCGGTTATTGTAAGACCCTCATAGAAGGGCGTATATATCTTATTAATCAAAAATAGACCGGGAGTCAATATTCCTTGATATATCGAGATTACCTCGGAAGAAAATATTTAAGTAAATATTTTCTATTATTTGGGCGACGAATATTATTTGAATATTCGTTCGAGACTAATTATTTTGACGATCCTTACTTCAAATAATTATTTGAACGTAACTATTCAACGAATAATATTTCTCAATATTCATTCAGAGTCGAATTGATTATCGACTATTATTTCGAATATTCTTCTAAAGATGAGACTATTAAATGAATATTATTTTGGATATTCTTTTAGATTATTATTTTATTAAATCAATATTACTTTTGAATATTCATTTAAGATATTAAATACTTGATGAATATTATTTTAATATTCATCTGAAGCTTGATTTAATTATCGAATATTATTTCGAATATTCCTTAAGGCTTGGATTACTAAATGAATATTACTTGATATTCATTTAGGATATTATTCATTAAATGAATATTACTTTTGAATATTCATTTAAATTCCTAATTAATCATGAATATTACCTTAAATATTCTTTTCAGGTCTTATTAATTAATGAATATTGTTTTGAATATTCATTTAAATATTTATTTATTCAATAAATATTCTCCTGATATTTCTTCAGGGATTATTTTGAGAAATACTCTGATTAAAAATATTCTTTCATATTCCCAAATATTCTTTCAATATTTTAACTCAATAAATATTCTCTGAATATTTACTCCATACTTAGAATAATCTCGATAAGGTTAATCTTCTTCGATTATTACAGAAGATATTTCGAAGTCATATTATTATTAATCTTATATCAAGAAAGGTTCCCAGACATCATTCATCTTTGAGTCTATCTTCTTAATAATAAGGGAACCTTACTTGGAAAAATGTTATTTATCTTGTCGACTTCCCGGTCATAAAGTATTCCCTTCACCCGCAACTCGGGTGCTGTTGACTTATTAAGTCGTTGTTTACCTTCTCATCTTTCGAGGGGTAAGATTACTGGAACAAGTTGATATCCGTTACCAAGTAATAGCTTGGGAGTTATTGGTAAATTTTCCTTTCCAACTAGATATGACTACTTTGTGGAGTCTTATCAACAAGTATTATACTTGGGGAAAGGGGGACGAACGTTATATTCAGAATCATGAACTCTATTTGAACTAGGAGTCGTGTAAGAGGCCGAGTAGCGCCGGTCCATCCCCTTGGCCCAACCGTTGGCCGGGGAGAGCTAGTAAGGCGGTAGACAAGTAAAGCCGTCAGTTCTTCCTTCTACCGGTAGTAAATCTAAATTGAGCTGTACGATCTCGACTGATCATCAAGATTGGAACAGCGGGCGCGGTGAATACTCCATCATTGGTTCATCATCCAAATTCATTTATTTCCTGCAACATGATTACTGTTGGCAGAGTTGGAAAAGAGTCATAACTGGAATTGCAACCCTTTCTTGCAAGTTCCTCTTCTTAATAACGATAATAATATCTCGCTTACCTTGGTGTAGCAGATATTTCTTCAAACAAATACTTTAAGTTACCTTGTAACTTCATCGTTCATATGATACTGGCATCATTTCCGTAAATGCATGGCATATGGTTTAAAAGATAGCTTTGAACTGTTTTAAATTATCGTTCAGTTATATATTTGTTGGTGGGCTTTCGCTCACCCTTGCCTTGTTTATATTATGTCACAACAACAGCTAGGACAGATGGCTCGCGTCAGGCGCACTCGGCGCAAGCAGGTTACCCGACCCACCGGACTACCCGCTGAGATGCTAGCCGCCATTGCTGAGGTAGCATAGTTAGACAGCTTTTGTTTCCTGTTTAACTATATGTATAATTAATGTAATCAACGGCAAAACGTTTAAACCTATGATGTTATCCTTTTGGGATTGTAATAACTTTTATTCGTAACCCTTTAATGTAAGACTTATTTCAATTTCATCTCTGGGACTATAACTGTTGTGTGTGTGAGTGGTAATTATTGTGGGGTCACAGCATGTGATTTATTTATTGTGGACTCAAGTCAAGTATTATGAATGGATGTAAGACCGTAACCACCAGATCCCTGACCTCGGATCTGGGGGTGTTACATAAACAAACAATCTTTACTGGGAAATTAACTTTGGATTAATTTCGAAGTGTTGCTACAACCTGGGTTTGTAAAGTACAAACTCAGCTAAGATGCACTAGATAAGTTTTTCACTAAACTCTCTAAGAACTTGTAAAGAACTAACTGCTGAAGTAAAGGACTTAAGATACTTATAGATTGTATCCAAGTAGAATTATTACAGTGATGTCATACTAGGAAATAGCACTCGAGTTATGAGTTACCACTTGCTAATAAAAGAAGACTGCAACTTGATGTTCTTTTAACTTATGCACATAAGTCTTCACTTCTGCAGTTTCTCTGGGATACTCCCCAAAGTTTGTGTGCTGTTGTAGGCTTTTCCAGTTACACACTTGAGTAATTGTTGCAACTACACAAGGTGTCAGGTTTCTTGTCTGTAGATATCTAGTTCAACTTGGTTTGATGTGCAGTTCCAGAAATATCTTAGTATCCATTCGATTAGTCTGTAAATATCTCAATACTGTTTGATCAATTCGATAAGTGATACTTATTGAATAACTGTATGTAGACTTCTCGATAGGCTTCTTTGGACTTGTCGAATAGTTCATTCCTTGAGACTTCTCGAATAGAGCATTTTGGAGATAGTTCTCGAATGACACTTCTCGAACAGCTAGTTCTCGAATAGTCTACTTCTCGAATGTGACTTCTCGAGTTGATGACTTCTCGAATAGCACTTCTCGAATAGACATTTCTCGAATGAGACACTTCTCGAATAGCTTTATGAATCCAGGACTTCTCGAATAGCAATATTTAGACTTGTCGAATCAGAGTACTTCTCGAACAAGCTATTTGCTACTTCTCGAATCCATACTTAGATACTTCTTGAACCAGCTACTTCTCGAATAGCATAGTTGGACTTCTCGAATCAGGACTTTAGAAAATGTTTCCATTCTTCTGCAATTCTTTATTGTTGTTTTTCTTTTATCTAGGGCATGATCATAAAAAGATCTTCTTCTAGACTGTAGACAAACAATTACAGAAATACAAAGTACAGAATTAGTCCTAATCTAAGTTTGTTTCCAAAATTCCAAAATTAATACAAGTACCATGTACAGTAAATTTTGTTTCCAAAATTCCAAAATTAATACAAGTAGCATGTACAGTAAATTTCTTCTCAAAATTTTGTTTCCAAAATTCCAAGCTGCAATATTAAATTAATACAAGTACCATGTACAGTAAATTTTGAAATTTATAAAATATTCCAAATTATCTTTACTAATCAAATATTAACTATTTGACTAACAGAGATAGCATTACTGCAACAATTTTAACAGACATTTATTTTTCAAACAAGATCATGATGAATTGAGCATACCAATTTCACTAACAAGCCTAGTGAAGGTAGATTCCATCAATGGTTTTGTAAAAATATCTGCTAATTGTTTTTTTGTAGGGACATAATGCAATTCAATTGTGCCTTTAGATGCATGTTCCCTAATGAAATGGTACCTTATATCAATGTGCTTTGTCATGGAGTGGTTGACTGGATTGGCTGTAATGGAGATAGCACTTGTGTTGTCACACATGATAGGAATTCTTTCCAGAGTGAATCCATAAATCATCAGTTGATTCCTTATCCATAACAGTTGAGCACAACAACTTCCAGCAGCAATGTATTCTGCCTCAGCTATGGAAGTTGATACAGATTGTTGTTTCTTGCTGTACCATGAAACCAGCTTTTGACCAAGGAATTGGCAGCTTCCAGAAGTGCTCTTCCTGTCAACTCTGCATCCAGCATAATCAGCATCAGTGTATCCAACTAGATTGAATCCAGTGTCTTTTGGATACCATAAGCCAAGATTTGGTGTGCCCTTTAGATATCTGAAAATTCTTTTAATGGCCACCATGTGAGACTCTTTGGGATTTGCTTGGAACCTTGCACATAGACATGTAGAAAACATAATGTCTGGCCTGTTTACAGTTAGATATAACAAAGATCCAATCATGCCTCTATAGATTGTAGAATCTACAGCTTTGCCACTTTTATCTTCAAACAACTTTGTGGCTGGAGACATTGGTGTCTTTGCAGGAGTACAATCTTCTAAGTCAAATTTCTTCAATAGATCTTTAACATACTTGGTTTGACTTATGAAGGTACCTTCCTTTCTTTGACTAACTTGCAGTCCTAAGAAAAATGTGAGTTCTCCCATCATGCTCATTTCATACTTACTTTGCATTAGCTTGGAGAACCTTTGACACAATTTCTCATTTGTAGACCCAAAAATGATATCATCCACATAGATTTGAACTAGGATGACATCACCATTATGTATCTTATAGAACAATGTCTTGTCAATTGTTCCTCTTGTGAAACCATTGTCCAAGAGAAATAAAGAGAGAGTTTCATACCATGCTCTAGGTGCTTGCTTTAGGCCATAGAGTGCCTTCAGCAATCTGTAAACAAAGTCAGTAAACTTGGGATCTTCAAAGCCAGGAGGTTGTTGCACATATACTTCTTCTTCTAGCTCACCATTTAGAAAGGCACTTTTCACATCCATTTGATACACCTTAAAATTTGAGTGTGCAGCAAATGCCAGAAAAATTCTAATGGCTTCTAGTCTAGCAACTGGTGCATAGGTCTCATCATAATCAATGCCTTCTTCTTGTGAGTACCCTTTAGCAACCAGTCTTGCTTTGTTTCTTGTGACAACCCCATGTTCATCCATCTTGTTTTTGTATACCCATTTAGTGCCAATGATAGTTCTATCTTTTGGTGCAGGCACTAGTTCCCAGACTTTGTTTCTTTCAAATTGATTCAATTCCTCTTGCATGGCTGCTATCCAATCAGGGTCTTGCAATGCATCTTCAATTTTCTTTGGCTCCTCTTGAGAAAGAAAACAGCTGTACAAACATTCATTGATAGTGGCACTTCTAGTCCTTACTCTTGTAGTTGGATTTCCAATAATTTGATCAGGTGTATGACTTCTATTCCACTTTGTTGTATGCACATTATTTCTTTGTCTTGAGGTTGCTTCATTGCTTTGTTGATCCTGATTATCTCCCCCTGTGTTAGTGCTCACATTTCTAGAAGTAGAATGTGTTGATTGATTTGCACTAATCACAGTTTCACTTTCCCTTTGATCATGATTTCCGTCAGGCTCTACTTGGAGTGCATCTTCATTTTCATTATCTTCCATCATCTCCAAGTAGCCTTGATTTTCAAATCTCAAAGGCTCATTTCCATCTTCATCTTCAAGGCCAGGGTAGTTGCAATCATCAAATGTCACATCTGTACTCTCCATCACCTTTTGTTGTTCATGGATATACACTCTATAGGCTATCATGTCTAGTGAGTATCCCAAGAAAATTCCATCAAATGCTTTGGCATCAAATTTCCCAACATATTCTGAATTGTCTTTGAGCACAAAGCATTTGCTTCCAAAAACATGTAGATGCTTTAAGGTAGGCTTGATTCCAGTCATCAAATTGTAAGGAGTCTTTCTTGTGTCTTTGTTGACTAAAGCTCTGTTTTGTGTGTAGCATGCAGTGTTCACAGCTTCAGCCCAAAAGCATGTAGGTAGCTTTGCATCAAGGAGCATTGTTCTTGCAGCTTCAATTAGAGTCCTATTCTTTCTTTCCACCACACCATTTTGTTGAGGTGTTCTAGGTGCAGAGAACTGTTGTGTAATTCCAGTCTCTTTACAGAATTCTTCAAGCATAGCATTCTTGAATTCTGTTCCATTATCACTTCTAATTGTAGCTACACTTTCTCTTGTAGCTTCAGCTTCCTTGTTGACTCTCTTGATGTGCTCAATGATTAATTGTGGAGCCTCATCTTTTGTTGAAAGGAATTTTACCCAAGTATACCTTGTATAGTCATCAACTATCACTAAGGCATACTTCTTTCTTGAGATTGACATTTTGTTCACAGGGCCAAATAGATCCATGTGAATCGGTTGAAGAGGTTTTGTGATTGAAGACACAGTTTTTGATTTGTGACTTGACCTCTTGAATTTCCCTTTTTGACAAGCCTCACACACTCCTTCATGAATGAATTCATGTGCAGGCATGCCTCTTACTAACTCCCTTTTCACAAGAGTGTTAATTGCCTTGTAGTTGAGATGAGATAGTTTCTTATGCCATAGAATGCATTCTTGTTCATCAGCTCTTGTGTAGAAACAACACATCTCTTTCTCATTTGTTGCATTTAGATTAGCAACAAACAAGCTTCCTTTCCTTACTCCTGTAAGAGCAAGGACACCAGTCTTCTTTATGGAAATCAAGCATTCATCTTCATCAAATTCTACCTTGAAGCCCCTGTCAGTGAATTGACCAATGCTAAGTAGATTGTGCTTGAGTCCCTCAACCAGTGCTACATCTTTAATGATGACATTTCCATTTATCAAATTGCCATATCCCAATGTAATACCAATGCTGTCATCTCCAAAGGTAACATTTGGGCCAGCTTTCTTTTCAAACTGTGATAGCAGGGTCTTTTCTCCAGTCATGTGTCCTGAACATCCACTGTCAAGAATCCACATTTCTTTCTTCAATTTTCCTGTCCCCTGCAAACACAAATGAATTACTTTTTCTTTGGTACCCAAGCAGAGTTGGGTCCATGAGTTACAACAGAAGAAACATTTGTAGTTAAATCAACATGTGCCTTAGAGGGTGTCTTAGACATCTTCCTGAATTCAAGTTGAGACTTCTTCCTGAATTCAAGTTGTCCTGATGACTCTGTATTGGCATTGTGAATAGTAGTGTCTAAGCTAGCACTCATGAATTGTTTTCTAAGATTATAGCTATTATTCATAACATTTATCAAATCTATCACATATGCCATTCACTCTATATTTAATAGGCACATCACACAATGCAGGCATCAAAGTATTGGTTACTGCAGGTTTATTGCATGCATGTGTATGATGATAAGAACTAGAACAAATTTGGCATATCTTTCTAGGAGCATTTGCCATTGCAGCATAGTCACTTTCTTTGCTCACACCAAACTTACCATTTCTGTTCTGTCTCTTCTTTTGTACCTGTTCTTTTACAATAGTATTGCATTTAACAGGAGTATGCAATTTATTCTTCACACTATCAAAAGCATTATCAACAATAATGGGCTTAACAAATACAGTTTCATTTGCTTTGCCATTGACCTTGGCTTTACCCTTTACTAAAGTAGGCTTAGTAAATGTAGTTTGTTCCTTAGCCTGTGATGCATCCTCATCTTTCAACATTTGTCTAATAACAATTGAATTTTCATCAACAGATGTTTGAACTTTTCTGAAAACTGGTTCAATAGCATTTTTCAGAATTGGAGGTGCATTCTTGTTCACAGGCTTCACTACAGGAACATCAACATTTATAGCCTTTTTCTTGTCAAAAGAATCATAGCTTAGGCCAATGGCAACTTTGTTCTTAATAGCACCATCATAGCAAGTTTTAGCTAATATAGAGGCATTCTGATAGGCCTTGATTTTAAGTTGATTAGTGCTTAGTTCTTCTCTTAGAGCAATCTCTATTTGACTAGCACATAATAACTTATTCTTCAAGTATTCTACTTCATCTCTAAGGTTAATAGCCTGGCATGCATCTTTTTCTAGCTCAATATTCTTTTCTAATAGAATTGCATGTTTAGCATTTACCTTAGCAAGTTCTTCATTGGATGCAGTTAAACTAGTGTGCAAATTAAACATTTCTACACTCAGTTTTTCAACAGTAGATTTATATTGCTCAATTGATAAATTCTTTGAAATAAGTGTGGGTACCTGACTGGAAGAAGAAGCTCCATGACTTTCATTTGCCATCAATGCATAGTTACAAAACTCTGCATCTCCCTCATCTCCAGTCTCATCCCAGCACTTTCCTTCAGCAATATAAGCCTTTGCTTCAGCCTTTTTCTTCTTCTCAGACGTCTCTTTAAGAAGATCCTCATACTTGGCTTCCAAGGCTAGATATGCTTGATCTTTCTTTGGATTTTTGCATTCACTAGCCATGTGACCAAGCTCTTGGCACCTGAAGCATCTCACTGTTGACCAGTCTACAACTCCAACTCTTTTGCTCTTATTAAAACCAAATGGTTAGCCTCTATTGAACTTGTTTCCAGAATACTTTTTCTTCACCCAAGGCTTGGAGGAGTTTGCACCAAATTTAGCTTTGAATGGCTGATTTCTTTTGAACCTAACATTTGGAAACTTTCTAGCCATGAAAGCATATGAAGTGTTTTCCATTTGCTCAAGTTCAGCCATGGTGTAATATTCATCCTCATCAGTGCTCCCAGCTTCACTCTCCTCTAGGCCAGCTTCTTGCTCACTATCTTGTAGCTTGAGTTTCCCAGCTGCTGTTTCTAATCCCTTCATAGACTCATTCACAATCAAGGCACAAGAGGTGTTAACCATGTTGCCCTGATTGGCTTGGATAGCTCTCTTTTGTAGCAGTTCCAATTCATGAGTCTTGAGCACACCATAAAGAACATCATATGATACTCTAGTCAAATCTCTATCCCTCAAGGAGTTAACCCTAGGTTCAAGATGATTTGGTACAGTCAATAAAAACTTCATATTAAGTTCTTTGGTGGAATAAACTTTGCCAGCCAACTGCAACTCATTAACAAGCTTGTTGAATCTCTCAAAGACATCAGTTATGCCTTCTTTTGGTTGAGCCATAAAGGCCTCATACTGAGAGATTAAAATTTGCTTTCTATTCTCCCTCACTTCATCAGTGCCCTCACACAACACCTCTATTCTTTCCCACATCTATTTAGCTGTAGTGTAGCCAGAGATGCTTCCAAACATGGAGAGGTCCATTGAGTCAACTATAATTAGTTGAAGGTTGCTATCAAGAGCAGCCTTCTCTCTCTCTGTTTCATTCCATTGAGATGGATCCTTGGGAACAGAATGAGCTGGAATTGTTGTGGTTCCTTCAGTTGATTCTGGAATGGTTTCAACAGGTTTGAATGGTCCATTCTGTAGAATCTCTGGAAACAAAGGATTTGCTGCTTTTATGAACAACAAAAACTTCATCTTCCATAGATTATAATGCTCTTTATCAAACTGAGGAATCTTGATATTGCATGTCCTTTGATTATTCATTGTTGATCTTTTACTGCTTAGAATTAAACAGCCTGCTCTGATACCACTTGTTGGTTAATGAATGATCTAGGAATCACACAGAGGGGGGGTGAATGTGTGTTGAGTGTTTTTGAGTTCTTTTCTTTTTCTCAAACTATATCAGTGTTAATGTTGTTTAGCAATTGAACAATTGTGTGTGAATGTTAATTCTGCGGAATGAATAAACATAAACAAACAATCTTTACTGGGAAATTAACTTTGGATTAATTTCGAAGTGTTGCTACAACATGGGTTTGTAAAGTACAAACTCAGCTAAGATGCACTAGATAAGTTTTTCACTAAACTCTCTAAGAACTTGTAAAGAACTAACCGCTGAAGTAAAGGACTTAAGATACTTATAGATTGTATCCAAGTAGCCTTATTACAGTGATGTCATACTAGGAAATAGCACTCGAGTTATGAGTTACCACTTGCTAATAAAAGAAGACTGCAACTTGATGTTCTTTTAACTTATGCACATAAGTCTTCACTTCTGCAGTTTCTCTGGGATACTCCCCAAAGTTTGTGTGCTGTTGTAGGCTTTTCCAGTTACACACTTGAGTAATTGTTGCAACTACACAAGGTGTCAGGTTTCTTGTCTGTAGATATCTAGTTCAACTTGGTTTGATGTGCAGTTCCAGAAATATCTTAGTATCCATTCGATTAGTCTGTAAATATCTCAATACTGTTTGATCAATTCGATAAGTGATACTTATTGAATAACTGTATGCAGACTTCTCGATAGGCTTCTTTGGACTTGTCGAATAGTTCATTCCTTGAGACTTCTCGAATAGAGCATTTTGGAGATAGTTCTCGAATGACACTTCTCGAACAGCTAGTTCTCGAATAGTCTACTTCTCGAATGTGACTTCTCGAGTTGATGACTTCTCGAATAGCACTTCTCGAATAGACATTTCTCGAATGAGACACTTCTCGAATAGCTTTATGAATCCAGGACTTCTCGAATAGCAATCTTTAGACTTGTCGAATCAGAGTACTTCTCGAACAAGCTATTTGCTACTTCTCAAATCCATACTTAGATACTTCTTGAACCAGCTACTTCTCGAATAGCATAGTTGGACTTCTCGAATCAGGACTTTAGAAAATGTTTCCATTCTTCTGCAATTCTTTATTGTTGTTTTTCTTTTATCTAGGGCATGATCATAAAAAGATCTTCTTCTAGACTGTAGACAAACAATTACAGAAATACAAAGTACAGAATTAGTCCTAATCTAAGTTTAGACTTGTACAAGACAAGGTTCCTCCAGTTAAGGAGTCATGTAGATAAATCTAATAGATTTATCATTAGGCTTGTTATACTGTTTATTCAGACATTTCCTTATGGCTAACAATCTCCCCCAAATTGTGAGTAAGATCCTTAATCATAATTTCATGTCTGATAACAAGCCTAACTACAATTAAAAAAAAATCTAATGATATAGCAATTTGAAAACTTAATTGCAGAATTGACTTGTCATTTACATAACCAGATATGAACAAGTTTGTGTACAATTGAAAGTAGAATTACAGACAGAAGAGTTTAGATAATTACTTTCATGGAGATTGAGGTGGTGTATTGGTCTGGTTCTTCCTTGATTCAAGAGAAGCAATACAATCCAGTCTCACTTGAATTTCTTCAGGCAATGGAGATCCTTGCAATTCATCAATAACTAATTTCAGAGTTTTAGGAGAGTAATATTGATAACAACCTACTCTCACTGAAATTTTCTTTCCTTCTGAGATGAATTCAACTTTAGGAGTGTTCCCTTGCTTGATTCTTGATTTTCCTTGTTCTCTCCATTCAGTAGCCAATTTTTCTAATGCTTCATCTTCTTTCTGTTTCTTCTCAACAAGCTCAGCCTTTCTTTTTAATCTTTCTTCCCTTCTAATGTGTCTATCAGCCATTTCTTTGTTCAACCTTTGTTTCCAAAGTCTTTCAACTAGACAATGGTTGTTGAGTAGACTTATCAATCTTTTGATTTCACATTTGGTGAGCATATTGATATCTTTCAATGTTTCATCTCCATCAACCCCTGTTACCATCAGCATATTTCCAGAAACTCTAACCTTTTGCATTCTTGAAGCAATTCTTTCTTTGAGACTACTTGAATCCACCTTCATATCCAATGGTTCAATGTCCAAGCCAATTTTCACATAAGAAAGAGGTAACTTTGATTTTCTTCTATGGCTTGGAACACTTTTGAAATTTATGGTTTTCAAGAAGCTTTGCTGTACTTCAACAATAGGTTTGAGGTTTAGGGGTTCAAATTCAATCTTCCTCCTTATCACTCCAGTTGCAGTATTCTTCACCAGGTATCTAGCAGGGACTACTAGACTTGTAGATGTTTGAGTTGGTGTTTTTGTTGACTCAACAGTTTCAGTTGCCAGAGTTATTGACTTTGTTGGTTCATTATCAATAGTATCCACCCTAAGCTCTTGGCTTTATGTAGTGGTGAGAGTACTATCAACAATGTCCATGGCTTCTTGTTGTTCAACAATTGCAACCTTCACTTTCTCTCCTCCTTTGTCTTCATCTCCACCCTTATTACTACCTTTGTCTTCACCATCCTTATTACTCCCTTTTCTCTTTCTATAAACCTTATGACTCCCAGTTTCTCCATCCTTATTGCTACCTTTAAGTTCTCCTGCCTTATCACTCCCTCTTTCAGCTTTCTTAGCTCTTGCTCTTCTTATTCTTGTAATCAGCTTATCATTGTCATCAAAGTCACCATCTTTATCCACATCATCATCTTTCTTTTGCTCTTTGGTTACCTCCAGTTGTGGCACTACCTCTTTTCTGAGAAACTCTTGAAGTTTTGCAATTGCATTTCTTTCATCTCCAGTCCTAACACCTTTCTTTTGAATCAATGAATTTAAGACAAATTCAATGATATCTCTCTTTTCAGGGATGAGATGAATAGGCATTAGTAATTGTCCAATTGCACCTTCATTGTTCTTGCTATAGATAATTGTTCCAGGATTAGTGCACACTTGAGGCAACTTCTCTTCAAGAATTGATTTGAGCTGATGTTCCAGTGCTTGATCTTGTATGCCATCTTTGTTGATCTTTTTCATCAAAGTGCTGATTTCAATGTAGCTTAAGCTCTTAAGTACTTCCAGAGTAAGATGCCATAGTCTTTTGTCTTTTGTGACTAAGACAACACTTTTCTGAAATGCTTCATTAAGTTTCACTGTTATGAAATCAACTTCTTCTTTCAAAATATTGACATACTTGACCATGTGACCATCAACTTGAGCCAGTTTAGCTTCCAGAAATTGTAGAAAGACATTTCCATGATAGACCTTTGATTTGGCTATTTCTTCTACTTTTCCCACTGTCATTCTGTCTTGAACCTTAGGGAAATCTAATGACTCATGACCATCACTTCCCACAGTTGGCATTGTTCCTGGAAATACTGTAATGGTTGATTCAGATAGAAATTTTCCACTAGCATCTCTTTCAACACCAGTTGGCAGCTTGATTGGTTGAAGCTCTGTATACTCACCACCACTTACAGTAGTTGGTGGAGTTCTCCTTGGCCTTAGTCTCATTGATGATGTAGATTGTTCTTGATGATCTTGACTTGAACTTTTAGTTTCCCCACTAGCCTTCCCTTTCCTTGCCCTTGCAGATTTTTCTTTTTCATTACCAGATTTCTCCTTTTTATTCTCCCCCTTAGGCTTGGAATCAGACATAGTAGGTTTTGATGATTGGAGTTGAGCTTGAGCATCCTTAGGCAATATTTGACCACCTCTCATTGCCTTCAGCTGTTTTTGAATTTCAAGCAAGGCTTCAGCAAACATACTAGTGCTAGTTTCTAATTGTTGATTGGTTGACTTTGCACTTTCCACCAGTAGTTTGGTTGTTGATTTACATCATTTAGATCACTTCTTAAGTTCTTGACATCTTCTGTGATCCTAAATGTTGCTCTTGCTTGCTCTCTCAGATTCTCAAAATCTGTTTTAGACATTTCCCTCACTGGTACTTCAGTTGGAAGTTTATCACCATATTGATTTCTGAAAAGTACATTGATCATTGGGTAAATCTCTGTTTGCTGCTCTGATAAGAGTTTTTCACAAGTATTCTGAAGAGAAGTCTGTTGCTTTTGGAGCTTTATGTTTGCTGTCATAACTTCTGAGAATCTTTCTTTAAGATCTGTGTAATTTCTCACATCTTTAGAAATGGCAGGCAACATTAGCTCCCATCTTGAGGTTTCTCTTTTCAGCAGAGCACTTTGACTCTTAGCAGACTTTTGTAGCTCATCTTGTACACCTTTCCCAAATTGATGCATTGTCTTGATTTGGCTTTTCTGAATTTCTTTAAGTGCATCAAAAATCTTTGTTGGAGACTGATCTTTTTCAGATAATTCAAGAGAGGCAATATGATCATATTCCAATCTTATGTCTTCAAGAGCTTCATCCAAAGATAGTGATGCTTTTGAATTAAGCCAAGATTCCTGAATAGGTTCTTCTTCTTCAATTTCAGTGTCAACTTTTTGTTGAGATAGAAGAATAGCCTTGAAATCATCATTTGAGAGGGTGCCATCCAGCAATTGTTGAGCCATTTACTTTAACCCATCCATCTCTTCATCAGTTGTTTCAGGCAGAATACCCTCCACAGAAGTAGATGATGATGGTCCTACATTGAAATGTAGCCTTGGTGGACTTGTTTCTTTTTGTACCATTTTTGGTACCTGAGATGGAATCTCAGTGCCAGATATAGAGGCCCCTGTAGTAACAGGGTGTGAATCCTCCACATTGACATTGACCTGTGAAGGCCTTTGCACTGTCTCAGGGTCTTTGGTTAAAACCAATGGATCCCCCAAGTTTTTGTTGGTTTCCTCAGGATATGCCCCAGCTTGCATTCCCTCACCAGCTAGATGTGGTTCCTGGGTGGTGATCACAGTATCAAGTACCATGTCACTTGAGTGTGGGAGCTCATGACTGAATTGTGAATTGTCATGATCAAATAGAGAAGCATCAAGGTGCAACTCTTCAGAAGAAATATTCATAGTAGATTCTGGAAGAATAGTGGAGACATGAATAGATTTTGGCAACTCCCCCTAAGAAATAGGAGGAGTTTCAAATTGAGTTTGTGTGTGCTCCTCACCTTGTGCAATTTCTTTGCCCTTATGGCTCCCTTGTGTTGAGTCATTACAGGGTTGAGCAGTGGGTTGGCTGCTAATTTCAATGGTACTACTCTTTTGAGAGAGTGCACCAGTTAATAAGCTAGTCCCTTTTAATACCTCTGTATCCATTTGAGTGGATACAGGGTTGGCTATTTTCTGCTTCTTTTGGCTCTGTATGGGTGACACAGTTGCACTCTCACTCTCACCTAAATTTACTGCCACTTCAGATAAAATATTCAATTTGGTAGTGGCCTTCCTTTTCTTCTTTTTACTGTCCACACCCTTTTGAGAGGATGAGGCAGTTGGCTCAGTGTTTGGTTGAGAAATAATGGGTTGTGATGTTGGTTGGGGAGGTTGTGGTTGAGCTATTTGGTCATCTTCTAGCTGCAACCTCCCTGCATCAGACAACTTAGAATATATGGGCTGTTCAAGGTCATATGTCTCAAATGTTGCCCTCATATGAGGTGTAACAACTAAGATAACATCAACCTTGTTTCTAGTTTCCAAATTTCCAAATAAGATTTTGGACATGGACTTAGAAAACCCAATTCTATTTGTATTTATACCAGGTTGTGTGTGCAAGTTTTGACATTTATAATTAAGTACACACATAATAAACCTATGCATAAACATATCAGAGCTTCTATGAATAGGAGATTTACCTAGTTTAGTAGCTAGCTCTGCCATTATTAGCTTCCCAACATTGATTTGTAAATTGTGAGCTAGAGAATATGCCAACTGTTGAGTGATGCCACTTAACTGATCATGACTTGTCTTTCTGCAGGTGAACACCATCAACAATGTGGCAAACACAAAACTCCATTCTCTCCTTAGGTCTTTTCTGTAGAGGCTTCCTAGCTTTATGGCTTCTGCATACCTAATTAGGTCGAAGAAATCCTCCAATTGAGCATCGGTTGCCAAGTCTGAAAATTCCGTGTTAATAATACCCATGGCTTGATTAATGTCATTTACATCAATCCTTATTTCCTTCTCTCCAATCTTGCAAGTTATAACTGAAAGCTCCTTTCCATCTTCAAGAGCAATGTCTTCATAAATGGCGCTTCCCCAAAACTGTTCAAGTATATCAATATACAGAGTTGGGTTTACAAATAAAGCATTCTTGATGTATGACTCTGCTAAGAACTTAGCAAAGCATTTGTACCATACTGGAACCTCTGCTAAATCTGCAATCGCCAAATGATTAGTAGTGGGAACGAAGGTCCATTTCTTGGGTACGGAGGAGGAAGGTTTTGAAGATTTGGGTGCCATTGGAATGAATTTTGTGTTTAGAAAAGGTTTAGGTTTTGAGTGTTTTTGAGAGAGAAATCGAATTGCCTTAGAGATTTGATGATTTGAATGAAAGAGTTATGTAATGGTATTTATATGAATAACGGACTTGTCGAACGTGTGTATAGCTGTATCGATAATTTTGTGTTCGAGAAGTCTGAAAGAAACCATTCGAGAAGTACTAGAATTGTACTATTCGATAAGTCTATAAGGCCTATTCGAGAACTCTCATTTGAAAATACTCTATTAGAGAAGTCTCTAGTAGAATACTAATCAATTTTTCACTTATGATTTTAATCTCAAATTTTTAATCAAAAATTCAAAATTCTGAGTAAGTTTAAAAATAAATAAATAAAAGCTTTTCATTCGATAACTCTCAATAAATCATTCGATAAATGCATGGAGAGCTATTCGATAAGTCTTAAATGGCTTATTCGAGAACTCTCAAACTTACATTCGAGAACTCTTGTTATAACCATTCGAGAACTCCAAATGACCTATTCGATAACTCCTGAAAGGCCTATTCGAGAAGTCTCAAATTTGCATTCGAGAAACTCTCATTTGAACCATTCGAGAACTACTAAATGAGTCATTCGATAAGTATGAAAAACTTGAATTTATAAAATTTTAGACCCCAGTTTAAATCATTTGTGAATTCAATATAAAATAAATTTTAAGGCTATGGAATACTTATGTAGAAATATCCAAGAACTTTAAAATTTTCTCAAAATTTTGTTTCCAAAATTCCAAGCTGCAATATTAAATTAATACAAGTACCATGTACAGTAAATTTTGAAATTTATAAAATATTCCAAATTATCTTTACTAATCAAATATTAACTATTTGACTAACAGAGATAGCATTACTGCAACAATTTTAACAGACATTTATTTTTCAAACAAGATCATGATGAATTGAGCATACCAATTTCACTAACAAGCCTAGTGAAGGTAGATTCCATCAATGGTTTTGTAAAAATATCTGCTAATTGTTTTTTTGTAGGGACATAATGCAATTCAATTGTGCCTTTAGATGCATGTTCCCTAATGAAATGGTACCTTATATCAATGTGCTTTGTCATGGAGTGGTTGACTGGATTGGCTGTAATGGAGATAGCACTTGTGTTGTCACACATGATAGGAATTCTTTCCAGAGTGAATCCATAAATCATCAGTTGATTCCTTATCCATAACAGTTGAGCACAACAACTTCCAGCAGCAATGTATTCTGCCTCAGCTATGGAAGTTGATACAGATTGTTGTTTCTTGCTGTACCATGAAACCAGCTTTTGACCAAGGAATTGGCAGCTTCCAGAAGTGCTCTTCCTGTCAACTCTGCATCCAGCATAATCAGCATCAGTGTATCCAACTAGATTGAATCCAGTGTCTTTTGGATACCATAAGCCAAGATTTGGTGTGCCCTTTAGATATCTGAAAATTCTTTTAATGGCCACCATGTGAGACTCTTTGGGATTTGCTTGGAACCTTGCACATAGACATGTAGAAAACATAATGTCTGGCCTGTTTACAGTTAGATATAACAAAGATCCAATCATGCCTCTATAGATTGTAGAATCTACAGCTTTGCCACTTTTATCTTCAAACAACTTTGTGGCTGGAGACATTGGTGTCTTTGCAGGAGTACAATCTTCTAAGTCAAATTTCTTCAATAGATCTTTAACATACTTGGTTTGACTTATGAAGGTACCTTCCTTTCTTTGACTAACTTGCAGTCCTAAGAAAAATGTGAGTTCTCCCATCATGCTCATTTCATACTTACTTTGCATTAGCTTGGAGAACCTTTGACACAATTTCTCATTTGTAGACCCAAAAATGATATCATCCACATAGATTTGAACTAGGATGACATCACCATTATGTATCTTATAGAACAATGTCTTGTCAATTGTTCCTCTTGTGAAACCATTGTCCAAGAGAAATAAAGAGAGAGTTTCATACCATGCTCTAGGTGCTTGCTTTAGGCCATAGAGTGCCTTCAGCAATCTGTAAACAAAGTCAGTAAACTTGGGATCTTCAAAGCCAGGAGGTTGTTGCACATATACTTCTTCTTCTAGCTCACCATTTAGAAAGGCACTTTTCACATCCATTTGATACACCTTAAAATTTGAGTGTGCAGCAAATGCCAGAAAAATTCTAATGGCTTCTAGTCTAGCAACTGGTGCATAGGTCTCATCATAATCAATGCCTTCTTCTTGTGAGTACCCTTTAGCAACCAGTCTTGCTTTGTTTCTTGTGACAACCCCATGTTCATCCATCTTGTTTCTGTATACCCATTTAGTGCCAATGATAGTTCTATCTTTTGGTGCAGGCACTAGTTCCCAGACTTTGTTTCTTTCAAATTGATTCAATTCCTCTTGCATGGCTGCTATCCAATCAGGGTCTTGCAATGCATCTTCAATTTTCTTTGGCTCCTCTTGAGAAAGAAAACAGCTGTACAAACATTCATTGATAGTGGCACTTCTAGTCCTTACTCCTGTAGTTGGATTTCCAATAATTTGATCAGGTGTATGACTTCTATTCCACTTTGTTGTATGCACATTATTTCTTTGTCTTGAGGTTGCTTCATTGCTTTGTTGATCCTGATTATCTCCCCCTGTGTTAGTGCTCACATTTCTAGAAGTAGAATGTGTTGATTGATTTGCACTAATCACAGTTTCACTTTCCCTTTGATCATGATTTCCGTCAGGTTCTACTTGGAGTGCATCTTCATTTTCATTATCTTCCATCATCTCCAAGTAGCCTTGATTTTCAAATCTCAAAGGCTCATTTCCATCTTCATCTTCATCTTCAAGGCCAGGGTAGTTGCAATCATCAAATGTCACATCTGTACTCTCCATCACCTTTTGTTGTTCATGGATATACACTCTATAGGCTATCATGTCTAGTGAGTATCCCAAGAAAATTCCATCAAATGCTTTGGCATCAAATTTCCCAACATATTCTGAATTGTCTTTGAGCACAAAGCATTTGCTTCCAAAAACATGTAGATGCTTTAAGGTAGGCTTGATTCCAGTCATCAAATTGTAAGGAGTCTTTCTTGTGTCTTTGTTGACTAAAGCTCTGTTTTGTGTGTAGCATGCAGTGTTCACAGCTTCAGCCCAAAAGCATGTAGGTAGCTTTGCATCAAGGAGCATTGTTCTTGCAGCTTCAATTAGAGTCCTATTCTTTCTTTCCACCACACCATTTTGTTGAGGTGTTCTAGGTGCAGAGAACTGTTGTGTAATTCCAGTCTCTTTACAGAATTCTTCAAGCATAGCATTCTTGAATTCTGTTCCATTATCACTTCTAATTGTAGCTACACTTTCTCTTGTAGCTTCAGCTTCCTTGTTGACTCTCTTGATGTGCTCAATGATTAATTGTGGAGCCTCATCTTTTGTTGAAAGGAATTTTACCCAAGTATACCTTGTATAGTCATCAACTATCACTAAGGCATACTTCTTTCTTGAGATTGACATTTTGTTCACAGGGCCAAATAGATCCATGTGAATCGGTTGAAGAGGTTTTGTGATTGAAGACACAGTTTTTGATTTGTGACTTGACCTCTTGAATTTCCCTTTTTGACAAGCCTCACACACTCCTTCATGAATGAATTCATGTGCAGGCATGCCTCTTACTAACTCCCTTTTCACAAGAGTGTTAATTGCCTTGTAGTTGAGATGAGATAGTTTCTTATGCCATAGAATGCATTCTTGTTCATCAGCTCTTGTGTAGAAACAACACATCTCTTTCTCATTTGTTGCATTTAGATTAGCAACAAACAAGCTTCCTTTCCTTACTCCTGTAAGAGCAAGGACACCAGTCTTCTTTATGGAAATCAAGCATTCATCTTCATCAAATTCTACCTTGAAGCCCCTGTCAGTGAATTGACCAATGCTAAGTAGATTGTGCTTGAGTCCCTCAACCAGTGCTACATCTTTAATGATGACATTTCCATTTATCAAATTGCCATATCCCAATGTAATACCAATGCTGTCATCTCCAAAGGTAACATTTGGGCCAGCTTTCTTTTCAAACTGTGATAGCAGGGTCTTTTCTCCAGTCATGTGTCCTGAACATCCACTGTCAAGAATCCACATTTCTTTCTTCAATTTTCCTGTCCCCTGCAAACACAAATGAATTACTTTTTCTTTGGTACCCAAGCAGAGTTGGGTCCATGAGTTACAACAGAAGAAACATTTGTAGTTAAATCAACATGTGCCTTAGAGGGTGTCTTAGACATCTTCCTGAATTCAAGTTGAGACTTCTTCCTGAATTCAAGTTGTCCTGATGACTCTGTATTGGCATTGTGAATAGTAGTGTCTAAGCTAGCACTCATGAATTGTTTTCTAAGATTATAGCAATTATTCATAACATTTATCAAATCTATCACATATGCCATTCACTCTATATTTAATAGGCACATCACACAATGCAGGCATCAAAGTATTGGTTACTGCAGGTTTATTGCATGCATGTGTATGATGATAAGAACTAGAACAAATTTGGCATATCTTTCTAGGAGCATTTGCCATTGCAGCATAGTCACTTTCTTTGCTCACACCAAACTTACCATTTCTGTTCTGTCTCTTCTTTTGTACCTGTTCTTTTACAATAGTATTGCATTTAACAGGAGTATGCAATTTATTCTTCACACTATCAAAATCATTATCAACAATAATGGGCTTAACAAATACAGTTTCATTTGCTTTACCATTGACCTTGGCTTTACCCTTTACTAAAGTAGGCTTAGTAAATGTAGTTTGTTCCTTAGCCTGTGATGCATCCTCATCTTTCAACATTTGTCTAATAACAATTGAATTTTCATCAACAGATGTTTGAACTTTTCTGAAAACTGGTTCAATAGCATTTTTCAGAATTGGAGGTGCATTCTTGTTCACAGGCTTCACTACAGGAACATCAACATTTATAGCCTTTTTCTTGTCAAAAGAATCATAGCTTAGGCCAATGGCAACTTTGTTCTTAATAGCACCATCATAGCAAGTTTTAGCTAATATAGAGGCATTCTGATAGGCCTTGATTTTAAGTTGATTAGTGCTTAGTTCTTCTCTTAGAGCAATCTCTATTTGACTAGCACATAATAACTTATTCTTCAAGTATTCTACTTCATCTCTAAGGTTAATAGCCTGGCATGCATCGTTTTCTAGCTCAATATTCTTTTCTAATAGAATTGCATGTTTAGCATTTACCTTAGCAAGTTCTTCATTGGATGCAGTTAAACTAGTGTGCAAATTAAACATTTCTACACTCAGTTTTTCAACAGTAGATTTATATTGCTCAATTGATAAATTCTTTGAAATAAGTGTGGGTACCTGACTGGAAGAAGAAGCTCCATGACTTTCATTTGCCATCAATGCATAGTTACAAAACTCTGCATCTCCCTCATCTCCAGTCTCATCCCAGCACTTTCCTTCAGCAATATAAGCCTTTGCTTCAGCCTTTTTCTTCTTCTCAGACGTCTCTTTAAGAAGAGCCTCATACTTGGCTTCCAAGGCTAGATATGCTTGATCTTTCTTTGGATTTTTGCATTCACTAGCCATGTGACCAAGCTCTTGGCACCTGAAGCATCTCACTGTTGACCAGTCTACAACTCCAACTCTTTTGCTCTTATTAAAACCAAATGGTTAGCCTCTATTGAACTTGTTTCCAGAATACTTTTTCTTCACCCAAGGCTTGGAGGAGTTTGCACCAAATTTAGCTTTGAATGGCTGATTTCTTTTGAACCTAACATTTGGAAACTTTCTAGCCATGAAAGCATATGAAGTGTTTTCCATTTGCTCAAGTTCAGCCATGGTGTAATATTCATCCTCATCAGTGCTCTCAGCTTCACTCTCCTCTAGGCCAGCTTCTTGCTCACTATCTTGTAGCTTGAGTTTCCCAGCTGCTGTTTCTAATCCCTTCATAGACTCATTCACAATCAAGGCACAAGAGGTGTTAACCATGTTGCCCTGATTGGCTTGGATAGCTCTCTTTTGTAGCAGTTCCAATTCATGAGTCTTGAGCACACCATAAAGAACATCATATGATACTCTAGTCAAATCTCTATCCCTCAAGGAGTTAACCCTAGGTTCAAGATGATTTGGTACAGTCAATAAAAACTTCATATTAAGTTCTTTGGTGGAATAAACTTTGCCAGCCAACTGCAACTCATTAACAAGCTTGTTGAATCTCTCAAAGACATCAGTTATGCCTTCTTTTGGTTGAGCCATAAAGGCCTCATACTGAGAGATTAAAATTTGCTTTCTATTCTCCCTCACTTCATCAGTGCCCTCACACAACACCTCTATTCTTTCCCACATCTCTTTAGCTGTAGTGTAGCCAGAGATGCTTCCAAACATGGAGAGGTCCATTGAGTCAACTATAATTAGTTGAAGGTTGCTATCAAGAGCAGCCTTCTCTCTCTCTGTTTCATTCCATTGAGATGGATCCTTGGGAACAGAATGAGCTGGAATTGTTGTGGTTCCTTCAGTTGATTCTGGAATGGTTTCAACAGGTTTGAATGGTCCATTCTGTAGAATCTCTGGAAACAAAGGATTTGCTGCTTTTATGAACAACAAAAACTTCATCTTCCATAGATTATAATGCTCTTTATCAAACTGAGGAATCTTGATATTGCATGTCCTTTGATTATTCATTGTTGATCTTTTACTGCTTAGAATTAAACAGCCTGCTCTGATACCACTTGTTGGTTAATGAATGATCTAGGAATCACACAGAGGGGGGGTGAATGTGTGTTGAGTGTTTTTGAGTTCTTTTCTTTTTCTCAAACTATATCAGTGTTAATGTTGTTTAGCAATTGAACAATTGTGTGTGAATGTTAATTCTGCGGAATGAATAAACATAAACAAACAATCTTTACTGGGAAATTAACTTTGGATTAATTTCGAAGTGCTGCTACAACATGGGTTTGTAAAGTACAAACTCAGCTAAGATGCACTAGATAAGTTTTTCACTAAACTCTCTAAGAACTTGTAAAGAACTAACCGCTGAAGTAAAGGACTTAAGATACTTATAGATTGTATCCAAGTAGCCTTATTACAGTGATGTCATACTAGGAAATAGCACTCGAGTTATGAGTTACCACTTGCTAATAAAAGAAGACTGCAACTTGATGTTCTTTTAACTTATGCACATAAGTCTTCACTTCTGCAGTTTCTCTGGGATACTCCCCAAAGTTTGTGTGCTGTTGTAGGCTTTTCCAGTTACACACTTGAGTAATTGTTGCAACTACACAAGGTGTCAGGTTTCTTGTCTGTAGATATCTAGTTCAACTTGGTTTGATGTGCAGTTCCAGAAATATCTTAGTATCCATTCGATTAGTCTGTAAATATCTCAATACTGTTTGATCAATTCGATAAGTGATACTTATTGAATAACTGTATGCAGACTTCTCGATAGGCTTCTTTGGACTTGTCGAATAGTTCATTCCTTGAGACTTCTCGAATAGAGCATTTTGGAGATAGTTCTCGAATGACACTTCTCGAACAGCTAGTTCTCGAATAGTCTACTTCTCGAATGTGACTTCTCGAGTTGATGACTTCTCGAATAGCACTTCTCGAATAGACATTTCTCGAATGAGACACTTCTCGAATAGCTTTATGAATCCAGGACTTCTCGAATAGCAATCTTTAGACTTGTCGAATCAGAGTACTTCTCGAACAAGCTATTTGCTACTTCTCGAATCCATACTTAGATACTTCTTGAACCAGCTACTTCTCGAATAGCATAGTTGGACTTCTCGAATCAGGACTTTAGAAAATGTTTCCATTCTTCTGCAATTCTTTATTGTTGTTTTTCTTTTATTTAGGGCATGATCATAAAGAGATCTTCTTCTACACTGTAGACAAACAATTACAGAAATACAAAGTACAGAAGTAGTCCTAATCTAAGTTTAGACTTGTACAAGACAAGGTTCCTCCAGTTAAGGAGTCATGTAGATAAATCTAATAGATTTATCATTAGGCTTGTTATACTGTTTATTCAGACATTTCCTTATGGCTAACAGTGACATTTGATGATTGCAACTACCCTGGCCTTGAAGATGAAGATGAAGATGGAAATGAGCCTTTGAGATTTGAAAATCAAGGCTACTTGGAGATGATGGAAGATAATGAAAATGAAGATGCACTCCAAGTAGAGCCTGAAGGAAATCATGATCAAAGTGAAAGTGAAACTGTGATTAGTGCAAATCAATCAACACATTCTACTTCTAGAAATGTGAGCACTAACACAGGGGGAGATAATCAGGATCAAAAAAGCAATGAAGCAACCTCAAGACAAAGAAATAATGTGCATACAACAAAGTGGAATAGAAGTCATACACCTGATCAAATTATTGGAAATCCAACTACAGGAGTAAGGACTAGAAGTGCCACTATCAATGAATGTTTGTACAGCTGTTTTCTTTCTCAAGAGGAGCCAAAGAAAATTGAAGATGCATTGCAAGACCCTGATTGGATAGCAGCCATGCAAGAGGAATTGAATCAATTTGAAAGAAACAAAGTCTGGGAACTAGTGCCTGTACCAAAAGATAGAACTATTATTGGCACTAAATGGGTATACAGAAACAAGATGGATGAACATGGGGTTGTCACAAGAAACAAAGCAAGACTGGCTGCTAAAGGGTACTCACAAGAAGAAGGCATTGATTATGATGAGACCTATGCACCAGTTGCTAGACTAGAAGCCATTAGAATTTTTCTGGCATTTGCTGCACACTCAAATTTTAAGGTGTATCAAATGGATGTGAAAAGTGCCTTTCTAAATGGTGAGCTAGAAGAAGAAGTATATGTGCAACAACCTCCTGGCTTTGAAGATCCCAAGTTTACTGACTTTGTTTACAGATTGCTGAAGGCACTCTATGGCCTAAAGCAAGCACCTAGAGCATGGTATGAAACTCTATCTTTATTTCTCTTGGACAATGGTTTCACAAGAGGAACAATTGACAAGACATTGTTCTATAAGATACATAATGGTGATGTCATCCTAGTTCAAATCTATGTGGATGATATCATTTTTGGGTCTACAAATGAGAAATTGTGTCAAAGGTTCTCCAAGCTAATGCAAAGTAAGTATGAAATGAGCATGATGGGAGAACTCACATTTTTATTAGGACTGCAAGTTAGTCAAAGAAAGGAAGGTACCTTCATAAGTCAAACCAAGTATGTTAAAGATCTATTGAAGAAATTTGACTTAGAAGATTGTACTCCAGCAAAGACACCAATGTCTCCAGCCACAAAGTTGTTTGAAGATAAACGTGGCAAAGCTGTAGATTCTACAATCTATAGAGGCATGATTGGATCTTTGTTATATCTAACTGCAAGCAGGCCAGACATTATGTTTTCTACATGTCTATGTGCAAGGTTCCAAGCAAATCCCAAAGAGTCTCACATGGTGGCCATTAAAAGAATTTTCAGATATCTAAAGGGCACACCAAATCTTGGCTTATGGTATCCAAAAGACACTGGATTCAATCTAGTTGGATACACTGATGCTGATTATGCTGGATGCAGAGTTGACAGGAAGAGCACTTCTGGAAGCTGCCAATTCCTTGGTCAAAAGCTGGTTTCATGGTACAGCAAGAAACAACAATCTGTATCAACTTCCACAGCTGAGGCAGAATACATTGCTGCTGGAAGTTGTTGTGCTCAACTGTTATGGATAAGGAATCAACTGATGGATTATGGATTTACTCTGGAAAGAATTCCTATCATGTGTGACAACACAAGTGCTATCTCCATTACAGCCAATCCAGTCAACCACTCCATGACAAAGCACATTGATATAAGGTACCATTTCATTAGGGAACATGCATATAAAGGCACAATTGAATTGCATTATGTCCCTACAGAAAAACAATTAGCAGATATTTTTACAAAACCATTGATGGAATCTACCTTCACTAGGCTTGTTAGTGAAATTGGTATGCTCAATTCATCATGATCTTGTTTGAAAAATAAATGTCTGTTAAAATTGTTGCAGTAATGCTATCTCTGTTAGTCAAATAGTTAATATTTGATTAGTAAAGATAATTTGAAATATTTTATAAATTTCAAAAATTTACTGTACATGGTACTTGTATTAATTTAATAATGCAGCTTGGAATTTTGGAGACAAAATTTTGAGAAAATTTTAAAGTTGTTGGATATTTCTACATAAGTATTCCATAGCTTTAAAATTTATTTTATATTGACTTCACAAATGATTTAAACTGGGGTTTAAAATTTTATAAATTCAAGTTTTTCATACTTGTCGAATGACTCATTTAGTAGTTCTCGAATGGTTCAAATGAGAGTTCTCGAATGCAAGTTTGAGACTTCTCGAATAGGCCTTTCAGGAGTTATCGAATAGGTCATTTGGAGTTCTCGAATGGTTATAACAAGAGTTCTCGAATGTAAGTTTGAGAGTTCTCGAATAAGCCATTTAAGACTTATCGAATAGCTCTCCATGCATTTATCGAATGATTTATTGAGAGTTATCGAATGAAAAGCTTTTAATTATTTATTTTTAAATTTACTCAAAATTTTGAATTTTTGATTAAAAATTTGAGATTAAAATCATAAGTGAAAAATTGATTAGTATTCTACTAGAGACTTCTCTAATAGAGTATTTTCAAATGAGAGTTCTCGAATAGGCCTTATAGAGTTATCGAATAGTACAATTCTAGTACTTCTCGAATGGTTTCTTTCAGACTTCTCGAACACAAAATTATCGATACAGCTATACACACGTTCGACAAGTCCGTTATTCATATAAATACCATTACATAACTCTTTCATTCAAATCATCAAATCTCTAAGGCAATTCCATTTCTCTCTCAAAAACACTCAAAACCTAAACCTTTTCTAAACACAAAATTCATTCCAATGGCACCCAAATCTTCAAAACCTTCCTCCTCCGTACCCAAGAAATGGACCTTCGTTCCCACTACTAATCATTTGGCGATTACAGATTTAGAAGAGGTTCCAGTATGGTACAAATGCTTTGCTAAGTTCTTAGCAGAGTCATACATCAAGAATGCTTTATTTGTAAACCTAACTCTGTATATTGATATATTGGAACAGTTTTGGGGAAGCGCCATTTATGAAGACATTGCTCTTGAAGATGGAAAGGAGATTTCAGTTATAACTTGCAAGATTGGAGAGAAGGAAATAAGGATTGATGTAAATGACATTAATCAAGCCATGGGTATTACTAACACGGAATTTTCAGACTTGGCAACCGATGCTCAATTGGAGGAATTCTTTGACCTAATTAGGTATGCAGAAGCCATAAAGCTAGGAAGCCTCTACAGAAAAGACCTAAGGAGAGAATGGAGTTTTGTGTTTGCCACATTGTTGATGGTGTTCACCTGCAGAAAGACAAGTCATGATCAGTTAAGTGGCATCACTCAACAGTTGGCATATTCTTTAGCTCACAATTTACAAATCAATGTTGGGAAGCTAATAATGGCAGAGCTAGCTACTAAACTAGGTAAATCTCCTATTCATAGAAGCTCTGATATGTTTATGCATAGGTTTATTATGTGTGTACTTAATTATAAATGTCAAAACTTGCACACACAACCTGGTATAAATACAAATAGAATTAGGTTTTCTAAGTCCATGTCCAAAATCTTATTTGGAAATTTGGAAACTAGAAACAAGGTTGATGTTATCTTAGTTGTTACACCTCATATGAGGGCAACATTTGAGACATATGACCTTGAACAGCCCATATATTCTAAGTTGTCTGATGCAGGGAGGTTGCAGCTAGAAGATGACCAAATAGCTCAACCACAACCTCCCCAACCAACATCACAACCCATTATTTCTCAACCAAACACTGAGCCAACTGCCTCATCCTCTCAAAAGGGTGTGGACAGTAAAAAGAAGAAAAGGAAGGCCACTACCAAATTGAATATTTTATCTGAAGTGGCAGTAAATTTAAGTGAGAGTGAGAGTGCAACTGTGTCACCTTTACAGAGCCAAAAGAAGCAGAAAATAGCCAACCCTGTATCCACTCAAATGGATACAGAGGTATTAAAAGAGACTAGCTTATTAACTGGTGCACTCTCTCAAAAGAGTAGTACCATTGAAATTAGCAGCCAACCCACTGCTCAACCCTGTAATGAGTCAACACAAGGGAGCCATAAGGGCAAAGAAATTGCAAAAGGTGAGGAGCACACACAACCTCAAATTGAAACTCCTCCTATTTCTCAGGGGGAGTTGCCAAAATCTATTCCTATCTCCACTACTCTTCCAGAATCTACAATGAATATTTCTTCTGAAGAGTTGCACCTTGATGCTTCTCTATTTGATCATGACAATTCACAATTCAGTCATGAGCTCCCACACTCAAGTGACATGGTACTTGATACTGTGATCACCACCCAGGAACCACATCTAGCAGGTGAGGGAATGCAAGCTGGGGCATATCCTGATGAAACCAACAAAAACTTGGGGGATCCATTGGTTTTAACCAAAGACCCTGAGACAGTGCAAAGGCCTTCACAGGTCAATGTTAATGTGGAGGATTCACACCCTGTTACTACAGGGGCCTCTACATCTGGCACTGAGATTCCATCTCAGGTACCAAAAACGGTACAAAAAGAAACAAGTCCACCAAGGCTACATTCCAATGTAGGACCATCAACATCTACTTCTGTGGAGGGTATTTTGCCTGAAACAACTGATGAAGAGATGGATGGGTTAAAGAAAATGGCTCAACAATTGCTAGATGGCACCCTCTCAAATGATGATTTCAAGGCTATTCTTCTATCTCAACAAAAAGTTGACACTGAAATTGAAGAAGAAGAAGAACCTATTCAGGAATCTTGGCTTTAATTCAGAAGCATCACTATCTTTGGATGAAGCTCTTGAAGACATAAGATTGAAATACGATCATATTGCCTCTCTTGAATTATCTGAAAAAGATCAGTCTCCAACAAAGATTTTTGATGCACTTAAAGAAATTCAGAAAAGCCAAATCAAGACAATGCATCAATTTGGGAAAGGTGTACAAGATGAGCTACAAAAGTCTGCTAAGAGTCAAAGTGCTCTGCTGAAAAGAGAAACCTCAAGATGGGAGCTAATGTTGCCTGCCATTTCTAAAGATGTGAGAAATTACACAGATCTTAAAGAAAGATTCTCAGAAGTTATGACAGCAAACATAAAGCTCCAAAAGCAACAAACTTCTCTTCAGAACACTTGTGAAAAACTCTTATCTGAGCAGCAAACAGAGATTTACCCAATGATCAATGTACTTTTCAGAAATCAATATGGTGATAAACTTCCAACTGAAGTACCAGTGAGGGAAATGTCTAAAACAGATTTTGAGAATCCGAGAGAGCAAGCAAGAGCCACATTTAGGATCACAGAAGATGTCAAGAACTTAAGAAGTGATCTAAATGATGTAAAATCAACAACCAAACTACTGGTGGAAAGTGCAAAGTCAACCAATCAACAATTAGAAACTAGCACTAGTATGTTTGCTGAACCTTGCTTGAAATTCAAAAATAGCTGAAGGCAATGTGAGGTGGTCAAATATTGCCTAAGGATGCTCAAGCTCAACTCCAATCATCAAAACCTACTATGTCTGATTCCAAGCCTAAGGGGGAGAATAAAAAGGAGAAATCTGGTAATGAAAAAGAAAAATCTGCAAGGGCAAGGAAAGGGAAGGCTAGTGGGGAAACTAAAAGTTCAAGTCAAGATCATCAAGAACAATCTACATCATCAATGAGACTAAGGCCAAGGAGAAATCCACCAACTACTGTAAGTGGTGGTGAGTATACAGAGCTTCAACCAATCAAGCTGCCAACTGTTGTTGAAAGAGATGCTAGTGGAAAATTTCTATCTGAATCAACCATTACAGTATTTCCAGGAACAATGCCAACTGTAGGAAGTGATGGTCATGAGTCATTAGATTTTCCTAAGGTTCAAGACAGAATGATAGTGGGAAAAGTAGAAGAAATAGCCAAATCAAAGGTCTATCATGGAAATGTCTTTCTACAATTTCTGGAAGCTAAACTGGCTCAAGTTGATGGTCACATGGTCAAGTATGTCAATATTTTGAAAGAAGAAGTTGATTTCATAACAGTGAAACTTAATGAAGCATTTCAGAAAAGTGTTGTCTTAGTCACAAAAGACAAAAGACTATGGCATCTTACTCTGGAAGTACTTAAGAGCTTAAGCTACATTGAAATCAGCACTTTGATGAAAAAGATCAACAAAGATGGCATACAAGATCAAGCACTGGAACATCAGCTCAAATCAATTCTTGAAGAGAAGTTGCCTCAAGTGTGCACTAATCCTGGAACAATTATCTACAGCAAGAACAATGAAGGTGCAATTGGTCAATTACTAATGCCTATTCATCTCATCCCTGAAAAGAGAGATATCATTGAATTTGTCTTAAATTCATTGATTCAAAAGAAAGGTGTTAGGACTGGAGATGAAAGAAATGCAATTGCAAGACTTCAAGAGTTTCTCAGAAAAGAGGTAGTGCCACAACTGGAGGTAACCAAAGACAAAAAGAAAGATGATGATGAGGATAAAGATGGTGACTTTGATGACAATGATAAGCTGATTACAAGAATAATAAGAGCAAGAGCTAAGAAAGCTGAAGGAGGGAGTGATAAGGCAGGAGAACTTAAAGGTAGCAATAAGGATGGAGAAACTGGGAGTCATAAGGTTTATAGAAAGCGAAAAGGGAGTAATAAGGATGGTGAAAACAAAGGTAGTAATAAGGGTGGAAATGGTGGAGATGAAGACAAAGGAGGAGAGAAAGTGAAGGTTGCAATTGTTGAACAACAAGAAGCCATGGACATTGTTGATAGTACTCTCACCACTACACAAAGCCAAGAGCTTAGGGTGGATACTATTGATAATGATCCAACAAAATCAATAACTCTGGCAACTGAAACTGTTGAGTCAACAAAAACACCAACTCAAACATCTACAAGTCTAGTAGTCCCTGCTAGATACCTGGTGAAGAATACTGCAACTGGAGTGATAAGGAGGAAGATTGAATTTGAACCCCTAAACCTCAAACCTATTGTTGAAGTACAGCAAAGCTTCTTGAAAAACATAAATTTCAAAAGTGTTCCAAGCCATAGAAGAAAATCAAAGTTACCTCTTTCTTATGTGAAAATTGGCTTGGACAATGAACCATTGGATATGAAGGTGGATTCAAGTAGTCTAAAAGAAAGAATTGCTTCAAGAATGCAAAAGGTTAGAGTTTCTGGAAATATGCTGATGGTGACAGGGGTTGATGGAGATGAAACATTGAAAGATATCAATAAGCTCACCAAATGTGAAATCAAAAGATTGATAAGTCTACTCAGCAACCATTGTCTAGTTGAAAGACTTTGGCTGATAGACACATAAGAAGGGAAGGAAGATTAAAAAGAAAGGCTGAGCTTGTTGAGAAGAAACAGAAAGAAGATGAAGCATTAGAAAAATTGGCTACTGAATGGAGAGAACAAGGAAAATCAAGAATCAAGCAAGGGAACACTCCTAAAGTTGAATTCATCTCAGAAGGAAAGAAAATTTCAGTGAAAGTAGGTTGTTATCAATATTACTCTCCTAAAACTCTTAAATTAGTTATTGATGAATTGCAAGGATCTCCATTGCCTGAAGAAATTCAAGTGAGACTGGATTGTATTGCTTCTCTTGAATCAAGGAAGAACCAGACCAATACACCACCTCAATCTCCATGAAAGTAATTATCTAAACTCTTCTGTCTGTAAATCTACTTTCAATTGTACACAAACTTGTTCATATCTATTTATGTAAATGACAAGTCAATTCTGCAATTAAGTTTTCAATTGCTATATCATTAGATTTTTTTTTAATTGTAGTTAGGCTTGCTATCAGACATGAAATTATGACTAAGGATCTTACTCACAATTTGGGGGAGATTGTTAGCCATAAGGAAATGTCTGAATAAACAGTATAACAAGCCTAATGATAAATCTATTAGATTTATCTACATGACTCCTTAACTGGAGGAACCTTGTCTTGTACAAGTCTAAACTTTGATTAGGACTACTTCTGTACTTTGTATTTCTGTAATTGTTTGTCTACAGTCTAGAAGAAGATCTCTTTGTGATCATGCCCTAGATAAAAGAAAAACAACAATAAAGAATTGCAGAAGAATGGAAACATTTTCTAAGTCCTGATTCGAGAAGTCCAACTATGCTATTCGAGAAGTAGCTGGTTCGAGAAGTATCTAAGTATGGATTCGAGAAGTAGCAAATAGCTTGTTCGAGAAGTACTCTGATTCGACAAATCTAAAGATTGCTATTCGAGAAGTCCTGGATTCATAAAGCTATTCGAGAAGTGTCTCATTCGAGAAATGTCTATTCGAGAAGTGCTATTCGAGAAGTCATCAACTCGAGAAGTCACATTCGAGAAGTAGACTATTCGAGAACTAGCTGTTCGAGAAGTGTCATTCGAGAACTATCTCCAAAATGCTCTATTCGAGAAGTCTCAAGGAATGAACTATTCGACAAGTCCAAAGAAGCCTATCGAGAAGTCTGTATACAGTTATTCAATAAGTATCACTTATCGAATTGATCAAACAGTATTGAGATATTTACAGACTAATTGAATGGATACTAAGATATTTCTGGAGCTGCACATCAAACCAAGTTGAACTAGATATCTACAGACAAGAAACCTGACACCTTGTGTAGTTGCAACAATTACTCAAGTGTGTAACTGGAAAAGCCTACAACAGCACACAAACTTTGGGGAGTATCCCAGAGAAACTGCAGAAGTGAAGACTTATGTGCATAAGTTAAAAGAACATCAAGTTGCAGCCTTCTTTTACTAGCAAGTGGTAACTCATAACTCGAGTGCTATTTCCTAGTATGACATCACTGTAATAAGGCTACTTGGATACAATCTATAAGTATCTTAAGTCCTTTACTTCAGCAGTTAGTTCTTTACAAGTTCTTAGGGAGTTTAGTTAAAAACTTATCTAGTGCATCTTAGCTGAGTTTGTATTTTACGAACCCAGGTTGTAGCAACACTTCGAAATTAATCCAAAGTTAATTTCCCAGTAAAGATTGTTTGTTCATGTTTATTCACTCCGCAGAATTAACATTCACACACAATTGTTCAAATTGCTAAACAACAATAACACTGATATAGTTTGAGAAAAAGAAAAGAACTCGAAAAACACTCAACACACATTCACCCCCCCTCTGTGTGATTCCTAGATCATTCATTAACCAACATATACATACATATTTTATGGCGTGACTATTTTAGGTTTATGTTATATTTTGGTTATATTCTGTTTAAATTTTTTTTAATTTCGTTTTTGAATATGTTTTAAATTTTATATTATATTTTGTTTTCGAATAGTATTGGGATAATATTATGATCTTATATTATATTTTGTTTTCGAATAGTATTGGGATAATATTATGGTCATCAGCGTACTACAAAATTATCCCCCTTATGCTTATTATATACTAGCTTATAACCCGTGCGATGCACATATTTTTTTTATATTTATAATTATATTAAATTATAAAATTAATTAACTTGTATAATAAAAATATAATTAAATATTAAAAAATTTAAATATACTTAATGTTATCTATTAAAACATATTTTTAATATTTAAATATAATCTTATTAACAATCAAATACACTTTTGAATATATTGTTATATTTACGATCTTTTTACTTTGCTGCGGCTAGTTTTGAATACTTTTTAATATTGAAAAATATATTTAGATTACATTATTTAAATTAATAAAATTTATATTTAAAAGGACTTATACATTTATTATACTATTTTGACTATTTTGAGTTATAAAAATTAGATTTGAAAAAATTTAGGACTTTTTTCACCCCTGGAACTTTTTTTTGCAAAAAGTATATTTTTTTTAGATTCTTTTGCAAAAATACTAACATATTTGCAAAAATACCAATCTTTGAAAATATTTGCACAAAAATTTGATCTACAACTTTGCAAACATATTTTCAACTCTATTAACAAATTCAATCACATATACAACTTACAAAAATTAATAATTGGAAACATCTTTAATTGCATAATAAATTGCTGCCTCGCGGGGTCATATTGTTTAATAAAGAATAGCTCCGTTAAGATAGCTTCAGCTTCATCGTAAAGCGTTTTTACTTTTCCTTTACTCAACATCTTACATTACATTAATTACTCGCCGTTCTAATAATCTAGCTCAATTAAGATAGCTCTCATTGTAGAGCGTTTTTACCTCTCCTTTACTCAACGTCTTACATACATATTGATTGAGTTAAGAGAAAGACATACATTATGTATAATAATTTTCTAATGATAATTTAATATATAAATATTTTGAAATATTAATATAATTATAAATATTTAAAAAGAAGTTATACTTTGTATGAGTTATAAGGTAGTAAGTAATTCATTTTAAAAATATATATTGATTAATCAGACTATAATTATAAGTTGCATACGAATATTCGATAGAATACAAAATTATTCTCCAATTACGAATTCTAATATAATAAAACTTCTCAAGCCATAAAGCAGCAATTCGAGTTTCAATCTTGCAATATGTAATTATACTATTAGCATTTTCCATTCATTGAAAATTAATCATCAAGTATCTTTAGGACATTGGTAGTATAATATATATATATATATATATATATATATATATATAATATGTTGTCTAAATTTTTAATGATAATTTAATATATAAACTAAAAATATATAATTTTTTTGAAATATTAATATAATTATAAATATTTAAAAAGAAATTATATTTCAAGTTATAAGGTAGTAAGTAATTAATTTTAAGAATATATATTGATTAATTAGACTATAATCAGAAGTAGCATACGGATATCCAATTGAATACAACATCATTTTGAAATTGAATTTCGATAATATAAAACTTCTCAAATTATAAAGCATCGAGCTTCACTCTTGCAATATGTAATTATATTATTAGCACTTTACTTTCATTAAATATTGATAATCAAATATTTTTAGAACATTCGTAGTATAAATCGTATATATAATATGTTATTAGACGGTGTCGAACACATGACTTACGATAGTATTTTTTTTATTATTGCTCTTATTCTTATTATATATAAGAATATATAATTTGTGATTGTTTTTATGTATTTTATTCAAATAACAGAAATCAGACATAATTTATGATTATATATATATATATATATATATATATATATATATATATATATATATATTCAGTATATATATACTGAATATAATTGTTAAGTTTTTCTGATTATTCATACTATTTTTTTCCTAATTATATATAGAATATAATAAAATATTAAAGTATAATAAAACATGACAGACCAAGTATTAGATATAATTACTGATTATATATAGGATATAAAATTCATTTAATTTTTGATTATTTATAGGATATATATATTATTATTACGTATTTTCTTCAAAGAATAGAATCAGATATAATTTATGATTATACATATGTCTATTAGATATTAAGTTTTTCTGATTAATTATAGAATTTAATTTTTTATTCTAATTATATATAGAATATAATAAAAATATAAAGTATAATAAAACATGACGGATCAAGTATTGGATATATTTTCTAATTATATATAAGATATAAAATTAATTTAATTTCTGATTTTTTATAGGATATAATTGTTAGGTTCGTTAGATTATTTATAGCTTTTAAAATTTTATTCTGATTATATATAGAATATAATAAAAAATTTAAAGTATAAAAAAATATGACGGACCAAGCGGATTAGACGGATCATTAAAACACCTTACGGTTTATTATATATAAGATATAATAGATTAGTTTTGTTATATTGTTTAAAAATTCCGGCTATATATGTCTTTCACCCCACTTGGTTACTACTTAAATATCATTACACCAAAGTGATCAACACTTCATTAGTTCCATTCAATTTAGTTTCGGACAATTCCATTTTTCGATTATACGTAAAAACGCGTTCATGATGGCGTTGTTGTAGTCTCTGATGGAACTAAAATGGAGGATTCTATTCTAAGGAGGTATAGCTGGGACGAGATTGAAGGAATCCTTGCCATATCTACCCAAGTATAGGTTCAATTTTCCCTATATACCCACGTTTGGTTCAAGCTTCCCCGATTGCCCACAATTTGAGTTTTTATTTTTTTAATTTAATAAAAAAAATGTAATTCTCCTGATTTTATGTTATTAACTCGAATGAGTTTATAAACTGGGCCCCTCAACATGTTCTACCATCAATTATATAAGTATCTTATTTAAGTTTTCAAAAAAAAAAAGTATCTTATTTAACATAATTCAATTTGCTCTAGTCATCAATGATTATGATAAATAATTATATTGTATTTTCCTAAAATATTTTTATTATTTCAAATTTCATTTATCTAATATTTAAAATTATTAATTGTATGTTTACTAATTTAAAATTTTTTACATTGTATGAAAATTAAAATTTCAATTAATATGCATGTAACAATATTATTTGTATTTTGGAATTTGAACTAAAATTTTAAAAGTTTTAAAAAAATATAAATTATATGATATATTAAGTGTAAATAATGTGAGGTTAAAAAAGAATTAAATAAATAATAAAAAATTTAAATAGATAAATAAGATATGTAAGCAGTGAAAATAGAGTAGTGTTTTTAAACATTATATAGAGTAGTAATATTAAAATAATTTGAGCTCATAATTTAGCATAGTTGAAAAGTCAAAGAAGAAAAATGTGGGTATTTAGGGAAACTTGAACAAAATGTGGGTAGATCGGGAAAGTTGAACCCAAACAGGGGTACTTAAGGCAAGGATTCGAGATTGAAGTGCTCACTATGAAATGTTCTAGCTCTCGGGTGATTGGATATAGCGGTTCTGTCCATCTTGCAACGTTTCTTGATTCTTCGCTTGGAGCAGAGTCAAGATTCAGTGTAGTAGTGACTAATGAGCGTCTCAATCAAGTTTAAAAGCAAGAACTAAAAGTATTGCTTAGTGTTTCTCATCCGAATATTGTTAAGATAAAGGGCTATTGTGATGAACGCAACGAGGGTGTTTTGATGTTTGATTACATGTGTAATGGATGAGAATCTGAGAGGTTCTCGAAAGAATTCATTGAATCTTTCGGAAGAAACGGATGGTTATAGCATACCAGCTCGCTTTAGGTATCAAATATTTGCATGATTAGTGTAGCTTACAAATAGTCCATGGTGATATTAAGGACTCAAATGTATTGCTTGATGAGGATTATAATTGTAAACTTTGGCTCTGCAAAAATGGAGTTTTCGTCTTTAGTTCAACCACCAATCCATCATTATCACTTTCGATGAAACATAATCGAATGATGGTAGGGTAGTTTCTCAAGGCTACTTAGATCCTCACTACTTAAAAACAGGAGTTGCTTCCAAGAAACAGGATATGTACAGTTTCGGGGTCATTCTTCTTGAGCTTATTACCCGAAAGGAAGCCTTTGTGCTGAAACCAGACAGAAACTGACCACAATTGCTGCTGATTCAATTTTAAGCAATGCAACAAATGTCAAAGAAATGATAAATCCACGGTTTAAAAACGATCACACATTCGACTTACAAGAAGCTAAGGTTATGACCTCTGTTTCGGCTACGTGATCTCCTAGCAATAAGGCTTTCTGCAGCAGAAATCATAACAATGAAAGATCAAGTCTCTTCTATATCTACCTTTTCGAGAAATCCACCGGTTCTGCAATAAACAACTCAAGTAACGAAATACTTACAATTTACAAGGTTTTACAATTTTCATTTGCATAGTAACAGAAGAATTCGGGTCTAGACTGTGAAATTCAACGGAAGACATAACCGAACTAGATGAATCAGGGTCAATTTCGGATTCATATCAGGAAGCTATTAATAGTATTTTCTAGCGTCGAGGATGATCATCTTGGATATAAGAGATGCTTATTCCGTTATTCAATACATACCCTTAATCGTGTCAAAAGAGACTAAGAGAGGGGTGCGGAGAATCATTCGTGCTACTACTTTTTATTTAACTTTTACTTTGTAATTTTTTACTTTGCAAAATAAATAACCTTCTTTATGATTTCAAAAAAATAAATAAATAACCTTCTTTAAGACAAACTAGTCAAGAAAGCCGCGATTCGCGGCGGCGTTTTTTCTCTATAAATTTGAAGATTTATTATAATTTTATTAGAATTTTTAATTATATATTTTACAAAATCTCTATTTTGCTTGTAGTAAAACATTTATCTATATATATTTCCTATAAATTCTAACCGTTCTTCTTTATAAATTCGACCACATATTCAAATTCTAATACAATTTTAATTATATGTCATACGCATAAATTGGAAGTATTTTATTTTATAAATTTATTGATTCGAACTCCACTTTTAATTTCAATTGAACTTTTAACTATAGTTTTTACAAATATCACTATTCTAATGCTTGGCAAAACTTCTAATTATATATTTTCTAATCAACTTTTCTTTTATAAATTTAAACACATATTTTTGTTCCTAAATTTTTTTAATTAATATTAATATACTTAAATTTTCAATATATCAATATTTAAAATCCTTAAAAAACAGAAAAATAAATTGATGGGATGTTAGAGCCACTAATAAAAAACATATTCTCTTTTAATAAAAATTCTAATTATAGATTTTACAAATATCTTTATTCTATTTTTAGTAGAACTTTTAATTTATTTATTTTCAATGAATTTTGTTGTGGATCAAAATCAGATCGTATTAATTGCGTAATTAATGCTAGGGTTTGGGGGTAGCTTCGAGCTTTAATGGTTGCGCTTGTGTTTCGTGGCTAAATCTGCTTTCACAAGATGCCTTCGTATCTCTTGCGTAAAGAGAATCAAGCCAGGACGTAGTTCTGAGAGGAGGGGTATGCCTGTTTATATAGGCATGTAGATCCCATAATTAGAGTAGGGATAGGAGACTTGGTGGCCAAGTTCTATCCCCTTTCCAATTCTTATTAGATTCTAAGTAGGAAGCTGATTTCTATTAGGTATGTGTTGCTTGGGGGCTACTCTTTTGAGAGTCTATCCCTATTCTGGAAGCTTCTATTGGGCTGTATCTTTAGCCCCATGTTTAATTACGAATTTCCATGTATTTATGGATTTACGGGTCTCATTAATTGGGTTAATCAGGCCCAATCAATGCTGTATTCAATTTGTCTTTAGGGCTTATTTTTTAGCCCACATCATTTGCCCCCCCAACTCTTAGGATAATCGTCGAAGATTTCGTAAGAGTTAAGAGCTTTCGACTTAAAATAGTCTCGTTCCTTTGTTCTTTGCTCTCTTGGCTTTGAACAAGGTCATTATGTCAATGTTCTTGGCTTCCATGGCCTTATTGACGTAGTCTCGTTCCTTTGTTCTTTGCTCTCTTGGCTTAGAACAAGGTCATTATGTCAATTTTCGTGGCTCCCCCTGCCCTATTGACCGTAATTTCTCATCCTTCGCAAAATGTGGAGCGACCTACATATTTGCGAGGTATTTAGACCACAGATATATATCTAGTAGCCTTATATAAATTCCTTAACCTTTCGGATTCTACGGGAACTATGGTGTTGTGTATTTTGGCCAAATAACACCATGTTGACAAACCGTGCCTGGGATCCCTTGTTCATGTAGAAGAATATTTTTAAAATATTCCTCGTATTTTTATGAGCCATTCCCTATTTTTTGGGAATTTTCGGGCTTTTCTAGGTATTTTTCCATGATTTTTGAATTTATCCAAAAATAAACACCCACTGAAAATTTAGGGAAATAATTTCATAATTATCCCCTTGATTTTCCTGAATTTTCCGTATTTTCCATGATTTTTCTACCAATGAAATTAATTTATAATTAATTTCCGGGTATTTTTCTGATTTTTCTGAAATTAATATTTTTCAGAAAATTCCATAGATTTTTCGACCTCGATCCTAGTCGATTTTTCGACTAGGATCCTAGTCGTGTATGCTCGTTCAGAAAGAGGCTGAGGTCGAAGGTGGTTCGGGTTAGGACCAGGTCGAATTTCGACCTCGATCCTAGTCGAACTTCGACCTGGTTCCATCTCAGATATGCTCGTCAAAAAGGTGGGCGAAGTCGATGGGATCTTGGACCTGGATCATGTCGAATTTCGACCTCGTTCTTAGTCGAGATTTCGACTTCAGCCCTTCTCGTATATGGGCAGATTTTCGACCTCGATCCTAATCGATTTTTCGACTAGGATCCATCTCGTGTATACTCGTCTTTTTTCGGGCTCTAGTCGAAGCCTTTCAGGACTTGAAATTGGTCGATTCTCGACTTGGTTCCTGGTCGAATTTCGACCTCGTATGAGGTCGACTCGTTGGTGTTTTTGGTCCTCCTCAGGTCGAATGCCTGGGCGACTTCATTCCTAGTCGAATTCGACTTCGATTGAGGTCGTATTTTTCGTATTTTGCTCACACCCTTGTCGAAGGGTTTTTCGAGCTCGTCCTGGTCGATTTCGACCTGGATTGAGATCGATTCTCGACCTGACTTGAGGTCGTGTAGATAGATTTTTCCCTTCCCTTAGTTGAAGTATATTTCGACTAGGGCCAAGTCATTTTCGACTTAGTTTCGAATCGAAGAATATATGGTTTTTCCTAAATCAAATTTGATTTAGATTGACATGATGGGCCTCGTACTGGGCTCTTTCACCTCGGGCCTATTAGTGGCGTTTTGTCTTACCTCTGGTCGAAGACCAGGGTCTATTTTGGATTTGACCTAGCATGAGGTCGATTCAGTGGTGTTTTTGGTCCTCCTTAGGTCGAATGCCTGGGCGACTTCGTTTCTATCGTTCTTCTCCGTTCTTATAGTTTTTACTTATATTTCTGCTCAACTTGTGTACACTTAGTACTCTGTCAATCGTGACTTGTTCAAGTATACAACATAAACAACGTAAAGAAACGAAGATAACTTTTTATGTTAATCTCCTTTCGTTTTTATCGTTCTTCTTCGTTCTAATAATTTTTACTTATATTTCTACTCAACTTGTGTACACCCAGTACTTTGTCAATCGTGACTTGTTCAAGTAGACAATATAAACAACATAAAGAAACGAAGATAACTTTTTATTGATAATGGGGATCACCCCTAACATACATGAAGATTTAGGGGCATTATAAGGCCCTTACACTTCCTAATCTTGGCTTCATCGAGCCTTATTCATACTCGTAACTTTCATCTTCACTCTTGGTGAACTTCTGTAACTTTCCTCTTCTTATAAGGAACTCGATCTCGTCTTTGAGTCGATGGCAATCGTCAGTGTCATGGCCTGAATCCTTGTGGAAGCGGCAATACTTGTTTCGGTCCCTTTTTTCTGGATCTCCCTTCAAGGGTCGTGGCCAACGGACGTCATGGTCCTCCTCGATTTCCATTAGGATTTGACTCCTTGGAGTGTTCAACCTGGCATACTCTGTGTATCGTGATTCTTGTATCTTCCTGGAAGAAGAATCGTCGCTATTGTCATAATCAGCTTTACGTTTCTTTCGATTGTCATCATATGTGACAACAGATTTTCTCGTGGCTTCATCTGCCTTGATATATTTTCCTGCCCTATTTTGCAAATCGTGCATGTTCAGGGGCTCATTCTTAGCAAGGGACATCTTGAATCCCTCGTTTGTAGTTCCTTGTTGCAAAGCTACCATGGCTACTTTCTCATCCAAGTCCGTGACCTTTAGAGATTCTTTAGTGAATCTGGCCAAGTACTCTCTCAAGTCCTCATTCCTTCCTTGTTGGATAGTCATAAGAGAAGCAGTACTCCTCCCATGGATTTTACTTCCGATGAACTGAGCTACAAAGGCTCTACTTAAATCTCCGAACGACCCAATTGAATTGGGCGGTAAGCGACTGTACCATTGTTGTGCCATTCCCTCTAGAGTTTGAGGGAATGCCCTGCACTTAATAGGATCATCTACCGGTTGCAACAACAGTGCATTGGTGAAGGTTCTTACGTGGGTTGCGGGATCGCCTGTTCCATTGAAGGCTTTGATTGTGGGCATCTTAAATCTCCTGGAGATCTTAGCATTCATGATTTCTTGTGTGAAGGGAGGGGTTGGATCATCAGGATCTCCCAAGGGCAACAACTCAATAGGTGTTGTTCTAGTGGGATCGGCCCTTCGATGTGCTCTTGGTGTCCCCAGGTCAACTACGGGGATTTCAAGTTCCCTTGGCCTGGTGTGTCGGCTCAAGCGTGTCTCTCCTCGGGCTATGTCTTGCTTCAAACGCGCAATCTCGGCTTCATGAGCCTTGATCCGTTCTTGAGCAGTCAGGGGTGGTCCGTCATTAACTTGAACAACAGGTTCTTTACGAGCCCTTCGCCTCCTCGGGACTTGTTCTTAATCAGTAGAAGGATCTGAATAGGAACCATCATAGTTTTGGTACCTGATTCCTTGAGTTGCCACATACGAGGGCTGATACGGTTCGTGCATAGGATTTGCAGAGGCGGGGAGAGCAATAGTGGAGATATATGCTCCTGTTGGTGGTGCACCTAGGGGGGCAACAATCATCTGAAGGGTGCTTGTATTCGTGCCTTGGGAATCAGTCCCTAGTGGCTGCGTACCTTCAACAGATGTTCCAGCGGTGGGGGGATTCGTCCCTACAGGGATTTCAGTGGTGAGGGGATTCGTCCCTAATGGTTGAGTATTCTCGGTGCTAACCTGCACTGTCTCAGTAACAATAGGGACATGGATTTCACTAATAATAGGAGCGGAAGTATTACTTACCTCGATCCCTTCAGATTGGGTGTTTCGTGTTCTTACCATGGTTGATGTAAGGATTCCCACAGACGGCGCCAAATGTTGTGGATCAAAATCAGATCGTATTAATTGCGTAATTAATGCTAGGGTTTGGGGGTAGCTTCGAGCTTTAATCGCTGCGCTTGTGTTTCGTGGCTAAATCTGCCTTCACAAGATGCCTACGTATCTCTTGCGTAAAGAGAATCAAGCCAGGACGTAGTTCTGAGAGGAGGGGTATGCCTGTTTATATAGGCATGTAGATCCCATAATTAGAGTAGGGATAGGAGACTTGGTGGCCAAGTTCTATCCCCTTTCCAATTCTTATTAGATTCTAAGCAGGAAGCTGATTTCTATTAGGTATGTGTTGCTTGGGGGCTACTCTTTTGAGAGTCTATCCCTATTCTGGAAGCTTCTATTGGGCTGTATCTTTAGCCCCATGTTTAATTACGAATTTCCATGTATTTATGAATTTACGGGTCTCATTAATTGGGTTGATCAGGCCCAATCAATGCTGTATTCAATTTGTCTTTAGGGCTTATTTTTTAGCCCACATCAAATTTTAACTCTTTTTTTTTATAATAAGATCTTCGAACACTTATTCAATTTTCAAATAAAACTTTAATTATATATTCTAGGACTTACAAATATCTCTATCCTAATTCTATTAAAACTTTTAATTATATATATATTTTATATAAATTAATTTTTCTCTTTCATAAATTTAAACACCTATGCAATTTTTAATAGAACTTTAATTATAAATTTGAATTACTGTAGTTCACTGGAACTCTTTCTCTCAGCGAATCTAAACACTTATTGTACATAATATGTTGAAAAATATTTTTTTTATTTATTAATATTTAAAACTTTAAAAAAATTAGATTAATAGATTGAAAGAATATGAGAGACGATAATTTAGAGTATTCGGCTTCATATTCATATATATTATGATTGATGATTAATGATATTGATTTCACAATTACGGTGCAAGAAAATACATGCAATATGCAACTTTGCAAATAAATCACATAAAATTGATTAGTTATAATTTTAAATTAAAATTTTCAAACTAAATTTAAATATTATTTAATAATAATAAGGTCAATCAACTGTCACACCCCTAAGATAAAAAGCCTGAAATTAATTACATTATTATGAAACATAATCTAAAAAATATAATAAAATGTAAATTGTAAATCGGGATATGTAAGAACTTGGTAAGGCTGTCAAATTTATTAAATACAAATTTTCGGATTTGGATACTGACATATCAGTATCCAAAAATTTGTATGTGTATCTTAATCCGTATCCGAATTTGACGGATTCTATTCAGATACGGATAATATCCGAATCTGAATCCGATTTTTAGTTAAAATTTTAATTTTAATATTAAAATTCATAAAATTATAAAAATATTAAAAAATTATTATTTTAATATTTAACTAAAACCTAAATCTATTAAAATTTATTTTATTAAATATTTTTAATTTTTTATATTTTTAAGAATGGTTTTGTTTTCTTTAAAATAATATATTTATATTATATATAATTGTTTAATAATTTATTTACAATCATTCATAAGTCACATATATAAATTATTTCATAAATATAATATTTAAATATGTATATATATATATACTATAAACATAAAACAAAATTATTTAAATAATATATAAATATATTATTTATATATAATATATATTTAATTTCGGATTCAGATATGGATTTGCCTATATCCATATCCGTATACGAAATATTCGAATACATATACGGATATTATCCGGTTTATGTCAGATCATCTGCTTCTCCATCTGCGGAGCTGCTTCCCACATAGGGTCAGATCATCTGCTTCTCCATCTGCGGAGCTGCTTCCCACACAGGCACTGCCATCTGTTATCTGTACCTCTACCTGGACCATCATCCCAGACCGAGACCACGTGGCCTTCAGCCTTCTTCTTTGCCAACTTCACATTCAGTTGCTCAGCTTATGCATCACTCTGAATTTTATGTATCTGCACTTCCGTCTCCTTTTTCTTTTTGCTAAAATCAGTTATGTCTTTTCTTTTTATTATCTTGTACTTGCCTCCTGGTTGCATTCACCTTGGATTTTGCATAATGAACAAATCTAAGAACATCACAAAAATTATGAACAACAAATCAAAGAATAAACAAAATTAAAAGCTTAATACAAAATTAAATACATGAATGCACAAGTTAATACTAACTTGATTGTTGTTCTGCCTTTCCGCTTTTGCATCGATTTGAAATCCCTGATTTTTAGTAGAAAAAATTATCAGATCACATAAATCAATATAATCCAACTGAAAATTTGAAGATCACTTGGGTGACTTTTCATGAAACTTATGATTTCGCGTATCTGTTGGACTAATTACGCAAAACAAATTGCCAAATAATGTTGACACTTTCGTTTGCCTCTTACATTACTATTTTGGGGTTTTTTTATGACTTGAAGAGTTGAAGGTGATTCTAAAGTTTCAAGGTTTGCACAGAGGATTAAAGAGAATGGCTGAGATTCTTGGAGTTGATCGCGGAGTTCATCGCGTTGCTGGGAAGCATCATCAGGCTGTTCAGATAGCTTGTTAACAATGCAGATGTTCATGAAGACTAAGGAACGATACATTAGTGATTACAATGTAGACAAATTGAACCACTTTGCATACACGTTGTTTCGGATTGAATCTCATGATGATAAATATGATTCGAACACTTATTCTACTTCAAATATAATTCTAATTATATATATATATTATCTATAAATTCGAAACATTCTCCTTTATAAATTCTAACATCTATTCTATTTTATATAAAATATGTCTTTTTTATAAATTTGAACTCTTCTTCTGCATAAATTCGAACACCTATTCTATTTCCAATATGATAAAAATATTTTTATTTATAAATATTTAAAATTCTAAAACTCTAAGAAAATTAGAATAATATATTGAGACGATTTTAGAGGAGCCACGTAAGCTCCCGTCATCCTCCTTTATATATATACTAGTCGACTAAGCCGCGCTTCGCGGCGGCCTTATAATTCCTTCCTTATAATTTCAAATAACATTTTGTTTAAATTTTTTTTAAACATTATATTTTACAAACAAAATATACACAAATAATAAAATAAATTATTTACATATTTTTTTATACCAATTATGTTTTACGAATACTAAAATCGGCATTTCATGTAAAATATATATTATACACAAATACTAACAATGTCTTTAATTACTATTTTATAAAAATTCAAATTCTTTTCAACTTCGTTTAATATATTAAAAAGAGTTAATTATATATTTTTATATCAATTCCATTGTTAGCCATAAGGAAATGTCTGAATAAACAGTATAACAAGCCTAATGATAAATCTTTTAGATTTATCTACATGACTCCTTAACTGGAGGAACCTTGTTTTGTACAAGTCTAAACTTAGATTAGGACTACTTCTGTACTTTGTATATCTGTAATTGTTTGTCTACAGTCTAGAAGAAGATCTCTTTGTGATCATGCCCTAGATAAAAGAAAACAACAATAAAGAATTGCAGAAGAAAGGAAACATTTTCTAAGTCCTGATTCGAGAAGTCCAACTGTGCTATTCGAGAAGTAGCTGATTCGAGAAGTATCTAAGTATGGATTCGAGAAGTAGCAAATAGCTTGTTCGAGAAGTACTCTGATTCGACAAGTCTAACGATTGCTATTCGAGAAGTCCTGGATTCATAAAGCTATTCGAGAAGTGTCTCATTCGAGAACTGTCTATTCGAGAAGTGCTATTCGAGAAGTCATCAACTCGAGAAGTCACATTCGAGAAGTAGACTATTCGAGAACTAGCTATTCGAGAAGTTCTATTCGAGAAGTCTCACCAAAAGCTCTATTCGAGAAGTCTCATGGAATGAACTATTCGACAAGTCCAAAGAAGCCAATCGAGAAGTCTGTATACAGTTATTCGATAAGTACCACTTATTGAATTGATTAAACAGTATTAAGATATTTACAGACTAATCGAATGGATACTAAGATATTTCTGGAGCTGCACATCAAACCAAGTTGGATAGATATTTACAGACAAGAAACCTGACACCTTGTGTAGTTGTAACAATTACTCAAGTGTGTACATGGAAATCCTACAACAGCACACAAACTTTGGGGAGTATCCCGGAGAAACTGCTGAAGTGAAGACTAATGTACTAAAGTTAAAAGAACATCAAGTTGCCGTTTTCCTTTACTAGCAAGTGGTATCTCATAACTCGAGTGCTAGTTACTAGTATGACATCATATTGTACAAGGCAACTTGGATACAATCTATAAGTATACCAAGTCCTTCACTTTAGCAGTTGGTAGAACTTTCAATATAGAAGCTGAGTTTACATTTGTTTGTAACCACAGGTTGTAGCAACACTTCGAAATTAATTCAAAGTTAATTTCCCAGTAATTTGTGTGTTCTTGTCTATTTACTTCCGCAATCTAAACAACCACACACATTTGATAAGTTGTGAACAACATAAGTTAATTGAAGTTCTATAAAGTTACTTCAACACTTTGAAGAACAACCAAACACATTCACCCCCCCTCTGTGTTGTTTAACTTATTATTCATAACTAACAAGTGGTATTAGAGCAGGCTGTTGATATATTAACAGTAAACGATCAATATGAATAATCAAAGAACATGCAGCATCAAGATCCCACAGTTTGACAAGGATCACTACAACCTATAGAAAATGAAGTTTTTGTTGTTCATCAAGGCATCAAATCCTTTATTTCCTGAAATCTTAAAGAATGGTCCTTTCGTTCCAGTGGAATCAGTTGCTGAAACAACTGTTAGAACCACCACCATACCTGCCCACTCTGTTGCAAAAGATTCATCCAAATGGACTGATACAGAAAAGGAGAAGGCTGCTCTAGATAGTAACCTTCAACTAATCATAGTTGATTCCATGGATCTGTCCATGTTTGGTAGTATTTCAGGATACAATACTGCCAAAGACATGTGGGAAAGGATAGAGGTGCTGTGTGAGGGTACAGATGAGGTAAGGGAAAATAAGAAGCAAACACTGATCTCTCAGTATGAGGCATTCATGGCTAAACCTAAAGAAGGCATTACTGATGTCTTTGAAAGGTTTAACAAGCTAGTCAATGAGTTACAGCTAGCAGGAAAAACCTACTCAACCAAGGAGCTCAACATGAAATTTTTGTTAACAGTGCCAAATCATCTAGAACCCAGAGTTAATTCTTTGAGGGATAGAGACTTGACAAAAGTTTCATATGATGTTCTCTATGGAGTTCTCAAAACTCATGAATTGGAACTCTTGCAAAAGAGAGCTATTCAAGCCAATCAGGGTAACATGGTTAACACCAGTTGTGCCTTGATTGTAAATGAGTCAATGAAGAACTTGGAGCATGCTGCTGGAAAGCTCAAGATTAGAGATGCTGAAGAGCAAGAAAGTGAAGAGGAAGAGGAGAGTGATAGTACAGATGAAGATGAGTACTACACTATGGCTGAGCTTGAACAGATGGAGAATACTTCCTATGCTTTCATGGCTAGGAAGTTTCCCAATGCGAGATTCAAGAGAAATCAGCCATTTAGAGCTAATCAAGCTGGTAACTCCTCAAGGCCTTTCATTAAGAAGAAATTCTCTGGAGGCAAATTCAAAAAGGGTTTCAACAAAAGCAAAAGGGTTGGTGCTGTGGATTGGTCTACAGTTAGATGCTTCAAATGTGACAAACTTGGACATATGGCCAATGAGTGCAGAAGCCAAAAGAAAGATGAGGCTTATCTTGCACTAGAGGCTAAGTATGAAGCACTCCTGAAAGAGTCCAAAGCCACAAAGAAGGAAGAAAGCCAGGCCTATATTGCTGAAGGAGTGTGCTGGGATGATTCTGGTAATGATGAGGATGATGCAAAGTTCTGTAACTATGCATTGATGGCCAACCATAGCCAAGAAGCATCCTCTAGTCAGGTACCTACACTAACCTCTAAAAACTTAACTGCTGATCAATACAAATCAACTGTTGAAAAGTTAAGTGTTGAGATGTTTAATTTGCACACTAGTTTGACAGCATCAAATGAGGAACTTGTCAAGGTTAATGCTAAGAATGACATGCTTGTTAATAAAATTGCTGATTTAGAAGAACTTGCATGCCAGACTAGCAACCTTAAGGAAGAGGTTGAATATTTGAAAAACAAGTTGCTATGTGCTAGTCAAATAGAAACTGCTCTTAGAGATGAACTTGCTCTGTATACTTTTAAGCTCAAAGCTTTTAAGAATGCATCTGATGTTGTTAAGGGCTTTAATGAAAATACCTTGAAAAACAAGACTGCCATTGGCCTAGACTACATTCAGCTAGAAAGAGATAGCAAGGCTATAATTGTTGATGTTCCAATTGTCAAACCAGTAAACAAGGGTTCACCACACATTTTGAAAAATGCAAAACAACCCTTGTTTCAATCTCCCACACCAGTCATTGATGAAAATTCAATTCTTATAAAACAAATGCTGGTTGATGAGGATAAGGTTAAGGCAAAGGAACAGAGAACAATTGCTAAGCCTAGTACTTCTAAGGCAAAAGCCAAGGGCAATGATAAGAATGTTGAAACAATATTTGTTAAAGAGAGCCTTGCTTTAAATGCTTCTGTGAATGTATGCAATAACATGCCTACATCTGTTAAAACTGTTGGAAATGTAACTTGTGATACTCAGAAGAAGAGATAGAACAGGAATGGGAAATTAGGCATCTACAAAGGTAATGAGTATACCTATATGCCTAATGCTCCCAGGAAAATATGTGAGATTTGTTCCAGTTCAAATCATTTGACACATGCATGCAAGCAAACATTAAATGCAAATGTGAATTTGCCTGCTACATGTAGTGTGCCAGCCAAAGATAGAATTAATGGCTTATGTGATAGGTTTGACTGTATGCCATGCAATATGAATGTGATGAGTAATTGCTTTACTTTAAGAAAACAATTCATTAATGCTAGCATGAATGTCACACCTCACACTGCCAATATTGAGTCTACAAAGCAACCTGATGTCAGGAAATTACTAAATTCACCTAAGTCAAAGATTAAAATATCTGAGACTTCAAAAGGTGGTGAGACAAGCACAAAGGCACCAAATGATAAAACTGTCCATATTTCTTCTGTGGTAACAAAAGGACCCAACTCTGTTTGGGTACCAAAAAGAAAGTAATCCTATTTTGTATGCAGGGCACAGGTAAAATTGACAAGGATATGTGGATACTGGATAGTGGATGTTCAGGACACATGACTGGTGACAAGGCCCTGTTATCACAATTTGAGGAAAGAGCTGGTCCAACTGTAACCTTTGGAGATGACAGTATTGGTATAACATTGGGATATGGCAATTTGAAGATTGGAAATGTCATTGTTAAAGATGTAGCACTGGTCAAGGGACTCAAGCATAATCTTCTCAGCATTGGCCAATTCACTGGCAGAGGTTTCAAAGTTGAGTTTGATGAAGATTATTGCCTGATCAATGTTAAAAAAGACTGATGACCTAGCTCTCATTGGAGTTAGGAAAGGAAGCCTGTTTGTTGCCAACTTTGACTCAACAAGCAAGGACAAAGAATGTTGCTTTTACTCTAAAGCAAGCAACCAAGAGTGCATTCTCTAGCACAAGAAGTTGTCCCATCTCAACTTCAAGTCAATCAATACTCTAGTCAAGAGAGAATTGGTTAGAGGCATGCCTGCATATGAATTCATTCATGAAGGAGTGTGTGAGGCATGTCAAAAGGGAAAATTCAAAAGGACTAGTCACAAATCAAAAACTATGTCCTCCATCACTAAGCCCTTACAACTGATCCACATGGACTTATTTGGACCAGTCAACAAAATGTCAATCTCAAGAAAGAGGTATGCCCTAGTAATGGTTGATGACTATACTAGGTATACTTGGGTAAAATTCCTTGCTACCAAAGATGAGGCACCTCAGCTAATCATTGAGCATATAAGGAAAGTCAACAAAGAAGCTGAAGCTAAAGGAGTAAGTGTAGTTGCAATTAGGAGTGTTAATGGTACAGAATTCAAAAATGCCATACTTGAAGAATTCTGCAAAAGTACTGGAATCACTCATCAGTTCTCTGCACCAAGGACACCTCAACAAAATGGTGTGGTGGAAAGAAAGAACAGAACACTAATTGAAGCTGCAAGAACTATGCTCCTAGATGCTAAGCTGCCTACCTGTTTTTGGGCTGAAGCTATCAATACTGCATGCTATACTCAAAATAGAGCCTTAGTAAACAAATACAGTGGAAAGACACCTTACAACTTGATGACAAATAAAAGGCCTACATTGAAACATCTACATGTTTTTGGAAGCAAATGCTTTGTACTCAAAGATACCTCTGAATATGTTGGTAAATTTGATGCAAAAGCTTTTGATGGAATTTTCTTGGGATATTCATTAGACAAGATGGCCTTTAGAGTCTATGTAAATGAACAGCAAAAAGTGATGGAAAGCATTGATGTCAGTTTTGATGACTCAAGCTACCCTGGAATTGAAGATGAAGATGAAGATGCAAATGATCCCTTAAGGTTTGAGAACCAAGGATATCTGGAAATTGCTGAAGAAAATGCAATTGAAGAGGAAGCTCATAATGACCATGGTGAGAGTTTTACTCAGAGAGAAACTTAAACTGTAGTTAGTGCAAATCAAAACACAACTTCTACTTCTAGAAATGTGAGCACTAACACAGGGGGAGAAAATCAGGATCAAAACAATGATGCCACCTCTAGTCAAAGAAACAATGTGCATACTACAAAGTGGAATAGAAGTCATACTCCTGATCAAATTATTGGAAATCCTTCTACAGGAGTAAGGACTAGAAGTTCCACTATCAATGAATGTTTGTACAGCTGTTTTCTTTCTCAAGAGGAACCAAAGAAATTGAAGATGCATTGTTGGACCCTGATTGGATTACTGCTATGCAAGAGGAATTAAATGAATTCGAAAGGAACAAAGTTTGGGAACTAGTGCCTGCACCAAAAGATAGATCAATCATTGGCACTAAGTGGGTTTACAGAAACAAAATGGATGAAAATGGTGTTGTTACAAGGAACAAAGCAAGACTGGTTGCAAAGGGGTACTCACAAGAAGAAGGCATTGATTATGATGAGACCTATGCACCAGTTGCTAGACTAGAAGCCATTAGAATCTTTTTGGCATTTGCTGCACACATAAATTTCAAGGTGTATCAAATGGATGTCAAAAGTGCATTTCTAAATGGAGAGCTTGAAGAAGAAGTCTATGTGCAACAACCACCAGGTTTTGAAGATCCACAGTTTACAAATTTTGTTTACAGATTGCTCAAGGCACTCTATGGCCTAAAGCAAGCTCCTAGGGCATGGTATGAAACCCTCTCTCAATTTCTTTTAGAAAATGGATTCACAAGAGGCACCATTGACAAAACACTGTTCTACAAGATGCACAATAATGATCTTATCCTAGTTCAAATCTATGTGGATGATATCATTTTTGGGTCTACAAATGAAAAGCTATGTCAAAGATTCTCCAAATTGATGCAAAGTAAATATGAAATGAGCATGATGGGGGAGCTGGCATTCTTTTTAGGATTGCAAGTTATCCAAAGGAAGGAAGGCACTTTTATAAGTCAAACAAAATATGTTAGAGATTTATTGAAGAAATTTGACTTAGAAGAGTGTTCTCCAGCAAAAACACCTATGTCTCCAGCCACTAAGTTTTTTGAAGATAAACAGGGCAAAAGTGTAGATACTTCATACTACAGAGGCATGGTTGGTTAACTCCTTTACTTAACTGCAAGTAGACCAAACATTATGTTTACAACATGTTTGTGTGCCAGATTTCAAGCTAATCCAAAAGAATCTCACATGGTGGCTATCAAGAGAATTTTCAGATATCTGAAGGGAACTCCTAATCTTGGCCTATGGTATCCAAAGGACACTGGATTTAATCTAGTTGGTTATACAGATGCTGATTATGCAGGATGCAGGGTTGACAGAAAAAGCACTTTAGGCAGCTGTCAATTTTTAGGTCAAAGACTAGTCTCTTGGTTTAGCAAGAAGCAACAATCAGTATCAACTTCTACAGCTGAAGCAGAATATATTGCTGCTGGAAGTTGCTGTGCTCAGTTGCTATGGATAAGGAATCAATTGATGGACTATGGACTCACTCTGGAAAGGATCCCAATTATGTGTGATAATACAAGTGCAATTTCCATTGTGGCCAATCCAGTCAACCACTCCATGACAAAGCACATTGATATCAGGTACCATTTCATTAAGGAACATGCTACAAAAGGAACTATTGAATTGCATTATGTCCCTACAGAAAAACAATTAGGAGATATTTTTACAAAACCTCTGATGGAATCTACCTTCACTAGGCTTGTTAGTGAAATTGGTATGTTAAATTCATCATGATTTTTCTTCAAAAATATTTATCTGATAAATTGTTTCAGTAATGATATTTTTAGTTGCTCAAGTAATCCAATATTTGAGTACTAGAAATAATTTGGAATATTCTTGAATATTTTACAAATCACTGAACATGGTATCTTTTATTTAAATTAACAGCAGCTTGAAATTTTAGAAATAAAATTTTGAGAATAAATTTTAATTCCTTGGATATTTATTTAATAAATATTTCAGGTTATTAATAATTTATTATATTGAAGTCACACATGATTTAAAACTGAGGTTTAGAAATTAATAAATTTAATCTTTTCTCAGTTATCGAATGACTCATTTAAGACTTCTCGAATAGGCTATTTGAGAGTTCTCGAATAAGTCATTTGATAGTTCTCGAATGGCTATGCTGAGACTTCTCGAATAAAGAGTTCTCGAATAGACCATTTAAGACTTATCGAATAGGTCTCCATGCACTTATCGAATGATGCTTTGAGACTTATCGAATGAAAAGTTTTTATTTATTTATTTTTAAATTTACTCAGAATTTCAAATTTTTGTATTAAAATTTGGAATTAAAATCATAAGTGATAAACCCTTAATATTCTTTTAGAGACTTCTCTAATAGAGTATTCTCAGCTGAGAGTTCTCGAATAGGTCTTTGTGGAGTTCTCGAATAGTATAGTTTGTACTTCTCGAATAGTGCATTCTATACTTATCGAATGGGTATCTTTAGACTTCTCGAATAAAACACTATCGATACAGTTATACACACATATTCGACAAGTCTGGGTTTCATATAAATACCATTTTAAACTCCTAATTTCATTCTATTCGACAAAGGCAATTCGATTACTCTCAAAAACACTCTCAAACCCTAAACCATTCTTCATTTTTACTCAAAATCAAATGGCACCCAAATCGAAACCCTCTTCATCTGCACCCAAAGTATGGAAGTTTGTTGAATCTACAAATTACATTGCTATATCCAGTGATTCTCAAGCTAAGAAAGGGTATAAGTGCTTCACAAAGTTCTTGGCTGAATCATATATAAAAGAAGCTCTTTTTGCGAACCCTACTCTGTACCTGGATGCATTGAAGGAATTCTGGGGAAAAGCCAATGTGGAAGAAGTTGCTCATGAAAGTGGCGACGCCCTTTATGTTATTCACTGCAAATTTGGAAGCCAAGATATTGAAATCACTGCTGACGACTTCAACAAGGCCCTAGGAATTGAAGGAAATAAAGTCGAGGGAGTTGAAGGAGAAAGCTTTGACAGTCTTGTCAGTGATAATGAGCTTATAGAGTTCTTTGATTTGATTAAGTATTCTGAAACAATAAGCTTGGTGTCACTAAACAGAAATAAGCTAAGGAAGGAATGGAGCTTCGTATTTGGTACTTTGCTAATGGTGTTCATATGCAGGAAATCCAGCTTTGATCAAATCCACAGCATGGTACAGCAAATTGCACACTCCTTGGCTTACAATAAAAGAATCAACATAGGGAAACTGATAATCCAAGAACTGGCTCAAAGACTTGGTAAGTCTTCTGTTCGAAGATCTTCAGATATATTTATGCCTAGGTTCATTATGTGTGTTTTAAATGTAAAATGCAATGTTTTAACTGCACTACCTAGCATAGATATTACACAAATAGGGTATATGAAAGTAATGTCCAAAATTCTATTTGGTTCATTAGACACATTGAATCATGTGGATGTTCCCTTAGTGATTACTCAATTCATGAGTGATCTCTTTGAAACTTATCCACTTGATCAACCCACATATCACTCTTTGTCTGAGCAAGAGAGGTTGAAACAAGAGGGTAACCAACTTGATCAACCACAGCCTCTCAACCCAAGCTCACAACCTATTGATTCTACACAAAATGAGCCAACTGCCTCATCCTCTCAAAAGGGTGAGGGAAGTAAAAAGAAGAAAAGGAAGGTAGCCTTCTCAACCCCTCTAGAAATATTATCTGAGGCTGCCTTGAAAGATTTAGAGAGTGAGATTCCCGAGTCACCCTTGAAAAGGCTAAAGAAGAAGAAATCCATAGCCACCTCTGTGCCCACCCAAATGGACACAGTTGTAGAAAAAGGGATAAACTTATTATCTGGGGCATTCTCTCAAAAGAATGTCACCATTGAAATCAGTGGCCAACCCACCATGGAACCCTGTAAAGAGTCAACACTTGGAAGTGATAAGGGTGATCAAATGCACAGTGAGGAGCACACACAAAATCTATTTGAAACTCCTCCTATTTCTCAGGGGGAGTTGCCAAAATCTAATCTAGATTCCACTTCTCTTACAGATCTCAATGCTAATATTTCTTCACAAGAGATGCATCAAGATGCTTCTCAAACATTTGATCAAGATCAATTATTTTCTGATTTTGAGCCCCTTATTTCAAGTGACATGGTGCTTGACACTGTGATCACCACTCAAAATCCACAATCAGTTGGTGAGGGAGCACATGCTGGGGTGCATCCTGATGACACCAACACAAACATGGGGGATTCATTGGTTATTATCAAAGACCCTGTGCAAATGCAAAGGCCTTCACAGGTCAATGTCAATGTGGAGGATTCACACCCTGTTAATACAGGGGCCTCTACATCTGGCACTGAAATTCCAATTCAGGTACCAAAAACGGTACAAAAAGATCATCCCCTCCAAGACTGGCTGCATTCTAGTGCAGGACCATCAGATGCTCCTTCAATTGAAGACAAAATCACAAATATGTATAATGAGCAGCTGGATGGGTTACACTCAATTGCTCAACAACTTCTCTCTGGGAATATGCCAAATGAAGATTATCAGGCAATGTTCCTAGCTCATTCTGAAGATGTACAAAGACAGAGAGAGAAGATTGCTGAAGAAACAGTCTTTGGTGATAGTGATGATGCATGGTTGACTAGTCTTTCTACAGTCACCTTGGAGGATGCATTACACCACCTTAGACAGGATTACCTGACAACCATCAATCTAAAGAAGTCTCAACCCAATGTCAATGAGATGTATGATTCAACCTGTGAGATGCACAAAAATTATCTGAAGCATACACATCAAGTTGGCATGGGGTTCAAGAATGAGGTGTCTGGTCTTTCTGCTGCTGTTAGAATATAAAGGGGGCCTTGAAGAGAATTGTGGAGAAAATGCCAATTGCTTCAAGAGAGATAGCAGAGTATGAAAGACTCAAAGGTAATTATGCAAATCTAATGGCTGAGGCAATGTTTGCTAAAAGACAGAACAATGAATTACAGGCTAGTGTAAAAAGCTTGCTTGAGTTCAACAAAGAAGTACTCCCAATGATCACGGTGCTCTTCAAAAACACTTATGGTGATAAAATTCCATCTGAAGTACCTGTTAGGGAAATGCCTCAGCACATGTATGAAGACCTCCAACAACAAGCTAGAGCCACATTCAGAATCACTGAAGATGCCACAAATTTAAGAAATGATTTGAATGATGTCAAAGCAACAAACAAACTATTGGTGGACAATGCTCAAGAGCAAAACAAGAAAATGGACAATTTCACCAATATGTTTGCAGATGCTCTACTTGAAATCCAAACACAGCTGAAGGCAATAGGAGGTGGTCAAATATTGCCTAAGGATGCTAAAGCTCAACTCCAATCAACAAAGCCTACAGTGTCTGCTTCCAAGCCTAAGGGGGAGAATGAAAAGGAAAAATCTACAAGGGCAAAGAAAGGGAAGGGAACTGAGGAAATTAAAAGCCAAAGTCAAAGTCAAGATCATCAATCTACATCTTCCATGAGGTTAAGGCCAAGGAACCCACCTACTACTACTGTAAGTGGTGGTGTATATACAGAGCTTCAACCAATCAAGCTGGCACCTGTTGTTGAAAGAGATGCAAGTGGGAAATGGCTATCTGAACAGACTATTACAGTATTTCCAGGCACAATGCCAACTGTGGGAAGTAGTGGTCATGAGTCATTAGACTTTCCTAAGATTCAAGACAGGGTGACAGTGGGGATAATAGAAGAAACAGCCAGAACAAAAGTCTATCATGGAAAAGTTTTTCTACAATTTCTGGAAGCTAAACTCTCTCAAGTTGATGGCCATATGGTTAGGTATATCAATGTTTTGAAAAATGAAGTTGATTTCATTACAGTGAAACATAATGATGAATTTCAGAAAGAGGTTGTCTTAGTCACATGAGACAAAAGACTATGGCATCTTGATCTGAAAACTCTTAAGAGCTTAGACTACTCTGAAATCAGCACTCTGATGAAAAAGATCAACAAAGATGGTATACAAAATCAAGCAGTGGTACATGAACTTAGATCAACTCTTGAAGATAAGTTGCCTCAAGTGTGCACTAATCCTGAAACAATCATCTACAGCAAGAACAATGAAGGAGCAATTGGACAATTACTGATTCCTATTCATCTCATTTCTGAAAAGAGAGATATCATTGAATTTGTCTTGAATTCATTGATACAAAAGAAAGGTGTTAGGACTGGAGCTGAAAGAAATGCAATTGCAAAACTTCAAGAGTTTCTCAAGAGAGATATAGTGCCACAACTTGAGGTAGCAAAAGAGAAAAAGAAAGATGATGATGAGGATAAAGATGATGACTTCAATGATAATGACAAGTTGATTGCTAGAATAAGAAGAGCAAGGAGTAAGAAGGCTACAGAAGCTGCTAGTGGGAGTGATAAGGCAGGAGAACTTAAAGGTAGCAATAAGGATGGAGGAACTGGGAGTCATAAGGGTTACAAAAAGAGAAGAGGTAGTAATAATGATGGTGAAGATAAAGGTAGTGATAAGGGTGGAAATGGTGGAGATGAAGACAAAGGAGGAGAGAAAGTTAAAGTTGCAAGTGTTGTGCAGCAGGAAGCCATGGACATTGTTAATAGTACTCTCACCACTACACAAAGCCAAGAGCTTAGGGTGGATACTACTGATAATGATCCAACAAAATCAATTACTCTGGCAACTGAAACTGTTGAATCAACACAAACACCAACTCAAACATCTACAAGTCTAGTAGTCCCTGCTAGATACCTGGTGAAGAATACTGCAACTGGAGTGATAAGGAGGAAGATTCAGTTTGAACCCCTAAACCTCAAACCTATTGTTGAAGTACAGCAAAGCTTCTTGAAGTCCATCAGATTCAAAAGTGTTCCAAGCCATAAAAGAAAATCAAAGTTACCTCTTACTTCTGTGAAGATTGGCTTGGACATTGAACCATTAGATATGAAGGTGAATTCAAGTAGTCTCAAAGAAAGAATTGCTTCAAGAATGCAAAAGGTTAGAGTTGCTGGAAATATGCTGATGGTAACAGGGGTTGATGGAGATGAAACATTGAAAGATATCGATAAGCTCACCAAATATGAAATTAAAAGATTGATAAGTCTACTCAGTAATCATTGTCTAGTTGAAAGACTTTGGAAACAAAGGTTAGTGAAGGAAATGGCTGATAGACACATAAGAAGGGAAAGAAGATTAAGAAGAAGGGCTGAGCTTATTGAGAAGAAACAGAAAGAAGATGAAGCATTAGAAAAATTGGCTACTGAATGGAGAGAACAAGGAAAATCAAAAATCAAGCAAGGGAACACTCCTAAAGTTGAATTCATCTCAGAAGGAAAGAAAATTTCAGTGAGAGTAGGTTGTTATCAATATTACTCTCCTAAAACTCTGAAATTAGTTATTGATGAATTGCAAGGATCTCCATTGCCTGAAGAAATTCAAGTGAGACTGGACTGTATTACTTCTCTTGAATCAAGGAAGAACCAGACCAATACACCACCTCAATCTCCATGAAAGTAATTATCTAAACTCTTTTATCTGTAATTCTACTTTCAATTGTACACAAACTTGTTCATATCTGTTTATGTAAGTGACAAGTCAATTCTGCAATTAAGTTTTAAATTGCTATATCATTAGATTTTTAATTGTGGTTAGGCTTGTTATCAGACATGAAATTATGACTAAGGATCTTACTCACAATTTGGGGGAGATTGTTAGCCATAAGGAAATGTCTGAATAAACAGTATAACAATCCTAATGATAAATCTTTTAGATTTATCTACATGACTCCTTAATTGGAGGAACCTTGTTTTGTACAAGTCTAAACTTAGATTAGGACTACTTCTGTACTTTGTATATCTGTAATTGTTTGTCTACAGTCTAGAAGAAGATCTCTTTGTGATCATGCCCTAGATAAAAGAAAACAACAATAAAGAATTGCAGAAGAAAGGAAACTTTTTCTAAGTCCTGATTCGAGAAGTCCAACTGTGCTATTCGAGAAGTAGCTGATTCGAGAAGTATCTAAGTATGGATTCGAGAAGTAGCAAATAGCTTGTTCGAGAAGTACTCTGATTCGACAAGTCTAAAGATTGCTATTCGAGAAGTCCTGGATTCATAAAGCTATTCGAGAAGTGTCTCATTCGAGAACTGTCTATTCGAGAAGTGCTATTCGAGAAGTCATCAACTCGAGAAGTCACATTCGAGAAGTAGACTATTCGAGAACTAGCTATTCGAGAAGTCTCACCAAAAGCTCTATTCGAGAAGTCTCATGGAATGAACTATTCGACAAGTCCAAAGAAGCCAATCGAGAAGTCTGTATACATTTATTCGATAAGTACCACTTATCAAATTGATCAAACAGTATTAAGATATTTACAGACTAATCGAATGGATACTAAGATATTTCTGGAGCTGCACATCAAACCAAGTTGGATAGATATTTACAGACAAGAAACCTGACACCTTGTGTAGTTGCAACAATTACTCTAGTGTGTACATGGAAAGCCTACAACAGCACACAAACTTTGGGGAGTATCCCAGAGAAACTGCTGAAGTGAAGACTAATGTACTAAAGTTAAAAGAACATCAAGTTGCCGTTTTCCTTTACTAGCAAGTGGTATCTCATAACTCGAGTGCTAGTTACTAGTATGACATCATATTGTACAAGGCAACTTGGATACAATCTATAAGTATACCAAGTCCTTCACTTTAGCAGTGGGTAGAACTTTCAATATAGAAGCTGAGTTTACATTTGTTTGTAAGCACAGGTTGTAGCAACACTTCGAAATTAATCCAAAGTTAATTTCCTAGTAATTTGTGTGTTCTTGTTTATTTACTTCCGCAATCTAAACAACCACACATTTGATAAGTTGTGAACAACATAAGTTAATTGAAGTTCTATAAAGTTACTTCAACACTTTGAAGAACAACAAACACATTCACCCCCCCTCTGTGTTGTTTAACTGGTTATTCATAACTAACATCCATTTACTTTTTTTTTATAAATTTAACTATGTTTTCTAATTTGAATTTGTTTGAGAAAGTTATAATTATTAGTATTCCTTTTCAATTTTGAATATATTATATAAATGATAAAAAAAATTGATACTCTATAAATTTGGATACCTTTCTTATTTCAAATTTATAATTTTATTTCGGATAAAGATTATTTAGAAAAATCGAGAAAAAGATTATAATTACCTATAAAATAATGAAAACAATATTTCAAAATTTAGTGTACCTAAATAATATAAATAAACTATTTACAATTTGTATATCACATTTAATTGGGCCGACGTCCGTTTTAATATATATATATATATATATATATATATATATATATATATATATATATATGAGCTCTAAAATAATAGATAAATATGAATCGAGCGATTCTGGAGTTCCTGGGGGAGTTGAATAAGACGCGCTTCGCTGCGGCTTTATAAATTTTTCTTAAAATTTCAAATAAAATTGTTTTAAAAAACTCTAAAATCATGAAAATAAATAATTTTTGTAAAAAATATTAATTACTTTTTTTTTCGTATCAAATCATAATCTTATAACTTTAAATGACTTTTTATATTTTGAATTGAATAAGAAGGTTTAAATTATTAAAACTCCTATTCTATTTTAAATATCTTAAAAAGTATTCTTTAATTATATATCTTCAAAATTTGTTCCGGATACCTTTTATATCAAATTTATAATTTCATTTTATATAAAGATTATATAAGAAAAAAATACTATAATATCATATAAAATAATTATTATAATAATATTGTAAAAATTAGATATATATAAGTAATAAAATAAATTATTTATATTTTATATGTTGATTTTGTGTCACATTTTATTAGGCCGACACCCGTTATAATAAATATTTAAATAAATAAATATATAATAATATTATAGTTATTATTCAATGTAAAATGCAAATTACCTTTGACTTCAAATAATTTTTTTAAATTAATTTATGTTATCTTATAAATTTTGAATTATTATTACTTATAATTTATAAACTCGTACGTATTATCCATTTAAATATATTAAAATAAGTTAGCTATTAAATTCCTATTTTATTTTAAATTTAAGAAAAATAATTATATTTCTTCATTGTAAATTCGAATTTTCTTTTCGAATATATCATAAGTCCTGAATAAATTCGAATTTATTAGGTTAATTTGTCATATGGAGAAAGTTCATGACAATATAAGGTAACCAACATGATAAATTTTATATCCTATTAGAAAAATAATTAGCTTTTATATCATAATTAACTTACCTATAAATTAGAAGTTAAATAAGGAAATTTGGATGCAAATAAGGAAATCAAAATTTTTATGAATTAAAATAGAAGAGATCTAAAAAATTAGATAAATATGAATCGAGCGATTTTGGAGCTCCCGAGGGTTTTCCTTTATCTATACTATACTATAATAAGCAAACATCTATACTATCTATACTATACTATAATAAGCAAACATAGGTATAATTGTTAGTTGTAGTTTGGTTCAATATAATTTTTTTTAAATAACATAAATTAATAAAAGAATAATAAAAAGCCACTACAAACATAAACTAATAAAAAATTAAACTACTACAAACAAATTTTTATACGATTCTAAATTCCTATGATTATACGCTTCTAGATTTAGTTAGGCCACGGCCACAGCCGCATTATATCTCTGCCTATTACTATTACCTAAACAACTAACATAATCAGCCGAATCCTCCTAATCGTTGATTCAAAATCGTTGTTCAAAGGTTCGTTTGCCTCTATCAATTTGTTGTTATCAATTTGTTGTTTTCAATTTGTTGTTGGTTCATCGTACACGTTCCGTTGCTGACTATGTGTTTGATTAAAGTCCCCATTGAATTATTCACAATTTTTAGTCATACATAATATATTAGTGGATTGTGTCATGTTTCATTAGCTGTTTCTTTAGTCAATTGTTTGATTGGCGGGTGAGTATATTACATTGAAAGTCTAATATCTTGCTAAGTTATGCCACAAATTATGCTTTAAAATATTAAAGAAGGTGAAACTAGGAGTCTAAGATTCTTTTTTTGCCACGGACAAAAGTATATAGTGAACTAGGACCTTTAATCATCAAATATTACAAATTCAATAATTAGATATTTGTAATGAATCAATCATTCCTTGATCTGCAGCTGCCAAGCTGGTGGTGGGGCATTTCTTTTGGCTACGTTCTAGAAATATCGAAGCTCTAGAGATCTTCCCCATTAGAGAATTTGTCCTGTTGAAGTTTTTAGCTGCTTTTGCTTTCCAAGTACATTTATTTTGCCAGGGTCTGAAGATATTACATGGTCACTGGTCCTTAGTGAGAGCAACCATATTATGGAAGTCTGTGGTCACATTGATTTTATTTTCATGTCATATTTCTGTCTGATATTCAGCATTTAACCTTGATTACTTTTACAGAAATATGTTTTAGCTCTATTAGGATTTCTGTTTGCTTTATTTGTTCATGTAATTATATCCTGTTAATTCTTAACGGTGTTAGGGAGTGTTTTAACATCTAAGATCTTATTGGCATCAGTTGTTATATAATGAGTAAATAAAACTTCACAAAGCATAATACATTTATATGCTCTCATTCGTTTTAGTCATGTACTAAGTAATTTAGCGAGTATCTATGTCCCTTCGTGTGTAGATTTGAGCAATGTGAAAGTTAGGGCAGACCGCATAGTCACCTGGAAGGCTTAAACAGGCTTGTGCTGATAAACTGTCGGATAAGCAAGCACATAAATAAGTAACCACTGTATTTGTATAAGCTGCACTGCTGGCAAAGCAGTTACTATTGGTTGTGCTGATAATCTATATATTATAGCTAATATAAGTTTATAACCCCATACTATATGTATAAGCACTTTTGTTATCTACTGCAAACACTTCACTATGTTATGTGTTAGTCTTTATTGTGTATATATATATATGGAGTTAACAATTCATGCCTAATTAAGTAATTGATTTTTGGGTATGGTCTGACTATGATTTTAAACATCTCACTTGACAGGGAACTCCGGTAAAAGGCTTAAACATTGAATTTTTTTTACTTTTTGTGATATTTACTATTTCTATTATTGTTGCAGGTACTCCTTGCACTCATGGAATGAATGTGTCACCGGAACAGTAGCAAATTAAAGCCTATATTTTAACAATTTACAAGGTGTATACTTTTCTGTAAATTAGTGTTCCATTGGGCTCCTTAAGTTTTAGCATGGAGAGTAGTAACGAGGATATAGAGGAGCTTAGGAATAAGCAACAACAGCTTCACCATAAGTTGGTCAAGGCTGGTGCGTCTTTTTTGATTGATATGCTCATCTCTCTCAATAGTGCCTAAATAGATTCTATCTGTTACAAATTTATTTTGTGTTATTTATGAATAAATGATATTTGCTTGGTGCATATGTTTTTTTATTTGTTTCCGTTCTTTTAATCTTATGACATAAATTTTTGTTCTTTTTATCTTATCATGTGTATTCTTCTCCATTCTCCTGACCATATTGTGTATATATTTGATTGTTTAAAATATGGCATAGACACTGCAAAGGAAAAGAGAAGAGAAGCAGATAATTTGCGTAACGAGCATAGAGAAAAAGGTACAAGCCAAAAGGGTATGTTGTTTTCTATCTGTTACAAATTTATTTTGTGTTGTTTATGAATAAATGATATTTGCTTGGTGCATATGTTTTTTTATTTGTTTCCGTTCTTTTAATCTTATGACATAAATTTTTGTTCTTTTTATCTTATCATGTGTATTCTTCTCCATTCTCCTGACCATATTGTGTATATATTTGATTGTTTAAAATATGACATAGACACTGCAAAGGAAAAGAGAAGAGAAGCAGATAATTTGCGTAACGAGCATAGAGAAAAAGGTACAAGCCAAAAGGGTATGTTGTTCCTTAATTCTTTGTATGAGTTGAGTTACTCATATTGCATATGTTTAGAATTTTGTTTTTGGAATGTATTATATTGTATGACGTATATTAACATCTGTACTTTATATAATTAATTGATAGTGTAATTATTTTAAGGAAAAGCTATTTTTTAAAAAAGTCATACCGTAATTATTTTTTGGTAATTGCAATCTACTTAATAGAATATTGATCTTTACTGAAATTATATTTCCTTATTAGTTATTAGTGCATCCACACCACTTACTTCATAAAATAAGGTTAATATTACAACTACTTTAATCTTATTTAGAAAAAATGTTCATAAACCTAATATGTGGGAAGGTGTTCTATAAATATATTTGTTACACATCCGTTAACCTTTTTATTCATTGTTTTGTAATTTGTCAAAAAATTGTCAACCAAAAGAATAGTTCACCGTTAATTGTTGGTGGCACGAAATAAAACAATTTTTTTACCTAACCCAAGATTTATCTTGGTAAATTTTCAACTTCTTGTGAGTTTAACTATTTCTATTATTACTGTAGATACTTCTTGCACTCTTGGAACGAATGTATCACCGGAATGGTAACAAATTAAAGCCTATATTTTGACAATATACATGGTGTATACTTTTTTGTAAATTAGTGTTCATTGAATTCTTTAAGTTTCAGCATGGAGAGTAGTAACGAGGATAGAGAGGAGCTTAGGAATAAGCAACAACAGCTTTGCCATAAGTTGGTCCAGGCTGGTGCGTCTTTTTTGATTGATATGCTCATGTCTCTCAATACTTCGAGAATAAATTCTATCTAATACAAATTTATTTTGTGTTATTAATGAAGAAATGATATTTGCTTGGTACATATATTTGTTATTTGTTTCCATTCTTTTAATCTTATAACATGAATTTTTGTTCTTTTTATCTTAACATGTGTATTCTTCTCCATTCTTCCAACCATTTTTTTTAACTGTTTGTTTGTTTGTTTAGTATATGACTTAGACACTATAAAGGAAAAGAGAGGAGTAGCAAATCATTTGCATAACGAGCAGAAAGGAAAAGGTACAAGCCAAAAGAGTATGTTGTTCCCTAATTTTTTGTATGAGTTGAGTTTCTCATATTGCATATGTTTAGAATTTCGTTTTTGGAAAGTATTGTATTGTATGACGTATATTAACAGTTGTACTTTATATATTAATTGATAGTGTAATAATTTTAAGTAAAAGGTATTGTTTCAACAAGCCATACCGTCATTATTATCTTTTATTAATTGCAATCTACTTAGTAGAATGTTGATCTTTACTTAAGTTATATTTCCCTATTAGTTATTAGTTCATCCACACTCATTACTTCATAGTATAAGGTTAATATTACAACTTCTTTAATCTTATTTAGAGAAAATATTGATAAACCTAATATGTAGAAAGCCACTCTATATATATATTTGTTACACGTCCATTAATCTTTTGATTATTTTTATTTATAATTTGTAAAAAAAAAATAGTAAACCAAAAGAATAGTTCACCATTAATTGTTCGTCGCACCAAATAGAACAATTTTTATTACCTAACCCATGATTTATCTTATTTTCCGTTTTATTCTCTTTTAGATATGTCTATGAGCTCTCAAAGAAAGAGAGAAATGGCCAGAGAAAATTATCGTAAAAGAAGGGACTTGGAAACGAAGGAACAACGAGATCAGCGTAACAAAGAACGTCGGGAAAATTACAAGGCACATGTAGTACATCTTAATTTCTTTGCCACTCAAAACAAACATAATTATACCTATATGTTGTGCTAACATTTTGATATTTTAATTAATGATAGAAGTCTAGCAAGAACAAGGACCTTACAAACCATGATCCAGGTATTTAATTACAATATTGAAAGACATATTTTTTGTTTTAATCTTCGTATTACACAATTTACTGATACATATATCTTTATTCGTGACAATGGATCACATAAACCTGTAATATGATAATATCGTAAAATATTAACTATTCATACGTATTGCTACCTTATAAAAAATGAAAATATTATAAATTATTGGCAATGCCAGGTGATCACTTTTTATCTAATATTTATCAAGAATATATATTTAAATGCTAAAATATAAATCAGGTATATTAAGTAATTTATTGTCCAAAGAGATACAAATGTTAGAGACCACTTTATTTGTATTGTATTTAGTATTACAATAATATCATTTGCTTGGGGTTTGAAGTTAGGACTATTGTGGAAAATTAAATTCTTGATAGCGTACAATGTTGGATCTATTCAAATGATATAATAAATATATATTCCAAAAACAAAGTTACATCATATTTATATAAAACATGGATGTGGTAATATTTTCATGATATTTGTCTGGAAAGCAATTGAAGCTGATATGATAATACAAAGGGAGACACGAAACAAGAAGCGACGTCTACAGTACCAAGCAGGTACCTTTGTTTCAAAACCATTACTCAGAGGATTGAAAATATGTTGTACGTAAATTCTTTATTAATAAAAAATGGAAATATGGAACCACAAATTAGTGTTTACCTTATGTTGCAAATATGTTATATGTAATTCTTTGTTAAAAACAATGATACTATGGAACCTAAAATTAGAGTTTTACTATAGGTTGTTACAAATTAGTGTTTTGAATACACTTCACTAGAGTTGAAATTATATTGTTTGATATATAAAAATATGTCATTTATTTCATCATAGATTTTAAGTTACAATATGTAAAATATGTAGCATAGTCACAGTTTTTCTTTGACAAAATGAAGCTGAGACCGTGGAAAGGGAACAACGGAAGGAGAAGAGACAACAACTGTATCAAAATGGTAAATTTGTTATTCTGTTCTTTGTTAAATTTACAGTATGAGTCTGGTACGCTTCTTTTAAAATATTTAGTCAGAGCACTTAAAATATTTTTGTGCGTGATATATAGGACCTTTTAAAAGTGTTCCTATATTTTATGATTAATTAAAAATATTCTTTTGAAAAGCCAAATATTTTCTTAATGCAAATCTATATGTACTTTCATTTAAGATTCTTAATTTAGGGATTGTGAATTGTAGTGCTAATAAATACGTTTTTGTTTTAAAATACAGCTGGGCCAAAGGAAAGAGAACAACGAAAAGAGGAAAAACGCAAACGGTATAAAGATGGTAGGTTTATTATTGTTTTTTTAAAGGAAATTTGAATTTACTTACATTTAAGATACTTGATTGATGTAGTGTATGAATTATTTTTGTTTACAAAATACAGTTGAAGCTGAACAAAGAGAACAACGTAATGAGAAACGACGGAAACGGTATCAAGATGGTATACTTTTATGTTTCATTATGTTTGTTAAAATGTAATTTTGATGCTTTATTCTAATTAAAAATTTAAACGTAAGGATTATATGGGAATCAAATGAGCAACATTATGCTTATGTTACTCTTTTTAAGTGGGCTTTTACATGAAAGTTTTATTTTTCCCCGCAGAAAATAAGAAGCTAGATATGGATTATGATGTTTCAAAAATAATTGTTAGGACTCCTCAAAAGTTTGCAGGTAAACCGAATTCTCTTATGTTTTTTATATATATTCACTAATATTTGCAAACTTAATCATTTTGTTACAGCTTTACCATTATTGAGCAAGAGGATGAGGAGTAAAATAAAATCAAATAAAGAAAAATTTGGTAATTTAAATTTTAATTATCTAAACTGCTCTAAAATATTTAGAATGCTTTGTTCCTTTTTAAAAAACTGGCAATCCTTTCATTCTATATGTTTTTTTCCTTTAAATACAGCATCGAGCAATACAATACTTGATATAGGTCCTGCTGATAAAATTTGTTGTGACTGTGAGGCTTTGATGTGGAGGTTTGAGCAGACGAAAGAGCAACAACGGTTAAAATCAAATAAATGTTCTTTGTGTTGTGGCAACGGTAAGGTTCGCTTGCCATTGTTGAGAGAAACTCCTCCTGAGTTGAAATCTTTACTAGATGGAACAAATCCCAAGAGTACCATTTTTCAAAATAATTCAAGGTTGTTCAATAGTGCTTTTGGATTTACTTCAGCGGGTGCGAACATGGATAGAAGCATTAATGATGGGGGTGGTCCCTTTGTCTATCGCGTACATGGTGTGCTATATCATCAAATAGGATCTTTGTTCCCTCAAGAATCCAAAAAGGCAGTTTTTTCACAAATATATATGTATGATAATCAAGAGCAACTTCAAGCGCGTTTGAATTTCCCAAATTGCGAACAAACGCTTGATATTGAAATAACAGAATCTTTATCATCAATGTTGCATCGAGAGAATGCTTTGGTAGATATTTATTGTCAGGTTCGAGACATATATAAAGAGTCCGAAATTATTCCTGGAAGGTTACGTCTAATCGCAAACCGGATCACAGATGGTCGAGAAACTAATATACCTACTAATGCTTATGAATTTGCGGCTTTAGTTGCAAATGATAATCTATTTGACGATAGGGATATAGTTGTACACCCTAATATTGGCCTTCTACACAGAATTTCAGTACTTCATCCATGTTATATGTCCCTTCAGTATCCGCTTTTAATTCCATATGGGGAAGATGGTTACAGAATCTCTATCTTGCATGCAGGAGTAAGTAGTAAGTCAGAAAATAAAAGAGATGTAGTGAGTATACGACAATACTATTGTTACAGACTTCAATTTAGAGTTAGGGAAGGCCATACTTTAATTGGTGGGGGGCGATTATTCTTACAATTTGTCGTAGATGCATGGGCATGTATCGAACATGCTAGACTTACATGGGTCCTAACACACCAGACAATATTGAGATCTGATCTCTATAATAATGTTGTTGATTCCGTCAATAAAGGAGATACTAATGCATCCATGATTGGAAAACGAATTGTGTTGCCTGCCTCTTTTACAGGTAGCCCGCGTTACATGCAACAAAACTATCAGGATTGTATGGCTATCTGCAGAAGATTTGGAAGCCCTGATTTCTTCATCACCTTTACATGCAATCCATAATGGCCTGAGATAAAGAAATTTTGCGATAAAGTTCCAAACAGTAACCCAGCTAACAGACCAGATGTTTTGGCTAGAGTTTTTAAGATCAAGCTGGACTTGCTTTTAGATGATTTGACGGATAAACATGTCCTTGGAAAAGTAATAGGAGGTAATTTCTTTTTTCATGCATGTAATGATTTAAGGTCTTATCATTTTTCTTAACAAATTTTAGCTTAACAAATAGTAACTGCCATGCGTTCATAATAACATATTCACTGTTATTCTATTCAAGGCAAAAAAATTATGTTTACAATAAGAAACTAAAATATGTAAAACTTAGATGTCACGATTAAGTTGTCCAATCATTAGATGAAGTAATTAATACTAAAATAATTTGGATACCGTTCACATTGAAATCAATTAGATTACTCATAAGAACGCCTATTTCATTAGGGTCAACTAGATTTTTAAACCGTAGTGCCAATAATATAGAAATTTATACTAAAAAATCAAGTGTTTAGCATGACAGATTAGCTGAGAAAGACTTGATAATAAACTGATGTTCAAAATTTATGGAATAAGACGGATAATCTGAAGTAAAAATTATCGAAAAAAAGATTAATTACATATTGTAAAGAATGGTAACAAATATTTTTAAAATGTAGTGTAATAGATAGAGAATAGAATATTTTCACTAAAATTTCCAAATGAAAGTGAAATAAAGTGGCACTTATGAATTACATTGATGACTTGTGGGCTGATCATTATATGTAATTTTTATTTTTGACAAACACTGTCCAAGTTACTAATCTAGAAAAAGAGAAAATATTTGGAAATAGATTAATAATGCCCATTTATAAGAAATGTAGCTGCGAACCACAAACCCGAATATATTTATACTTATTTTTATTTAACTTTCTACAAGTGTGACTTATAAGATTAAGAGTAAGCTTGAGTATAAACTTCTGCTAACAGTTGTAATACAATTATGTTAAAACTAAACAGGACATAGAAATTATGGATATCATTGTTTAGAGTAGATATGTTGAGATGTTTGTTTTCTTCATAAACTTATTTGGATTTTCTTGGTATTGACAAGATAACTTTATGCAAGAAAACATCAATAAATTATGATCATGCATATAGGTTTACATTCATTGACAGAGAATCTAGGCAAATAGACTAGGAGAGTAAGCTTGAGTACAAACTTCTTATTAAAATTGTAATACAACATAGGAAAGACTTCTTAAATTAAGTATAATTGGACAATGCTTTAAAACTTTCCTATACTTACGATATGCATAAGCGCAAAAGGAAAAACATGAACTATAGGTTTTGGAATATTGCATAATTTTTTTTACCTTAATTGTTTACCAAATAACTTGCCTTTAGTTATGAATTTATTTTGTTTTCTAAATATCTTAATCATTGTTATTACTTTTTCAGTTGCATATACCATTGAGTTCCAAAAAAGGGGTTTACCTCATGCACATATAATTGTATGGCTCGAAGAATCTGACAAGTGTCACTCAACTGATGAGATAGACCAATTAATATGTGCTGAAATTCCCGACAAGAATAAAGATCCGATTGGATATGATGTCGTTTCAAAGTTTATGATCCATGGCCCTTGTGGACCATGTAATAGAAATAGCCCGTGTATGATAGATGGAAAATGTACAAAATTTTATCCAAAAGAATTCAGGACTGAAACTACTATAGACTCAAATGGTTATCCTGTTTATAGACGACGAGATGATAAACGTACTATACAGATTAAAGAAATTGAAGTTGACAACAGGTTCCTCCTTGATCTTTTAGTGCATATAAATCCATATTATGCCCTATTGGTTGGTTTCTAATTTATGTTAATTTTCAGGTTTGTTGTACCATACAATAGAGGGCTTCTTGTGAAATACCAAGGACATATCAATATAGAATGGTGTAACCAAGGGCGTTTGATTAAGTATATGTTTAAGTATGTAAATAAAGGCCCGGACAGAGCAACTATAGCGGTTGAGAAGGCTGATGATGCAATTAATGGTGAGGACAAAAGTTGTAAAGATATTAATGAAGTAGATGATTATGTAGCATGTCGCTATCTTTCTTCTATAGAAGCATGTTGGCGAATATTTAAATTTCCAATTCATTACCATAAACCGATTATTGCAAAATTAGTGTTTCATTTGGAAAATGAACAGCAAGTATGTTTTCGAGAGAATGAGCCATTGCCATCCGTTGTGGACAGAATAGATCCTAATGCAACCATGTTCGTACAATGGTTTCTAAAAAATAAGGAAGATCCAACCGCAAGAGAGCTAACATTTGTAGAGTTTCCTGAAAAGTTCTTATGGGATGAAACACAAAAGATTTGGAAACGCCGAAAGAATAAGATATGTGTGATTGGTCGTATGGTTTATGTTCACCCCACATCAGGTTAGTTATTTGTTACCATTGTTCTAAGTTAATATTTACATTATTGCATATATAGTTAATTTATTAGATGTAAGAACACACATGTACATTATTATATATATATATACAAAGTTCGATTTTGTAGAGACCCAATCTAAATCTAGACTATGGAAACCTATTTTAACATCATCGGATTTAGTTCTATCGTGCAGTTATCAGTAATGTGTTTATAATATCATTATAAATTTATTAAAAATATATTAAAATTAATAATATATATATATATATGTACACTATTATATAATAACCAAAACATTAAAAGTTTAAGAGATTTTGGTTTTCGGTATAAATTTTTACTTTTCGATACAATTATCCTAATTACTGAGATATTTAATAATAGAAATGCTATGGTGAGGATGTGAGGTTGTGCAGTATCTTAAGTAATGCATGACATATAAATTAGTGCAAAACTTTCCTAAAGTTATTGTGATTATTGGGTACAATATTTCTATGTGTTGTATCATTGTGGAGTCATGATTGCTAGGATTTGCTCTGCACCACACAATAAGCAAATTGTAAATGGTTATAGTGCAAGACAATGTTGAATTATTTTCCCCCAATTTTTACAAAATGTTCCTCCAAATTTCTTAAGCAGTTCTCCGCATATTTTTCAACAATTTTCTGTAGAATTATAGAGGGAAAGTTTGTGATTGTTTTTTTGCAGTTTTTTGAGAAATTCTAGAGCATTGCAGATTTTTGGTGTAGATTTTTGAAAATTTCTGGAATACATTTCTTGCAGTGGTTTTATGTAGAATTTTGCATCAAATTTGAGTAGCTTTCTGTATGTAAACATTGATTGTTCCTATTTATTTTTGATAATTTTGAAGAAAATAAATCAAAATAAAATGGGTTGAATAGTTTATATAAAAACAATATTTTGTAATTGTTTGATGTGAGTAGCAATTGGTAATGATGATACACTCATAACTAGATTCCTAAATTGATGTACAACTTTCTGTAGATCTATAGAGGAAAATTTTATGACAGTTTTTATATACTACTATTTCCTGAACAAAAAGAAAGATCTCACCATTTGACGACCAAATGTCTACTTTCTCATTTATTTAGATTTTTAAGTAATTTTGACAACTGTTTGTTCAATTGCAGGGGATAGGTTTTATCTAAGAATGTTGTTGAACATTGTGCGGGGTGCAACGTCTTTTGAGGAAGTCCGCACGGTAAACGGTTTGGTTTACAACACCTATAAAGAAGCTTGCTTTCACCACGGTCTACTCGAATGTGATGACGAATGGCATGCTGCGATTACAGATGCTTCTGTCCATCAAACCGGTGCTCAGTTACGTGAGTTATTCGTTACACTACTATTATTTTGTGATATTTCTGATGTTCGATCTTTATGGGATAAACACTGGAAGATTTTTTCTGATGATATTGAGCATAAACAACGAAGACATTTTCCAAATTCTGCTTTTGCAATGACTGACCAGCAACTTGAAAGTCTTACATTATATGATGTTGATTTGCAATTGCGGAAAAGAGGAAAAACTTTATGCGATTTCCCAACTTTGCCAAAACTTAACAGAGAATTGCAGCAACAAGGTACAAACACTCTTTTATGTGAAGAGAATATGTATGATAGGCATGCTTTGGCTATTGAGGGAAAGAAATCTCATGCGATGTTAAATGAAAAACAAGCCGAAATTTTTGATACTGTGGTGAACAATGTTAGGTGTGGAACTGGGGGTTTATTTTTTGTTTATGGTTATGGAGGTACTGGCAAAACTTTTTTATGGAAGACTATAATTAACAATCTCAGATCAGAAGGAAAAATAGTACTTGCAGTTGCATCTTCTGGCATTGCATCACTATTAATTGAGGGAGGCCGAACTGCACATTCTAGATTTAAGATACCCATTGATGTACATGAGAATAGCACGTGTGATATAAAACAACAATCATTTTTAGCCGAACTAATTGTAAAGTCTGATTTAATAGTTTGGGATGAGGCCCCGATGAACCATAAATATGTTTTTGAAGCTGTTGATCGATCAATCCGTGATCTCATGCGGCACAAAGATAAGGACAACCTATATAAGCCATTTGGGGGTAAAACCGTCTTATTAGGGGGTGATTTTAGGCAAATTCTTCCTGTTTTGCCTAAAAAAGGTCGTGAAGACATTGTGATGGCATCTATTAACAAGTCATTTTTATGGAATGACTTTAAAGTTTTTAAACTGGATAAAAATATGCGCATAGAGTCTGGTGTTCCACCAGTCACAATTTCTGGAAGAGAAATACCATATGCTGATTGGGTTGTTGGTGTTGGGGATGGAGACGTTCCAACGGTTGCATCTGTTCAAGGAAGTCCGCCATGTTGGATAGAGATTCCTCATGAACTGCTCCTCGATCCCGAAGATGATGGAAAAAGAGTAATTGTTGATACCGTATACGCTGAGTTATGTAAAAATCCAACAGACTCGGATTACTATAGGGATCGGGCTATCTTGACTCCACTAAATGAGGATGTTGATCTTATTAATAAAGAGGTTTTAAAGAGATTCAAAGGTCAGTAAATTCATATATTTATCAGCATTCAATACATACACATGATGCATGGCTACATATTACTAATTTATTTTGATCTTCAATATAATAACTACAATTCTATTATAAATATATCCTCATGGCCAAATAATATGTATTATTTCACCTCAGCTCCAAAACTTAATATGAAATGAGTGTTTAAATATATTAGCAGTAAAAGAGAACATAGTTCATCAGGAAGACATAAGTTAACACAAGGGGTTCAAAAGATCTTCCATGTAAATTGTTTCATGTATATGCGGCAATTATCGGAGATTTTAGGATTTCTAAACACCAGCAACTTTACCTGAAAGTTGGTATATAGGGAGAAAATATAAGTCCATGTTATCCATGGAAAGATTCCTAGAACTAATAATGCACAACCCAGTCATATGATTACTATTCTCTTGCTCTTGAAATCGATGACATGTGTTTTACTTACATTTGTAACTACATGGTTTTTGAAATTCTTATACATCCAATCTTAAATGACTATGTTTTGCACATGTATGTCTTTTGATTTAATATTGTCTTCTTCTAATATGATCAGTTTTGCAATTAAAGTAGTAATGCACATGCGACAAACAAATATTCAATGATTTATTATGAATAAAATGGGATCATTTACTACAATTGACCTTATACATTAGTCCTTATATTAGTGTGTTTTAATTATTTATCTTTACATCTTATGCATTATATTCCTTGGACCTCTGTAATTAATTTAAAGTAATAAATCCAGAGTGTCCAGATATATTACCATAAAAAAAGAGCATAGTTAAACATGAGAGATTATCTGATAAACAAAAGCAATCTTAAACAAACTTGGATGTTCATCAGAGAGACTAAGGATTTCTGAACACGACCAACTATACCTGCAAATTGGTTTATAGGGTGAAAATGTGAATCCATGCTATCTATTTCTACAATTCTTATTTCTACTATTCTTCTCATAAATGCAATTATAAGTTTTTGATATATGTACTACTGATTTTTGATCTATAAATGTTGCAGGCCAATCTAGAGTCTATCGGAGCGTGGATTCAATTTGCAAGAGTACCGTAAACTATGAATCAATGGAAAACATGTACACTCCAGAATATTTAAATTCTCTTAAAATCGGAGGTATACCAAATCATGAACTGGAGCTTAAAATTGGAGCTCCAATCGTTCTTTTAAGAAATTTGGCTCCTAACAAGGGATTGTGCAATGGAACGCGATTGATTGTGACTCAGTTATGTGCTCGAGTTATAGAAGGAGTTATAATTAGTGGAAATCATATTGGTGAGAAAGCTTTTATTCCTAGAATCTGTATGAGACCAACAGACACAACACTACCTTTTTCATTTAAAAGAGTACAGTTCCCCGCATCCCTGTGCTATGCAATGACGATAAATAAAAGTCAGGGCCAGACACTCAAGTTTGTTGGATTATATTTGCCAAATCCTGTGTTTAGCCATGGACAGTTTTATGTGGCAATTTCAAGAGTGACTACACCATTAGGGTTATATATAGTGTGTGAGAATAAAAGCCATCCAATAATTGGTATGACTAAAAATGTAGTTTATCATGAGGTTTATAGTAACTTGTGATTGTGCGAATGTTTACTGTCATTTTGTGAGTTGTGATTGTGGGAAGGCCACGTTGCTACAACACACAGGTTAAAATTTTTTATTGTAATATGTTACCCAGTTTATCTTTTGGGGATTTAATAGACTTTTTTGGATGATCATATACATAAATCTATGCTTTCTTTCACAGTTCCTTTTAATGTAACGCAGTACATTATCTATTAGCTGTCGGTCGCCAAATCAAATGTATTGGTTTTAGGTGTCTGACAAACAAACTACAACATAAATAATACCATACCTTGTATAGAGAAGTGTTCTTGCACTTTGATGTTTGCATAAGACTGTATTTTTAGCTTTCTTATATGTATTGAAACAAATAAAAAAAGAGAAATCTTATAATTTTGTACCAGTAAAACAAGTAATTGAATATATAGATAGTCAAATATTATGTCCATTACTAAAAAAAATTAAAAACTTAACCACTTAAGTAAATTTACACGAACTAATAATCCATAATAACAAAAAAATATATTTAATCTAGATTAATTAATAATCTTGATAAATTAATTGAATTTATCAATCTCAACATTAGCTTTTTTAACTCATTAAAAATGCAAATAATAATCCTACATATATAAAAGGGTGATGGCCCAAAATATTCATATGGGAGCCATGCTGGCCCTTTTTACTGATTGAAAACGCTACACCGTCTACCGTGATATGAGGGGTGTTGCGGAACACCGTGTTCCGTATCATGGGGTGTTGCGGAACACCGTGTTCCGTATCATGAGGTGTTGCGGAACACCATGTTCCGTATCATGCACGGATACGGAACACCGTGTTCCGTATCATGCATAACACGGAAGATGGTGTTCCGTATCATGCATAATACGGAACACGGTGTTCCGTATTATGCTAACACGGAGGACGATTCTCCGTATCCCGTCGGTATTTTGGGCCATTTTTTTCAAAATCAGTATTTTGGGCAAAAACTTGTGAAAAATAGGCATTTTGGTAATTCTCTCTATATAAAAAGAAAATTAAAAAGGTACAGTAATTAAAAAAAATATTTTTTAAATATTATAAATTAAAATTCAATTGACCACATAATTATTTATTATGCAAAAAAAATAAAATATCTATTTATTTTTATGGAAAACTCAATTAAAATCAATAATATTTAATAAAAAAATATATATAATCGTTTTTTGAAATTAATAACATATGTTAGATATTAAATATCACAAAACTCTTGAAATTATATTTTGATATTAATGTAAAACATATATAATATTTAAAAGTGTAAAGCTTTTAGAATTCTGTAAAAGCTAAGTTGTTCCACAGTTTCATTCCCAACACAATACACCCACTACAATACACCTTAAACTCTAATAATTGTATTTTGATAGTATTATAAGAGCATCTCCAATGCAAGCACCCTTGAGGGGTGCCAAAAATTGCCAACTCATTTAAAATAATAATTTTTTATATTCTCTTTCATCCAAGTCAAATATGGCACCTTTTAGCTCCAATGCAAGCACCCATTGAAGGTGCCTAAATGATCCTCACATAATAAATTAATGTTTAATTCAATATATTAAAAGAGGTAAGTGAAAATATAGGAAATTGATGTAAATTTTGTCTTTAACCATTTAGAGGGGGTGCCAAGAGGGTGCCAAAAGTTGGCAACCTCTCTTGGCACCCTTTGGGCACCCTTGCAACTCCAATGGAGAGGCACCAAAGAGTGCCAAGCCACATAGGATTTGGCACCCTTCTTGGCACCCCCATTGGAGATGCTCTAAGACATCACCACTGGCCTATATATGTTGCAAAACCCACGACTCCCTCCTGCTCAAACCAAAAATAAACAAATAATTGTCATCTATTGAGGTATTTGTCCAGATTCCATTAATATATTCTTCTATCCAGTTTAAATTATAATGTGATTATAATGTGCAGATTCATGGAAGCATATAAATTGTTGAAAGATTTAAGCACTGGAAAGGGAACTGGCTTCATCAAAGTTAGGATTTCAAGAGAATGGGAAGGGAGAAGGCAGGGAACTCAACATGTCACCAGCAAGACCTATATTATTATGGATGAAGAGGTTTATTTACTTATATACTATATATGATTGCTCTTTCATATCCCAAATACATTGAATTATATTCCATATATATCAAAATTTATAGGGGACTCAAGTCCAGGCAGGACCGTTACAGTTTGGCCTGATAGCAGAGTATAGTAAAAGGTTGGAACTTGGAAGTGTCTACAAAATTTCAAACTATGATGTGGAACGTGCACCCGATACATACAGACCCGTGCCTGCAGATTACATTATCAAATTTCACAGGAAGACTGTTGTTGATAAAGTTGATGATGTGACTGATATACCTAGGTTCAAATTTGAACTGAAAACTTTTCAGGAGGCAAGAGCCAGGCTAGGAGATGTTGGGACTCTAATGGGTAATTACACATAATTACGTGAAATTGATGACTTCTTATAAACCTTTCATACACTCATATACTTGATTCACAATATGTTTTTAATGAATACTGACGTACATGTATATAATATTTGTTAGATGTTGTTGGTAAGTTAACAGAGTTTACAAATGTACAAACTACATACAGCGGGAAAAACAAATTGGACATTATCATTGCAGACCAGAGGTAGGAACTTAATGCCTATATACTATTGTTAATGCATATCTATTTTCTAATCATTAAAATAAAAAATTATAATATGCATAAATATTTTGATTGACAAATTACTAATTTGGTTGAAGGGATGACACGATAAAAATCACACTATGGGAGAATCAGGCATATAATTTTCTCAAATGGGATAGTGAGTATAAAAAGCCAAATGTCTTTGTTATTGTAACAGGAACCTCCGCCAAATCTGTCCAAGGTAAAATTTCCTAACAATCTAATTTATACTAATAATGATTTCCATAATCTTTACACCTACTTCTTACAATTTTGTAGAAGAGACAGTATTGTGGTCAACCAGTTCAACACAATACTTTTTTAACATTGATCACCCAGCTATTGTGACTCTACGTGGGAACCCTAAAATGAAAGATGATAGAATCCCATCTATTTCACCATTTATCAACAATCCTGTGCAAAGAATGGAAGAAAATATTGACACAGTTACAATAGAATACCTACTCAATGCACAACTACCAGATGGAGCAAGCGTAAGTCATAATTTTTGTAAAATTCAAACGATTTAGAAGTCTAATTATTAGACAGCCCTTATATGTTTTTAATGCAACTACATTATTATTAATTTTTATCATGCAGTATATTCAATTTTACGTCGAAGCAACAGTGGTTGGGTTAATTCCAGACTATGGATGGTACTATATTGCCTGTAGTAAGTGTTGCAAAAAAATGAATGAAATGCAACAGTGCAATAATTGTGAGGTTGAAACAAAACCAATCCCAAGATACAAAGTTACACTGGCAGTGCATGATTCAACTTCAGATACGTCCTTTGTTATATTCGATAGACATGTCACGAAATTGATCAATGTCTCAGCACAACATATACTCAATAACGATCAGGTATTAATCAGATCCCAACTATACATGTTATTCTTAATCTCATTCATCTGCCCTCTTATATTATTAATCATGAATCGTTTGTGAAACAGAACGCAAGTCCAAATATGATTCCACCAGTTTTAAACAACATGTTGGGGAAAACTTACAAATTTAAAGTCAGGCTTACATCCTACAACACTATTAAAAAGCAAGGATATACAGTGGCTGATGTAGAAGAAGCAACGACTACAAAATCAGAAACTTTAAAATCCGGTGATGATGCTGCCAAAGAACAAATTGGCCAAGAAAACAACAACTCATCAGAATTTTTTTTGGATAATAAAAGAAAGTTACTCGATGAAGAAAACAACTTGGAAGACATATTACCATCACCAAACCAGGGAGCCAAAATTGTGAGAGAAGTAGGAAAAACTGCTGATACTATTGTTCAGCCAAACAATGGAGATCAAAGCCCCCTAACATCATCTGGTATGAAGAAAAAAGTTGGAAAACAAAACCCCAAACGTCAAAAATAACAGCTATTAAAGACAAAATCCGTTTATTTATGCTTTATTAGGAAGAATACATATGAACTTTTTATGTAGGTGGTTCTATTTACTACAACTAGGTACTCACCATTATTATAATTGCTAGCATTAGTTATCAGAAGGTTAAACTTTTATTATTAGGGAATTTTATTATTACCATCCTTCAAAAACTTTGATGTATGGACGAATGGTTTGTTCAGTTTTTTACACATATCATTTTTATTTAACTTGCCTGGTTTCGAATTTCATTGTAAAATCTTCCCTGCCATTATATTCAGTTAAGCCATACAGACATGCTAACCATAAAAACAATTGCTCAAACAAGTGGTACATGTAATATTCCCGTAACAAATAAATGTTTTGTAAAAGTACATTATAGAAAACTGCTATGAAGAAAAAAACACTTACAAAAACGCTAAGCATTGCCACAACTTTATCACCTGCTTTAGAGTTTTTTACTCCAACTACAGTCTCAACACCCTACCCTGCTACATCCGTTACTGTAGTGTCAACGAAAAATATGGAGTGCAATAATTAATATCCATCAGAAAAAAAGCCATGTTTTAACACATCATTACCAAAGGTTATTCAAATTATACTTCCAAACAAACAAAACTGATGCAGAAAGATGCATCACATTGAAGATCTCCCACTACCCTAATATAAAAATTTAATTTGAATTTCCCGAGGTTGTGAAAATGAAGATAAAAAAACCCAGGCCCTGCCCTTTAGTGAGGTTATTGTGATAGAGATATTTATTACATCAATATTAAGCACTTTTATTATAAGCATAACTTTACAATCTACACGCTTGGAAATGGTGAAAGAAGTGCCTGCATTCTCAATTGTTTATTTACTAATGATGATAGAGCCTATTACTGTGTTGGGACGATTTGTCAAGGGGACCGGGACAAGGTTGGAAGGATAGTTGTCTAAATCCTTAAAAAAAATGATATGGTTGATAATAATTTCTCATGTGAAACTTTTTCAAACCTGCTCGAAGTTTGAGTCAGGACTGTAGATCATCTGATCATGGGACACTCGGTGATGACATGAAAGCAGCTAGCGGCCAAAGCTTCTTAAATGGGGATCTCATCGAGCTGTTTCTTGCTCTCACTCTAAGTGAGCAGAAAAAGGTTTCGCTGGGAACAAATGTGCCGGTACAGGATATTATAGAGAAACTAGAGGACTTATTACAAGTTCTCACTGAGCAAACAAACAATATGTGCTCTGTTGCCTATACGACAGATAATAGCAGTTTAAGACCCTACTTAATTCTCATTGAACAGTATTATATGCTCTGCGACTTATGGGGTCCTTATAAAACACCCACTTTTAATGGTTCTAAGTATTTTTTGACTATTTTAGACGATTGTACTAGAGGTTTGTGGACCATTTTACTGCCTACCAAATCTCATTTCTTTCAGTCCCTTAAATATTTCTTTGCTTATATTAAAACACAATTCTCTACTGTTATTAAATGTCTCCGTTGTGATAATGGTGGAGAATTTCTCAGCCATATCCTGAGGTTTTAGAAATAAACTGCATGATTGAATTTAATTGAATTTGCAACTCTTCCATTTTAGAAGTCAACTGCTGAGAAGAGCAGGCCGTAGAATCTGCAGAAACAGTAGCAGCAGTCTGGACAACATTAGATTTCATACCATTTCAAAATCTACAATTTGTCATTGCCTTTTCTTAACAAACTCACCTTAGCTAGATATGAATGTTTCCTACAACTTTGGGTTAAAAGTTATATATGAAAATATAATTTTTAAAACTTCTGAATTGCAATATAATACTTGAATAAAATTAAAACTTACTCAAAGAATCATAGACCTGGAAAACAAAAACAAAGTACATTCATATGATCCATTAATGCTGGTAGAAGATTAAATAGACCAATTACATACTATGCGTATTTGAAAAACAATATCTATAAACGTAAAAAGAAAACTTACTCTAAGTATCAGAGACCTCAAGCAAAAAAAAAATCACAGCCTAATAATATCAACTCTGAATATCTTCCTAGCACAATCAAGCAAATTAAAAATGCACAAGTCGCCTGCACCCAAACCATTATCTCCAGCAAATCTGTCCCATCCACGTCCAAGCTTACACATATTATGCTTCAGTTTGATTACGACTCTCCATTGCCTTTTATGAGCAATTAATCTTGAAACCGAACCATTTATCCAGACTTTCGAGAAGGATCTCAAGAAATTTCCAATATACTGTTATATAACAACCAAACTTTATCAGAAGCATGCAGCCAGAGATTTAAACATCAAACAATAATTATTGTACTACAAACATAATAGAACATAAGTAAATAATATTGCATACCACATCGTGTATCTTATGATTAATGCGTGAGCACCCTAATACAATGACAAATCGACCGAAAATATGCTTTTCTCTCCGTAATGATAATAAGTTAGGACCTTCATAGGCTTTTTCCAACATCTCTACGTATTCTCTAACAATACCTGACAACAAATAAAAAATCAAAAGCTGGATCTTGAAGGATTTACTTACAAAAATATTCAAAATTTTACTATGATCTTATTACCTTTAAGATTTCTAAAGCCAATAACATCAATCACATGCCCTCTAACAAATCCAAACTGAAATTCTGACTCCAAAATAATGTCATCTCTCTTCACTGTCTTGCAAAATTTAAGATATGGTATCTCAATAGAATTTTGGTCAAAAATCCTTATGAAAAACCTTGAGTGTCCTAGGTACTCAAATAAAACAATGAAGTTTTCTTTAATACCATAAAATGATGCAAACTTCTTCGTCAACATAAAGCTTGAAGATTTCTTTTGGTAACAAATATACCATGTTTGATTGTTTGGCATTACAAATTCTACAACTGTTGATAAAATATTTCCTAAACTAACTCCAAGGGATACCGGCAACACCTAACAATGACATCGTAGTTTAATAATAAAAAATAATAACTATAAATTGGAATAATAACAAAAACAAGAAATCAGCACCCTTTAAAACCTTACAATTTTGTGTAGAGCCAATGACTGAAAGAATACAATTCGAAAGAATTTCAGACCACATAAATCTGCAAATTTAAAACAAAATAACATAGAAAAGTAAAGATAACTAAACTATAGTTAAAAGCCTTAAAAAAACTAAACACAACAATACCTGAATAAACAGTGATTAAATCTTGGTCTTCATGCCTCTCAATACAAATGTTAAATTCCAACCGGCTGCCGGTACATTCAAAAATGCAAGTGTCACCAAGGTGAATATCTGCCTCTTTTACAAAATTATTCCACCCTCTACCAAACATACAGGAATAATTGCACCACACAATTTCAATTTCCCAACACTTATTGAACATCCACAAAGTAATCCTTTCACCATTACTCCAATTCTTGAATATTGCATACAGCTCTTTACATATAGGCTACAAATTTAAACCAAGAGATATACAAAGATGACAATCATAATCCAACAACTAAAAGACTAACAATAAATTTTGTACAAACATACTTACCACTTTTTCGTACAACCCATTTAAATGAATTGACAATATCACAAGTCTAAAAAAACGAAAGTCGCTCCAACAAACATTGAAAAATAACAAAGCACCGTCATTTTCTTCAGTAATAAGACGATTAACAGGATGCTCTAGATCAAATGTTACTTCGTCTTCAATCTTCACATCATCGTGTAACATCTTAGAGTAATATATTTCACAACACTTCGGCGAATAGATGCTTATACCAAACTCATCATTGCCAAAGTAAGTCATTATCATAAACCAGAACACAGAAACTCCATAAAATTTCATAAAATTATCTACCCCAACAATTTCACAACTTATGCGATCATATGTACAAAACCATTTATCTCCATTATCGATAATCAAAACAATATCCTTTGGAATAAGTGGCCCGTATAATTTATTAAATTTTTTCGGAATCCTCTGAAAAAGCACAAAATAGGAGTTAGACAATAAAAAATAAATTAATAAACCTTTGCATACAAGAAATAACACTCACAATTCTACCAAACACAAAGAAACATGGGAAATTAGCAACAACGAACCCTACTGATTTCACCTTTCGTACTGCAAGACAAAGAATTGAACTGTATGAGAATTAATAATTAACTTTCAAAATCAACTATGTACTAAAATAATAGCAACTAAATAAAAAATTAATAAATTACTACTATAAACTTTAAAATCAAATCAAACTTAAATACCTGGATTGACTGCAACATCATCTATACGATAATTTCTTTTGCAAATTACCAAAGAATCAGATAATATTTTAACTAAAAACCTTCTCTCGCCAATGCAAGAAAAAAAGAGACGTTGATACACCATAACCTTGAAAAAAGAAAAAACCTTGGACCATCCTTCAGTTATGAAAAGTCTCTGCCCACACTTTTCAACTTTCATAACGTATTCCAACCCATTGGGAGTAACAACAATAATTGAACACGGCACATTCATAAAATATCCCAAAGCAAAATCTCTTGGAATCTCCTTTCAAAACACATATGAGTTTATGAGTATATATTTCAATAACAGCATAAGAACAAAAATTTATATTTCAGAAAGAGGATACTCACAAGTGGTCTAGGCGGTATATTACGTGGTTTAACAATTCTCCAAAATTCACAACCCATGGTTTTCTATAAAATTTAACACAAAGTAGTCATAACACTTAAACAATCAAAACAAAAATGCATACACATATAAATAAATGACTGGTTTAACGTAAGATTTTCTTTATATTTTTGTTATTATATCAAGAAGATGTGTGATTGGTATGTTTATACATATACAAGTGTAAAACTAACCTGGCTCCAGGTGTGTTCTCTGTTTGTATGTTTAACAGCGTATAGTTCTCTCTGTAGTAAAGAATAATATAATAAGATTAATATAAATATAATATATATTTTATAACATTACAATTAGATTTTCATTAAGAATTTCAAGAAGATAGAAAACCTTAAAATGACAAGTTTTAAATTCAATAGACATATGTTATAACAATAACTTCTGCTTCTGATAGAACTCTCTAACCAGAAATATAAATAATAAACCCAGCACGGATTGCAAAAACAAAACATTGAAAACATGGACAACACAATGGAAGACCACGCCGTTAAATTGGAAAAACGAAAAATTTGTCACAGGCCACTTCAAAAACCTAAACCTCCAGGTGTTGTTGCAATGACTCTAAAAACTTCTGAGGTAAATACTTTTAACGTTAAATGATAATATCTATATATGATTAGATGCTATGTATATCTTCCCCTTAATTTTTTAAAATAATTTAATATCATCAACTTCTTGAATCTATTATTAAAATTAAAAACTTTGTTATCTTTCATGTGATTTAAGAAAAGCAGAACAGATGACACCCCGACTAAACAAATCGGAGCAACACTAATGCCTCGTGTTAGTAACAATAACAATCAAAAGAGGCGAATGCTACAAAAAAATAGCACCACACTTTCAAGATGGTGTCATCTTCCGCCAGATTTGATCAGGTTAGTTGTGACCAAGCTTAACTATCAACAACGGGTGTATTTACGTGCTACTTGCAAAAACTGGAACAGTATCCGACATTCAACAAATGATTTGCTTCATGACATGCCGTTAACAACTATTGCTATTATACTCATGAAGACAATAGATAATAGATTCAAAAATTTCTTCAACTTTCTAATTTTTTGGATAAGGGATCAAACAGATAGAACAATCAAAGCTTTGCTACACCATATTCCAATTCACGAATTATATCAATGGGGACACGATATGCACAGACCTAACGAAAGTATGTTCACATACTTTATGACTATGGCTCAACGCCTTGGCAATATGGATGCTGAATTCTATTGGGTTTGTAAAAGTATAGTTCTAAGAAACCATGCTTACTATGACATCTTAGAATATTCTTATAAAATTATTGAAGATCTATCTGAAAAAGGACACATGCTCTCCTTGCTATTCAAAAATATGATTGATATATATATTTCTTTCCTAAAAAAAGGAAAGATGCTGTCACTGCTATTATACTCATGATTACTTCACCAGAGACGGCTCAAAGAATTAGCACCATGATCATGGCTATAAAAAAAATAGGTGGACATATTTATCCAGATACAATTTTTGACGCATTAAATGGTACACCTATCTGCAATGATCAACATTTAAATGAAGACAGTCATTATCAGCCTGATGGATATCCGGTACACCCTGATCAGATACATGATTATACATGTCTACAGTGCAAAGTAGCTCTCCTCCTCATGGGATGTCTTTCAGCATATCTTACAGAATCTATTGAATTTTACCTAGATTTGTTTTAAGTGCCAAAACACGTTCACAAGTTGCTTACTGGATGATTAGTTATTCAATATATGTAGCAGTGAGATTGATGACAATGTAATAGTTTATTCATTAATTTGAGAACTTTGCTTTGCTTTCTTATGTTTAATCTATTATGTTTCTTATGTTTCTTCGGATACTTATGTTTTGTATGACGATATCAATATATCCTACATACTTTTAAAGTCTACTTAATATCTTTGAACATATTTTCTTTAACCATGGAAACGATTGCACAAGTAGTGGAGAGGCCATTGTTGTTGAAAGTGAAAATGTGTGGTTGTGTGTTCCTTTGTATGCTTCCTCACATGCCATGCAGGTCACATGATGCAACGATAGCAATCCCAAAGGCAACAACAGCAGAAGTTATGTGACAAATTACTTTGACAAGTAATGGATCAACCACATGACACCAACATACTAAACATTAATACATATATCCTTATAGCTTTTTTACTAATATTAGCATTATAAAATATTTCAATAATATAAAAATATAATATTATAAAATTGTACAATGTAATTCTCATTTTCATAACAAATAATTAATACATATAAATCAGTACATGTCAATATTTAAATAGTTAATTGAGTTATATTATCATTATAAAATATTTCAATAATATAAAAATATAATAAAATTTAATTGTACAATGTGATTCTCATTTTCATAAACAATAATAATTAACAATGTAAAAGACAACTTTGTCCACAATGTAAAAGACAAATTTGTCCACCCGTGCTTCGCACGGGTTATAGGCTAGTATATATAAAAGATACTAGTCGACTAAGCCGCGCTTCGCGACGACCTTATAATTCCTTCCTTATAATTTCAAATAAAATTTTGTTTAAATTTTTTTTAAACATTATATTTTACAAACAAAATATACACAAATAATAAAATAAATTATTTACATATTTTTTAATACCAATTATGTTTTACGTATACTAAAATCGACATTTGATGTAAAATGTATATTATACACAAATACTAACAATGTCTTTAATTACTATTTTATAAAAATTCAAATTCTTTTCAACTTCATTTAATATATTAAAAAAAGTTAATTATATATTTTTCTATCAATTCCATTTACTTTTTTTTTATAAATTTAACTAAGTTTTCTATTTTGAATTTGTTTGAGAAAGTTATAATTATTAGTATTCCTTTTCAATTTTGAATATATTATATAAATGATAAAAAAAATTGATACTCTATAAATTTGGATACCTTTCTTATTTCAAATTTATAATTTTATTTCGGATAAAGATTATTTAGAAAAATCGAGAAAAATATTATAATTACCTATAAAATAATGAAAACAATATTTTAAAATTTAGTGTACCTAAATAATATAAATAAACTATTTACAATTTGTATATCACATTTAATTGGGCCGACGTCCGTTTTAATATATATATGAGCTCTAAAATAATAGATAAATATGAATGGAGCGATTCTGGAGTTCCCGGGGGAGTTGAATAAGACGCGCTTCGCTGCGGCTTTATAAATTTTTCTTAAAATTTCAAATAAAATTGTTTTAAAAAATTTAAAAAAACTCTAAAATCATGAAAATAAATAATTTTTTTTAAAAATATTAATTACTTTTTTTTCGTATCAAATCACAATCTTATAACTTTAAATGACTTTTTATATTTTGAATTGAATAAGAAGGTTTAAATTATTAGAACTCCTATTCTATTTTAAATATCTTAAAAAGTATTCTTTAATTATATATCTTCAAAATTTGTTCCGGATACCTTTTATATCAAATTTATAATTTCATTATATATAAAGATTATATAAGAAAAAAAATACTATAATATCATATAAAATAATTATTATAATAATATTGTAAAAATTAGGTATATATAAGTAATAAAATAAATTATTTATATTTTATATTTTGATTTTGTGTCACATTTTATTAGGCCGACACCCGTTATAATAAATATATAAATAAATAAATATATAATAATATTATAGTTATTATTCAATGTAAAATGCAAATTACCTTTGACTTCAAATAATTTTTTTAAATTAATTTATGTTATCTTATAAATTTTGAATTATTATTACTTATAATTTATAAACTCGTACGTATTATCCATTTAAATATATTAAAATAAGTTAGCTATTAAATTCCTATTTTATTTTAAATTTAAGAAAAAATAATTATATTTCTTCATTGTAAATTCGAATTTTCTTTTCGAATATACCATAAGTCCTGAATAAATTCGAATTTATTATGTTAATTTGTCTATGGAGAAAGTTCATGACAATATAAGGTAACCAATATGATAAATTTTATATCCGATTAGAAAAATAATTAGCTTTTATATCATAATTAACTTACCTATAAATTAGAAGTTTAATAAGGAAATTTGGATGCAAATAAGGAAATCAAAATTTTTATGAATTAAAATTGAGGAGCTCTAAAAAATTAGATAAATATGAATCGTGCGATTTTGGAGCTCCAGGGGGTTTTCCTTTATATATATAAAAAGATATATTGATATATTGATAACGTTTGTCAAAATAAAGTTCCATCCAACACATTCTACAGTCCTAATCAAGATAGAATTACTATTAAGATCAACTAGGAGTATTTATCAAAATAAAGTTCCATCGAACACATTCTACAGTCCTAATCAATATAGAATTACTATTAAGATTAACTAAGAGTATATGAGTCTATAAATACGTTGTACATGAAGGGAGAAGGGTTAAATATCAAACCTAACAAACAAACACTCACATGGCTGCTGCGTTTTTGGTCTCTTCAGTTGCAGAAAAATTTGATCAGTTGTTAAACTCTAACAATGTTGCTGTTAAAATGGCTTTAGATTATCTTAAAAAGACAGACCTTGGATGGATAATATACGAAGCGGATCAATCAGCGTTGAAGGGCATGCAAAGTACGTTAGAAAAAGCTGAAAAGAATTATAGTCATGTTCCACTTGTGAAAAAATGCTTGTTAGAAATAATAGATACTGCTATTGATATACGAGCCAAATTCGATTTCATAGAAGCCGAGACCAACAAATTAGATTTCATAGAAGCCGAGACTAACAAATCAGATTTCATAGAAGCCGAGACCAACCAATCAGATTTGAGAGAAGCCGAGACCAACGAGTCAGATTTCATAGAAGCCGAGACCAACGAGTCAGATTTCATAGAAGCAGAGACCAACCGCAGAATTGAAAATAGCATACAATATGTTTATATGAAACTCAGGGGTATATGCTTTTGCCATGGCAGTCTTCGAGTCTTCACGAAGTAGAAGATGTTTTTATCAAAATCAAGGTTATAAGATTTGTGTATACTGCATGAATGATTGCTGCTAATGGTTTTTATTTAAATCTGCTATCCTTGTTTTGAAACTACCTGAATGATCCCTGTTACATACTTCTTTGTATTTAATTTTTTTCTTTGCTATTCTGGTTTTTGAATATATGAGCACTTCTTATTTCATAACATGCGAGTAACATCTGTCTATTGGTTAAAAAAACTTTATTAAGAATAACTGGTTAAGAAGGTTTTACAAAGGACTAATCGAGGACATTCAAACAATGTTACAACAAGTCAATATGTCTGTAACAGCGGTGCTGGACTAGGGCTGGGGATCCTAACAATTTCATTACAGCACTTTATGATTCATTGATGATGATAAATAGTTTTGGTATTATACAGCTTGCTACTGATATGAACAATCTGATTCTGTAAACATTTATAGCATTATAAGCTACATAGTAATTGTTGCGCTAAATAGTGCCAGCTAACAGTTGATACAAGGAGATTTCATAACAACATAACAACTACAACATGTTATACGTTGGGAAGGGTATGGTTAAATTCCAAAAACCTTGTTTGGGAAGATAATGTATTGTTTGCTACATAAGATTATAAAACATCGTGTACTGTTCTATTCGCTAAAATAAATTAGTTGTGGAAATGTAAATTCAAATGTAAATTCGTTCATATCCTAGGATTCGTCCATACATCATCAGTTTAAATCCATTCCAATATTCCATATTCTTGCGTTGGAAAAAAAAAATACTGATGTTCAGAAAGTCATATAACATGCTAAAGCAAAATTGGCCAGAGGACACAGCAAAACACAATCCTTTAGTAAAACAGAATGAAACATATGAAAGCTGACAAATGATGGAGCTTAAACTTTAAAGTATAAGTGAAAGAGCTTAAAATACATGTTTTCAGTTTTAGTCCTTAAAGAGATAATGAAAATCCAACAGCTGACAAGTGAATGCTGAGGTATTTAACCAAAATGAAACATGGATTGATACGCTTTTCTAATTAAGATTCAGAAGAACACAAATTCTATCAATCAAGAAGCTTGTCCAACTCTTTCGACCAAATTTACAACAAGATTCAAGAACCGGCATTTTAAAAGCTTTGACTTGGAAGATGCTAGTTAGGACTTATGGCCTCTGGTTCTGCATCAAAAATTATATAAATTGTGCTACAATGCTACTGCTTTTTATTTATATAAATTTTCCTTTGTTACTCTGATTTTTTTTTTCCATTGTGGGCTTTTCTATTTGGCTGAATAGTGCAACTCATATTAGCTCTTCTGATTTCATAGGATCAGTAACATATGTTTATTGGTGGAATGAAACACAATCATAAACGAACCATATATAGTCTGCAGATTTAGAAAAACAAAGGGGCAAATACTCTATTCGCCTCATGATTTGAGGGGAAAAAACGTTTTAATAAGAAACTAGTTTTTTTTTTTTTTAACAATGGAGGTGCTGGACCAATAAAACAACATTCTAAATATATCTCTTATAGAGGTGCTGGACTTGTAATTCGCAGCCACAAGAAGAACAACGCAAAGAGCTTAATCTCCCAGTGATATGATAACTAAAAGTATACCACTATATCTGAATGCATACAACCCTTTAATGATTTTAGACAGCTTGGCCCTTGCTACTGATCTGAAGTCTGAACTATACAGGATGAATAGCATACCTGTGAAGAATCTTATTACTCTGAAATCTGTTCTAGAAAATAGCATTACTATCCCAGTGATCTGAAGTCTGGTCCTCTTGTTATCTTTTGTTTGTTACTATTGTTGTTTACTCTGACTTCTTTTTTGCTTTTACTGTAGCCTTGTGATGGTCAAGATACAGTGATTTTTCCGATTAATGATACAAAAGCTATGCAGTTGGATCCCACTCAACAAATTTCTGAACGTTCCATTGACAAAGCCGATCCTGCAGTCCTCACATGGGAAGACATTGAAGAAAATATATTGTCTAGTTATGGACAGAATGTTTCTGTTTTCGAACACAGGTACAATCATTTAAATTTTGAAAGTGAGATTTGGGAAGCAAATTTGGAACAATAAATGAATCCGGGGACTGTTTCACTTCCCACTGGTAATCTGCTGATTCCTACTTAATTAAGATATACCTGCTGGGGATTCGAATAATGATGAAGTTTCATTAAACACATCATTTAATATTGCAGATAAACTGGCCACTCCTAATGCTGGAGCTGAATATAATCTTCATTCACCACGTAGTCCTTATGAACTGACCGAGTCCGAGAGACCGTACAAATACAATAATCTTTATGGTCATGGAAGACCATTGTTTCATCCTGAAGAAAATTTTCAAAGATTACAGTCAGGTATTATTACATATATTATTATAATTTTATATGAATTAATATGCATGAATTCAAATGCTTTAAGTATATTATTATTGGTCATGGCCTAGCCACTGTTGTCAATTGGTCATTAGGCTAGGTTCAAATTGGTTCGGTTTGTCTGCCTTGTTGCTAAATTGCCAAATATCTTGTTAGTTGGATGTATTTTCGATTTTTCTTGTGGTAGTTTTTTTGAATAAATTAATATGGTCAGTTTTGTTATTATTGATTAATGTGCCTTGTTGGTTAGTTTAACATGTGTTAATGTTTTAATTATAAAGTTTAAAATTCTGGTCATTTGGATATATATAAGTGTGGTTCAAATTGTTTGTATTTCGAAAATATTGATAAATAATGTGTCGAACCATGTGTTATTCAGTTTGATGTATATTTAGTTGTACTTTGGTTTGTGCTTCTCTCGACTTGCCTATTAAGTTGACACGGTTGCTTAAGTGTTATTGCTGAATCTATATTTGATTGACATACATGGTATATTGGTATTGAGCTGATGTTTATTTGTTATAGGTTTAGATCGTGAAGATTCTGAAAACTCACAAAAAGGAGCTCCGGATGAATTTGTGGCTGTTCCTTGTACTCCACCAAAGGGACCTTATGTCTTTCTTTTATTCATCATTTATTTACTTGTATTTTACCCGTCTTGCTCATAATATAATTGTTTCTTCGCCATTGAGATCTTGTGGTATACTGGTATAAGATAATATTAACTGTTCCTCTATACTTGATGCAGAAATAAGGCCCTCCTAAATTCTCAAATATATATCATATATAATACTCTATATAAAGTAAAATTAACTGTGCTATTATCCATCCTATATAGTTTGTGCGCCTATATTTTCTCCAAATATGCTTTGGGTACTTAATCAAAGCATTTCCTCTAGGGCTGTTAACGAGCCGAGCCGAGCTTTCACCTTATCGAGTCGAGCTTTGACTTTTTCCTTAACGAGTCGAGCCGAGCCGAGCTTTTTTATCGCACAAAAATTGTGTTCAAGCTCGTGTTCATTAATGATTCGAGCCGAGCTCGAGCTTTCAACGAACATAATCGAGCCGAGTCGAGCCAAACTGTAAACGAGCTGCTCGCGAACATTATAAAAATTACTATTTTTTATTAATACTCAGGCCCAAAGATATATACTATCTATATATTATAAATTGTTGGATGACCCGTTACTCAGGTTCGGTATCTATATTAATATTGTATCATTAATCAAACTGTATATTTATGTATATGTACTAATTTGTATGCATATGTGTAGTGTAATGAGTTAAGTATTCATCAATATTTGAGAATTATATGAAAATATGACGTTTATATTCGAGCCGAGCCCGAGCCGAGTTCGAGCCGCACACACCCGAACCGAGCTCGAGCTCGTTTTTCTTATCGAACACATTTTCGTGTTTGAGCTCGGCTCATTATTCTTAACGAACCGAGCCGAGCCGAGCCCTTATCGAGTCGAGCCGAGTTTGTTCACGAACAGCTCTGTTCATTAACAGCCATAATTTCCTCTGTATGTTTTAGGTTTGGCAGTGGGGATGCAAGTTTTTCTGCCAAAAGCACGACGACTATTCCTGCTCATGGTGCATCAGACAGGTTTTATTCATGTACCCTTTTTAAAATTTTGGTTAAATCACTTTTTTCTTCTGTTAATGTGTACTAATATCAAATAGCTCATATGCATCTCTCAAATATGAGGCCCTATCTTGATTCTTTTTACTATTGCATTGCAGAAAGCTCTCAACTGCTGCTCTCATGGAAAGAATACCGAGCAGATGGTTGCGTCCTGTGTGGCATTCACCATGGAAAAACTACAGGTAAGAACCTTTTGGAAGGTAAGGAGGGAGGGAGGGAAATTTGTTTGAGAAGTTGGGATATTATGTGGAAGTGTAGGGTTGTAATATCTTCCAATGTTATTTCGTAGTATAATTATATCTAATAACGTGTACAGGTTATAAGTGGCCATTTGGGATGGGTGAGGTCCGTTGCTTTCGATCCAAGTAACGAGTGGTTCTGTACAGGATCTGCAGATCGTACTATCAAGGTAATAAACTTCAAAATTTTATCCTGTAACTCTAATTTATGGTGTTCTCTTTTACTGCATCTTTGGTAGAAGTAACAATGGTTCTTTGGTGTCATTGCCTGTTTCCCATACAACTCCTAAGCAGTACGAAGAAGGCATTTTACTTTATCATTGTAATTTAGCTAGTCACAAGTTACTAAGTTGGAATGGGCATGTACAATCTACCTAAGGTAAGTTGTAATTAGTTAGGCCCTTTCTGGTTTAGCCAAAAACCATAAAGTTCTTGTTCCTCCGTAACAAAACCCCTAGGTAGTTTGTTTTTTTGAAAGCACTTTTTATAATTTTTGGCCAATCCATATGAGCTCTATGTCTAACTAAACAAATAGAAGGGATGTTATAGATTAGAATCTGGAACCTAGGATGCAAATTAACATGACAGGGTTATGCAGCTAATATTGTTTTTTTTTAACCTTGTTGGTTTTTATATTGTTAAAATGTAATATGAGCAGTACTGTTGTTATAATGTGTGTGTTGCATTCATTGCTAGAGACAGATTATTAGCTGTAATAGCTTGTTTCCATCTTTGACCCAAAGCACCGATGCACTGTAAATTGTCATTTGCAATACTTATTGAGCCAATACTGAGACTGTTAATTTCTTATTTTGTCAAGATATGGGATGTAGTAACTGGAAATTTGAAGCTCACTCTCACAGGACATATTGAACAGATACGAGGTTTGGTTTCTACCAGTTCTCTACTTCTGTTTTCATTGTTAGAGACCTTATATATGCTAATACATTTTATAATCTTTTGCAAAATTTTTAATTTTCTCTCTTGTAGGCCTTGCCGTTAGTAAGAGACACACCTATATGTTCTCTGCGGGTGATGACAAGCAAGTTAAATGCTGGGATCTTGAACAAAATAAGGTTTGATAAGAAGTTTAAGAAGCTTATTTATGCTAGTGTTTCTTATAAACTTAAACATTGATATTTTTCCACCTTTTATAGGTTATCAGGTCTTATCATGGTCACTTAAGTGGCGTTTATTGCTTGGCTATGCTTCCCAATATTGACATTCTGCTTACAGGAGGCCGTGATTCTGTGTGTCGGGTATGATTACATGTTACACCTATTTTTTTACTAGTTATACTTAAGAGCTTAAATGTAGCTTATTTATCTTTCAGTTCTACATACTAATTTAGCAAAATTTACAGGTATGGGATATACGAAGCAAGATGCAAATTCATGCACTCTCTGGGCATGACAATACTGTTTGTTCAGTTTTTACTCGACCCTTGGTATGCATTCAATTGTGTTGTGAACTAGTGTACCCTATTTATTTTAGAGTCAAACCTCAGTGTTGTGTGTAGTGTCATGAGAGCATATTAAAATGTGAGTATTATCATAGAGTTCCTTGTACTATAATCAATTAAACCAAAATTCTAAATAGCAATCATCAATAGCCTTCGCCCTTCCGAAACCTAAATTTCACACCCAAAGGATTAGACTGTATCCGAAGAATGGAACCTATGATAACCATAAAACGGTAATTTATGACTTCAGTTATTGAGCAATTGAGAGTAATCTAGCAATTTTATCAAAACTTAACTGATACACATTTATAGTTTTGCTATTAATGAAAGATAACGTCTACCTGGGGGTGAGGATTATTATTTTAGGAGTTAAATTTCATTCTTTACTGTTGATTTCAGGATCCTCAAGTTGTAACTGGCTCCCATGACTCAACCATAAAGTTTTGGGACCTCCGATATGGTAAATGATAACTCCAGAAACCGATCAGGTACCTCCTCGCCGCCTAGACTCGGATGTACGGCGCAGGTGCGGTGTAGCTGCTGGTGGGGCGCCTGCAAAATAATGTCAGAGGTGGGTTTGACACCCGCGGCACCTCCGGCGTGAGAGTAATGCTAGGTTGAAGGTAGTGAACGGAATACAAGAACTATCGGAATCAATGGTGGGTGTGTGTATCAGTATGTATATGAGTGAGAAAAAAGAGTGTAACCCTTAAGCCTCCTTTCCTTGGGCTATTTATAGCCCAAGGATTAGGGTTTAGGGGTTGTTACCTGAAATCACAGCCGTCCACGTCTCTGGTAGATAGGACACTTGGTAATGTCTGATGGGTTACATCTGTCCAAATACGAATTGAGGTTGGCACCTGAGATCTCGACCGTCCACGCGCCAGGTAAGGTGTGCACCTGGGCCTATTGGATGAGGGACACGTGCCCAGGAGAAGATTGTGGCGGCGTGTGCCAGGCTCACTTTCCCGTGCGCCTATTATGGGCAATTATTAGCCGTTATTGTCAAGCGGGGTCCATGACCATGACACCTGTGCCACGTGCTGGCCTTAAGAGGTTTCGTTTCTCCTTATTAACTTGAAGGATTTGGGTTCGTAGTGTTGACATGAGTGTACCCGGTCAGTAATTCAACCGGGTTGGTAAGGTACCAGGTAATTTAATGTGCAGGTAAGGACACACCAGGTAAGAATCAGTGTTGATTTGGAGTGCGGGTGTAGAGGTTCACCGGGTAAAGGAAATTTAGGCCGGGTTGGTTTTTACCCTATCAGTAAATAATAAAGATCTTTTCTAATATTAGTAGTTGTTCCTTATTGGCACCTTTCTCAATAACTCTTATATGGCAGGTAAAACAATGGCAACCCTCACACACCATAAGAAGTCTGTACGTGCAATGGCTCAACATCGTATTGAGTATGTCTCATCTAGATATTTTATTTCCTTTCTGATGGCTTCCCTTTGGTGCCTTAATATCTGCAGGGGTTTAATTTTGGTCTAATATTGTCTTCCTTTTGCAGGGACTGCTTTGCATCTGCATCAGCAGACAACATCAAAAAATTCAATCTTCCGGAAGGAGAATTGCTGCACAACATGCTGTGAGTTTTGTGACTTGTTACAATAGCTGCAACATTGCTTTAGACCTAACACACGCGCGCGCGCACACACACACATATATATATATATATATAGAGTCATACTCTAATACAAACCTAATTAAAATAAAAACTAAAAACCTACCCTTGATCCATAACATATTGTACATAAGCCCAGCCCAATATACCTTCACTCATCTACAGACGCACAACCCCTCCATTTACAGATGCACAACCCCATTTTATTGCTTAGAATTTTAAAATCTAATTTTTAAAAGATGACCGTATTTAGTGGTTTTTTTAAAAATCTAATTTCATATCATTTTTCCCTATATATCAACAATCAGTATGCATACCATATGTGCTATGTTCTGGTGATAAATTAATATTCCGACGATAAATCACTAATTTTACATATGAAAATCACTAAATTTATATGTATATAGAAATAATCACTAATTTACACTATACAAATCACTAATTTTTATTATACAAATCACTAAAAATCAACCTCCTGTCCACTGCCATCATATCTAAGAAACATCTCCGATTACAACCATTCTATTTTTCCGATCACCGTCGCCACCTCCATATCTCTCTCCACATTCCACCATCACGTCCTCCACCGCCACCACCACATCCTCCGCCGCCACCACCATACCTCCCACTAATTCATCATACCCACTACCACCACGCCATACCCACCATCTACATTCCCGTTTCTCTCCGTGAACCACCACTACCTACCAACCTTGCTAGACTCCAATCACCCACCATCTTCCCTTCTCTCTTCATTCTTATCTACTCAAAATTCGATTCACTCGATCGTTTTATACACAATTCAGTTCATCTATATCTTTAATTGTATCCATCGTATGTATCTATTTTCTGTTTGATAATAATAGATAGAGAAAGAGAGAGGAAAGAGAGAGGAGATAAATTGCTGATTGAGATGAACATCGGTGTTGGAGAGATGACGACCCGGAATGTTGTAACTTGTTATGAATTATTGGGCTGGGTTAATCTGGACATAGTAATTATAAGAGTTTAGTTAATGGTTTTTAGTTTTTATTTTAATAGAGGTTTGTGTTTGATCACTAGCCTATATATATATATATATATATGCCATTGCTCCATAAAGAACACTCTTATATAAAGAACAATAAAGAACACTATGAAATCATTTATTTCAATAGATCCAATGGCCACGCCAGGGGCATCAAATACAAAAAAAACTTATTTTTTTACCCTCTATACATTCAGCAAAAAAATAAATTTAAAAAAAATAATAAAAAAATTCACTGTTCATGATGACGTCACTGCTGACGTCATCATCATGAACAGTGAATTTTTAAAAAAAATTTGCTGAATGGATAGAGGGTAAAAAAATAAGAACTTTTTGTATTGAGTGTCATGACGGAACTCTTAGATTAGATTAAATATGAGTGTTATAATGGTGTTCTTTATTGTTTTTTATATAAGGTGAAGTCGGATTTCAAAAAAAGTTCATCAATTGATGGGAAAAATCATTTTAAAAATGGGGGAATTGATTGAATTGTATAGGGAAGGGTGTATAGGGCTTGTATTTAGTTTTTAGTTTGTATTTAGTGGTTGGTTTGTAGTTGAGTACAAGCGTATATATTATATCCTAGCCGTAAGGGGTTTTAATGATCCGCCTCATCCACCTTTCAATTATATCATATAAACAATCAAAAAATTAAATTTATATCCTATATATAATCAGAAATTATATCCGATTTTTATTCTTTCAAGGAAATACATAAAAACAATCACAAAATCTTTAGCATTGTTGGCAAATATCAAATACTCCAAAATCAAGTCCAAATCCTAAAAACGACAATAATACAGTAACTCCGAGACTGGCCATGATCGTAACTGATGCACCACTGTGATCATTGTGGGTTGTTGATGGTGACGTGCTACTTGCGACGTAATCAGCCGGTGGGCTATCTGAATCCAACAATTGGACAATCATGCCTTTTTCGCAATGGCCGAAAATTCCATTAATAAAGTAGAATATCCTATTATATCCTATACTCCCTCCGTCCCACCAGATTCTTTACGTTGGAGAGCGTGATTTCGGCACGCACTTTAAGGTTCCGTAAAAATATAATTCTATAAATATTTTTTTGAATTTTTTTTATTTTGAATTAAAATTTGATGTTTAAACTTTTATACATAAAAAGAAAATTTCAAAAAAAAAATATCAAAGTATGTTTTATATGTACTTTAAAGTACGTGCCGAGCATTGAAAAAAATATGTAAAGAAATGAGAGGGACATAGGGAGTATATAATAAGTCGTAAGGGGTTTTAATGATCCGCTTGGTCCGTCAATTTTTTTTTAAAAATTTAACATTTTATTATATTCTGTATATAATTATAAAAAAAATTTAAATCCTATAAATAATCATAAATACTTAACAATTATATCCTATAAAAAATCGTAAATTAAATTAATTTTACATCCTATATATAATCAGAAATTATATCTAATACTTGGTCCGTCATATTTTATTATAATTTAAAATTTTATTATATCCTATATATAATTAGAATAAAAAATTAAATCGTATAAATAATAAAAAAAAACTATATCCGGTAGACATATATAATCATAAATACATACATATTTATTGAGTTAAGAGATAGAGGCAACGCCTTCACATGCCGATCTAGATTATTAGATCGAGTAATTAATGTAATGTAAGACGTTGAGTAAAGGAGTGGTGAAAACGTTGTACGATTAAGTTAGAGCTATCTTAATTGACCTATCATTTATTAAACAATACGGCCCGACGGAACATTAATTTATTATGTAATTAAAGATGGGGTGACGGCCCTAAATGTCCCATCTCCAATTTTCATGGCCCTGCCTACCCCTGATGTGGATCAAAACCTGATTGTATTTATGCGTATTTAATGCTAAGGTTTGGGGGTAGCTTTGAGCTTTAATGGCTGTGCTTGTGTTTCGTGACTAGATCTGCCTTCACAAGATGCCTACGTATCTCTTGCGTAAAGAGAATCAAGCCAAAAACGTAGTTCTGAGAATGAGGGGTATGCCTGTTTATATAGGCATGCGGATCCCAGAATTAGATCAGGTCTAGGAGACTTGGTGGCCAAGTTCTATCCCTATCCCTTATTCTTATCAGACTCTAAGTAGGAAACTGATTCCTATTAGGTATGTGTTGCTTGGGGGCTACTCTTTAGAGAGTCAAACCCTATTCTGGAAGCTTCTAGTAGGCTGTATCATTAGCCTTATATTTAATTACGAATTTCCTCTTTTGATTAGGTTTACGGGCCTTGATAATTGGGCCAACCCTTTGACCAACTAGGTCTAATTAATGTTGCATTTAATTTGTCTTTAGGGCTTTATTTTAGCCCATATCATTTGCCCCCCTAACTCTCATAATAATCATCTATGATTTTGTGAGAGTTATAGAGCTTTTCATGCCTTATTCGTGGCTTTATTTTATCAAACTTTACTTTTCATAGCTCACATCCTTCGCAAATTGTGGAGCGACCTACAATTTTGCGAGGCAATAGACCACATATAGATATCTAGTGGTCCAATAAATATTCCTTAACCTTTTAGGATTCTACGAGAATGTATAGTGTTGTATATTTTGGCCAAATAACACTATGTATATGGCAAACAGTGCATGAGATCCCTTTGTCTATGTAAAAGAATATTTTTATAATATTCCTCGTATTTTTCTGGGCCATTCCCCATTTTTTGAGAATTTTCGGGCTTTTTCTAGGTATTTTTCCATGATTTTTGAATTTTATCAAAAAATAAATACCTTGAGAAAAATTAAGGAAATAATTTTAAAATTATTCCCAAATTTTTTTGGATTTTTCCATATTTTTCATGCATTTTTCCACTAACATTTTTCAAATTTATTTTCGAAATTAATATTCCAAAAACCAAAAAGTCCCCTTCGACTATATCTCTAGTCGATTTTTTGACTAGAGGTGAGATCGAAGAAGATACCTCTGGCTTGTACCCTTGTCGAAGGAAAATTCGACTAGAATGAGGTCGAATTCGACCTCATACCTCGTCGAATTTCGACCTCATTTCAGATCGATAATTGATGGTTTCGTTTGATGCCTGATCGAACTCATTTTCGACTTCAGTCTGGTCGATTTCGACCTGGTGCGAGGTTGATTTTCAAGCTCGTTTCTTATCAAATTTTCTGCATTTTGTTTGATGGTTGGTCGAAGGTATTTTCGACTTCAACTTAGTCGAACTCGACCTAGTTCGAAGTCGAACTTCGACCTCGTGCCTATTCGATATTTCTGCACTTTGCTTGAGCCTTAATCGAAGCTTATTTCGACTATCTTGAGGTCGATTTCGATCTGTGTTAAGATCGAAATTCGATCTCATTTTTAGTCGAATTTTTCGCGTTTTGTTCTATCCCTGGTCGAAGGCTTTTTCGACTTAATTGGGGTCGATTTCGACCTTGACTAAGGTCGAAATTCGATCTCAATTCTGTTCGAATTTTCTATAGTTTTCTCCATCATTAATCGAGGGGTTTTTCGATTAGTTTTTTGGTCGATTTCGATTATAATTCTAATCGAATTTAGACCTTGTTCTTATATTTATTTTCACGAAATAAATATTAAGTTTTCCTAAATCAAATTTGATTTTAGATTATAGTTTTTGGGCCTCTATCTGGGCTTTTTCTCAAGGTTTATGGGTTAGGCCCATCTTTGTTTAATATTTCCCTGAAATATTAAGTTTTCCAAAATTAATTTAGATTTTGAATTTCTTTCTGGGCCTCTTATTGGGCCTCGAGAATTTATTGGGCTCGGCCCTAATTCTTCAAGCATTTTTATAATATTCCTGAATTTTTATTCAGAAAAACCATTTTTCTGAATTTATTCAGAAAAATTCCAATTTTCCTTCGGGCCTTGAATTGGGCCTAACTGGTTTTACCGTCTGTTGACGGTAAGAAGCCCACTTGACCGGTAACTTGACCGGTTTTTCATTTCTCTATAAAATAGGGGGAGGTGAATTCATTTCACCTCACCTTTACTTTCATTTCTCTCTCAAATTTCTCTCATTCTCTCAAGCATCTCTTCAAGATCTTAAGTAAGTTCCCTTTTTTTTTCTCTTGTTTTTTCTATATTTCGCGCCCTAATATGGGCTAGTTTAATCTTGTTTCTTTACTTTGTTACATGTTTGTTCTTCGTGTTCATGAATAAACCATACGTTTGATCCATATTTCACGAAAACTTATATGTTTCCCGCTCTATATTTATGATTTTGATCTTGTTTTTATGACATTTTAGGCGTTTATCCTTCACGTTCTTTGTGAATCATCACATGAATCCCATATTTGATCCTCTATTAGAGAAAACCAAGTTGTTTCCCGCATTGTTTTCTAGAATTTGATCTAGATTGTAGGCTTCTCATTTGTTTGTTCTTGAATACCTTGAGAATAATCAATCAAATCCATATAATTGATTTTTATTCCTCAATGATATTCATAACTTTAAATGTTTCCCGCCTTGTTTTTGGCCTTTCGATCTGTGTTTAACACATAACATGCATGTTTATGAATTTTACTTGAAAATTCTATGCCTTATATTTGTGTAACTCAAATCTAATATATTTGAATTGTCTTCTGTATTTTCGTGCCATATTTAGAAAATTCGAATATAATTTAAATTCTACTAGTTTTCTAAATTTTCTTGGCTATTACTCGTATTTTTTAGGCGTATATACTTGTGATATATCCTATTTTTAACGAGGTTTTCATTCGTGTTTTTCAGATTTAACACAAATGGCCGAACAATCAGCTCCCCGAAAGAGACTTGTCAAAACTGCTGCGAAGACAGCCTCTAAAAAGGCTGTGGATATCACCATCCACAGTGGTTACATGAACCTCGTACAAATGATTGCTGAAAGGGGAGATGAGTACCCCTCCTTGGCTCAGTTGGATTCTTACACCCACTCCAACACCCTTGTGGATGTGGCTGTGGTGAAGCGTTACGGCAAGCCTTACAACATTCCTGCCGAGTTCAAGTTCGAGGTGGCGGAGGACACAGACCGCACCTGCCACTGGATAGATGACGTCTTGTTTATCTACAAAAATGCACTGTATGGGGGGGTTCGACTGCCTTTTCACCCCTTCATACTGGAGCTTCTGGCGGATGTGCAAATTCATCCTAGCCAGTTTGTGCCCAACGCTTGGAGGGCAATTCTCTGCTTTATGGTGCTTTGCCTCAAAGGCAAGCATCCTCTTACAGTTCCCTTGTTCCGGAAGATCTTCTAGTTCAAGAACAACTCCATTCTTTACCCTGGCTGGGTCCAGGTCAATCAGAGGTCTGGCATCGGCCATATCTTCAATGGGAAGACCCTTCCAGAGAACAACCCCAACTGGAAGAACGAGTTTGTTCGAGCTCGTTGGATAGGGGGCGACTGGTCTTCCCTATTTAGGAAGACATTCTCTAGGGTTGCGGACGGAAACCCTGACTCAATCAAGCTCTCTCCCGAGGAGGAGGAGGCCTTCAAGGCCTTAACTGCTGACAACGGGCAGACGGATGCTCGCAATCTCCTTAGTGAGTTTACACTCATTGAGGTTGGCCTTTCTAAGGCCTCCCAGGACGGTACGTTTCAAACCTTTTCCTTGTCGTTTTTGTTTGTTTACATTGTAGTTGGATGTGTTCTTGTGACTAATCGAGTCTTATTTCTTGTGTTTGACAGCTGCTGCCAAGATAGTTGAGGTCACCTCTAGCCTTCAAGGGGCTGGGACCGAGACTAAGAGGCAGAAGCGCCACAGGACGAGCTGGGACGATAGGATTCCTCCCACGGATCCAGCCTTTCTTCAGGGCTCAGGCTCTAACACCCCCTCCACTACCACATCTGAGGGCGGTAAGGCGATTGTAGGGCCTATCTCCCTGGTCTTCAAGCCCTCTTGGGGCATCCGAAGGAGGGACTCCATTCTGGGTGATACTCACCTGGCTAGTGAGTGGTCTTTGCATGCCATCCCTCCTCAGGATTACCACGAGGGGGTTCGCAACTGAGATTTGGAGGCCATGGAGCGACTTGGCTCCCAGGGGATTGCCACGGTATGGTTTACCTTTCTTAGTCTTTCATTTGCGTCCCTTTATATATTTCAAATGTTTCGGGACTAACTTGGTCTTTTGCAGGCCAATGTCTACTGGCAGGGGGTCCTCAACCATGCCAAGGCTTTCAAATTGAATGCCGAGAAGGAAGAGGCCAGAGCCAACAGAGCAGAGGCCAAGCTTGCGGAGATGGAGCTGGCTTTGAAGGCCAAGGAGGATGAGACCTGTTTGCTTCAGGCGGAGCTGATCAAGGGGAAGGACAGCGAGAAGAAGATAGTCGGCAGAGTTTGTGGACTTGATGGCGGTTCACGGCAAGGCTAACTACCCCGTGGCTTATTCCAAGGGGTGGGATGATGCCTTGAAGACCGTCCTCGTGTCTCACTCTACGGCGTTTGACTACGAGGACTTGCCTTGTCCTATGGCACCTCCTCTACCTCAGGGCGAGTTCAGCTCTGGTGAGGAGGATGAGGATTATGAGGACGACATTGTGGATGATCGCGTGCCCGCTGGGGAGCGTATCCTTGAGCCCTCTGATCCTGTTCTTCCTCCTCCAAGCGGGGCAGACCCCTCTGGGGGAAGGATCCTATGGATGATACATTACATGCCTCAAGTTTAATCAATAATATCAAGGTTAAATGGATTATATTACACGAAAGGTTATACACGAAAGGTTTAATTGAATTACCGATTAATTATTATTACTTGGGTAGCAATGATGTATTACTAGATGCCGCTCATTATTTATAATTTTAACTGGATATTAAAATTGTTGCCAATGTAATAATAACCTATATGGTCACACACAAAGAACGCTTGAAGGGGAATTAATTTAAATTATAAATTCAAATTATATAAATAATTTATTCTATTTATAATATTAATTAAGTATGACTTAATTAATTAAATAAATAGAAAGGGGAATTACTTAAACTAATTCTGAATATATTTATTAATTAATTAAGTGTGACTTAATTAAATAAAAAATTAGAATTACATATACGTATTAATTATAATTGGATTATAATTAAGAAAACTTATTCTTCAATATATGTATATAGATATATATAGGTATATATATTTTTATGGGCTGATTTTAGGGTTAAGATTTTACACACTTGTCACAAACCCTAGCCGCATTGAGAGAAGATGAAGACGGATATAGAAGTAGTTTTTGGGTGCTAGTACACATTGATCCTTCAAGTATAAGTGTTCGTGTGGATAGTGTAGAGCGTAGATCGCGAGAGCGGGATACGTGGTAATGGGGAAATTTTCAACCTCCATGATTTTCCCCCTTTTAATAGTTAAAGCTAATTTAAGGTAAAGATTCTATCCATGAATTAAATATATGTTTTGCATGGATCCTATGTTGGGTTTTGAAATTTTTTATAGTGATTTTCTACTGTGCTTGCTTGTATGAAACCCTTCAATGGAATCAGAGCTACTTGCAAAACATTTTTTAATTCGTTAAATGATTAACCGTTTTGATGATATAAGTATATATGTGATTTACCATGTGTTTTTGTGATGGTACGATATGTTTATATATTTTTTGTATATGTTTTGAATATATGATATTCATGAGAATTGTATAATCATGTGATGATTATACATATCGCTGTATGTATATGATACATGCTTGTTCTTATTTTTGGGATCATATACGATACGATTTCTGAACAGGCTACGCATATTTGGTGAAATTTGCGTACTGTGTCAAAATTGTTCTAAAAATACCTTTTCGTAAAGGTAAACGGGCGTCTGAACAAAACTGACAAAGTTAGTTATGTGGATATAAGACGTTTGACGTCGTTTATGATCTGAAACAACGATTTATGATTATCAGAAATTTAATTTTAATTTTATAATTTTTTTGTTATATTATTTTTATGATTGGATCATATGAAATATGATGATGAGGATGATCATGTAATATGTATGTATATTGATACATACATGATATATGTTTGTTTTTGTTTGAAGTATCATATTCGATATGATTTCTGAAATGCTATGTAGATATGGTAAAATCTATCCGGTGTCCGAGGCGTGACAGTACCCATTCGGAACTAAAAACGAGTGTTTGAACAAAACCGATAGCAAAGCTATCACCGACTCATCTTTAAGGCGTTTGACGTCGTTTATTATCTTTAATTTTTGATTTACTGTTAACAGATTTAATTTTGCTTTTCTGAATTATGTGTTATATGAATTTTTTATTGGATCATGATATAATATGATATGATCAGATAATATATGAATGTTTCTTGAGCATGGTGGATGGTTATGGTCCTAATGACCCATAAGATAGTGGTTTTGTTTTATGGTTTGGTTTTTAAATACGACTTGCATGTCGTTTATTATTGTAATAATCAAATCTCGAATGTAACTCGAGTTCCATTTGTAATTTCATTAGATTAACTTGTTTTTTTTATTCTATGTAATTGAAGACATGATAAGATGACATCCATGGAGGCATTACAGGAAGACAAGGCAAGGAAGCATGAAGACATGTTTCTACTATGTAATGTATTTTGATACCACTATAGATTGACCTCGATTTTTCCATTAGCTTGGAAAAATCATATAGGGATGGGCCATTACCAAACACGTTTACTTTATGCACTTTACATATATTATGATTTCATGTGATGTTTGTGTAGTGTAATGATGTATGTTTTAATTAGATTATTTATGCATGTATTAGATACGATACACATGCCATGCTTGCTTAACCGAGATAAAATCTGTAACGATTCAAGATTTTAAAATTGGACAAAACGATCATGGGATTCTTGTGTTTATGAAACACGGTAATTGAATATGGGTTATTATTGTTCAACAATTGAATGATTTTGTCACCAACAGGATTAAGTTTCTGTAAGGTTGGATGGTTCCAGTAATGTCGTTTGTGCGTTAACCAAACTACCTGGAAATCATTCTCTCATTGAACTATGATATGAAATATATAATTCAAGGATATGGGATCTCTTTATGATGTGATCATGATCATTTAAATAATAACAAATCCCTAAATAAATATTAAGTTGATTAGATGCCTTCCAATAAGTGACAGTCGTCAATACCTAGACCGGTAAGGAGTTGGTTCTCCAAAGCAAAGTGTTCCCACCTATCGTGGGAAGACGAGATAAAGTAAAAGTTACATTATTGTTGACAATTGGGTTTGACTTAACTAAGTTACCACAATAGGATTGTGAACTTAGATACATAGAGTTTGGCGAGATTTATGAGATAAATATGAATAATTGTTATTTTACCAAACTATTCGAGAGTTATATGTGATATAACTGACAAATGTTGTCTACATAAATAATCATGTTTTTGGAGTAAAGCCAAAGCTGACCTTAAGCATGACAAAATATGGATCTTGGCTCACTAGAAAGATTTAGATTTTAGAGAAATACTTTCTAAATTAATAGTTAGGGCTATTGATTCGATAAAAAATAGTGGGAGATATATATTGTGAATATATATATGAATAACTTGAACATAATTAATAACCGCAAGACTAATTCATTTTATGCAATTTTACATCGTACATATTAAATGACAAACAACACATATAACTTCTCTTTGTATTCAGTCCTTGAGAAGGACAAGATGATGGAAACAAACTTCCTAGACTTAGATAAGAATATGAGAATTGTCCTCAGGCTGGAGTGAAAGCTTCATACCCGATATTCCTGCTCTTGAACCTCTTCCTAAGAACGTGACTCATGCTCAACGAAATGCTTATCAGAAGCATCTTGTTGACATGATTGATGTTGCATGTCTTATGCTTGTTACTATGGGTCCCGAGCTTCAGAAACAACATTAGTATAGGGATGCTTATGATATGATTGAGCACCTGAAAATAATGTTTGAGGGTCAGGCTCGTCAAGAGAGGTTTGATATTAGTGATACACCTATTAAATTATTGGACATGTTAAGAACAACTGAGACCAACATGAATAAGGCAACCTATGCTCCCATGGTGATGGTGAATAAAGAGAATGCTAAGGGGAAGTGGAGGAATGACAAGAGTAAGATAGGATCTAAATCTGTTGCCAATAAAAAGCCTACTCCCAGACCGGTTTTAAGCCTATAAGAGGTGTTGCAAAGGGTGATTGTCGTTATTGCAAGAAACCAAGTCATTGGAAGAAAAATGTCATGCTTATTTGGAGGATCTAAAGAAGAAGACCGATGGTGGTCGAGCTTTAATTATCGAGTTTAAATATGAGCGAAAATTACGGCTCTAATTGAAGAAACTTGTTACTTATTTTGGCCTACAAGGCAAAATTAGAATATAATAATTGTTAAAACATGGCTTCAATTAGTAGAGACATTATATAGGCTTCTTGTATGTACAAGAATAGTTTTCATTTTAATTAAATAACAATAGTTGTTTATTCTATTTAAATGATAAGGTTTATAATGTAGCACAACTAGTTAACAATTTATATGTTCTAAATTGACTTAAATCAAACATTACCTCTGGCACTGTCGATTGGGCCATATAAATGAGAAACGCATTTCCAAATTACATAAGGATGGATGAAAGGCATATGTCATAGCCTATTTGTAATTGTCGAGGATACTACTTGTAACGCCCCCAAATCCGGGGTCAGTAGATTTGGGCGTCACGCTAACAAACTCAATAAATACAACAAAAATTAGGCATGATGTATTCCAATATACAACATAAACCTGCTGAATACTCAACTAAAAATCTGAAATCAAACTAAACTGAAATAAAATATAAAAACTCAAATGAAAGGCTCTTTGACCCCAACTCACAACTAAAGATCTTAGGTTACAGTTCTAGAAACAAGAAAACCCAAAACCACTTAATTACAACTTTATATACAAAACTGTACACAAACTTAAATCACTGGTATAACTTCGAAAAGAAATATACCAGGCCAACTAATCAAATATATACAATAACTACTAGAACTATATACTTACAACAAATCTTACTATAACCAACTACTCTGATCCACATCAGCTTCATCAACAGCATCTTGCTTCTTTCCACTTTCTAAAATGCGCAGGTTAAGTCTCGCCAAACTAGCTTACTGAAAAGTTAGATTTAAAAACAGCAAGGGTGAGCTAAAGAAACGCTCAGCAAGTTATATAACAACTGCACTAGATAATAATAAGGATGCAATAATTGCCATTCAAGAAAGATTAACTCAATTGGAAAATGAACAATAATATAATGAATTCAAACTTTAAATTAGGATTGGATTTCTACTGATTAGAATATAACCAGTAAATATGAGCGAAGGAATGCTCACAAATTTATAATCAATACTATAATCGAAATTAGGATTATCAACTTTAACAGATAATTTATATCATTTAAAAACATTTAAACTCGTACTCAGGATTTAATAACTGAGAAAGTCCGTAATACTGGATTAAATACTTTTAATACTCACAAAAATACTTTAACTATCGTTTTAACCAAAACTTCCAAGAAATTCCCAATTACTCGAATCTCCATCATGTCAACTAAGCATTTGCATACCTAGCTGCCTAACCGGCCTGACAATCATGAGTTTGAATAAATAAGAAGATCTCAATTCATTCTCGATCCTCACTGTCACTGCGCAACGAATGCCACAGTAACAATAATAACCGTGAATTAGTTTTCACCGTTCAAAACACTAATATAGATAACTTATATTAACTCAAATCATATCCTTATATCCAACATACTTTGAAATGAAAATGTACTTTAAACTTAAACAGTTCGATAATCATAATATCTGTACGGAAAATTAAATTAAAATTGGACTTCTTTCTTTAAAATTATAAGACGCAAAACACTGAGTAAAGTGGATGATCAGTCCACTAAACCCCGGCTCATGCCCACGGTATGTCCTTTCCTCTGTATTGGATCCATGGCCTCTTTTGGCCTCAATATATAATGCTGGACTAGTCCCACTAATCTCTTACGCAATATCTCACGAACTGGCGTCCACAGTCCAAAACATTTCATATTTTTAATAAAACAGTCCAATTCAATTTAATAATCAAGAATAACCAACCAGTGGTCTGAGAATCAATATCAAAAATTTACCCAAGTTTCAACTTGCCTGTATCCAAAGTCAAGCTGTAACAGAAGCTAATGAACAACATTATAAATATAATCAATATTTTTCAAGTGAAGGAATTTATACCTCAAGGTGACCACTGCCAGGTTTTATAAAAATGGTTGTCAATAGTTATGAATAGGCAACATAATTAATATGAAAGGAATATTCATATGAGGGATTTCTGTAGCAATAATTAAATCAGAAACTTTTTATAATATAAATTTAAGGAAGAAATACTTGCAATAAAACTTTAAAAATACTACTTTTAACATGATATGTGAATAAACCATATCCTTAACAATAATTTGAAGGAGAACGATACTAGCAATAAAAATGTGAAGGAAATACTTATACTGAACAGAATATAATTATCTCGCTTGAACGATAAACGAAGGTTAGTACACTTGCCTCAATTTCAACGCGTCGATTCGCTACTCAATTTATCTCAGTCTCTACTCAACCACGCATTCGTCTTTCTTCAATCGTTTCGTCATTACATACACCGGCTCCAAATCAAATTCCTATTTATAATCGAAAGAAATGGTAAAGTACTATTTAGTACAGAACCAACTCAAACTAACTACTTATACTACTATTCGTGCATTCATTTAAAACAATACAGTAATACTCAAATCAATTACATATACATACATATACACTCGGCATATAACCAATCACTATTTATATATACTTAAACAATTATAAGCATAATATGCTTCTAAATCTTTAAATCACATAAGTCAAATAACTTTAAATACAGGGGATTTTTAGAAAATTTCGGCATGAAGTATTCGTAAATCGGACTATCCACTTGTTTTTCAATTCAACCCCAATCAACAATTTAACAATATATAATACTAAGAAATGAAACTGCCTCGACATGCAGTAAATCACATAAGTAAAAGTATCCACCCAGACATGCGGCACCTAAACACATAATGATAAATAATCCGCCCAGACATGCGGCATCTAAACACATAATGTTTAAAAGAAACTAACAGTTTATCTTGAAAAATAAAATGGAAATTAATACTACTACAATCTACTATAAAGAATATAATCATATCACTTAGCACGTAGCACATAGCACATATCACATATTGCCATACATATAACTCACCACTTATCAATGATTCTCAAATCCAAATCTCATATACATGCTTATGATACTATACTCACATATTATTACTAACTCACATTACTCGCCAATAACTCAAAATACCCATATACTCATTAGTACTTACTAATCAACTTAACAATTTTACTTATCAATATACTACAACATACACTCCAATTATCAATATCGCTTAGCAATTATTAGTCTGAAATCAATTAACAATTATAAACTCAAGTCACTTAGCAATTACCAATTCACAATTAATAAACTGAAATCACTTCGCAATTTAAATAAAATCTAATACAATTAGTACTCCATCAATACTCATTAATAATACTCAAAACAAATACTTTATACTTATCCCATAATTGAATTCAAATATCTTATTAGAAAATATTCTCAAATACTATATTATAATCACATAATCCACATAGGCACTTAACACATAATATTGACTCACTTATAATACTTAATAATGCGTATATTACATAAACTCACAAATAATACTTATCAAATTACTATAATAATTATAAAATAATTTTAATGAAAATCGGACAGCATCTCCTTTATATATAGGCTAACCCGTCGGAACATAACCGACTCAAAAGCACTTAAGCAAGCAATTATTAATAATTATTATCACCTACTATCAGCTTAACATCAATTTACATAATCATACCATTCTATAACATAGACATCTTAAAATGATTTAGATGTCTAACCACTTATGCTATATCGAATCATTATCTCTGAGCATATAAATTATACTCAAGATAAAAATTCTATGATATTCATAAGCCCTAGGAACCAACCCCTAGCCGCAATATTACTTACACTATATCAATTGATCATCACTCGAATATATTACAATTATACTCGGTGCCGATCAATACTGATATTCGTAAGCCCGAGGATTTAATTGAAGAGAATTACACAAGTCCTTTAAATATTGACATTTAAAAACTCATGATCTCCTCATAACTCCTCGCATATAATTAAATATTATAAAAATACTGATGACTCAGAAAACAACCATATAACACATTTTAGTCACATATGCATATAAATTAGCACATTATATCTTGTTTTATTACCAATTAGAATTCATTTAAGCACATAGCACTTTAATCATTAAAACCAAATTTAGCAGTTACTCGACAAAATCCATATAACTATATACTCTAAATTCAATTTATACACTAACTAGCAACAAACCATTCCAATTTAGTACATACAACTTACTACATTTTAACTAAGGATTATCAACTAACATTTCCAAATGATTGTGATTATACACAGTTTTTCTGAAATCAGTCTCACTAGAATATTTTTAATAAATTGAAAAATAACTCTGCTTGATTGAACTTTTTATGAGGTAATTATAACTCCAGTGTCTAACTACTGTAAAATTTACAAAGCCAAATTCTTAGTCTAACACCCAAACCCGAATGCTCAAATATACAACTCACACAGAAATTTCTGCGCTGCACACTCTTTACTAAAACTTTGATATCTCCTAAACCGTCAACTTAAATGATGCAAGGTTTTCGCGTGCGCAAACTAGACTCCAAGTAGAATGTTCTCATCTAATACCCACTATCCAGAACAGGGGTCAAACAGTCACGAAATACCAGAACAGAATAGGGCAGTGCAGAACCCATAACAACCAATTCACATAACACTAATTCTAATCAATTTCATTACTGTATAAATCTGAAAAATCAACCAAATCAAAGCAAACCATACAGCCTCTAAGGCTAGTGGTACTTTTCAGAAATCACCACTTAACATTTACACAAAGTATACAGTTTAATTAACTATACCATACTTAATCTAAACCATTTGGACCATTTGCAAACCAATACCAAGTAATCAACAATTATGACATTTAACAACTACTCTAACTCAACTTACAACATTTAGCACATAAACATTTATCACTTAGCAACTCACATAAATTCCACATATAAGTCATCACCACGTAGTTGACAATTATATATTCATCATATACTATAACTTGATTTATACCATTTAGCACCTAGCCAATTAGCCATTCATATAATTACACTTTCTATAACAATATCATTTCAACTTTCTACCCAAAATCATTATCGATAATCATTTGACCAATTGTAAACAAATACCAATTAAAACAATCCATACATCATCAATCAATACTCAACTCCATCTCCAATCACAATTCATCATCTATCATTTTCAACTATTACTCCTTAGAAATTCTAGATCAAACATTAACCACCATTTTAATATATACCATACTTAAAAAACAACTAGATAAGACCAACACTAACAACTTTCATTCTTTTACCAACATCAAATAAGGTCACTAACCCTCTCAAAACCACTCCCCAAAACAAGGTATACAAACTGGAAAACAAAAATGCCAATGCGCACTCTTTACTCTAACATTTTTCATAAATCGAAATATTAATATTTTCCAATGTAATTTTTACCACATCTTGTTAATTGTTACATACAGCTCTCATAAAAATTTTAAGTCTTAATTCTATCTCTAACATACCAAACTGATTTCACAAAATCATGACCAGTCTGAAATTCGTGAGTTTCTGACACCACTTTACCAATAAATTTATAACTCTTAGCTCACCTATCTACAAATCATGAAATTTTGCAGAGAGTTTCTACAAACCATAAGAAACAACTTTCATTGTTTAACTGTAAGCTAAATCATAGTTTAAGGTTGCCGAATTACCTGTGCAAAGTACGACATGCATGTATAATGTATATACGGGTTAAATAAATACATATTCATGAATTTTAATACTGTATATGTTTTAAATTCATGCATTTGATATTTTTTTCTTTATTTTACAAACTTTTTTTTACAGTCTTTGTTTTACAAACTTATCATATACTGTATCTTCTAAATTCATGTATTTATGATATATAATAAATATTTATTAATTAAATTTTAAAATTATAAATTTATATGTCAAGCTCTATTAGAGAATAACCTCCGTATAATAATATTTTTTTGTCGGTCACAAGGATATTATTATATAGAGATTTTACTGTATATGTAATGAATGATATGGATAATAGAATGATAGTACCTTTTTTCCCTGGTTATTTATGAGAAAATCTGTGCCTTTGGTGAGGAGGATTTATGATATATTAACTTTATCTCCCTTCTTAAGTTCCTCCCAAGATCCCTCTCCCTCTTTCATCACCAACTTCTTATCAATATTCACCTTTTTTCAAATCTGTGCAATCTGTGCCTTTGGTGAGGAGGATTTGTGATATATTAACTTTATCTCCTGTTCCTTCAAAGATCCCTCTCCCTCTTTCACTCCCTCAAGGATTTGTTCTTTCAGGATTTGTGATATATTAACTTTATATACCGTCTTAATTTCCTTCCAAGATCCCTCTTTCACTTTAACTTTATATCCCTTCGTTCCTTCGAAGCTCCATCTATTTTTTTTCTTCCCCTTTTCTAAACTGTAATTAATATAATTAGTATTAGATTTTTAGCGCTGCTCAACTTTTCATTCCTATTTATATTTTATTTTAAATAATGATATCAGCTTTAAGTTCTATGGAGACCAATATTTTAGTGGAGACCAAAGACCATATATCAATTAAAACATTACAAAAACTTATTCATTGATAATAATTTTCTATGAAAATCAATATTTCATTTATTTCATTGAAAATCTTGAAAATCATATATGTTTTGCATGCAAATTTCATTAAAAATCTTGAAAATCATGTATGTTCTGCTAACAAAATATTGCAGAAAATAATGTTCTCCAAAACATGTTCTGCTTGCAAATTATATATGATTTTTAAGATTTTGAATGAAATATTAATATTCATTGAACATTCTTTGCAAATATATATGTTTTGCAATGTTTTGAATGCATAATATATATGGTCTCCACGATCTCCACTCAAAGTAGATCTCCATAGAACTTTACTCAATGATATCATATTATTTTAGATTTAATTTTATTACGTATAACAACACAGAATACTTAGTATCCACCACTAGAAATAACGTATAATAAAAAAAATAAAAAAAATATCCGGGCACTCCAAATGGGATGATAACGTGGTTCCGTCTCTTTTTTGATACAATTGCCATGCTCAATGGGTACAAGTGTGCTAACAATCCTCCGAATTAGTCGAGGTGTGCGCAAGTTGACCCGGACACCGGATTAAAAAAAAAAAATTTTAACAAAAATGTTGGTTTTATGTTATGGGTGAACACAAGTTTTCAGAACTGATATATAGCAAAAACAGCAATTTGATGAGGCAAAAAGAAAAAAAAATCTGCGGTGACCACCACTTTAGGTTAGGGATGGCAACGGGTCGGATTCGGCTAGGATTTTGTAAAATCCAAATACCAATCTAAATATTTTTTAGTTTTAAAAATAAATTCATATCCATATCTAAATCCAAAACTCAATATCCAAATCAAAATCCGTCGGATTTTGGATTGAATCGGGTTTTTTCCTGGTATTCAAAATTAAAAATAGTGTAAGTAAGTTTAGAAACACCGCTACATGCAAACAACGTTAATAATGTTTATACAATAATTAAAAATAAAAAATAATTAACTTGTCAAATATAACGTATTATATGGATTGACATATTAAGTAAAATCTGAAATATGTTAAATTAATAATTCTCAATATACCAACACAAATGAAAAATTTATGTAAAATAATGAAATTTGCATCCTAAATATATTAATAAAATTTGATGTTGAGAAAGAGAAATCTAATCACTAGATTATTATTGACTATTTCTAATAAAATATATAATTTTTATGTCTTATATTTGAATTATTTTATATAATTACAAATTATCATACTATATATAATTATTAAATATTTTATTAAAATTGAATTTGAATAACATGTATAATGTTTATTAAAATGTATGATATATTATATATAAAATAATGTATGTATATATACATTCGGGTATTTTTTGGGTTTCGGGTTCGAATCGGGTTTCGGATCGGTAAACATAAAATCCAAATTCAAAATCCAAAAATTTTCGGGTTTAAAATTTAAATCCATATCCAAATCCAAATTCAAAAATTCGGGTTTGGTATATCCAAAAAATTGGATTTTGGATCGAATATCCGTTAGATCGGGTTCATCCCTACTTCAGGCGGCTAGCTGATGGGAATATATTTTTTTTCACACTCATCCACGTTTAAGTGTTTGTTTATTGATCTATGAAGGTCATTTTGAGGGCTTAAAAAATACTATATTTTCACATCATATTTCAATATTTTATTTAATTTTGTAATAAAATTTGAACGTCGATATAAGCCAAAATTTTTGAAAATATATTATGTATAATTATATTATTTTAAGGTCTGAAAATAACAAAAATAAATAAATTTCTTAAAATCTTGTTTGTAGAGCCATATTGACCGGTTAAGAAAAATGCAAAAAAAAAATTACATAAATTTTTTTTCGTGTTTTTTGTTTTGTATTAAATTTGAACGTTTCATTTTGTTAAAAAATAAAAATCTTGAAAAAAAATTATGAAAAAACTACTCATTTATTTTAATTCTGGGTTAATTCCTCCGTCGATTGAAGCTTTGAACATGGAAGAACTGGATTATCAATGAATAATTTGACTGGAACAATCCCAGATGATATTAGAAAACTTACCAAATTATCAGTGTTGTCATTAATTTTCAATAAATTATCCCTACTCAATTATCAGAGTTTATCTGTGCTCGAGATTGATGACAACAATTTTTCCGGTGAAGTCCCTATAGGAATATCTTTTTGGAAGTCCCTATATTAGAAAACTTACCAAATTATGAGTTTGTTGCAAGCAACAATTAGTTCAATGGTTCAATTCCTATGACCCTTTGCAATGCGAAATCCCTTGAGATCCTTGATTTGTCTAGTAACAGTTTAAGAGGTACACTTCCGCACTGTTTGGGAGATATTAGCATTACTCTCGCCATTATAGATCTTCATAAGAATAAATTTCAAGGGACAATATCAGCATCTTTCCCAAAGAGCTGCCAACGCACATCTTTTAACATGAACAGCAATCACTTCGACGGACCGGTGCCCCTAGCCTTGGCCAACTGTAAGAAGTTAAAGATTCTTGATCTTGGAAACAACAAAATAAGTGACACATTTTCACCGTGGGCAGATAGTCTTCCGGATCTACGATCAAATAGACTTCATGGTATGTTAAGTGTTAGCAAGTTGGAACAACATTCCCCAAGTTGCGAATCATGGATCTCTCTCACAATCAATTCAGTGGCAACCTGCCAAACAATTACTTCGACAATTTGAAACTTATAGTGAATTTCGATGAACTAGTGGATTTCAATATAACAAAGGAAAGTTCATATTACAAAGCATCTGTTTTATTAACTGTCAAAGGTATGGAAATTGAAGTGAAGAAAATTCTCAATATCTACACAAGTATTGATTTCTCAAACAACAAGTTTAGTGGAGAAGTTCCAGAGGTCATTGGAGAACTTAAATCACTGCGGCTTCTCAACATATCTCATAACAGCCTTACAGGCCATATCCCATCTTTGTTGGGAAACATGAGCCACCTTGAATCTTTAGATTTCTCTTCAAACCAATTAATAGGTATAATTTCTTGGCAACTGACTAGTCTGACATTTCTTTCCACCTTGAACCTTTCGGAAAACCATCTTTCTGGAGTAATTCCAAAAGAAAGTCAATCCAACACTTTCAGTAATGAGCCATTCCTATGTAACTTAGCTTTGTATGGAGTTCCTCTGACGAAAAAATGTAGAAGTGATGAATTTCCAACACGAGAAGTTGATGATGATCTAGATGACGATAACAAATGGTTCGAATGGAAAATGTTGCTAATGGGTTATGGATGTGGATTGATATTTGGATTGTCCAAATATCAGTTTAGATATCGAAATAAAACTGAGTCCACAAATTTACAATTTACTGAAATGCAAAGTCTAGAGGAATCTGACCTGTTCGGATTGCAGAAGTTGTGGTCTTGGTGATGGTTGGGAGGTGATAACAAAGAGGATAGGGAAGATATTTGTGCTAAGACGCCTCAGTTCATCCAGATAAGTTAAACATTTCTTTCGAAAAACCATCTTTCTGGAGCAATTCCAAAAGGAAGTCAATCCAACACTTTCAGTAATGAGTCATTCCTATGTAACTTAGCTTTGTGTGGAGTTCCTCTGACGAAAAAATGTAGAAGTCCAGATATCGACAACTAAATAATGTGAATTAAGTGTTTTTAAAATAGGCAATCATATTTTTGTTTAGAACCAATTATATACTCAAGGTAAAAATAATTTCCCTTAGAACGAAGTATATTTACTTATGATTGAGTTTGAAGAAATAATTTGGAAATAATGTAGTCATCAATCACCATGTACGAGTGGTACGAATTTGGAAATAATTTCTAATTTCTATAATTAAGTGTCTTTAAAATAGGCAATGATATTTTTGTTTAGAATTAATTATAATTTCGGAAATAGGCAATCATAAGAATATGGTATGTGGTAAATAATATGAATTAGAAATGAAATGACTTACTATAGACAACCAATTTAAGTAAATATCTTGAACTTATCACTTGCTTTGAAAAAATTTTGGTGAGACGAATATGGTATGTGGTAAATAATGTGAATTAAGTGTTTTTAAAATAGGCAATCATATTTTTGTTTAGAACCAATTATATACTCAAGGTAAAAATAATTTCCCTTAGAACGAAGTATATTTACTTATGACTGAGTTTGAAGAAATAATTTGGAAATAATGTAGTCATCAATCACCATGTACGAGTGGTACGAATTTGGAAATAATTTCTAATTTCTATAATTAAGTGTCTTTAAAATAGGCAATGATATTTTTGTTTAGAATGAATTATAATTTCGAAAATAGGCAATCATAAGAATATGGTATGTGGTAAATAATATGAATTAGAAATGAAATGATTTACCGCAGACAACCAATTTAAGTAAATATCTTGAACTTATCACTTGCTTTGAAAAAATTTAGGTGAGACGAATATGGTATGTCGTAAATAATGTGAATTAAGTGTTTTTAAAATAGGCAATCATATTTTTGTTTAGAACCAATTATATACTAAAGGTAAAAATAATTTCCCTTAGAACGAAGTATATTTACTTATGACTCAGTTTGAAGAAATAATTTGGAAATAATGTAGTCATCAATCACCATATACGAGTGGTACGAATTTGGAAATAATTTCTAATTTCTATAATTAAGTGTCTTTAAAATAGGCAATGATATTTTTGTTTAGAATGAATTATAATTTCGAAAATAGGCAATCATAAGAATATGGTATGTGGTAAATAATATGAATTAGAAATGAAATGATTTACTGCAGACAACAAATTTAAGTAAATATCTTGAACTTATCACTTGCTTTGAAAAAATTTAGGTGAGACGAATATGGTATGTGGTAAATAATGTGAATTAAGTGTTTTTAAAATAGGCAATTATATTTTTGTTTAGAACCAATTATGTACTCAAGGTAAAAATAATTTCCCTTAGAACGAAGTATATTTACTTATGACTGAGTTTGAAGAAATAATTTGGAAATAATGTAGTCATCAATCACCATGTACGAGTGGTACAAACTTGGAAATAATTTCTAATTTCTATAATTAAGTGTCTTTAAAATATGCAATGATATTTTTGTTTAGAATGAATTATAATTTCGAAAATAGGCAATCATAAGAATATGGTATGTGGTAAATAATATGAATTAGAAATGAAATGATTTACTGTAGACAACCAATTTAAGTAAATATCTTGAACTTATCACTTGATTTGAAAAGATTTAGGTGAGAAGAATATGGTATGTGGTAAATAATATGAATTAATTGTTTTTAAAATAGGCAATCATATTTTTGTTTAGAACGAATGATATACTCAAAGTAAGAATAATTTTCCTTAGGAAAATTTCCTATGGATATAATTGTAGATAATGTACTCATGGATCACAAAAATATTTGTGACATTTACTTATGACTCAGTTTCAAGAAATTTGGCTGAGACGAATATGGTATGTGGTAAGTAATATGAATTAGAAATGAAATAATTTAGCACTACGCGAATCAGCCAAGAATACGTGTTTAACAAATTTGGTAATAATTTCGTATTTTTATAATTCTAAATAATGTACTCATCTATCACCATGTACGAGTGTTACAAATTTGGAAATAATTTCTGATTTTTATAATTAAATGTTTTTAAAATAGGCAATGATATTTTTCTTTAGAAAATGGTTTTGGTGTGTATTTTTATATTTATATTTGTAACAGTGTGTTATTATTACAAAACCATTCCCACTTGCTCAACCAACTTGCATTTTAGCTCATACTCTATCATTTTGTAGATGTAACAGGTGTCTAAACCCTATGGTAAAATGTCACGTGCTCCTGTAGACAGCTCCTTCAACGTAATACAGTACCTATAATTTAATATAAGCAATTGTTGACAGCTGGGTACATTTGAACTAAATTGATATTTACTTCCTCCTTCTTCTATACGCTTTGGTATGCTATCGGATTTTTCAAAATTCTACTACTTTTGCCGCCTATTTCTACAGTGTAACCCCGCTTTTAAAAGGTATACATCTCTCTAGATAAAAAATGCCATTACATTTGGTCATTGTTATATCGACTGTATTTCTATTAACCGATTTTTGCTTTCTTTCTTCTTTAGATTTGTGGTGATGTTGAGAAGATGAAATCTACAATAGGAAAAGGTATATCTTACTCTACAATAGAAGATGCATTCTTTTATATTTTGTTCATACATCTTATATTTTTGGCATACCTATATATATTCTCCATTGTTTGTAAATCTAGGTATGGAGATGGTACTCATTAGAGCATCCAGGATAAAACTATTCCTAATATGAAAGCATCCAGGAGTTACGAATGTTGGTTTCCAAAGTAGTGGTGAAGTATAAAACTGGTGAAGTACAGGTCTGTATTCTATCTTTGTATATGTTTTCAAAGTTGTGTAATATGTAACATCTAATATCTAACATCTTCTATGTTTGTTTACCTTGTGTTAATCCAAGTACCTCCACTTTAAAGTTGAATAGAGACTCTATTACTCGGATGGCTTTGCGTGAAAAGGCAATTTTCAAAGAGAATGAAATGAAGGAGAATGTAATTATTACTCTGGTATTTCATTGCTGAAACTCTGGTATTAGAATGGATCATTCGTGTACTTCGTTTCGACAATAAGTGAATAGTTAAGCAGTTCTATGGCATGCTAATAAAGAACGTGAAGCAAACTCAGACATACTTATACACTTCAATTTTGAAATGCTTATAAGAAGTACTTTTTTTGAATAAGCAAATATCACCAAGGGTCAGTTGCAGCTCTTTGCATAAATTAGTCCAGCCATCATGAATTGCAGTTTTGGTTGTTCTCTTCTTTACTGTTAATAACCAGGTCCTATTTCCATGGGAAACATGAATGTTTTCGAGATGATGCCATTTGTGTGTTAATGCTTTGAACTTCACTGAAATATTCTGCATTATAAACAAGTGTATTACATTTTGACAAATCTTAAATGCAATTGTTATAGCATAGAAGAGAGGCAACATATATAGATGTATAGTGAATACCACGCCATAGGAGTATTGCAGCAAATGTGATGGTTTGATTTCTATTTCGAAAAATTCCAGATCATCTGTAAATTATGATATATTACTAACTGAAGAATGTTTATATAATGTTACAGAGATAACTACTATTGCTATATTGTCGATGAGAAGAACTTACACAATCGTGGTTTGTAATCCAGAAGACATTTCTCTATACATTTGACATCAAATGCAGAAATATCAAACAAAGCCCCGCCACAGTAAGCAAACACAAGGACTTCGAATAGAGTCAAAGCTGTAAATTTATAAACTTGCTGTATCCCAACAAATGTTTGATCAGACTTATCATAAGAACCTTCTATGATGTGCCCATCAGTTAGACGAAACATGAGTTTCGGAGGAAGAAGATGTCCAAAGTTCTGAAGAAATTGGCATGGAATAGTCTACATTTTTCGATTAGTTTAGAAATTGTCAATACGCTGAAAAAAAACACTTATACTTTGAAGGTGATGAGATTCTGTTTTACCATTTTTTTCCAATGAGGTGAACGACAAAGCATTATTTTGATAAATTTACAACCAACATCTTCTACAAGTTCTGTATTCAAGATTCAAATGACTTAAGTTTTAATATATAAGATGGGACATAGATATGATAGGCAACATGTAAACTGAGATTCGGTAAACCTGTTCCAAGTTCTGTTCTTGAACTTCCATCCAAGACATGCACCCAGAAATTATCGCCTCCATTGTATTGAAAGACTATATCAGCGCCAAATCTGCAATCAAATTGCTGGAATAGCTGTTTCATCCCAATAAAGAGTCTTGAATTTCTTTTAAATTTTACAGAAATTTCTTCTCCAGTTCTGATAACTAAAGTAACATTTTCTGGGATTGCAGCTCCATACTTAACACAGAACACATTAGGTAATGACTGTATGGAAGGAAAGTAGATGTGTTATTTGTGAATTTCTTTTACAAATGTGTAAAGCAATATATTCAAAAGATTTTAAAGCAATGAGCAGGCTTACAATCATATCTCCAGTGCATCGTTCATGATTTAGAATCTTGATAAAATTTGTTGGTAGAATAGCATCGTTAGTCATGTCTACACACTCACAATTAGGGATTTCAAATAGGGGGAAAAATTTATCAATCAATTAGAAGTGAAATTGTGGAATAAAGAAATTTCTTACTTTAGTAATCGGCGTTGAGGAAACAATGTCATACAAGAGTAAAGAAGACGTGAACTCAACTAACAGAGCTTAATTTGTAGTTGTTTTTGCAAACTATGTCCAGTTGCTATGATAGATAAACGAATTTGTCTAAAGTTGTTTATGTATTACTATATTTAAGAAACAGGTATTATTAGTGTAATGACCCATAGAAAAAGTAGGTTGCCATAAAATTTACTATCAATATTTTGTTATTTTTATGAATTAAATAATAAACCTCTGAGTATCAGCCAATTATTCATGCTACATTTTTAAAGAATATTTTGTTTTTAGGGTGCTGAAGTAGGCTGCTGTAAACCCACAATGAGAAACCCACAAATGTTGGTAGTACATTTAATACTATTTGTGGTAGTACACCTGTTTCTATAACCGAGCAAAGTGTATATATTACTCCTGCACAACTATTGTACTATATATTACTATATATTCTTGGTTCTGATGTTGACAGTTGTGTCATAAATAACCTAGAGAAGTGAATAATACTTTTGAGAAAAAGAAAAGTTACAACCAAACCGAACTTTTCTAGATTGTACCATGTAACAAAAATCTGCAAGCTTGGCACAACTTTCAACGCACAAAGTTACTGTAATTATTTTGGCTAGGGCCTCTATGCTACTAAAAAGTCTTCATCTACTTTTGCCTATGTATATTAATCGACTTACCAATAAGTTATAGGTAACGATTTCGGAAATTGGAACAATTCCATTGAAAAATCTATTTATGATTTATTGATGATTTGCTTGCAAAATCGGCCAAATCGGTTCCATTTTTTTTTAATGATTTTTGGCTGATTTATCAGCCATTTTTTAGAATTTGGATAATTTCTATAACAAAGCCTATACAAATTCCACATCATTGCTATAGTTACACATTTTTTTGGTTACTTAACTACAATACATCATTTTCAAAGTAGAAAGAGATACTTAGTTAGAAATCTGAAATCTAATTCTTTTACAAAATGATCATCTATTGAAAACAAAAGATACCTTGATGTGTAATCTATTTGGATATATCCTTCATGGGAAAAATTGCAGCTTCAAATATATGAAACCTCCAGTATTGTGAATGATACCAAAATTACCTTTGCATAATTTTGCACATGTAACGAATTGATTATGGAGGAACACAAAATATATTTGTGGATTTTAATACTTGAAAGTAATTGACCAATTATTCTTTAAAAACCCAAATTTGATTGCTCCAAAATTTTATTCAACCTTCAAATGCACAACCGCTTCTTCTAAGCAAAATGATAAGCCAGGAAAATGTGATTTAAAAAGATTTATACGCGACCCTTATTTTAGAGTTTCCTCTGAATAACGTTATAATACACATATATAGAAACATATGTTAGAAATGGCAATAGTAGTTGCTCTGTGATTAATAGTACACAATATAATACAATTAAATGCGTTAGTTTGACGTAGAAAGAAATTGTAAATATAATTCAAGTAAACGAATTTGTAAGTTCTACTTAACTGTTACTGATAGAGCAGATTTGGAATTTGTAAGTTCAACTTACATGTTATTGATTTGGAACAGATTTGAAATTTGTAAGTTAAAAAATCTGATCATACTTTAATCTTTTGTTGTGAGAAAAGTATTTTATGAATATTTAAGGAATTTATATATCTAAATTTACGTTTCTTGCAAGAAAAGTATTTTATTAATATTCATGGTTGTAGGATAGATGTATGACATCCGTAACTTCACGATTGTCCCATTTATACAAAAGTTTAAATGTCTTAATGCTGAAGCCCAAATAAGGCTAAATCGTTTCATGGTCGTAACATCTCTTCCCGAACACTATTTCGTTATCCCGGAGAATATCTACCACTTTACCAATATAAAACAAGTGCAACCAAGTAATGAAGAAGACTATCATTTGATAGGTAAACGTTGTTTTTTTAATTATATACATTGATTCCACCTCTAACACTGTATGATACTTTAGATATTGTTGGAATTGTGGATGACATTCGGCCTATGAAGCATGTTACAAACACAAGGAATGGAAATCAATTATACAGAGAATTTCTTATGACCAACTTGATGTAAGAACCTAACATAATACACCTATTTTTTCTTTATAGTGCAATAATGAACATGGCAGCAACAACGAAAATGGCAGCAATAAAGTTCGATGTGAATTCAAACTGTCACAAAGTCAACACACTCCGCCAAAGGTAAGTATTGAACAAATGTAAAGAATTTGACATCATTCTACGTTACCTAATGGCCAAATTTGTATCAAACAGATTTTGGCAAATCCATGGAATATAATGCTGGAACATTCTTGGAAGATGTCATTGGAGGAATGCACAATGTGGAAAGTTCATGTAATTTTGTCACTTTATTATCTACTTTTAAACTTATTTAGTATGTAATGAATTTTGTTGTGACTAATAGTTTTGAGAAAAAGGAAGGTTACCACCAAACCCAAATTTTCCACATTTTACCACAATGTAGTTTTCAACTTTTCCAAATATGTTTGTGATCACTAGGTTTCATTTCTTAGAAGCAAATCAATAGTTTCTTCAGTACCAATTAGTTCATTTGTTTCGGAGTCGAGACATCAGTATAAAATGTCAACAGCGCACTGATTATATATTTGCAACTGAAAGTATCTTCCACCAACATAATGTATTTTGACAAGATAACGCTTAATAGCATAAAACTGCACCATATTTTCCAACCCTTGCAAATGATCACTTCCTCTAAGAAACACAGCAGACTAATTGATGGACAGCATATTAGTAGGTACACTTATATAGAGATTATCCAATTGTCCAGAAAAAGAGCAAAGTGCAATAACCCATAAACGGTCCAAACTTCTTAACTCAGAAACGATCCAAAATTCTTAAACCTTTTAATCTAAGACACCACGTTGAACAACAAATTTTCATTATATATAAACTGGATTCTCTCTCCTTTAACAAATTGATTGTCTGCAGTAAAATTCTCCCATCCAAGGCCAAATCTGCAAACTTTGCCTTTCCGATGCATTCGAATTTTCCAATATTTCTTTTGAAATTGCAGAGTGACCATAGTTCCATTTTTCCATCCGCGAAACACATTTGTAAGGTATCTTGGCAAATACTGCATAGCAAAAAATTTAACAATAAATGTAAAAAGAAATTTTTGATACATTCTGGAATGTATTCGGGGAATGGATGTTTATACCACTCCATGACCTTTTTGATCAACATGTGATGATGTTAAATAGACGGTAAACGATCTTAAAGGAATCTCCTCAACAAATTCCTGTTGCACTCTAGAGTTGGTGTTTTGTTCTTCTAAACCAAGAAAAGAAAATTGTTATAAGTAAACTTAAACAATTTAATAAAAAACAATTTACGAGCAACACATACCGAGACTTTCATTGTATGAGAATTCAAGGCTTTCATTTTCATATGACGTTGAACCCACTGATATCATGGAACCAACATTACCATAATCATTCTCGATTGAATTATCAAGTGCATCAGTTTCACTTGAATTTTTAGTTGACACAAAAATGTCTAGACCTGCACATTACTTATGAATTAAGATTTGTACATGTTGATTACAGATTAATATAATTTCAGCATATTTCAGTACCTTTAGTCTCATTGAAAGTGCTTGCAGAAACCTCTAATGTTTCGGTAAAACAGTTGTATATGTTCAGAAGGCTTTGACTGAAAATTGTTAAGTAAAAGGATGACTCGCCAACATAATCGAAGAATATGAAGTGATTTTTTTTGACTGAATATTTGTTGAACAACTGTTTCATTCCAAAGAGTATTTTATTCATACAGTAGTAATTAACACCAAATGTTAACCCATCACCCATTATAAGATGAACTCTGTTCTGCAAAGTAGAACCATATAATGCCATGAACTGCCTAGGTAGTTCCTACATTGTAGAAAAAAAATAAGGCAAACATTAAATAGTTCAATTATTTTGTTAAAGAATTATGTGATTATTTGTTATAATATTCAATATGATAGCATACCAATGCACCCCCTGCAAGCATGCTTGATGTAATCATTTGGAAACATTTCATTTTACTCTCCCCATCAGACATTCCTGTTTTGTTCAAAAATCATTAATGTTATATAGAGCATTTAAATAATTTATTTTTGTTACATCTTTGAAAGCTAAGAATTGAGACATTACCTTTACTATTATGCTTTTGTAGATCTTCAATCTGAATAATTACCACTCTGAACTTTTGCGAATGAGAAGTACGTGACATAACACAAATGTCTCCAACTTGCAAATTAGCCTCCTTTGTAAAAACTCGCCAATTTTCATCAAACAGCAGTTTACCATTCTCCCATTTAACGTATATCATCCATTTGTAAGTAAAAAACCCAATCTCAATCCAAGTCATTGATGAGTCTATACCTAACTTAGAGCATGCTTCACGACAGAAAACCTTTCATAGTAAAACAATGGAATATTAGTACTATCATTTCAATGTGTTGAAGAATATAGTAACATACGTTCGCAAATTATTTGAAGACTAAGGTTTTGCAGTATGACTGACCTCAGTATTTAAATGATTTGCCAGCATATTGGGCGTAACAAGAACATCGTAACTTCTTCTGGATACGGTCATTGCATTGTAGAAGAACTTGGTCTTAATTTGTGCCAAGTCCAAAGCTGTTTTCTGTGAATTGAATCTTCGTTTTTTTGCATTTTGTTGAGAAATTGAATAATTTATTTCAACTGCATCATTGTTATATATCTCTATATGAAATCTACCCTGTCCAAGGAATTCAAGTACTAATATATTGTACGTTTGTAAACCATAAAATTTCATCATCCCACTTAAGCCTTCAATTCTCTTACGATCCAAACGAAACCTCCCTTCCCAAACTTGACCGGTCGTGGTTTCCAGCCATACTTTTTCACCTATCTGATAACCGTAGTTGGTAACAAACTTATGTGGTACGATCTATCAGCAGAATGCAAATTATCTTATGAGTTTATGATTTGGGTTAGAATTACTAACAGATTATCATCTACATAATATGCGATTCTATTTTTAAATTGTAAATTTGTAATTAAATGAGAACCTACCAATTCCCCTTTACTTGCTGCTGTTCCAAGATTCAGACATAATACTTTAATTGTATCCATTTCCCAGTATAATAAACCTATGTGAAGCACATATATTTATGATTTAGGATATATATACATGAAAGAAAGTCAAAGTACTACAACATACCTAATGCGAATTACGTAATCTGGCACATAGAAATCAAGTGGAGTAACAGAATAATAAAGAATAATATTGCATCAGATTTACCAAGAGAAGAAAGGAACTACGAAGAATCAAACTTACTTGGTGCAAGTACCAATGATAAATTAGAATGGTTGTATTCCTGAGAAAAGGTATTGGTGCTAAAGAATAACTGTTGTATTTCAGAGGGTAATAAATGGGTACGTTCACATTGAAAATGTAACATTTGTAATTTATATAATGTAGAGTAACCTTTTAGATGTGAAATTATATATGATACTTAAAAGAAATAAATGTTTTGTTAATTTAGAACGTTTACAAATAATTGTTCCTATCATACCATATAATTATTCATCCATTTTTAAGTTAATGAAAATTTGTCAAAGTGACCGTAATAGCTCTTTCGTATTAAATGTACGCATTTTCTATATAATAATTAACACCATGAAGAATGAATAGTTAGTGGAATACTTCTTCCGATCCATTTTCTATTAATGAAAAGCTGTGTTCTTAAAACCGGACCGGACCGGCCGGTTCGACCGATCAGAACGCTAACCGGTGGCAGGTCCGGTTCGGTTTACCTTTCAAAATGTTCCTATTAAATGTCCCTACAGCTGTGCTTGCATTCGGATTGTATTAATTTAATCTACTATGTGTTGTGCTGTGGATTAGTGTCTGTATAATCAGATTTTCAGATTATTATTTTTTTTGTTTTAATACAGAGTACTCTTAATTTTCTGATTATATTATATTATATATATATATATATATATATATATTACATAATTATGACGTCACACCGGTTGAACCACTGGTCGAACCGGTTGAACCAATCAAACCAGTAACCAATAGGGCTTCCGGTTCGATGCCCGGTCCGGTCCTGAGAACACAGATGAAAAGTTGTAGGAAATAACTAAGATTTAAATTTGTCAAAGTAACCGTAATATCATTTCCGTATTAAATTTCCTCATTTTCTATAAAAGAAGATCAAACCATGAAGAATGAATTGTTAGTTGAATACTTCTTCCGATCCATATTCTATTAATGAAAAGGTTTAGGAAATACCTAAGATTTAAATTTGTCAAAGTGACCGAAATAGCATTTTCATATTAAATTTCCGGATTTTGTATACAAATGTGAATCCATGAAGAATGAATTCTTACTTGAATACTTCTTTCGATCCAGTGTAACATAATGTTGAACAATAATCTTTTATCATGTAGAATAGTGTACTGTACAATAGTAAGCATTTAGAGAACTTACCTTTTGACCACGATAGGAAACTTACTCCCTTTGTCGCATATAATTCTTAACACTTTTTTTCTCACTTTCTGGCATGCATTTTAAAGTTTTTTAAAGGACATTGTAGAACTTATGCATTAAAAATCCCTTATTTTGTATAAAAATATATGTGTTATTCAGTATATTTGTTCTATTTTTGTACAATATCATCATTAAAATATCATTATGATTTTTTAAAATACTCTATATGAAAACGCAAACATTCGGTACAGAAGATAACATCAAATTTAGCAAAGGTTGAGTAAGTTATATGTTTTTGTCCCAATAAAGGGGTATTTTTCGTAGAAATGGAACAATTTACTAATTATGTATTTTTTTAAGAAATGATATAATATTATAATAATTTTTTATTTTAGTATTAAATAATTGAATAAATTATACAATAAAAACTCTACAATTCAATAGTATAGATTAAATTAGTATTATGCCATTACGTTTAATTTCACTTTATGTGTGAAAAAATTATTTTTCGTTAAAATTATCACATTACCAGTATGGTATTGTATAATCACTTCCTTTAATTGTATAAAATAAGAAATTAATAATTTTATAAAATTTAATTTTAAGAAAATTTATGTTAAAAAATATTTGGATTAAAAACGATTTTTCATAATCAATCGAATCGGTTCCTAATTTGTGACAAAATTTTGGTCGAATTATAGACGATGTTGATTGTTGCGTCTGTGGAATACATATAACATTATGTTAGGAAAATTGTGTAAAGACTTTCACAGGTTTCTATGCTCTAATACGTGTGCTCATTAAAACGATTCAAATACTGCAAACCCATTAACTTTTACTACCATCACATCAAAACTCCCTTTAGTTCTTTCACAATCCAAGGAAGAAACAATGGCTTCTTCATCTGCAAACAGGTAAAGAATATATGAATACATATTTTGAGTTACATCTATCTAAATTTCCAGTATTTGACTTATGTTAATCTCTTTTCTGCGAGCGAAAAAGAAAGCGGAAGGATACCTTGGAACGTACGAGTAGTGATTCTTCTTGGACTGATAAAAAAATGCGACTAGAAGAAAATTTGGAAAAGTCCTTGACTAATTTGCAACTGAATATGAGGACTATGAATGGCAAGATTGAAGATTTGGGTGAGGCTGTTAAAAACTTTATTGAAAACTTCCAAGTCAATCATACTTATTTGATTGAAGATATGAAGGTTCTGCAGAAACAAGTCACCAGTGTCTCAGATGAAGTTCATGATGTAATCCGCTCATAAAGTGTTTGTTGTCGTAACCAGCCTTTTTTAGTTAAGTTATGTTTTGTTTACTAATCCTTGGTTGGTTTTATTTTGAACACAACAACTCTTTTGGTTTATATAGATCTAAAATGTAATATATGCGCCATGCAACAAGTTTTTGCTTGTGTTCATCGTAGTTATCCACTATTTTCACATCCAATTGCTTATCATCTTTCTTATCTTGACAAAGATCTTACCAAAATGGTACATGTAGATGAAGTGTTCTAAATCATACAGTAAATCCCCCCGAGAGAATTTTCCTTATTTTTCAATTCCTTGAGAATATATAACTATTACTTTCAATGTCATGTGCTCGGAAGTCACTACTCCAAGTCAGAGCAATACTACTACAAAGATATTCATTGATGAAGAAGTAAGTTACTACTTACCATCTTTGATTATGCACATTTGAGTTATATAAAAGTTTGATTACTGATATTGAACGAATCGAAAGGAAATCAGCTCTTTAGAGAATTCGTTATAAGAGACTTGATGTAAGTACTTAACATAATACTCCTTTATTTTCTTTATGGTGCAGACTAACATTGCTTATACAGTGAGAATGTCAAGGTGTTTTTGTTATGCATTACAATGCATAAACGTTGTGTTGGAGAATCATGCTATATGTTACGTTATTTCATTTCAAGAAGTACTTATTTAGAATCCTTACTATTAACAAAATATATGACACGAAATTCGAAGATGAAACACAAAACAAGACATACATGAATGCTTAAAATTTAAAACAGAACCAACTAGATAGAAAGAAAGGAAATCCTAAGACAGATACATAGCAATAAGGAGATTCATAGGAAGGCGTACATTTAAATGTTTTCTTGAAATCGAGCAACTCAGCAGCAAGAGTTCTTCTTTTAGAAAGAATATGCTCAGCCTGTTTCTTCATTTCAGTAACTTTGCCCTTCCAAATAGCACTTTGTTCTTCAATTTCTTTGATCATGTCATCCACTTTGTCAACAAAGGAATTACAGTGACTAAGTAATGATGATGAACTGTCATCAATGAACTTCCGTGTATCAGTAGAATATGAAGATGGAAGAACAGATCTTTGTGTTGATATCTCTCCAACATGCATAATATGGTCACCTTTTACAAGGCCAATCAACTCCCTACAACAGAAAAGCGCTTTACATAAAATGTATAAAATATTGATAGCTAATAGGAAAAAACAAAAAATATAAAGAAAATATTTACCCATATTTCTCATCCAGAGCAATTAAGCGTGCATACATTTCTGATTATCGATCACCCATACTTTTGAACATCAAAACAAAATCATCATTTGTTGATTGAAGATCTTCACTAAATTGGAAAGAATTCAATGTTAGATTGTGTAATTCGTCAACCAACGTGTTTTTGATGTCTTCAGAACGTTTCCTTTTTAAAGATCTTGACTCCATATTTTATACTGTATTCAATGTTTAGCAATAAATTAATTTTTTAAATAGCAAAGAAACACATTATATGTAGACAGGAAGTAGCAGTTGTTGAGCAATAGTTAGAAACATCGGTTACTTTGCACCAATTCAATAACTTCCACGTAATTTCTATGCATATCTTAGAGTAGTAGTTACACAACTGCATTTAAATTAACTTCCCAAAAAAGGTGGTAAAAAATTCCCACATTTTTTAATAATTGTTTTGTATTAAATAACTACTTACTTGCATTTACGTTTTTTGTAAAAAACAAAAGCATGCAAATGAATTTTATTATTTTTAAACTATTGTTAAATGCCTAAATTATTTGCAGAGTTTCCAAAAAAGATAAAAAAACGTAAATTCTAACGACTTTGTTTTGAAAAACGCTAAGGAAAATTGATAAGATATTTCGGCCATTAATTAATGCATATTAATTTTTTTGAAATAATTGCCAAAAGGCAATTATTATTTGCAGAGTTTATGAATCAAATTTGCATAGTTTTATCAACAACGTGTTTTGAGGAAGGCTAAAAAAAAAGGAACTGTACAAAACAATATAATGATTTCATTAATGTTCATTGACTATCAAAATAACTTCCATACTAATTTTTTAAAAAAACATAAATAAAATATATTGTCAAAATTTATATTTATATTTTACAACAAACAATGATTTACAATTGAATCTATCGTAACAGTCAAACATTATAAAGTATCAAATTACTTGTAATAAATACAATGTTAGCTAAATTCTTTATCAATGTACATATTACACCTATTACTAAATTATCAATCTACATATTACACCTATTACTAAGTAGAATCTTACAAAATTTTGGTATATCTTAAGTCAATATCTATTAGTTGCATGAAATAAATGATGTGACTGTCCTTCATGTATGATTAAGCAACAATTAGTTTTTTTTTATCTATAATTTGTCAAATAGTTTCGTACTTCAACATAAATTCAAATGGTTTAACAACAAAATTTCGTTACTTTAAGATCTAAATGATTGACAATTGACACAATTATATTTAATAATTGTAACGTTTAACTGAATTAACGTAGAAAAGTGTGTAATTTTGGTAAGAAAGCAATTTAATTGATATAGACAACAAATTCAACAATTTAGTTAAAATAATAATAAAAGTAGCCACACCAATTTGCTTGAACTACAATACTTAGTGGAGATTCAAATACATTCATGCAAAACAAACGCACATTTGTTCTAAATTGATAGTACAACAATTTTTGGTAGTAATTCAAACTGCAGATAGTACAACAATTTCAGGTAGTAATTAGTTTTTTGAAATAATTGCTAAAAGGCAATTATTATTTGCAGAGTTTATGAATCAAAATTGCATAGTTTTATCAACAACGTGTTTTGAAGAAGGCTACAAAAAAAATAAACTGTACAAAACAATATAATGATTTCATTAATGTTCATTGACTATCAAAATAACTTCCATACTACTCCCTCCATCCCAAAATAATAGTCCTGTTTGGGAAAAAAAATATCCCAAAATAATAGTCCTGTTTGGAATACTCTTTGTTCAATACAATTAATTTGAATATTTTCAAGGTTGACTAAGTGAGTACTCATAAATAGTAAGCTGAGGAGTTGAGTTTTTATATACATAGTACTCACTTATGTGATGAGAGTGGTACTACTCCCTAAACAAGTCAATGATTGTAATTAATGCATAATGTGCAAAATGAGAATAATCAACACAATTAAATTTTCTTAATATGTGTGTTTTTTCCAAACAGGACTATTATTTTGGGATGGAGGGAGTAATTTTTTAAAAAAACATAAATAAAATATATTGTCAAAATTTATATTTATATTTTACAACAAACAATGATTTACAATTGTATCTATCGTAACAGTCAAACATTATAAAGTATCAAATTAGTTGTAATAAATACAATGTTAGCTAAATTCTTTATCAATGTACACCTATTACTAAATTATCAATCTACATATTACACCTATTACTAAGTACAATCTTACAAAATTGAATCAATGCCAAGAAATGCAGCCTTAGTTCAAAAGAATATAATCTTATGAAAGATCTTTTGTACAGACCATGTTGCAGTACGAACCATATGCACTTTCCCGGCAATTCCAAAAAACTTTAATATAAGAACAACACATATCCACACAGCAACAAATGGAACACAACGTATAAACTATGACTTGGTAGAGAATATACAGTATTTACATCAATCTACCAACAGCTTTTCAGAAAAGGCTAGAACCTGTTTGTTGAGTATTGAATACAGTAAAAGAATACAGAGGGGGGGGTGAATGGATTCTTGAATTTTTCTTCGTTCTTGAATCTTTGCAGCAAGATAAGTGATGAGTGTGTGAGATATGAAGATGCGGATAATTAAAGACAAACACAACACAATATCACTTTAATCTAATATTTTATTAGATAAAGATTTTGCTACAATCTGTGAATACAAATGATAGTATTCTCCGCTTCGTTTTTCTCAGAGAGATATTTTCTGGGTATTTTTGAGAAACTTCAAAACCTTAACAGCTAAGGAAGTGAGGCTGTATCCTTATAGACATGGATACACCCACTTGCTACAAATGAGGTAGGTAAAACAAAAGCACTTTCCAGTCTGTCTATCTCATTTTAGTAAGAGTCCAAACGGCTACAGATTTGACTTTGAAAAGCCTGTTTAGATCCACTTCTTCAGCTCCTTGTCCCTTGTCTTATCTCTCCAAGCTTCTTTGTAGGCTTTCCAGCATGCTTTATAGGACAGAGTCAAATAAAGTATCCTGGCTTGTTGCAGGTTTCTGACTTGTACAATTCTTCAGTATTTTGTCCTCAAGAATGTATTCGAGAAATGACTAAGTGAGTGATTCGAGAACTGGAGCTGACTTGATCGATAACTCTGATTTCTCGAATAGTGTTATCTTGACATATCGAATCACTTCTCGAATAGCTCTTTTCTCTGGGACTCCTTGAGATATCGAATAGAGCATTTTGACATATCGAATCCCTGAGATATCGAATAGAGCATTTTGACATATCGAATCCCTGAGATATCGAATAGAGCATTTTGACATATCGAATCCCTGAGATATCGAATAGCATATTGAGAGATATCGAATAGTGTCTTCTGAGATATCGAACTCCAGACTTCTCGAATGCTAGACTTCTCGAATAGACAAATGTACTTCTCGAATTAGTACTTAGGCAATTTCTTCATTTCTTCAAATCCCAACTGTAATTATTTGACAGTCTTCATTTCCTTGCTTGAGGCATGAACCTTAGAACTTCTTTCAAGCTTTATTCTTGACTTAGTAGGTACAGTTACACAGATAGAATTTGATGCCTATTACATAGTGCAAACAAGTAGAAACTCTACAACTAGAGGTTCCCTCAGTCAAGAGGTCATGTAGGTAATGCATAGCATTACGAACCACTTGGGCTTGTTATTAAATGTATTCAGGCATGCCTCTGTGACTAACAATCTCCCCCAAATTGTGAGTAAGACCCTTAGTCACAATTTCATGTCTGATAACAAGCCTAACATACATAAAGATAAAACTTGACAGTACAGGTATGAATTTCCATTAGCAATTTGGATAGAACTACAGAGTGAGTAATCTTACAGCCTATGATGAAGAACTAGCCATTGTCTTTTGATTCCCTTTCCATAGCTTTGGCTTGAAATTCATCATATTCTTTCTCTCTTCTTTCTTTCTCCTTCCTTGTATTCTCATCCATAGCTTTTATTATTTCTGCCATAGCATCCAATTCTTCAAGCAAAATCGAGTCTTTGAAATCTTCAAGTACTGGTTCCAGAATATTTGCAGGATAGTGGTTGAGTAGATTCATTCTGATGTTGACTTGATTTCCATTCCTCCTCCTATACTTTACCATGTAGGGGTTGAACTGAACTCTACACAAACCCTTGTTCCTCAGCTTTTCTGCTTCACTTTCCAGTCTCTCAATTTCTCTCTCCCTTGCCAGCCATTTCTCAAAACACCCTTTTCTGACTTTTTCCTCATGATCTCTCTTCATTTTCACAAAATCAATTAGCTCCAGCTTCCATACTCTCTCCACTTTATCTTCTGAGCTCAACAGTGCAATGATTCTCTCTATGTCATATAGCTTGCCCCAGTGTTGACATCCTCCTTGTTTGAATTTCTCCTCCCTACCATCAGAATATTTAATCTCAAGGCAATTATCAACAATGGCAACATGATAGATTCTTTGAGCTTGCAAAAATTGCAGTTGGTCTACATCATAATCTTCATCTAGTGGTTGGAGTTTTAGGCCTGGATAGATTGTCAGGGTTTTTGATATGGTTGGCTTTGATTTCCTTGCAGCTTGCTTGAACTTGATTCTTTTTACATGATTACTTGGCAGCAGTATGTGACCTTTGTTTGTAGACCATTGTAGTATTCCATTAGCAGTTTGCTTTTTGAAACATACAGATGGTTTCTTGACTTGAATCTTCTTCTCTTCTTGAGGTGGCAAGACAGTTGCAGAAGCCATAGATGCAAATTTTGAAAGGTCACTACTGGCAGCATTCACCCTAGACTTAGAGTCTTGCGTTGTGGTGAGGTTACTGTCAGCAATGCCTGAGGCTTGCTGTCTTCCACTTTTCCTCTCAGAGCCTTTACCTTGATCATCATCATTCTTCCTCTTCTCATCATCCTTCTTCTTCTTCTTGTCTTCATCACCCTTATTACTCCTGTGATGTCTTCCCCTTCCGTCACTTTTATCTTCATCCTTGTCTTGATCTTTGCTTGGGTTGAACTTAGCAGTCTCAGATACAATGCCAGTTGCAATATATGACCTGAGATAAGATATAGCTTCTAATTCTTCTGCTGTTCTTGATCCCTTCTTCTTGATCAGTTTCTCAATGATGGCTATGATGAGATTTTTATTTTGAGGAGTTAGATGCTTAGGAATGACCAGCTGCTTGATATCTTCAATTCTTGTTCCAGCCTGGTAGATAATAGTTCTAGGATCTGTGAAAACTTCAGGTAGCCTTGAAGGTTGACCATTCCTCAATTCATCATGAAGACTCTTGTTGTTCTCATTTCCCTTCTCAATTAGTCCAAGGAGCACATTCACTTCTGAGTGCTTTAGACTCTGTAGAGTATTGATGGTTAAGTGCCATATCTTGTTCTTTCCTACCATCAATATCTCCTTGAGCCATAGATCATTAAGCCTCCTTGGTACTACAGTGAGACAGTCAATCTGACTCTTCAAACTCTCATGATATAGCAGAGCATCACCAGCCTGTTCTCTAGAGACTTTCAGAAACTCCAAGAATGCATCATCATGATAGACATTTGAGTTTGCAATTTCTTGTAGCTTGGCCTCAGTGACCACCTTCACTTCTACTGGCTTGGCACTCTTAGATATTGAGATTCGAGGCTTGTCAGATGGCATACTCCCCGCAACCACTGTGGTTGTGATAGACTGCCTTTGACCATCAGGAGTAGTGATGTGCACAGTTGGTAGAGTGACAACTGGCAGAGAAGTGGGAGGCTCATCAACTTTGTCCTTTCCTTTTCCAGGCACATGAGTAGTAGATTTCAAAGTTCTCTGATGGCCACCCTCAGTGATCTTGATGCCCTTTTCTAGTGGTCTCTCCCCCTTTGGATTTGAGTTCTTTGATATCCTCTTCTCCCCCTTAGGCCTGTTGACAGACACAGGGACTGTAGGAGGCACCTTTGGAGTTGAAGATTCATCAGGTAGAGGGAGACCCATGTGCTTCATCATTGCAGACAACATTGATTGTTGATGCAGAAGAACATCAGCTGTGGTGGTGGCTTGAGTGTTCAACTGCTCAGTCAGAGTTGTCACAGTGTCTGTAAGATGAGCATTGGACTTGTGGAGAGAGACTACCTCCTTTTCAAGAGTATCCACTTTAATGAAGAGTTCATTGGCCTTAAAACCAGATAGGGATTGATCCTTTAGTCTCTGCACTTCGAACCTTGACATCTCATGCACAGGAACCTCAGTGACCAGCTTGTCTCCATATTGATTTGCAAAGAGGGTCCTGAGCATGGCATTGGCATCAGTTGTCTGATCTGATAAGGATTGAAATTTGTGCCCCAGACCTGTGACAGCATCCTTGAGAATAGCCAAACCATTGTCCATCCTGGTGCAAGTAGCATTGCAGGTTCGAATGTCCTTGAGAACAGTCTCCAATTGAGGGAATTTAGCATCAAAAGTCCTCTTGATCTCATGCACCTCCTTGGTTGTAGCTGAACACACTTCATTAATTTCTGTCTTTAAGCCTTTACCAAGATAGTGTGCAGCCTTGAGAATGCCTTTATAGCTGTCATTCACTGCTTCAAACACATCAGTAGGGTTGAGAGATTTGGCATTGGACCCTAGTGAAGTGATGTACTCTTCTCTGAGATACTGGAGACCTTCTGAGAGAGGGATTGAATTGGTTCCTTGCAGCCAAGCATCGATATTCCCATCTCTCTCAGTTTCATCTATGATCTTCTCCTTCTGTAGCTCTACATCCTCTTTGTGACATAGGAGAATAGCTTCATAGTCTGGATTGGGCATGTTTGCAGTGAGAAGGTGCTGAGCAATTTTTGTGAACTCAGGGATCTGATCCACAACTAAGCTTTGAAGTGCTTCAACCGTCAATTGTGGTGGAACAGACCCTGATCCTGAAGCACTGTCATGTTGCACAGGCTTCAGCCATTGAGACAAAAAGTTAGAGCTAGAGCTAGGCTTGCTAGGCTCCTCAGTTACAGATGCAACTTCTGCAACCGGATGAACAGACTCTACTACTGCTGTCTCCACAGAAGTGGGATGAGTTACAACAGTAGTTGACACAGGCACAGAGTCTCTAGTAAGAACTAGTGAATCCTCTGTGTTTGTGATGGTGTCATTAGGATATGCCCCAGCATGCATTCCCTGACCATCCAAATGTGGTACCTGGGTGGTGAGCAAGGTGTCATGCACCAAGTCACTTGAATTCATTGGCTCATCAAAGGAAAAGAATTCTTGATGATCAATGCCTTGCTCCTCAATTGCTTGAGTTGCAGGCTTCAAAGAAATATGAGTGGTAGATTCTGAAAGAGAAGTGTGTTGTAGACAAGATTTTGGCAACTCCCCCTGAGAAATAGAGGGAGTTTCAGTTATGATGTGCTCTCCACTCAGTGTTGTGCCAGCCTTATCACTCCCTTGTGCTGACTCTTTACAGATAGGTGCATTGGGGAGGATGCTTGATTCTATAGATGCATCCTGTTGAGAGGATACATCTAGTGAGCTGTGTGCCCCTGATTTTACAACTTCAGCCATTTGAGTGACTGAAGAGGTGGTTTTAGACTTCTTCTTCTTCTTTAGGCTTATGATAGGTGACTCAGGTTTCTCACTCTCTAACCCTAGTTCTACAGCCAAGGCTGCTTCAGTTAAGATTTCTAAGGGTTCAGAAGCAACCTGTTTTCTCTTCTTTTTACTAACATCACCCTTTTGAGAGGATGATGCAGTTGGCTCTTTGCTGGATAGAGTGTTTGGCTGAGGGGGTTGGTTAGCAGGCCTTGGGTTAGCACTTTGTTCTCCTTGCTTAGGCTGTGCTAACTGTGATTTTGAATCAAATATTGGCATGTTGTGGGGGTAAGACCTAAACAAACCCTCCATGTGGGGAGTTATGCTAAGTCTTACATCCACATCATTCCTAGTCTCCAAATTACCAAAAATGAGTTTGGTCATGGACCTAGGATAGCCTATTTTACTCTTATCTACTCCAGGCAATTCAATCAAAGAAGCATTTTTAAAGTTAAGCACTGATTGAATAAAGCGAGGAAAGAAAATTTCATTACCTCTCTTGGCTGTGGTCTGACCAAGTCTCCCATAGAGTTCCTGTAGGATGAGAAGTCCAACATCTATCTTTCTCCCATGAGCCAAGGCATAGGCAAGCTGCTGCACGGGTGTACTAATCTGATCAAAGCTTGATTTCCGTGCAGTGAATACTTGAAGGAGTGTAGCAAATACAAAGCTCCATTCTTTCCTCAAGAACTTCCTATTCAACTTTCCCAGCTTGATAGTATCAGAGTAGTTGATGAAGTCAAAGAATCCTTCCAACTCATCATTGGAGGCCAGAGCATCATACTTCTCTTGCTGCATATTCAAGGCTTGATTCATGTCTGCAGTGGTGATAGTGATATCCTCTCCTTGAATCTTGCAGTGAACAATATAAGAGGTGATAGCATTCTCAAGAGCGATGACCTCCACAGTAGCAGTCCTCCAGAATTGTTCCAATAGATCTATGTACAGAGTTGGGTTGGCTGAGAGCGCACTCTTGATGTATGATTCAGACAACCACCGAACAAAGCACTTGAAATTGGCATTCGGTGCTTCCACATCACTGGAGATTGCGATGAAATTAGTTTGGGATGGTATGGTGAGTTGAGTGTTTGCCATTTGGGTAGAGAAGAAAAGAGAATTAGGATTGAAGAAGAAATTCGCAGTTAGGGTTTTTCAGAGGTTTCAGGAGTTGAGATGCTTGAGAAATCGAACGAAATGAATTGAATAGTTGTGAAGTTGTATATATATAAATGAATGTCTTGAGTTGTCGATAGATAAGTGTTCTGTAGCGACAAGTCATTCGAGAAGTATGAAACAACTATTCGAGAAGTCAAGAAAGGCTTATTCGATATCTCAGGCAGTTTTTAACTCACAGCTGGCAGTGATTTAACTCAGAAAATAATTCAAAGTTAAGTAAAATATATTTTTATGAGTGAAATGAAGGTTTGAATATAAATCCAAAAAGCGATTAAGTGTCAGCGAGAAATCAGCCTTTTCAAATGATTCGATAACTCAAATACAGTATTCGAGAACTCCATCATTAGAGAACTAAAATACTCTATTCGAGAACTCAAAGTGTGATATTCGATTTCTCAAAAGACACTATTCGAGAACTCAGGAGGGTTCTTGATAGGCCTATTCGAGAACTCGAGCCATGACAAAACAATGAACCATTCGAGAAGTCTGACTTATCGAACTATACTTTTCACTCATAAAATTCAATTTTCACTATCTTTTAAAATTTACCAGAAATATTCACTGAAGAATATTCTACTAAATTAAATAGTGATTCTCTCAAAATTTCACAGAAATTTCAAGCTAAAGATGTATGATTTTCATCATATGCAGCATTGTGGAATATTTATAAATCATAATCCAGCCAATACTTACTTTAAAAATATTGAGCATTTGATAAGGTAAGTATTTACTGCTACAACAATCTAGTTGATATATTCACTCAGCCAGAGTTTGAAGAATTCAGCATTCCAATCTCACTAACCAACCTTGTGAAGGTGGCTTCATCTAATGGCTTAGTGAATATGTCAGCTAGTTGTTTCTCTGTGGGAACATAATGCAGCTCAATGGTTCCATTAGTTGCATGTTCTCTAATGAAATGATATCTGATGTCAATGTGCTTTGTCCTAGAATGATTGACAGGATTGGCAACTATAGAGATTGCACTTGTGTTGTCACACATGATAGGAATTCTTTCCAACACAAGTCCATAATCTCTAAGTTGGTTTCTAATCCAAAGCACTTGAGCACAGCAACTTCCAGCAGCTATGTATTCAGCTTCAGCTGTGGAAGTTGACACAGATTGTTGTTTCTTGCTGTACCAAGAGACTAACCTTTGTCCAAGAAACTGGCAGCTACCTGATGTGCTTTTCCTATCCACTCTGCATCCAGCATAATCAGCATCAGAATAACCAACCAGATTGAACCCTGTGTCCTTAGGATACCATAACCCCAAGTTTGGTGTGCCTTTCAGATATTTGAAGATCCTTTTTATTGCTATCATGTGTGATTCCTTTGGGTTTGATTGAAACCTTGCACATAAGCATGTAGCAAACATGATATCTGGCCTACTAGCAGTGAGGTAGAGTAGAGAACCAACCATGCCTCTGTAGATTGAGATATCTACCTTTTTGCCCTTAGCGTCATCATCTAACTTGGTGGCAGTGGCCATGGGTGTCTTTGCAGGTGAACATTCTTCCAAATCAAATTTCTTCAGTAAATCTTTAATGTATTTGGTTTGACTTATAAAAATGCCATCCTTCCTTTGACTAACTTGCAATCCAAGAAAGAATGTTAATTCTCCCATCATACTCATCTCATATCTGCTTTGCATGAGCTTAGAGAATTTTTCACACAGCTTCTCATTTGTAGAGCCAAATATGATATCATCCACATAGATTTGAACTAGGATAATATCATCATCATGTTTCTTGTAGAACAGTGTCTTGTCCAGTGTGCCTCTAGTGAATTGATTCTCCAGTAGAAATTGTGATAGTGTGTCATACCATGCCCTAGGAGCTTGCTTGAGTCCATACAATGCTTTAAGTAATCTGTAGACAAAGTGGGGAAACTGTGGATCCTCAAAGCCAGGTGGTTGTTGCACATATACTTCTTCTTCCAACTCCCCATTCAGGAATGCACTCTTGACATCCATTTGATAGACCTTGAAATTAGAATGTGCAGCAAATGCCAAGAAAATTCTGATGGCTTCTAGTCTAGCAACAGGGGCAAAGGTCTCATCATAGTCAATACCTTCCTGTTGAGAGTATCCTTTTGCAACCAACCTTGCTTTGTTTCTTATGACTACACCATTTTCATCCATCTTATTCCTTAGAACCCATTTAGTTCCAACAACGGTTCTATCCTTTGGTGCAGGCACTAGTTCCCATACTTTGCTCCTTTCAAATTGATTTAGCTCCTCTTGCATAGCAATTATCCAGTCAGGATCCAACAATGCATCATCAAGTTTCTTAGGCTCAACTTGGGATAGAAAGCAGCCATAGAGACATTCATTTATAGTTGCTCTCCTTGGAGCTGAGAATTGTTGAGAAATACCATTTTCTTTGCAGAATGCTCCAAGCATGGCATTTCTGAATTCTGTCCCATTATCACTTCTTAATGCAATCACACTTGCATTTATGGCCTTTGCTTCTTTGTCAACTTTCTTTATGTGCTCAATGATTACTTGTGGAGCCTCATCCTTTGATGCCAGAAATTCTACCCATGTATACCTTGTAAAATCATCAACCATCACTAGAGTATACTTCTTCCTTCCTAGTGACATAATATTGACAGGCCCAAACAAATCCATATGAATCAGTTGCAGGGGCTTGGTTATAGATGTCACTGTTTTTGACTTGTGGCTTGATCTTTTCATTTTTCCCTTTTGACACGCCTCACACACTCCTTCTTGACAGAATTCAAGTGTGGGAATGCCTCTTACTAACTCCCTTTTGACTAGGGAATTAATGGCTTTGAAGTTCAGGTGTGATAGCTTCTTGTGCCACAGCCAACTGTCTTCATTTGATGCTTTTGAGTAGAAGCAACAAATTGTGTCCTTGCTTGCAGAGTCCATATTGGCTACAAACAGGCTTCCCTTCCTTACTCCAGACAGAGCAAAATCACCAGTCTTCTTGTGGGTGATCAAACATTCATCTTTGTCAAAGTTCACTTTGAAGCCTCTGTCAGTGAATTGACCAACACTCAGTAGATTATGCTTGAGCCCCTTGACCAGTGCTACATTCTCAATGATAACATTTCCAATTTCCAACTTGCCATATCCCAGTGTGTTGCCAATGCTGTCATCTCCAAAAGCAACCATTGGGCCAGCCTTTTCCTCATACTGTGATAGCAGGGCCATATCACCAGTCATATGATTTGAGCATCCACTGTCCAAAATCCACATGACCTTCTTTTTACTTTCTTTGCCCTGCAAACACAAAAGTATTACTTCTCCTTTGGTACCCAAACGAGTTTGGGTCCATGTGACTTAGTGACAGTTTTATCAAAATCAGCATGCTTATCAGTTTTCTTGATGTTGGTCTTCTTGTCACTGTTGGGAGTCTTAGAATCAGGGTTCTTAGACTTAGGTGACAGAGGTACCTTCCTAACTTTAGGAGGACTTGAAGACTTTGTCCTTGTGTAGTGTGTGTGAACATTATGATTGATACAGCCCTCCATGAATTGTCTTCTCAAATTAAAACAACTAGTCATCACATTCATGTTACATGGCATACAATCAAGTTTATCACAGAAAGGAGAGTCTCTATGTCTTAAAGGCACAGAGCAATCATAGAATGGTTTAGCAACACTACCAGATGGTTTCTTGCAAGCATGAGTCAAATGATTAGAGCTAAAACAGTTTTGACAAACTTTCCTAGGGGCATTTGGCACATAAGCATAGTTGTTATCTTTGTTAATCCCTAATTTGCCATTCCTGTTTGGTCTCTTATTAGTCACTTTCTTCTTAGTCTCATAATTTCCAGCTGAAACAAAATTTACAGATTTCTCAAGTCTAGGTCTACCTCCTACTGGCTCCTTGGCTTTGGTTTTGACATTCTTACTCTCAGAGGATGCTTGTTGTTCATTTGATTGTGCCTCATCTTCATCCTCCAACATTTGCTTGATGAGTAAGGCATCCTCATCAATCTCAAGTGTTGGTGTTTTAAATATTGGATTCTCAGTCTTTTTCAAAACCTGAGGCACCTCCTCTTGAACAACAATGTCATCTTCAATGACTGCATAGCCTTTCCTCTGTTTAAGAGTGTCATAATCAAGTCCAATGGCAGCCTTAGGTCTAGCTAGATTTTTCTCATGATAAGACTGCAATAGACTAGAGGAATTCTTAAATGTTTTCAACTTAAATTCATTTTCAGCTAATTCATCCCTAAGAGCTTTCTCAACTTGACTAGCACATAGAACTTTGTTCTTTAGATACTCAATCTCTTGTTTAAGATTTTCTATTTGCACAGTAGTTAGCTCTAGTTCCTCATTTCTCTTATTTAACAGTTCATTCCTAGTAGACAGTTTAGCAATCTCTTCATTAGCAGCAGTCATACTAGTATGAATGTTAAACATCTCAACGGATAGTTGTTCAACCAAAGATTTATATTCAGAAACAGACATGTCTATGGTAGTGAGAGATGGTACCTGTGAGTCTAATGCAGATGGTTCTTCCTTGGAATTGGCCATCAAGGCATAGTTGCAGAATTCTTGTTCTTCCCCATCACTGTCAGAATCATCCCAACACTTCCCTTCAGCTATGTAAGCCTTACCTGGTGTCTGCTTCTTTAGAAGGGCCTCATACTTAGCTTCAAGCTCAAGAAACTCCTTATCCTTCTTTTTAGGCTTCTTGCATTCACTGGCAAAATGCCCTAGGTCATTGCATCTATAACATCTTACAGACGACCTATCCACATAGCTGGTTTTGAATCTGTTCTTGTTTGTTTTCATAGGTGCCTTGCTCTTGTTGAATGAATGATTTTGAGGTCTAGGCTTGAAGGGCTGATTCCTCTTGAATCTGATGTTTGGGAATTTTCTAGCCATGAAAGCATATGATGTATTTTCCATGCCATCCAGCTCTTCAAGAGTGTAGAACTCATCTTCTTCCTTGTCATCAGCAGGTTCAGTCACTACTTCCTCAGTTTCTTCATCATCTACTATCTCTTCTATTCTCAGCTGACTTGCAGATGCTTCCAGGTCTTGAATAGATTTGTTGACAATCAAGGCACAGGATGTGTTTATCATTCTGCCTTGGTTAGCTTGGATAGCCCTCTTTTGAAGCAACTCAAGCTCGTGTGTCTTTAAAACCCCATAGAGCACATCATACGTGACTTTGTTCAAATCTCTTTCTCTTAGAGATATGACCCTTTGCTCTAGATGGTTTGGTGACGATAGTAGAAACTTCATATTTAATTCCTTAGTGCTGTAAACCTTCCCATTCATTTGGAGCTCAGTCACCAGCTTGTGAAATCTTTCAAACATATCAGTGATACTTTCCTTGGGCTGTGCCATGAACGCCTCATACTGTGTGACCAGTATCTGTTTCTTATTTTCTCTTACCTCCTCTGTCCCTTCACATAACACCTCGATGTGATTCCACATGTCCTTGGCTGATCTGCATGATGCTATGTTGGCAAACATCGACATATCCATGGAGTCTATGATTAACAACATGAGGTGGCTGTCTAGGGCAATCTTTTCCTTCTCTGAGTCCGTCCATTTGGATGGCTCTTTTGGAACGTATGATCTAGGAATGACTACTGCGCCCACTGTGGATTCAGCAACTTCTTGTTGTGGTATGAATGGACCATTCTTGAGAATGTCAGGGTAGAGAGGATTGGCAGCTTTGATGAACAACAGCATTTTTATTTTCCAGAGGTTGTAATTCTCTTTGTCGAACTTAGGGACCTTTACCGTACCTGTAGTCTTTGGTGTATTCGAACTCATGATCGTTTTCTGTTTAGATTAAACAGCCTGCTCTGATACCACTTGTTGAGTATTGAATACAGTAAAAGAATACAGAGGGGGGGGTGAATGGATTCTTGAATTTTTCTTCGTTCTTGAATCTTTGCAGCAAGATAAGTGATGAGTGTGTGAGATATGAAGATGCGGATAATTAAAGACAAACACAACACAATATCACTTTAATCTAATATTTTATTAGATAAAGATTTTGCTACAATCTGTGAATACAAATGATAGTATTCTCAGCTTCGTTTTTCTCAGAGAGATATTTTCTGGGTATTTTTGAGAAACTTCAAAACCTTAACAGCTAAGGAAGTGAGGCTGTATCCTTATAGACATGGATACACCCACTTGCTACAAATGAGGTAGGTAAAACAAAAGCACTTTCCAGTCTGTCTATCTCATTTTAGTAAGAGTCCAAACGGCTACAGATTTGACTTTGAAAAGCCTGTTTAGATCCACTTCTTCAGCTCCTTGTCCCTTGTCTTATCTCTCCAAGCTTCTTTGTAGGCTTTCCAGCATGCTTTATAGGACAGAGTCAAATAAAGTATCCTGGCTTGTTGCAGGTTTCTGACTTGTACAATTCTTCAGTATTTTGTCCTCAAGAATGTATTCGAGAAGTGACTAAGTGAGTGATTCGAGAACTGGAGCTGACTTGATCGATAACTCTGATTTCTCGAATAGTGTTATCTTGACATATCGAATCACTTCTCGAATAGCTCTTTTCTCTGGGACTCCTTGAGATATCGAATAGAGCATTTTGACATATCGAATCCCTGAGATATCGAATAGAGCATTTTGACATATCGAATCCCTGAGATATCGAATAGAGCATTTTGACATATCGAATCCCTGAGATATCGAATAGCATATTGAGAGATATCGAATAGTGTCTTCTGAGATATCGAACTCCAGACTTCTCGAATGCTAGACTTCTCGAATAGACAAATGTACTTCTCGAATTAGTACTTAGGCAATTTCTTCATTTCTTCAATTCTTCAAATCCCAACTGTAATTATTTGACAGTCTTCATTTCCTTGCTTGAGGCATGAACCTTAGAACTTCTTTCAAGCTTTATTCTTGACTTAGTAGGTACAGTTACACAGATAGAATTTGATGCCTATTACATAGTGCAAACAAGTAGAAACTCTACAACTAGAGGTTCCCTCAGTCAAGAGGTCATGTAGGTAATGCATAGCATTACGAACCACTTGGGCTTGTTATTAGATGTATTCAGGCATGCCTCTGTGACTAACACTGTTGTTTACATCAGTCCTTCTCAAACATATGAAGAATATGAACAAACTCTACAAAGCTTACATCATAACAAAATCTGAAGAATACAAAGAATTCCATTATGGCATCTGCTGAATTTGATACCATATCATTACTACAACCATCTGTGAAGATCAACTGGAAAATTTATGTTAGAGTTTCCAGAATATGGCAACAAATGAATCCTCATATCTGTAAAATTCAATATGTAATCTATGCTATAACTCTTCTACACAGAACAATCGTCTACATGCTTGGATTCCATCTACTGTCAAGAACTTCTACATAGAGTTCATGGAAGAAGGAGAAACTGTCAGTATTCACAATTTCAACGTGAAAACATATGAGAACTCGGCAAAGAACATATGCTTCCAGAGTGATAAATACATAAGTTTTATCTCTTGCACAGTAATTCTACCACATGATTTTCTACCAATCGACATACAATTACATGTTTTCGACTTTAAAAATTTGGAGGATTTACGACATTCTGTTGACCATCACCGTTTCCTCATAGGTATAAGATGAATCTTTATTTATATGCATGAACTCACAATATGATCTTTATTATGACTATATTACAAATTTTTCAAATGTTCTTGGAGTGGTTACATGTGTTCAAACGCAACGTCACTTTGTAAATCGAAACAACGAAGAGGATTCAATGATCAACTTTGTTTTAACACAAAACAAGTAAGTAAAATATATTTGACTTAAATGTATACACTTTGTTCTAAATTTTTATTACATGTTACATATGTATACCCAATATAATAAATTCAAATTTCTATAAATATTTCCAATGTAAGCGTCGTCTTCCGTGGAGAATTTGGAGAGTCATGTATCAATCAACCGAATAATGCAAATCCACAACCAGTTGTTCTCATAATAGCAAGTTGCAAACTGAACTTAGTTGAAGGTAACTTGAATACTATTCACACAACTTAACTTGATAGAATTTCCTTTACCTCATATACTAATTTTAACTCTGCAATTTACAGACGAAATCTACCTAACAAACTTTCCAGCAACTAGATTCTACATTAACCCAGTGCATGATGCAGCTGTGAAATTAAGAGATGAGATCTGACGGAATACTACGTCAAGTATGAAACTTTATGGTTAAAACCATTTTGTTATGTTAAGTCCAATTAGATGTCTTCCAGTCAAATGTAATGTTAGTTGCATAATGTTATGCCTCAGTTTCGACATATGCGAAGTACTGTAATTTTTATTATTCCGTAGACTATAGTGTATTGGATGGATTCTAACTTAAAATATGTCGGTCACTTTTATGTACAAATTGAATCAAGGAACATGCAGTACCATTTGACATGAATAATCATATAGATTAGAAATAAAATGATTTAGCATTACGCGAATCAACCAAGAGTACATGTTTAACAAATGTGGTAAAAATTTCGAATTTTTATAATTCTAAATAATTCAGTCATCAATGACCATGTACGAGTGGTACGATTTTGGAAATACTTTCTAATTTTTATAATGAAGTGTCTTTAAAATAGGCAATCATATTTTTGTTTGGAACGAATTATATACTTAAGGTAAGAATAATTTTCCTTAGGAAAATTTCCTATGGATATAATTGTAGATAATGTACTGATCGATCACCATGTACGAGTGTTACTAAATTGATAAGTATTTGTGACATTTACTTATGACTCAATTTCAAGAAATTTGGCTAAGACGAATATGGTAACTGGTAAATAATATGAATTAGAAATGAAATGATTTAACACTACGCGAATCAGCCAAGAGTACGTATTTAACAAATTTGGTAATAATTTCGAATTTTTGTAATTCCAAATAATTAGTCATCAATCACCATGTACGAGTGGTACGACTTTGGAAATAATTTCGGATTTTTATAATTAACTGTCTTTAAAATAGGCAATGATATTTTTGTTTAGAACGAATTATATACTCAAGGTAAGAATAATTTTCCTTAGGAAAATTTCCTATGGATATAGTTGTAGATAATGTACTCATCGATCACCATGTACGAGTGTTACTAAATTGATAAGTATTTGTGATGTTTACTTATGACTGATTTTCAAGAATTTTAGCTGAGACTAATATGGTATGTGATAAATAATATGAATTAGAAATGAAATGATTTAGCATTACGCGAATCAGGCAATAGTACGTGTTTAACAAATTCGTACCACTTTTTCAAATTTTTATAATTTGAAATAATTCACTCATCAATGACCATGTACGAGCAGTACGATTTTGGAAATAATTTCTGATTTTTATAATTAAGTGTCTTTAAAATAGGCAATCATTTTTTTGTTTAGAACGAATTATATACTCAAGGTAAGAATAATTTTCCTTAAGAAAATTTCCTATGGATATAAGTGTAGATAATGTACTCATCGATCACCATGTACGAGTGTTACTAAATTGTTAAGTATTTGTGATATTTACTTATGACTGACTTTCAAGAAATTTGGCTGAAGCAAACATAGTATATGGTAAATAACATGAATTAGAAATGAAATAATTTAGCACAACGCGAATCAGCCAAGAGTACGTGTTTAACAAATTTGAATTTTTATGCTTCTAAATAATTTACTCATCAATCACCATGTACGAGGGGTACGAATTTGGAAATAATTTCTAATTTTTATAATTAAGTGTCTTTAAAATAGGCAATGATATTTTTTTTATAACGAATTATAATTTGGCATTTCTATAATTCTAAATAATTTACCCATCAATCACCATGAACGAGGGGTACGTATTTGGAAATAAATTATGATTTTTATAATTAAGTGCCTTTAAAATAGGCAATCATATTTTTGTTTAGAACGAATTATATGCTCAAGGTAAGAATAATTTCCCTTAGGAAAATTTTCTATGGATATAATTCTACATAATGTACTCATCCATCACCGTGTACGAGTGTTACTAAATTGATAAGTATTTGTGATGTTTACTTATGACTGAGTTTCAAGAAATTTGGTTGAGATTAATATGGTATGTGGTAAATAATATGAATTAGAAATGAAATTATTTAGCATTACACTAATCAGCCAAGAGTATGTGTTTAACAAATTTGGTAATAATTTCAAATTTTTATAATTCTAAATAATTTACTCATCAATCACAATGTACGAGTGTTACGAATTTGGAAATAATTTCTGATTTTTATAATTAAGTGTCTTTAAAATAGGCAATCAATTTTTGTCTAGAACGAATTATATACTCAAGGTAAGAATAATTTCCCTTAGTAAAATTTCCTCCGGATATAATTGTAGATAATGTACTCATCGATCACCAGGTACGAGTGTTACTAAATTGATAAGTTTTTGTGATATTTACTTATCACTGAGTTTCAAGAAATTTGGCTGAGACTAATATGGTATGTAATAAATAATATGAATTAGAAATGAAATGATTTAGCATTACGCGAATCAGCCAAGAGTACATGTTTAACAAATTTGGTAATAATTTCGAATTTTTATAATTCTAAAGAATTTACTCATCAATCAGCATGTACGAATGTTACGAATTTGGAAATAATTTCTGATTTTTATAATTCAGTGTCTTTAAAAAAGGCAATCATATTGTTGTTTAGAACGAAGTATATACTCAAGGTAAGAATAATTTTGCTTAGGAAAATTTCCTATGGATATAATTGTAGATAATCTACTGATCGGTCACCCTGTACGACTGTTACTAAATTGATAAGTATTTGTGATATTTACTTATGACTGACTTTCAATAAATTTGGCTGAGGCGAATATGGTATCTGGTAAATAATATGAATTAGAAATGAAATGATTTAGCATTACGCGAAGCAGCCAAGAGTACATGTTTAACAAATTTGGTAATAATTTCGATTTTTTATAATTCTAAATAATTTACTCATCAATCACCATGTACGAGTGTTACGAATTTGGGAATAATTTATGATTTTTATAATTAAGTGTCTTTACAATAGGCAACCATATTTTTGTTTAGAACGAATTATATACTCAAGGTAAAAATAATTTTCCTTAGGAAAATTTCCTATGGATATAATTCTAGATAATGTACTCATCAATCACCGTGTACGCGTGTTACTAAATTGATAAGTATTTGTGATGTTTACTTATGACTGAGTTTGAAGAAATTTGGTTGAGACTAATATGGTATGTGGTAAATTATATGAATTAGAAATGAAATGATTTAGCATTACGCGAATAAGCCAATTGCACGTGTTTAACAAATTTGGTAAAAATTTTGAATTTTTATAATTCTAAATAATTTACTCATCAACCACCATGTACGAGTGTTACGAATTTGGAAATACTTTCTGATTTTTATAATTAAGTGTCTTTAAAATACGCAATCATATTTTTGTTTAGAACGAATTATATACTCAACGTAAGAATAATTTTCCTTAGGAAAATTTTCTATGGATATAATTCTACATAATGTACTCATCCATCACCGTGTACGAGTGTTACTAAATTGATAAGTATTTGTGATGTTTACTTATGACTGAGTTTCAAGAAATTTGGTTGAGATTAATATGGTATGTGGTAAATAATATGAATTAGAAATGAAATTATTTAGCATTACACTAATCAGCCAAGAGTATGTGTTTAACAAATTTGGTAATAATTTCAAATTTTTATAATTCTAAATAATTTACTCATCAATCACAATGTACGAGTGTTACGAATTTGGAAATAATTTCTGATTTTTATAATTAAGTGTCTTTAAAATAGGCAATCAATTTTTGTCTAGAACGAATTATATACTCAAGGTAAGAATAATTTCCCTTAGTAAAATTTCCTCCGGATATAATTGTAGATAATGTACTCATCGATCACCAGGTACTAGTGTTACTAAATTGATAAGTTTTTGTGATATTTACTTATCACTGAGTTTCAAGAAATTTGGCTGAGACTAATATGGTATGTAATAAATAATATGAATTAGAAATGAAATGATTTAGCATTACGCGAATCAGCCAAGAGTACATGTTTAACAAATTTGGTAATAATTTCGAATTTTTATAATTCTAAAGAATTTACTCATCAATCAGCATGTACGAATGTTACGAATTTGGAAATAATTTCTGATTTTTATAATTCAGTGTCTTTAAAAAAGGCAATCATATTGTTGTTTAGAACGAAGTATATACTCAAGGTAAGAATAATTTTGCTTAGGAAAATTTCCTATGGATATAATTGTAGATAATCTACTGATCGGTCACCCTGTACGACTGTTACTAAATTGATAAGTATTTGTGATATTTACTTATGACTGACTTTCAATAAATTTGGCTGAGGCGAATATGGTATCTGGTAAATAATATGAATTAGAAATGAAATGATTTAGCATTACGCGAAGCAGCCAAGAGTACATGTTTAACAAATTTGGTAATAATTTCGATTTTTTATAATTCTAAATAATTTACTCATCAATCACCATGTACGAGTGTTACGAATTTGGGAATAATTTATGATTTTTATAATTAAGTGTCTTTACAATAGGCAACCATATTTTTGTTTAGAACGAATTATATACTCAAGGTAAAAATAATTTTCCTTAGGAAAATTTCCTATGGATATAATTCTAGATAATGTACTCATCAATCACCGTGTACGCGTGTTACTAAATTGATAAGTATTTGTGATGTTTACTTATGACTGAGTTTGAAGAAATTTGGTTGAGACTAATATGGTATGTGGTAAATTATATGAATTAGAAATGAAATGATTTAGCATTACGCGAATAAGCCAATTGCACGTGTTTAACAAATTTGGTAATAATTTTGAATTTTTATAATTCTAAATAATTTACTCATCAACCACCATGTACGAGTGTTACGAATTTGGAAATACTTTCTGATTTTTATAATTAAGTGTCTTTAAAATACGCAATCATATTTTTGTTTAGAACGAATTATATACTCAACGTAAGAATAATTTTCCTTAGGAAAATTTTCTATGGATATAATTCTAGATAATGTACTCATCGATCACCATGTACGAGTGTTACTAAATTGATAAGTATTTGTGATATTTACTTATCACTGACTTTCAAGAAATTTGGCTGATACGAATATCGTATGTGGTAAATAACATGAATTAGAAATGAAATGATTTAGCATTACGCGAAGCAGCCAACAGTACATGTTTAACAAATTGTAATAGAGTCTCTTGCAAGTGTTTTGTACAAATTGTAATTCACTTCTCTTTGACACGGAAGCGTACATGTTTTTCAAATTTTTACCTTATTTCTACGTATTTCTTGCATCCTATGTATTCCCAATTGCTTTATCCACTTGCATTTTTATACTAAAGCATCTTATTATACTAACAGGTGTCTGAAGCCTATGGTTCCTTGCACGTGCTCCAGTACCTGTTGACAGTTGAAAGTCTTCATGTTGTCAGTTCAAACTACTCCGTATTTGGATTGTACCAAATCCGCCATAGTTACTAAATATAATAGTATTCATCAATTCGCAGCTGCATATTTATATTATTATGGTAATTTAAATTGAAACTTACAACCTCCTTCTTCTACACGCTTTAGTATGAAACCCCTTTTTTGCAATAGGTTAAAGTATTGCGCCTATTTCTAAAGTGTCCGCCCTCTTTTTAGGTTTGTTTAATACTTCTAGATAACAATTCAATTTACTTTGGTCATTGTTGTATCCATTGTATTTGTGATAGGTTTAATGAATTTCAATCATGGCGAAATGGATAATGCTAAAGTAAGGAAGTGCAGTAGAAATACTATGGGTCGTCTTCCATTACGCGAGCATCCATTATTTTCAGAAAATCAACACCCTCAACAGCTTTCCTCGGAGGGTTAGTCTTCTATATTTTGTTAATTAATTTGAAATTATTAACTGTTCTTCATAGATATTTTGTTTGTCACAATATGAAACAGATGCAAGTAATATTAGTTCCAGCTCCATACAGAAGAGGGATTCACGTAGTAGGATTCCTTTACGTGAACATCCATGTTTGAATGGCATCTTAATGAAGGAGAATCACCAACCATCTGAGGTTTTGATCGTATAGGTGTTTCATTAAAGATTCTTGGATTTGTACATGCAATATACATATATTTGTTGTCTTATACATTTAGATTGGTGGAATTGCTGGGACAAAGACTAAATCTAATTATGGACATGGTACCCTTTTCAAAGATGCCAAAAATAGTAATCCCAATATCAGAGCATACAGGATGGACGGTATGTTTTTAGAGTTGTATTTAAAAAATTTCTAGCTATGTCTATATGCTTTTCCAGTTTTTCATTGTTTGAAAAATATTTGATATGTAGTGGAGAAGCGAAAGAAATTTAAACAAAATCCATTCCTCGAACGAAGAATGCATTGTTCAGTGCCACCAACTGCAAATTGTACTACTCCTTAAAGTTTATCTGCAAGAACAATGGTGATTAAATATTTTTTTTAATGCCTGTTTTAAAAGTTTAATAATCTTGAAGATTTAAAGAAGTAGAAATAGTTTAATTACTATAAATCTTTATAAATGTGAGTGTAGAGAAATTTCGTGATGATATCTTGCTCCGTCAAAAGAAAATGAAGAGAAAGATAAACGATTCAGTTTCAGAGCTGAGTGTTTCTTTATTTGGCAATGAGGATTTACAAAGTCAAGCACATTTCACTGACACAGATTATACGGATCTTGGTAATGTTTATGAGTATTTTTACCTATTGTTAGAGGGAAAAAAACTTCGGACTTTGCTGTTTTTTTAAGTGTTATTACTTTGTATTGTTACAGAACATTCTCATGTGGTTGGCGATGAAGTTACGGATGAAGATTTTTTTAGTGATGATGGATCAGAATCTGCACGAAATTCTGAACATAGTAATGATGATCCTGAAAGTGATGCTATTTTTGATTCAAATGAGGATTCAAGGATTCGAACAGGTCTTGAAAAACTTGTGGATCTTGTGAGATTGTTGATTGCAATGTTTTTATTATGTGTTTATTATTTTCATGTATGTTGCAGTACCTGCTGAGTATGCTAGCCTAGGAGCTCCCTCAGTCAAATGTCAATTTTGTGATGCATATATGTGGAAGGAAGAACAGGTTAATAAACAAGTTAAGCATGGTACTCCACATTTTTCAATATGTTATCGCAAGGGTATGCTCAAATTGCAAAAGACACCTCCAACTCCTTCTTATCTATGGCAATTATACAATGATCCTGACAATGGCACTGCTTTTAAAAAGTGTTCGCGTATGTAAAATAGCATGTTCTCTTTTACATCCATTGGAGGTAATGTTGACCACTCAATAAATAATGGAGGTGGACCCTACATTTATCGATTGAATGGTCAGAATCATCATGTCTTTGGTGCTTTAATTCCTAATGATGGCGATGATCCAAAATTTTGTCAACTGTATATATATAATACTGAAAATGAAGTAGAGAATAGGATGAAATGGATAGATGTTGATGGTGGTGATGGGATAAATTCTGAAATTGTTGACGGTTTGATGAAGATGTTGGATGAGACGAATGAACTGGTCAAAGAATTTCGTGTTGCGCGTGATCGTTTTAAAGATTCTCCTTATGTGGATCTAAAAATTGTTTTAAAGGTTTGTCGTTCACAAAGTGGGAGGGAGAATCATATCTCTAACTCTAATGAGGTTGCTGCCATAATGGTTGGTGATGTGGAGGATCCTTGTGCATCACGTGATATTGTTATTAAGAGCAAAACACGTGGTCTGGAGCGAATTACAAATATCCATCCAAAGTTAATGTCTCTACAATATCCTTTGCTTTTTCCTTGCGGAGAAGATGGTTTTCACCCAAAAATCAAATATGTTCAACGTGAAGAGAATAAAGGAAAGAAGCGACAGAAATGTACCATGATGGAATTTTACTCATACAAATTTCAAGTACGGCACAATGAAGGTAAAATGTCACGGTTATTGAATTTTTAGATGCTGTTAATGGCTGATTTTATGTTGAAATTAATGGAATGTGCAACAGGGATGACCCCGCGTTTGGGTGGAAGGTTGTTTCAACAATATATTGTTGATGCTTTTTCTGCAATTGAACAAGCAAGATTGTGGTGGTTTCGTACTCATCAAACCACTTTGCGGAATGAGTTGTATAGTCATATTTGTGACTATTTACGTAAAGGAGATGCTAATGCAGGAAATATTGGGAAGAGCTTTATACTTCCTGCAGGATTTGTTGGCTCAAAGCGTTACATGCAACAAAATTTCCAAGATGCTCTTGCAGTCTGTCATCATATTGGGCATCCTGATATTTTTCTAACAATGACAAGTAATCCTATGTGGGATGAAATAATACAAATGTTGAAGCTTATTCCTGGTGGAACATCCGTTGATAATCCTGATATTGTTGCCCGTGTTTTCCGATTAAAACTTGATCAGCTGTTAAACAATATCAAGAAGGAAGCTTATTTCGGAGTTTGCATTGGAGGTAAAGTTATTTACTTTGCAGATTTGTTTGTAATTCTAAATTTGTATTAATCATATTTTGTATTCATTTAATTCATTGAATTTTCTTTTTGACAGTTATCTATGTTGTTGAATTTCAAAAAAGGGGCCTGCCGCACGTACACATGCTTATCTGGCTTGATGCAGCTTCTAAATTGAATTTAATAGCCAATGTTGATAAATTTTTGTCTGCTAAGATTCCTGACCCTGTCAAAGATCCTGCTGGCCATGCAGCTGTGAAAGCTTATATGATACATGGACCCTACGGGACAGAATTTCCAAAATCCCCATGCATGAAAGATCATAAGTGTAGTAGGCATTTTCCAAAGAGGTAAGTATTTTTTATATAATTTTTATATTGGATATTATCCTTTGTGCTTCATTGTTTTGTTCGTTAATATTATACAATTTATCTCTAGGTGTTGTACGCGTACTACTTTTGATGAATCTGGCTTCCCAGTTTATATGCGTCGAAACACTGGTGTAACAGTTGAAGTTAGAAAAGCGGTGCTGGATAGTCAGTGGGTTGTGCCGTACAACAGAGATTTGTTGATGAAATATCAGTGTCATATGAACGTTGAAATATGCTGCCATGCTAGAAGTTTGAAGTATTTATTCAAGTACTGTCTTAAAGGACATGACAAAGCAACGGTGGAGGTTAGAGGCCAAAGGAAGAAGAAATCAGATTCTAATGACGAAGTTGTTAATGAGATCCAGGCATATTTCGATGGACGATGTATTTGTGCTTCTGAAGCTTCTTATCGTACATTTGGTTTTGACATACATCATCGATCAATTTCTGTTGAACGTCTTTCTTTTCACCTTCCTGGAAAGAAAAATTGTACATTCAAAAGTAATAAAAATTTGAGAAAGGTCATTTCACGCAATCAAGACAAAAGAAGTAAACTTGAAGCTTTCTTTTTCTTGAATCTTACAGATTTCAATGCCCGTCAATATACATATGATGAAATTCCTCAACATTATGTGTGGAATGATTCTTCTAAAATGTGGACAGTGAGGAAGAGAGGACTTCAGATTGGACGATTGGTTTATACACATCATAGTAGTGGTGAAGTATGGTATTTACGAATGCTGCTCTCTAAAGTCCGTGGTCCAACATCTTTCAAATCCTTGAGAACAGTCAATGGCGTTGAGTTTTCTACTTTTCAAGAGGCTTGCCATGAATATGGTCTACTTGATAATGACGATGAGTGGCATGAGGTTATATCTGAATGTGCAAAATGTGGTTTTCCTCCACAGCTTCGACAATTATTTGTGCACATAATTGTAAATTGTCAAGTTAGTGATTTGAAAAAGTTATGGAGCAGTCATTGGCAAGTAATGTCATATGATATTCTCTTTACAAAGCGTCGGATATTAAAAAATCCTCATCTCATATTGAAAGAAATAGAAATTCAGTACTATGTGCTTGCTGGTATGTTATTACTTTACCACTTTCTTTAAACATAAGTATAAAGTATGTTGTCAGATTTATAATTAATCTCAATAACACGTTTATTATCTAATCATGTCATTGCAGAAATTGATAATTTACTCAAGTCAATTGGCAAATCCTTGAAAGATTATCCGCAAATTCCATAACCACCTTCAAGTTATTTGGATGTCTCTACGAACAGTTTGATAATGGAAGAGACAAATTATGATAAGGAACAAATGGCAAAAGAAAACATAGAACTGTTGCTTAATTGTAACGAAGATCAAAAAAAGTTTACAATGCTGTGCTACATTCTGTGGAGAAGAACTTGGGATCTCTTTTTTTTGTATATGGTAGTGGTGGTTGTGGCAAAACTTATTTTTGGAGGACACTGATTTGCAAATTAAGAGCTTCAGGTCAAATTGTCTTACCGGTAGCATCCTCTGGTATTGCTGCAACTCTTCTTCCCAATGGTAGGACAGCACATTCGCGATTTAAAATACCAATTGTGCTTGATGATTATTCTTTATGCAGCATTGCTCATAACTCTGATGCTGCTGAACTTATTAGACGTACAAGTCTTATTATTTGGGATGAAGCGCCAATGCAACATCGCTACGCTTTTGAGTGCTTAGATAGTTCTTTAAAAGATCTAATGAAAATTGTTGATCCCCATCATTTCCATATGCCGTTTGGAGGAATAACTATTTTGCTTGGTGGTGATTTTCGACAAATACTTCCTGTGATGAAAAATGGTTCACGCGGTGATGTCGTATCTACATGCATAACTCGATCCAGATTGTGGTCTATTTGCAAAGTATTTTGTTTGAATACTAACATGAGGTTGAGAAAAGCAAATGATGGAAATGATAATGAAGCATTAATAGTTTTTGCTAAATGGGTACTTGACATTGGTGATGGCAATATACCATCAGTTGATGCAGGTACTTCACCACCTTCAGAATTTGATATTCGTATTCCTTCTGAATTTTGTGATGTCCGTGAGTCAAATTCTATTGACAATATGATTAGTACGATTTATCCAAATTTTCTTCAGAAATATCAATGTCCCAAATATTTGAGTGAAAGGGCTATTTTAACTCCTACAAACCAGACAGTTTCTTATGTGAATGACCTTATTGTAGACAAAATTCCAGCTCCAACAATTTCATATTTTAGTATCGACAATGCAGAAGAATTTGGTGGAACTGTCACTGAATTAAATATTGCTTTTCCACTTGAGTATTTGAATTCTCTGAGGATTCCGGGAATGCCTCACCATGAGCTAAAGTTGAAAGAAGGTGTTGTTGTTATGTTAATGAGGAACTTGAATCAAACAATTGGTTTATGCAATGGAACACGATTGATGGTTACTAAATGTTTGAAGTATTGTATCGAATGTGAAGTTATCTCTGGAAGATTTATTGCTACAAGACATTTCATTCCTCGCATACAATGTTCTCCAAGTGATACAAAACTTCCTTTCAAACTTCTTCGCAAACAAATGCCAATTCAAATTTGTTATGCTATGACAATCAGCAAGTCTCAAGGGCAATCTCTTGAAATGGCTGGTTTGTATTTACCTCACTCTGTTTTTACTCATGGGCAGTTCTACGTTGCTATTAGTCGTGTCACATTGCCTCAAGGTTTGAAAATTTTCATAGATGATGAAACCGGTGGTAGCACAAACATCACAAAAAATGTTGTCTACAAAGAAGTGTTCTACAATGTCCTTGCTGTTTAGTTTGCTTAGTTATCTCTTTTGATAATGGAATGTGTTTTTCATTTAAGATCTTCCATTTTTTTGTTTTAAAAATTCCATTCCATTGTAATGTTTGTTTCATTAATTAGTTTACTTTGTTCGTAAAGTTTAACTCAAGCATTAAACCAAATGTAGGAATAATTTAATTAGACATGGAATCATAATAAAATTGACATCATATAATCATAATTCAACCGAGGTCATTGTAACAGAGAATTCAAAATAAACATAAGCAAGATGCACCACACTAAGTGATCCTGGTAACATGGAAAGTAAGAACATCACGATATAAGAATTGCAAAACATTTCCTTCGTCAAAGTGATGTTTCCTGGTAAAGTCATCCCATCCTTTTCCAAATCTACAACTTCGCCCTCTCCTTTGTACTTCAACAGTGGTCTCAACGCCATCAAAGATTAATGTTACAATTGTGCCAGCCATCCAGTTTTGAAAAATCTCAAACAAATATGTTGGACAATACTGCAGCAAAAGTAAATTGTAAAACACTTAACTGCCAAATGTTTCAGAATACGTAATTGCTGGAATTCTTACCACTCCATGACCTCTTTGTTCAACATGAGATGCTTTCAGAGTAATGGAAAATTGTAGGTTTTCCTCTGGTGCAATCTGCTCTACTTCTTCTTCAACGAATTCGACAGGAAAATTAATAATGCAAAAGATCAATGGTAGCTTTGTATTGAAATTTAAGATTGTGTTAAAAAAAGAACGGATATAGTGTTCAACACAAAAAATCTTAGATTCCTGCAATATCTGCTGCCATTTCGTCATCATTAGTTCTTTCCAAATCCCTAACAATGTCGCTTATAAATTCACCAGTTATTTCTTTCAACAGATCAACTCCAGTTGAATCGAACATTGTAACATTGAAAGAGGGTTTTCCATTGTAATGAAAGATCATTACACATTCTGAGTAAATCTCATACTTTTGCAGAAGCTCATTCAATCCTTTAATACAACTCTTAGACTTACTCAGTCTTGCTTTAAACAGGTTTCCATCAGAGATATGCAAATCAACTTTATTTGTAAATTGGTCCTTAAATCTTGAAGCAAACAAAAAAGGGATTTCCTATACAAGTATCAACTTATATTGGTCATAACTTAAACATAAATTAAGATTCAACCAACCAAAAAGAGAGTAATTACCATTTCTCCAGTTGCTAAACAACTTTCTTTGATTATTTTGAACCACTTGAATCGTTGAAAGAAGAGTTCACTATCTGCTACACTAGAAAAAAAGTAAGAAAACGAGACACTAACAGAAATACAAACACACATACAATAACAGACAAACAGCAAATAAACAATTCATGTCAAAACAAATATTTCATACCATGGTGAATGGACCATTGTAATAGAAGTTGCTTATGAATTACAGCAACTTGGAAGCACCACGGGTCCTCAGCTTCTAAAAGTATACACAGATCACCTTCACGCAGTTGTGCAGTAGTAATAAATTCATACCACCCATTGTCAAACAGAACATTTTCATCTTGAAAAGTTAATCCAATTGTCCAGGTAAAATTTGTAAATCCAAGTTTCAACAACTTCAAATCTTCAGTTATATTAAACTTCTGAACATCACTTAGAGATATTACCTACATAAAGAACCCCCTTTTTAGAAATGTTTATGAATTCATTTCAAAGTACAAAGACATTGATAAGTTGATGTACCTTATAATTCTTGGCAGGAATAAAATGTTCCTTCTCTATTAGAATATGTAAAACTCCTGGACAATTCAATTCTGCACTGAAATTCAGAGTTGATGCCATTCTTTCCATCCAAACATCTCTAGCATTGACACTACTGTTTACCAGTGAACTATCCACATATTTCTCAGGATCATTGAATCCACATAGATGACGTCCAAATGGGTAAGCAATTTCTACCGTACACTCATTTTAAATTTCCAATTTAAAATTAGCACCACCATAATAAGTTAGGACCACCATGTGATACTGTTTCAAGCTGTAGAACTCTATCAACTTTTCCAAACCAGAAATATGACGACTATTTTTCTCATACTTACCATACCAAATTTCTCCTGTAGGAACTTCGAAGAATAATCTTTGTGGCAAAGTTTCACCATACTCTGAAACAAAGTTTAACGACAGCTTCTGTATCAAAAATGAACAGACTATTAATATGTTGAGTATATCATTGAAATAATACAGATACAATACGTACTGTTGATCCTACCAATCTTCCTTTCGTATGGAGCTGTCCAAAATCTTTGCATAAGAAACTGATTTCCCAGCTTTCCGTAGCCATGTTAATATACAGCAACTGCAATAAAACCAGAAAATATGAACAAAACACTCTTGAGTCAACTTAGCATCCAATAAGAGTAAAAAGTACCTCAGTTTAGAAGAGATGGAACTCCTTCACAATCCAATAATGTAGCTTTAATGAGAATATGAGAGATTTAACTAAGATGATATTATTTATGGTAATTTTTTTAATTAATGCTGTAGTAGGCGTTTTGAAGGAGTATTGATGTTCTAGGGCGGTAGTAGTCATAATGACCGCAAAAGTCAAACAGTTAGCTGATCCCCCAACTGCAAAAAGGAAATATATAAAATTGTACCGTAAATTCTTAATTCAATTTGTCAGCTTCTATATTTCTACACGAAATATTGTTACAAAAAATTATCTCGATATTTCAGCAAATTGGTTTAAATATTATAGAATCGTACTAAATTATTAATTAACGAATGTACAAAAAATGAAATATATTATAAAAGAATTTATAGACGAAATATTGTTACATAAATTTATCTCGATATTTCAGCAAATTGGTTTAAATATTATACAATCGTACTAAATTATTAATTAACGAATGTACCAAAATTGAAATATATTATAAAAGAATTTCTGCTATGACACATAACATAAATTAAATTTATTGAAATATATGAGAAAAATTAGATATTTTCTAATATAAAATTTATTAAAAGTTCTAAGAACTTATCTACAGAAAGAGTACATAATTTTATTTTCTTATTTTTACAAGGCCAATCGAACTTTTGCTAGATTGGAACTATTTGATTAACAAACTCAAATCTGCTATCAAAATTCATTCATTTCAAAATTCGGGCCTTAATCGGGCCTTAATTGGTAACAAATTTGTTATGCAAATACAGTCATTTCAATAGATATCATAATATACAAACTGTAATAACATTTGAGAATAGACACTTCTAGAAAAGATAAACACATTAATTCGAATTACGTTAATAACCCAAGAAGAATACAATAACGTCTCAATTTTTAAATGTTGTTTTTAAAATATTCAAGAAATTTACGAAAATTGGATTAACAAGGTTTACTACGAGAGAACTATTTATGCTTCCAATTAATACGTCATTTCAGGAACATAAAATTGTTATAACGCAAAGACAAAAATCATATCTATTATTCATCAAATTCGCACAAATGCGAATTTGCCTATGGATAAAATTATACATAATATAAAATTCAATCACTATGTACAAGTGTTACGAATTTGATAAGTATTTCTAATATGTACTTATGACTGATTTTAAAGAAATTTCCCTTATATATATATATATGGTCTATTATGTATAAAATTTCAATTAAAAATGAAATAATTTAGAATTACGCGAATCACCCTTTTGTACATGTGGAACAAAGTTGTTAATAATTTGTGATTTTTATACTTAAGTGTCTTTAAAATAGGCAATCATATATTTTTAGATCAAACTATCTACTGAAGGTAAAAATACTTTCACTTAGGAAAATTTGCTATCTATATAATTATAAGTAATATAAAATTCATTAACCATGTATCAATGTTACAATTTTGAGAAGTAATTGTCATCTTCACTTATGACTGACTTTAAAGAAATTTGGCTGATACGAATATGGTATGTGGTAAATAATATGAATTTGAAATGAATTGATTTAGAATTACGCAAATGACCCTTCTGTACATGTGTAACAAATTTGATACTTAATACGCTTCTATATTTCTACACGAAATATCGTTACAAAAATTTATCTAAATATTTCAGCAAATTGTTTTAAATATTATAGATTCGTACTAAATTATGAATTAACGAATGTACAAAAATTGAAATATATTATAAAAGAATTTAGGCTATGACACATAACATAAATTAAATTTATTGAAATATATGAGAAAACTTTGATATTATCTAATATAAAATTTACTAAAACTTCTAAAAACTTAACTACGGAAAGAGTACATAATTTTATTTTCTTATTTTTACAAGGCCAATCGAACTTTTGCTAGATTGGAACTATTTGATTAACATACTCAAATCTGCTTTCAAAATTCATTCATTTCAAAAATCGGGGCTTAATTGGTGGTCTTTGCAAGATAGGCAAAGTGATTGCACAATTTGTACCGATTTATGGCAAATTTACTGTCAGTTTTTAAACAATCAGCCGTTTTCAATAACAAACTTCTTCATGGATTGAGCATAGCATCTGTAACAATACGTAACAAATTTGTTATGCAAATACAGTCATTTCAATAGATATCATAATATACAAATTGTAATAATTGAGAATAGACACTTCTAGAAGAGATAAAGACATTAATTCGAATTACGTTAATAACCCAATAAGATTACAATAACTTCTCAATTTTTAAATGTCGTTTTTAAAATATTCAAGAAATTTACCAAAATTGGATTAACAAGGTTTACTACTAGAGAACCATTTATGTTTCCAATTAATACGTCTTTTCAGGAACATAAAATTGTTATAACGCAAAAACAAAAATCATATCTATTGTTCATCAAATTCGCACAAATGCAAATTTGCCTATGGATAAAAACATAAATAATATAAAATTCAATCACTATGTACAAGTGTCACGAATTTGATAATTATTTCTAATATGTACTTATGACTGATTTTAAAGAAATTTTCCTTATATAAATATGGTCTATTATATATAAAAATTGATTTAAAAATGAAACGATTTCGAATTACGCGAATCACCCTTTTGTACATGTGGAACAAAGTTGTTAATAATTTGTGATTTTTATACTTAAGTGTCTTTTAAATAGGCAATCATATTTTTCTAGATCAAATTATCTACTGAAGGTAAAAATACTTCCACTTAGGAAAATTTGCTATCAATATAATTATAAATAATATAAAAATCATTAGCCATGTATCAATGTTACAATTTTGATAAGTATTTGTCATATTCACTTATAACTGACTTTAAAGAAATTTGGCTTATACGAATATGGTATGTGGTAAATAATATGAATTAGAAATGAATTGATTTAGAATTACGCAAATGACCCTTATGTACATGTATAACAAATTTGATACTTATTAAGCTTCTATATTTCTGCACGAAATATTGTTACAAAAATTTATCTAAATATTTCAGCAAAATGTTTTAAATATTATAGATTCGTACTAAATTATGAATTAACGAATGTACAGAAATTGAAATATATTATAAAAGAATTTAGGCTATGACACATAACATAAATTAAATTTATTGAAATATATGAAAAAAGTTAGATATTATTTAATATAAAATTTACTAAAACTTCTAAAAACTTAACTACGGAAAGAGTACATAATTTTATTTTCTTATTTTTACAAGGCCAATCGAACTTTTGCTAGATTGGAACTATTTGATTAACATACTCAAATCTGCTTTCAAAATTCATTCATTTCAAAAATCGGGGCTTAATTGGTAGTCTTTGCAAGATTAGGCAAAGTGGTTGCACAATTTTTACCGATCTATGGCCAATTTAATGTCAGTTTTTAAACAATCAGCCGTTTTCAATAACAACCTTCTTCATGGATTGAGCATAGCATCTGTAACAATACGTAAAAAATTTGTTATGCAAATACAATCATTTCAATAGATATCATAATATACAAACTGTAATAATTGAGAATAGACAGTTCTAGAAGATATAAAGAAATTAATTCAAATTACGTTAATAACCCAAGAAGATTACAATAACGTCTCAATTTTTAAATTTTGTTTTTATAATATTCAAGAAATTTACAGAAACTGGATTATGAGGGTTTACTACGAGACAACCATTTATGGTTCCAATTAATACGTCATTTCATGAACATAAAATTGTTATAACGCAAAAACAAATATCATATCTATTGTTCATCAAATTCGCACAAATGCAAATTTGCCTATGGATAAAATTATACATAATATAAAATTCAATCACTATGTACAAGTGTTATGAATTTGATAAGTATTTCTAATATGTACTTACGACTGATTTTAAAGAAATTTTCCTTATATAAATATGGTCTATTATATATAAAATTTGATTTAAAAATGAAACAATTTCGAATTACGCGAATCACCCTTTTGTACATGTGGAACAAAATTGTTAAGAATTTGTGATTTTTAAACTTAAGTGTCTTTAAATTAGGCAATCATATTTTTTTAGATCAAATTATCTACTGATTTACTCATCAATCACCCTTCTGTACTTGTGTAACATTTGATACTTATTTTTATTTTTTTTGATTACTATCATTAAAATATGGCATCATATTTTGTTTACAACAAATTATATACGAAAACTAAGAATAATTTAACTTTGTTTAGAAAATCTGTACAAATCAATTTACTCTGGAATATAATTTTCGCTTTTAATGTAACTTGCATTTTAGGTCATAATGTAATTTTGTAGATGTAACAGGTGTATAAACCCTATTGTTTCTTACACGTGGTCCTGTAGACATCGTAACTATTTTCAACTATTTTCCTGTAATAGACGACTACCCTACTTTTCAAGTATTTTCGAACTGATACTGCAGTACTGAAGAAAGCACTGTTACAAACACTTGGTTACTGTCAGTCATCCTTCATTTAATATTTCTGAACACAACCACTTTGGGATAAATACACGCATGACAGTGTACAGAAATGGCCTAACATCTTTCACTCTTTTAGCTATTCTCAGTGACACATGTAAGCCTTTTCCAGACATTGCACAGTACAATACTAGAGTAGGAGTAGTAATATTCACTGACAGAAAAACATTTTCACAAGCAACATCTCATTTAATAATATAGTACAACCCATTTAAATATTGCTCATTCTCCATGTTGACATATTGGATGCACTACATGCACAATTGCACATGAAAATATCAAACTATCTGTTGAAAATATAATTTCCCAGTCAGATATAAATTGACATCAATTACATAGATGTTCCTAGAATTTCTTGGAATTTCAATGTAACATATATCAGTAAATGCATCAACCAATTACATATGAAAACAATATATTATGAACAGTTATTTACACGGTTGCTATTTACTTGAAAAGAAAATGACTTGGTTCTAGATCTACTCTATATTCTATTAAAATATATCAACATATCAACTAAAGACCAGAAACAACAATGGAGTATCAACAGTTATGCGAGCTCGAAGTGCAACCTCGAAACAACTGGAAAATCAAGATAAGAGTAGCACGAAAATGGACTGATTTCAAAGCACAGACTAAAGAAACCAATGGTATACATCTGGTGTTCATCGATGAGGGTGTAAGTTCAAGAACTTAGCTATTTTCAAGGATTTCATTTAACATATACTGTATTCTTTTGGTTTTAAGTTTCCAGTAGGTGCAGCCTAACAACAAAATTACTTCCCTTTTTTCTAAATAGCACCACCGTATGCATGCTTGGATTCTAAAGGCTTTTGTACATCATTTGGATGAAGCTTTTGTGTGTGGCAAAGTGTACTTCGTTGAGAACTTTTTTGTTACTCCGTTCACAGATAAGTACAAATGTTTTGAAGCTGATAAACATATTATCCTCACAAATATGACTAATGTAACACAAATTGCTGCGAGTTATTCTACTATCCCTGAGAATGTGTTTGAATTTACTAATCTAAGACATTTCAATGGAGCTATAGAGCAAGATAATCATTTGCTAGGTAATTACAATTGTTATAGTCTCTTCTGAAATTTTGAAGATCAAAATCACTTATTCTAATTATTATACGAAAATGTAGATATTGTTGGAATTATTGATGATGTGAAAACATTGCAAGTTGTGAAAAACAAATTGAGTGAAGACCATTGCTTTATCGAGTTTTCTGTAACAGACCTAATGTAAGTTTTTTCTTTGTCCTGGAAATGTACTACAATGCTACTGAACTTTGAAATTCTTAATCAACCAATTTCAATTAACTTCATTATTGATATAGTCACACTGTTCCGATCTACTTTTTGGATGATGTTGCTAAAGCTTTCAAGATTCAGTTTAATGAAGCTGATGAGAGGCCTGTTATCATTACTGTTTCCAGTTGCAAGATGCTCCGTAACAATTTCAATGGTAAAACTTGGCTCAGAGATGTAGTACCAACAATATTCGATTTAAATGCCAATTGTTGCAGGGTTGATAACCTCAGAAGAAGGTAACCAATCTTAAATACTTGCTATTGCTGTCGACTAGTCTTTTCATCTAACTTAAACTTATGCTTAACAGGTTCAGAAAGATTCATGAAATTTGATGCAAGATTCACCAGCAAATGCATAAGCATTGGAAACAAAAGCGTTGCTATAAAGGAACTGTCGTCCATTCCATTCAATATGTAATTCACCGTGACCAATTCCACTAATCTCTATTTATGTATTTTTAACTTTCGTTTTGTTCGAACTTGGAAAAAAATCTGTTCCATGTAAAATTTGAAGACTGCGAATTGTGCCATTGTTTGCACACTATTAGTATAACAAGCGTTTTAGTAATTGTTCAAATTTAATTAACTATTTTATCCTTCTCAAAACATGTAAACAAAATATATCAAACATTTTACTAATTAAGATAAATACGAGTGAACAACTATAAATATGAATTTACGAAATCCACAATTCATTTCGATGTAATTTAAATATATCAACATTTTGCACCAAATGACTTGCAACATGCATTAGAAGGAAGATACACATCTCAAATCTATTTAAACATTCATTTCAATTCCCCATTCCATTTTTCTAAATTCCTAACTGAAAGTTGTGGATGTTCATATATACTCAGGCTCATGAACCAATGAACCAATAAAAAATTTCTCTCCCCCTAGAGCCTACTCATATGAGCTACCTACAAAAGAGTGCAATGCAGGACAGTAAGACATCAAGTTGATAGAAATCAAACATTAAATGAAATCTCAACTACAACAATCTTAGTAACACTTCCACTATCTTCAACATTGGAGTAGCTTCTAATTATCAAACCCAAGACGTAACACACACATGTACATATATAACATTTAGATATATACATTTTCAATTTATAACAAATACGTACAATACCATTGAATAGTATGTATCTATTCCATTTATAACATAACTTACATTGATATGTGTTCGTTTGTGGAATGTCATAACCCATCCAACAAGTCTCAATATCTCTCTCCATATATTTCATTGGTCTGCTTACACTTCATTGTTAGAACGAAATGTCTTTCAACATTTACACTCCATTAACAAAACTAAATGGTTCAAAAATCAAATGGAATATTAGGGTTCGGACTCAAGCTGCATGGAAAGGCATAACCTGCAAAACAAAAGAGTTTCGCGGCATAAATATGATTTTGATTGATGATTCCGTAAGCTATATTTATTTTATTTGGTTGAATTGTTTGCAACATGTTTTACTTTGTTTCACTAACTATAAAAATTTCCATTATACAGAGGTTCCGGATCCATGCTTTTGTTAGTGCAAGATTTGTACACATATTTGAGAAAGATCTTCAAGAAGGTGAGATCTACACCATCTCAAATTTCATTGTTCAAGAATACACTGGTGCAGAATTTCATCGATGTGTCAGATTTGAGAAGCACATATACTTTGCCGACTATACAAAAGTTACAAAGAGTACAGAACCAGGATTAACTATACCTGCATACTCTTTTGATTTCTTTGATCTTGGTGATTTAAAAAAACTGGAATTTGACAAACGATTTCTTTGTGGTAAGTTTTGTGTTTGTTATCACTTGAAGTAGTCAACACGTTATCATTTAAATTTACCTAACAACAATTTTCCAAATGTAGATTTTGCTGGAATTGTTAAGGATGACACAGACCCTAGAATCTATAGCAATGACAATCAAGAGACAAAGAAACAGAAGAACTTTACAATAATAGATGGAAGGTTTACATATCATTCAGTTAAAATGTTTATCTCAATTTTACAAAAAATTAACCATTCTTATAAGTGCAATTTGACATTTTCAGTTGTGCAGTCAAGGTCACTTTCTTTGATGACTTTGCTCAACACGTTGAAGACTCTTTCAAGAAAGAAGTAAATCACCCAATCGCTATTGTAATCTCAAGTGCAAAAATCGGAAGATTTCAAGGTACATGATCTTAATGAACATGTATAATATCGATTATTTATATTACAGTTTCTTTTCTTGAAACTTATACGTAACATTCATATATATATATACAGGTGAGCTGACATTAACTAACTATCCTGCTACAAGAATATTCTTGAACTGTAATTATAAATTCCTCCAAGATCTCAGGATAAGGTAATACAAGTATCTTCAAACAAATTAAATACATACTGCCATACAAATGAAAACGACTTATATCATAAATTCCACATTCTTCATTTAGTGCTAAAGACAGTAGATTCTACAAAGATGTAGTACAAAAAAAAGATGAGAAGCCTGAAAAAATGACGGTTAAGGATATTAAACAACTCACCGATGAATACATTGCGGTAAAATGTTACTTTTTTCCTTCTTTTAATTAACAATATCATGCACTATACAACACTGTATATTAATATAAGCATAACACATCATGGCATAGAAACAAGTTGTTTGTGAAGTTACTGTCAAAAAATTGTGGAGATCTGCATTGGTATGACTGCATTTGCCCTAAATGCAACATTCTTTTGATAAATGAAAACGCTCGCTTCAAATGTGAGAAATGTCACAAACACTATCCATGGCCTCCAAAAAGGTATAATCTTTACATGTACTTCTAACCTTCCAAAGTTTGTGCTCTAAGATATGAACATAAACTTTTGATTCATATATGATTTTCTAGGTTCCGAGTTTGTCTTTTTGGTTGTGATTCCATTGGAGGATTACCAGTAATTCTGGGAGATCGTGAAGTAAGCAAGCTTACTGGAAAGACAGTTTTTGATTTCACACTAGATCTGGCTGAGGTTATTATATACTTTTCATTACATGCATTTTCTCTTAACTAAAAGTAATCATATTGACACATGCACTGATCTAACCTAGAGAGAGGAAGAAAAGTTCCCAGAAGTAATTAAAGATTTCCGCAACAAACAGTACAACATTACTTTGAAGATATCTGCAGAAAATGTCAAAAAACAATCTGATGTGTATGAAGCAAGTGACATTTGTATTGGAGGATAAGAAACAATGCCAACGGAAACAAGTCACAGAATTCAATCAATGTCCGCTGAAGATGATAACACAGCCATTGTAAGTTTCAACAGGAATGTGATTGTAAAAACCACAAATCTTATACAAGCACTAACAAACAATACTTTTATTTGATTACAGCAAAGTGAGATTACAAACACACAATCAATCATTCAGACTACATCACTAGAAACACCAAATACTGAAAAGGTTGGAAAAAAAACAAGGTTCGCAAGAGCCCAGAGGCTGAAGCTCAAATTGGTGATGACATATGTATATCAAGTTTCAAGACTAGCAAAGTGAACAAGGTTGGTACACATCTAACAGCTTCAAAATTCTTCAATATTGAGAAAACTATTCTTAGATCTCACGTAATCAACAGATTAAGGTGGCTAACAAGAAAATTGCCAAGAAAAAAACACCACCTACAGGAAAGTCTTCAACAAAAGAATGCTAGAAAAATAAATCGACAGTACAAAGTGGCGTTGATGAAGATCATATATCACTAAACAAGTTTCAAAAGAAGTTGAAGGTGAAGATAACACAAAATTTGAATATATGAATCACTTAAATTTTTCAAACTTTCATGTCTTTTTTAACCAATGCTATAAATTCAATTGTCAACAGGCTAAAGAAGTGATGCAATCGGAGGAATGAAACCAATGGAGATTCAATGGAAATCTTTTGCATGGATATTTGCACAACAATATTATGACTCAATTTTTCCTTGTTCTATAAGTATGTTTTTGCAAGTAATCGCTATTATTATACATTTACTACTAAATGAATGTACTTTGGGTACATCATGCAGAATTTTTGATTCCTTACGTATTGCACTGTTCACATGAAATATATTATATCAGCACCTTAAATAATTGAACAGTTAATGTAACCAGTTTGGTTACACAAACATGCTTACAATTTTATACATTAAAATTTGGTACACAGCAACTACATAAAATATCTTCATGTAATAATGATCTAATCAAATCAACTGACCTCAGCTCAAAGGTCTTTATAATGAGGAAGGACACCTAACCTTCAGTTGCTCTCAAGTTTCTTATCTCACATTAAGCTACCAAATACTTTTACATGAACTGAAACCTCCTTCAACAACCAATCATGCCTAGAAGAAATGAGTAAAAGCAGCTTCCATAATCTAGCAGATCTCTGTCCAAGAAGCTACAACTGGCATATAAAAATCAGAATTATCAGATGTTAGAGAGGTATTTCATCGAAAGGGGATGGTTTTAAAGGATTAAATTTTCTAATGTTAGATGATAAGGTATCAGACTTTTTACTTTCTTTCATAATGTTATGAGAACTACTTTAATTTTATTTCAGTTCCTGGTAGATTATCATCTTCCATATGTTGTATATTAATTATCACAAAAATCATAAATCCGAACTAACAGGATTGTAGAATGCACTCCTTTGTTCTGGTAAATATCATTCATATGCATGAGGACAAACTCCTTGAAGGCAATGTTTGTTCAATTAAAAATTTCTCGGTCAAAGATTACAAAGCAGAAGACAAATTCAGGTGTATCAATAGTGAAACACAAATCATTTTCACAACATAAACTCAAGTGAAATATTTTCATGAAGATGATGTTTTGATTGCGAAGAACATGTTTGATTTCCATGATCTTAGTGATTTGTTGGAAATCGCAAATGAGAATGTATATCTAACAGGTCAGTTCTTCCTTAGGTACTCTTCTTAGTACAGTGAATACATATCATGCTATTAGAACTTATGCTTTGTTAACTTTACTCTCCAATGTGTAGATGTGATTGGTGTAATCGAAAAGGATCTACCATTAACAAATCTGGTTAATAAATTTGGTCAGGAACAAACACAAATCAAATTTACTATAGTTGATGGAAGGTAAACTTTGAAAAACAGTTAGAAAAACTTCTCAAAGGAAAACCATAATGATCTTCTAACATCAAGCTTATTAACAATAATATACAGAACATCATCAAATGTCACCTTCTAGGATTCACTTGCTGAGGAATTTGAGGCTACTTTAAAGACTGCAACAGTTTACCCCATTATCATTATTATATCAAGTGCTAAAATAACCTCTTGACAAGGAACCAATCATTCTACTGCACAAGTTGAGATCTCAAATGTTATTGCAACAAAATTCTACATGAATTATGAATACCACGATGTGATAAACCTCAGAAAGATGTAAGATAGATCTTTTATACTAGATGCCTTTACATCATATTCGTCTTTGTAAATTTATTTCATAACATTAACACTTGCAAGTTACGTAAACCAATGTTTGCAAAATACGACTTCACCACACAAGGTCCGGAAACATTTGAAAAAATGTCAATTGCTGAAATCAGAAATCTCAGTAGCAATTACATTGAGGTACTTTACAATTTTTGGTATTTCATTTCGAATCTTACATAGTCATGTGTATGTTCATAATTCAAACATATCTGTAGATGGAGGTCATATGCAATATTAAGGTGACTTCGGTATTGGATTCAATGTACTGGAATTTCTATCAATGTTCTTCATGTTACAAAATCATTGAACCAGTCAAAGGGCTTTTCAAATGTTACATGTGCTCTAATAGAAATGTACCACATCCATACAAAAAGTAAGCAAATATCACAAGAAAATCTATGTTCCAACCTTGCTTAACTATCTTACAAAAATTCATAAACAACGTTTAATGTCATTCAGCTGGCGCTTTAGTGTTGAAGCGGAAGACAACACAGGAAGGATTGAAATTATACTCATGGACAGAGAAGCGCGTACGGTCCTTGGAATATATGCTCCATTTCATAATGAAGAGGTAATATGTTCTACCAAAATATTACAATTTGTTGATTGGTATTTGAGGACAATCAACTCTTACCATTTACATTGATACTGAAGGATGAGCAGCAAATTCCTTCAATTGTCAAAAGCTTGGAAAACAAATACTACACTGTCAAACTCCGAATTCAGAGATCAAACGTGGAACAGAAGTCATTTACATATGAAGCAAGTGGGATATTCGAAAACAGAGTTGGTGTTAACAACACATTCCAAACTGAAATAGAAACAAGCAAACACTCATTAACGCAGGTAAGATTTATACTGATTGAAATGATTTGTGTACCAAAAATATCCCACTAACTCATACAATACAAGATATTTTAACATCGCATTTCTCTGTCAAATGACTTCAGACTCAGCATACCACTTGGATGACTTCTCCCAGCTAAACTTTGAGACTCCAGATGTTGACATGAAAAAAACCAGGAAGAGGATTACGGGGAAAAACAAGTAATTCAACTTCCTATAGCTCAGCAGGTTTGTTTTTGTGTCAACGAAAGTATAGTTTGGATTTTATCTTTGAATCAGGTTTGTTGGGTGCAAAGCCGAGTGGTTTTCCCATTGAGCAAAATCACAAACTAGATCTTGCCAACGGAGACTTTCTTCCAGATCCCGAGTCCTACTGACGGCTGGTCGATCGCTTAATCTATCTTACGGTCACAAGGCCGGATTTACCCTATTCGGTCCACATTCTTTCTCAGTTTATGCAGGCGCCCCGCCATGAACATTAGGGAGGGGATTTGCGTGTAGTTCGTTATTTAAAAGGCACACCAGGTCTGGGCATTTTGCTGCGTGTAGATAGTGAGCTAACCTTACAGGGTTGGTGTGATTCCGATTGGGCGGCTTGTCCACTTACTCGTCGTTCATTGACAGGTTGGTTGGTATTTCTTGGTAACTCTCCTATTTCTTCGAAAACAAAGAAGCAACATACCGTGTCCCGGTCTTCTGCGGAGGCTGAATATAGATCTATGTCTGCTATCACGTGTGAGTTGAAGTGGCTTAAAGGTTTGCTGTCGAGTTTAGGAGTCCAACACCCTAAGGCGATATCAAGTTGTTTTTTGATAGTGAGTCTGCGTTACATATTGCAAAGAATCCTATTTTTCACGAATGCACGAAGCACATAGAGGTTGATTGTCACTTCATTCGTGATGCGATTACTGATGGTTTTCTATCTCCGTCACATGTATCAACATCTTCACAATTGGCAGATATTTTTACTAAGGCTCTCGGGAAGTCTCGTTTTTATTTCCTTCTTCCAAGTTGGACATTTTTGAACCCCATGCTCCAACTTGAGGGGGGGTATTATGGATGTATTCAACTATGTTAGGTAGCCACCATGTTAGGTAGCCACATTTGATGAATCAATAATGGAGGCTAGTCAAATATAGACTACAATGATGTAAGCCATGACGTATTGGTTGGTGAAATGAAGCCTATAAATAGGCTTGCATATTTCATTTGTTAGACATTCAATCATTCAGTAAACAATGTTTAGAATCAAATATTTGTGTAATTCTTCACACACCAATAAATGAAATCCAGAACTTTGAAAATCCTTCAAAACAACATTTGGCTATCCAAGTGAAATCCAGAACTTTGAAAATCCTTCAAAACAATAGCCGGCTATCCAAGTTTACAAATATATCAGATTTTGAAGCTGACGGAAAGTCCGAACAGATAAACTTTACCAAGACGTCCAAATTACCCAAAACACTTCTTGTCATCCCAAGCTACAAAACAAATATAAAACAACTCAATTTTTTAAGATTTCAGGAATCATCAAATCATTCAATACAACAATCAAATTTTCCAAACTATAGGGTAACAGTTTGAAAGGACACAATTTGAAAATAAAAAAGAAGAATCCACATCAAGCTGTAGTCCATATAAAATACCCACACACATATCATATGTTTATTTGTAACCCATAGCCAATAGTCACAAGAATAACAACCAAGCCTGACAAGAAAGCTAAGAGCTTAACCAGGTTCCAACAATACAATTTAGTGTAGGCAACTACAATTAACAGAACAAAAGCCCCCAAGATGCTATAAATTCAAGAAAACACATATATACAATAAGCTAGGCACAGGTCAAGCCAACAAGAAAATGGTAGCTCATGAATAACTACTCATACCAAAAAATTATAAAAGAAACATACACAACAACTAATCATTGTACTTGTGAAAGTGATTAGTTTTAAGTAAGATTCTCTAATCAAGATTAAAGTTGAGAACTTGGGTTTTTTCCTAAACATCAAAAAGATTAAAGACAAACCTTTTACTTGGAATAATTCAATATAGTGTGTAAGGCAGCAACTATGGGGATACAATCATTGTATATTTGTTGTAGAATTGGATATTTATATCTGATGGGGTTTTGAGAGATGTGTGTGTGTTTATATGTACACACAAAATGGGTATTATATCAAAGTGCCCACCATTCTCATCAAAAATTATCAAGTGACTATCCGATCTCCACGGGGACTTATTTAAGCCACTATAATCACTACATATATCACTCTGTTAAATCCTGAAAAAATATTAATGGAAAAGTTAACAAACAGATGATGTGTTTGCTACAATCTTTTTATATTTCTTTTTAATCTTCGGCTCTAGTTCTTTTTTATAGTCCATATGGCTTGCACATCATCTGCTGATTAGGATTTCGTTAACTTTTCTGTTAATTATTTTTCAAAATTTAACAGAGTGATATGTATAATGATAATAGTGGCTAAAATGAGTTCCCATAGAGATCGGGTAGTAACTTGATAGCTTTTGGCAAGATTTGTGGGCACTTTGATATAAAACCCCACACAAAAGGGCTTACGATTGATTGTAGATACTACCAAGATTGTAAAAGTTTACAAGAAATGTTTGTTTTTGAAAAGATAGACAGACAGAGAGAGACTTTAAGAAGGGCTAAATTACATAAGGTACCCATAACATAAGAGAGCTGATATGTGCACACTCATCACTTACACTTATAGGTGCACACCCATTATAGTTAAAGAGACTAAAATACCATTAACTTGCATTTCCTATTAATAGAAGCATATTTTACACATTGAGAAATAAAAAATAATCACCAATGAATAATGATATATGAATATAAAATTATTAAACATTTTTTATGCTTTTTTTTGAAAGTACATATGTACTTTTCATACTTTATTTTTTTTGTTATGCTAATATGATTTTTGAATATTGAAATTATATATTTATTTTGGCAACAATCGTTCAACAAGTACAAACATACCAATCACCAAAAATTACTATTATTTTATTATTACCATTCAATAAAATAATAATTTATTATTGAAAATACATCATGTGCAAAATAGCTACCATTTTATAGTCCAATTACTATAAATTATTATTTATTATTTTCTCAAACCCGCAATAATAGTCATATTTGATTTTCAGTGGTCAATTTGACCCATCTTTAATTAAAATATATTTTTTATTGTAATTTTAGAAAATTCATTATATTGTAGAATGGGTTAAATATAATTTCTTATAATAATACCAATTTTTATAATTTATGTATGATTCATGAAAAAGACATATATTTGAATATATCACATATTCTTAAATTAAAAATTAAGACATATGTTTCAAAAGAAAAATAAGATGTAAAACTAAAACTAAATTTCACTATAAAAAATTTATTCACTTGTTCAACTAATTTATTATAAAATTATAATTGAACTAGTAATTAAACGAAAATGTAAATTGAGGGTATTTGGTCATATTGCTAATACAGGTGTGCACGTATAAGTGTGGGGTGTGCACATATCACCTCCCTAACATAATACTAGAGTGGCTATAAAATTACAGCGACTATAAAATCGAACCCTTTGAGAAATTGGTATCAGAGCAATTAATTGGAAAAGGGAAAGAAATTACTCATTAAAAGTTGTTAAAGGATGAATTAGTAATGTTAAAAGCATGAATAGTAAAAAGATGAAATATGAAAATGCTGAAAGTGAAAGAAATGATGAAAAGCATTAAAAACATGAATAGTAAAATGATTTTTCTAATGTACACTTAGTCACTTACCTTCCCGTTATTTTTATAATTTTGATTGATTCCTATTTATTAATGATAATGGGCTCCCTATATGCATAAAAAATTTCACTAATAAAAAAAAAATCACCTCATAAAAGTGTCAAGTGATTAATGTGTGCTTTTGACACACTACAAAGAACATTAGTACAAACTTGAAAAGTTGGATGTAATGTGAATAGTAATATAAGAAATGATGTAGTTAGTGGAAAAAATTAGTGGAATGAATAATAAAAAATTTGTAATAAAGTTTATATATATATATATAAGATGATAGAAAGTAATGACAATGATATTACTCAATAAATAGAATGCTTACTAGCATAATGGAAACGATAATTAAAATATTAATTTTTATAATAATTGGAATATTAATTAAAATACTAAAATGATGTGTCATAAGAGACAAAACAACGTGTGTACAAATATAAGTAAAATAAAAATTAAGATGCCTATAAATACAAAGGAAGTAAAAAAAGATAGATTAAATAAAACATGTGTTATTAAAAGAGAAAACATGAAAAGCAAGGTAGGATAGCCTATATCCTTTGCCCATCATTCGACCCCTCACTCACCCTCTATTATAATAGATATTCATTTATAAATTTATAAGCCTTTTATTATAAAAAAAACATGAAATTGAAAAGTTTATATACGTATAAGTAAAAGATGGATAATAATCTACAAAGAATTCAAATGATAGCAGATAAATTTGTTACTTATAATAAAGATATCAAAAGCTGTAGAATTAAGGTTTGCAGGCTATTTTGCGTGAGTCCATGGGTTTACGCAAGCGCACCCGAAGGGTAGCGGTTGCGGGTTCCATGTTATAAAAAAAAACTGTAGAATTAGTGTAGATATAATAAATTAAAGAGAAGAAACGATAAAGATACTAAGAAACATGTTAGCAAACATGTTAGCAAAAAAATACAATGGAATAAGAAATTTATGTGAAGAAAACTTCACGAAGCAAGAAAATATACAGAGATAAAAGAATATACAATATTTTTAAGAAATATGTTATTAGTAAAAGAAAATGAAAATACTAATCTTTATAAAGAAATAAAAGAACTTAAAGAAGTATTAACAAAATAAAACGAGTTAATAGACTACTAGCAAAGGATGGATAATGAAACAGATATATCACAATCTTATTTTAAAGATAAAAATAGAGTAAAAAATAGTGTTAGAAGGAAATTTAATAAAATACTATGATATAAAGGATTTATTGATAGAATAAAAACTATAAACCCAAAAATAATATGTATGGAAATAAAAATGCTAACGAACAAGTAATAAAAGTAATTGAAGAAAAATACAAAAAATAAAAAAAAGGTTCAAAAAGAAACAAATACTTATTTTTATGGATAGAAACAAAAAAGTAGTAGTAGACTCAGCAGAGTCAAATTACCAAATGGATAGTGAAAAGGACCTTCACAAACCAACATTAAGTTTAAAACCAGAAACATATCAAAAAATACAAAATGAAAATGAAAAATTATTGTAAAGAGAATATTTAAAATAAAATGGTTTGAAAAAAGTAAAGAAATAAGATATATAGCAAAAAAAAAACATGAAAACATAATTGATACCTAGTGTAAATGGAAAATCAAGAATAAATCTAAATAAAGAAGATATAATAAAAAGAGAAGTAAGAAAATTATCTACTAAAGAATGAAGCAAAAACATATAGAAATATATACTTCGGATGAGTAGAATTTTCAATAAAAGGTGAAAATGCACATCTAGATGGGGTGAATAGGTGTAAATGGCTAACTATGTTCAACTAAGTCCAATTTTAATAATTACAAGAAACAGCTTACTGATTTCAATTTAAACAGATGCAAATGGTAAGCTGAAAGTAAATGGTAAGTTGAATGCACAAGCAGTAAGTAAAGTAAATAGCAGAAACAATAAGGTGCAGAAAAGTAAAGAACACAAGAAACTTTTAGCCAGGTTCGACCCCTAATCTCCTATGGTCTAGGTCCCTTACCAACTTGGAAGAGAATATATTATTGATCAATGAAATAAACCAATTACAAGATACAATAATATATCATCCTTTTAACCGAGCTATTGACAAATGGCTTGCCGAACTCCTGTTTCTGAACTTGCCCTCTAAGCTACACTTCCCAAGTATACTTCTCTAGCAACGATCACCAAACCCTAGTCCCCTAGCCAATCTCTCCAACAACTAATGAATACAAATCGAACAATACAATCAAGAATGAATACAACTCAAAACTATGAATTCTCTAAGAATAGCACGTATGTAATATATTAAGGGCTCGAGAGAATTGAAAGGATATAGCAATGAAAAACTGAGTTGTTTGTGTTCTTTGTGTGCTTGAATATTTTCTGAATTGATTCATACGAATGAACACAAGAACAAGGTTTATAAAGCTTCACAATCAACGTTCTAAAATCAATCGATCAATTTCAAACGTCTAGAAATCAATTTCTAACGTTCAATTTGTTAGAGAGATTTTGCAACGTTCTTGTGACTGTTTGACAGAGGGTTTGGAAGAAAAAGATCGATGAAAAAGCATAACCCTTCTGTATGTATAGATATAAAACGCGTATAGGAGATTTTGAAGAAAGAAATCTTTTAAAAATGGAAAACTCCTATAATTTAGGAAATTGATATAAAATCGATTTTGATAAAAGATTTGAGCTCCATAATATATTATGTACGTATTATATCATAAAGAATCCTTACAATATGTCTAATTGAGTTTCCTGAAATAAATCCAAGAAATCGAACTTGATCTTTATCTTCAGGATTCTGGATAGTTGTAAATGGCTTGCTGTTTGTGAAGTGACTGTGTGCAACTGGCTTGCCAGACTGTCTCTGTTGTAGCACCAAATGGCTTGCTGTTTGTATATTCTGATTAAACAATCAGTAGGCTATTTTTCCCTGCAAAACCAAGTTAGTACAACATAGAAATAACATGATGTTTTATATCAAACTACAAGCAATCAGCTTACCGAATGTGATCATCAAAACCATAGGAGTATCAATCTCCCCCTTTTTGATGATTACACAATATTTAGAAGATAGAGTTACTCCCCCTAAATCCCTACATATTAGAAAATTTGATATAAAACAAACTCATATCACTTAGTTACCTGCCATCAAGAATAAGATAAACAAGCATAATTAATCATAGTCAAATTGAATATCTTGACCAAACAATCAAATAAGTTCTCCTAAATTTCTCCCCTTAATCCATCAAAAAGAAACATTAGTCCAGGTCTGGAATAAGCATAGAGAAATAAAAAATTAAATCATGGTAATGGCATATAAACAGTTCAGATACAAACGGTAAGCCAACGTTACCCATTCCACGCTTGTCAGCTTGCTGACTACACAGTACACATGCCAAGCTCTCTTCGAATGGCTGAAAATCTTTCTTCAGCCAATGGCTTTGTGAAGATATCTGCTAGTTGAACTTCAGTTGAGACAAATACCAACTCAATCTTTCCTTTTGCAGCATTATCTCTCAAGAAATGATGACGAACGTCAATATGCTTCGTTCTAGAGTGATTCACAAGATTCTTTGAGATATTGATAGCGCTCGTGTTGTCACAATAGATTGGAATCTTGCCACACTTGATGTTAAAGTCCCTTAGTGTTTGAATCATCTATAAAATCTAAGAGCAACAGCTACCAGCTGCTAGATACTCTCCTTCGGCCGTGGATAAAGCAACAGAAGCTTGCTTTTTGCATTGCCATGTAATCAAACTTTGTCCAAGGAATGTACAAACACCACTTGTACTCTTTCTATCAGTTTGAGACCCTGCATAATCTGCATCACTATACCCAACAAGATCAAAAGTATTTGTGATAGGATAGAACAAACCAAGATTGATAGTACCACTTAAGTATCTAAATATTCTTTTAACCGCATTTAAGTGAGACTCTTTAGGGTTGGATTGAAACCTTGCATAAACACATACACTATACATCATATCAGGTCTTGATGCAGTTAAATATAGTAAACTTCCAATCATACCTCTATACCTTTTGACATCCACATCATTACCATTCTTGTCTGCAATCAGCTTGCTGTTTTGAGTCGTATGAGTTGTTTTCACTTTTACATCCTCATAACCAAATCTTTTGAGCAGATTCTTTGTGTACCTGGATTGATGCACAAAAATACCATCATTGGTTTGGTTGACTTGGAGACCCAAGAAATAATTGAGTTCCCCCATCATGCTCATGTCAAATTCATTGTGCATGCACTTAGAAAACCACTCACACAAAGAGTCATTAGTAGATTCAAATATAATATCATCCACATATATTTGTACCACAAGAATATCTTTACCACTTTGTTTTGTAAATAATGTAGGATCGATGTTACCTCGAATGAATCCATTTTTTAGAAGAAATTTACTAAGCCTTTCATACCACGCTCTAGGGGCCTACCTAAAACCATATAATGCCTTCTCAAGCTTGTAAACATAGTCATGAAACTTCTCATGTTCGAATCTAGGAGGCTGTTTGACTTAGACTTCCTCATTCAACACGCCATTTAGAAAGGCACTATTTACGTCCATTTGATATAACTTGAATTTCTTGTAGCATGCATAAGCAAGAAGCATTTTGATTGATTCTAAATGAGCAAAAGGAGCATATGTTTGATCAAAATCAATTCCTTCTTGTTGATTATAGCCTTGAGCCACAAGCCTTGCCTTGTTTCGAGTTACGGTTCCAAACTCATCAACTTTGTTCTTGAACACCCATCTGGTTCCTATGATAGAACATCTTCTGGTGGCTTTACAAGTTCCCAAACATCATACCTCTCGAATTGGTTGAGTTCTTCTTGCATGGCCATGATCCAATTTTCATCTTCTAATGCTTCCTTGACATTTTTGGGTTCTTCTTTAGCTAGAAAGGCAGCATAAGCACAAAAGTTTGCATTTCCTCTCCTTGTTGTGATTCCATCTGAGATATCACTAATAACAAGTTCTGGAGGATGGCTCCTTACTGTCCTTGTAGCCTTTGGTAGAGAATGTTGAGCAATTTCTTCATGTGATGTTTTCCTCATCTTTGCCAATGGTGCACAATCTTCTCCATCATAGAGAGATTGCTTTTGAGTTGATCTAGAACCTCTAGGACCTTACAAAGTTATTATAGCCATCTTGTTTACTGTATCATCAACTGGATTGAACACTTCAGCTTGCTGACTTGCAGTTCCATCTTGCTGATTTCCAGTCTCAGTAGGGTTGTTGGCTTGCTGTTTTCCAGTTTTAGCTGTATTGTTGACTTGCTGATTTGATCCAGTAACTTGAGGTTGTATGTTATTAGCTTAACCTGCAAATTCTTCCTCATCTCTTGGCAGATCATTGTTAGGTTCTTGAAAGGTAACATCAATAGATTCTTCAACTATACATTTATCTAAGTTATAGACTCTATATGCTTTACTAGTTAAAGAATAGCCAAGAAAAATAGCTTCATAGGATTTAGCATCGAATTTACCATCATTACCAATTGTCTTGAGCACAAAACACTTTGAGCCAAAGATTTTGAAGTAACTGATGTTTGGCTTCTTTTTCCTCAACAATTCATAAGGAGTTTTGTTCAAAATAGGCCTGATAATGACTCTGTTCAACACATAGCACGCTGTATTCACGGCTTCTGCCCAAAAGCTTCTAGGCAGCTTGATTTCTTGCAATAGAGTCCTTGCTATTTCTTGTAGTGACCTGTTCTTCCTTTCTACCACTTCATTTTGTTATGGAGTCCTTGGAGCAGAAAATTCATGTGTAATTCCTCTTTCTTCACAATAAGCAATGAAGTCTTTATGGAGAAATTCACCACCTCTATCACTCCTTATACCTACAAGCCTTGTATTCAACTTATTCTCAAGTAATTTGATTAGCTTTTCAAACTCAGTAAAAGCACAATCTTTAGTATGAAGAAATAATACCCATGTAAATCTAGAATAATCATCTACAATTACAAAACCATATTGTTTACCTCCAACACTCTTGTAAGATTCTGGACCAAATAAGTCCAAATGCAGAAGTTCTAAGGGTTTAGAAGTAGATACCATTTTCTTTGATTTGTGAGTACTTCTAATCTGTTTGCCCAATTGGCAAGCTGAACGGACCTCTGTTTTGACATACTTTAGCTTGGGCAGTCCTCTCACTAGTTTCTTGCTTGACAACTTACTGAGCAAGTCCATGTGTGCATGTCCCAATCTTCTGCCAAATATATGGGTCATTATCTACTGCAGCTAAACAGCAAGCTATTTCCTGCATATCAAAGTCTAACATATATATATATATATATATATATATATATATATTTCCTTCCCTTCTAGCAACTAGGGGGACTTTGTTAGTAATAATAGTTTTATCAATGCCAAAATCAACATGATGCCCATCATCAAATAATTGAGTGACACTAAGCAAATTGTAAGTAAGACCTTTGACATATTGTACTTTATCAATTAATATAAAACTATTACCAATAGAACCGGTACCAAGGATTCGAAGAGTTTTGCTATTTCCAATTGTCACTCTTCCACCCTTTTTCATTTGGAGATACATAAATTGAGATTTGTCTCCACTCATGTGTCTAGTGCATCCACTATCCAAAATCCATTGCTTTGATTTGTCCTTAGCAGCGAGGCACATCTACAAAATAAACAAAAATGACTCAATGTTTTGGTACCCATATAGGTTTGGGTCCATGTTGGTTAGTAGCAAGAATATATAAAGCATTTAAATCAGATTTCTTGATCCACATTTAGACCAATTTTGGGGGCTGATTTTGCTTTCTGTCATTCTGTTGGTAAGCTGTTTGTCTTCTGCTAGTTGCATTCTAGTATGCTGACTGTTGTCTAACTGGTCCATTCTGGTATGCTGTTTGTTATCTGACTGGTCCATTCTGGTATGCTGTTTTCCTCTTATGATTTACTTGAACAACACAATTTCTTTCCAGATGTCCTTTTCCACCACATTTGTTGCATGTAATCCAAGGCATAGCATAATTATAAAGTAGCCATTCCTTCCATCATATTTGAGCGCATCTTGCTTTTTGTTGACATTCAAACCAACTTTGCCTTCTTCATCATTGTTTTTAAGGTGTCTTCACCTTGAACAAAAGTTCCCATACCCTGCTTGAGATTTTTAACTTCCTTTTCTAGAAGAATGATCACTTCAGCTTGCTGCTTAATGAGTTCAGCTTGCTGAAATCTCTTTTCAGCAGATTTTGAGGATTCGTCTTGACTAGATTCCTTCATTTTGTATGATTCCAATGCTTTAGCTTTAGTTTTAACATCAGATCTGAGTTCTTTGATTTCTTTAGTCAAGGTCTTGTTTCTCCTTTCGAGTAACTTGATATTAGCCTCTAAATGACTATTCTTTGCATTTAGCTCCTTGATTTCTTTAGCTTTGCCTAATGAAGTTGAATCCCATTCTTCCATTTTCGGAAATAAATCTTTTACCATCTTGGATAGATAGGCATTTTTATCAGTCAGCTTGCTGATTTCAACCTTTAGTGCCATATGTTCTTCAATGGTAACACTATTTTGTTCATGTATGGTTAGTGAATCTAACAAAGTATCATCTGAAGACACATAATCATTAAAAGAGTTTACCTCACTTTGATCCTCTTCAGAATCAGTTTTAGCATACACTCCTTCCGAATTTCCTTGAACAGATTCATCTTCAATTCCAGCAAGTGCTAAGTTCACCATCTCTTCACTTGAGTCATCACTGGAATCTGAATCATCATCACTCCAAGTCAGTAGAGCCTTTGATTTCTTCTTGTCCTTGAAAACAGCAGGCTGTTTTGACTTTAGTTTGTAGCAATTCCTTTTATAATGACCTGGCTTGCCACATTCGAAACAAGTTTCCTCCTTAGAGTCCTTTGAACCCTTCTTGTTGTTGTAGAAACCACTTCTTTCCCTTTTCATCATGTTCTTCTTTTCTATCAGCCTTTTGATCTTCTTTGAAATAAGTGCAAGTTCCTCATCAGATTCATCATCAGACTCAATTGGCTTGCTGTTTTTAGAATGGAGAGCCATATTCTTCATCTTTTCAATTGGAGCTTTAACACTAGAACTTCCTATCTGATTTCCATTTATCTTGCTTTCAAATTGCTCTAGCTCAGCGAATACAGCCAAGTGATCCATAGTATCAATAAGTGGTGAAGATTCTAAGGCAGTAACTTTAGCTTCGTAGATGAATGGTACTGCACTCAATACCTTCATATTGATTTCGTCTTGTGGTATAGATTTTCCAAGCCGCTTTAGGGAGTTTATAGTAACTTGAAACCGTGCTTGACTATCCTTGATAGTTTCACCTTCATTAAGCTTGAAATTCCAAAAATCATTCATTAGCTTACTAAGTTTCACCTTCTTTAGATATTTTGATCCTTCATGATAAGTCTCCAAAGCATCCCACATTTTTTTGGCTGATTTGAGTGAAGATACTTTGTCATATTCAACCTGGTTCAAACCATTCATAAGAGAGCTCCTTGCCTTTCCATTGTAGCCAACTTTGATTAATTCATCCGGAGTAAGATCATCAACATCCTTTGGCTTGCCATCTTTATCAAGAAAGACATATGGACCTTTTTTCACAACTCTCAGAACTAATGGATCTCTGGATAAGTGAGTTTCCATGTTGCTTTTCCACCAGTGGTAATTGTGTGTACCATGAAGAAGAGGAGGCCTGTAATCAGATTTTCCTTCGGGATAATTTTCAGCCATTTTGATCGAATACTTTCCTGTTACAGATAATGTTAGTATACCAATGCTCTGATACCAAATGAAAATGCACACCGAGAGGGGTGAATAGGTGTAAATGGCTAACTATGTTCAACTAAGTCCAATTTTAATAATTACCAGAAACAGCTTACTGATTTCAAGTTAAACAGATGCAAATGCTAAGCTGAAAGTAAATGGTAAGCTGAATGTACAAGCAGTAAGTAAAGTAAAGAGCAGAAACAGTAAGGTACACAAAAGTAAAGAACACAAGAAACTTTTAGCCAGCTTCGACCCCTAATCCCCTATGGTCTACGTCCTGGTCCCTTACCAACTTGATAAGAGAATATATTATTGATCAATGAAATAAACCAATTACAAGATACAATAATATATCTCCCTTTTAACCCAGCTGTTGACAAACGGCTTGCTGAACTCCTGTTTCTGAACTTGCCCTCTAAGCTATACTTCCCAAGTATACTTCTCTAGCAACGATCACCAAACCCTAGTCCCCTAGCCAATCTGTCCAACAACTAATGAATACAAATCGAACAATACAATCAAGAATGAATACAACTCAAAACTATGAACTCTCTAAGAATAACACGTCTGTAATATATTAAGGGCTCGAGAGAATTGAAAGGATATAGCAATGAAAAACTGAGTTGTTTGTGTTCTTTGTGTGTTTGAATATTTTCTGAATTGATTCATACGAATGAACACAAGAACAAGGTTTATAAAGCTTCACAATCAATGTTCTAAAATCAATCAATTTCAAACGTCTAGAAATTAATTTCTAACGTTCAATTTGTTAGAGAGATTTTTCAACGTTTTTGTGACCATTTGAGAGAGGGTTTGGAAGAAAAAGATCGATGAAAAAGCATAACCCTTCTGTATGTATAGATATAAAACGCGTATAGGAGATTTTGAAGAAAGAAATCTTTTAAAAATGGAAAACTCCTATAATTTAGGAAATTGATATAAAATCAGTTTTGATAAAAGATTTGAGCTCCATAATATATTATGTACGTATTATATCATAAAGAATCCTTACAATATGTCTAATTGAGTTTCCTGAAATAAATCCAAGAAATCGAACTTGATATTTATCTTCAGGATTCTGGACAGTTGGAAATGGTTTGCTGTTTCTGAAGTGACTGTGTGCAACTGGCTTGCCAGACTGTCTCTGTTGTAGCACCAAATGGCTTTCTGTTTGTATATTCTGATTAAAAAATCAGTAGGCTATTTTTTCCTGTAAAACCAAGTTAGTACAACATTGAAATAACATGATGTTTTATATCAAACTACAAGCAATCAGCTTGCCGAATGTGATCATCAAAACCATAGGAGTATCAAAAGGATGATAGAATATTAGGAAATTTACAAGATACTCTAATATCCGTAATAAAAGTACAATGCCACCTGGATATAAAGTTATAAGTATTGAAACAAAAATGATTTATAATCATCATGTAACCAAACAAAATGAACTAAATACTATTAGAATAGATAGAAGATAAAGAAAATTCAAGAATAACAATACCATATCTATCTATATATATTATAATACCAGAGAGGCTTTCACTCAGAAGTTTCAAAATAGTTTTCTTGATTTTTCACATTTTTTATTTTTTTAATAAAATAATTTTCTTGCATTTAATAGCATTTTAATTAGTCACTAATTGTACCTTTTTTTTAAAAGCAAAAGATTCATTCATTGATAAAAGGTATTACAGCAGGTAGGGGTGAGCACAGTTTTCTGAAAACCGGTTAAACCGACCACACCAACCCGACCAAACTGAAAGTTTAGGTTTTTTTTCGATTTGGGTTGGTTATGGTTTTAAATTTTTAAAAACCGAAAATTTTGGATTGGGTCTGGTTGGTTCAATCCTATTAGCAATGCACTTTCCATAATACAACTAGCTTCATCCCTTGGTGGCACTGGATCTGACACCATGATCGGCTTTAGTGCTTGCTTCTTCCTGAGATTGGAATTCCCCCCTTTGACAACACACTTCTTATGAATTTTGCTGCTCAGGCCTCTCCCAAAAGGATTCATGAATGGTTTACTTCTTTTCTTCGGTCTACCCCTCGACTTGCCCATGTTGAGTTTCTCAACCACATTGCATAAAGTTCTTTGAGAAGAGATGTGAATCAGTTCCACCTCTTGAGACTTTTCATTAAAGACTACTTTACTAGGGGGATTAGAAATACTACCACTATCAATGGGACTTACTCCTGAATCTGAAGGAGTGAGATCCCTAACAGCCTGCCACATTTGCTTCTTATCTTGGGAGCTATTTGGAAGCTTTGAATTTTCAAGAGGATTATTAGTTAACGAAGCAAGCTCTATTTTCGGGACTCGGTAAACTACCGAACTGATCGTTGCTGAGACCGCTTCGAGGTCAAGTGGTGATGTGGAGGGAAACCTCAACTCATTATTACATTCCTTACCCACCTTATATTGCTCCTCTATATGTTTCTCAGCTATTTTCGGAGCCTCACTAGGGGTTTTTTTCTTCTCTGAAATATTTTCATTTTGCTTCTGCATTGGAGGAGGAAGTTTTTTGTCATTAAAATAATTCTTAATGTCTTGAACTTCCTTTAAAGCTATGTTGAAGTGTTTACCCTTAACTAAAATCTTTAATGTATCACTGATGAGCTCCTGCGAAGTGGTTGCTAGGCAAACTAATGGATTTATGAACCTGTTGCAATCATCCATCTAACGTGACCAAGAGACCCACTCTCCCAGGTTTCTAGTAAAAGCTCTCAAATTCTCTTCAATCCAGGCATTCAGGGGAAGCCCTAAACATTCAACCCAAGCAGTTCTAGACATCACTAGATCCAATTCATTAAACTTTCTAACTGAAGAAAACCATTTTGAGAAGCCTTCCAAATTAACTCCTTTCCAATCAGGTTGAAATTCATTCCTTAAGAAAAATTTTCTATCTGACACACTAGCAACCTTTACCACCTCATAACCATTAAGTGCTAATTTTCCTTGCAACGATTCAGCCGATTAAGCCACCCAAGAAAAACCCACCAAATTTTGAAACAAACCCTCCTCAATTTCCTCATCAACAGCCAATTTAGTGAATTCAAATAGCTTCTTACTAAAGTTCTCCTTCTTTGGGGTTTTAGTATTATTTGTATTCCCTGTAGGCTTGACAAAATTTGTATTCCCTGAGAACTCAACATTTACCTTACTCCTATTCTGATCCTTCTCAATCCTTTCAGGGAAAACAGGGATCAAGCTTTGGTTAATAGTCATGACGATTCTACTTCCCCAGCCCCCTTTTTCTTTGGCATTTCTGATTAAAATCCCCGCTTCGTACTCACTTTTGAGTTTGATAAAACCAATTCTTTTATTATTTTTATCTCTTTTCTTTGGAAGTATGATATCTTTCACTTCCCCACATTTATTGAAGAAACTCCATATATCCACTGCCTTGGCATTGACTGGAATGTTAGCTAGAAATATTGTAGTATCTTTGTTTCGCTTACCATTCAAAATAGAGCTGGATCTCCTCTTGGGCTTCACCTGCATCCATCCATCATTTGAACTCCTTGAGGCCTTGAGAACTTCACTATATGACTTCTTCTTAGCTCCATCCTCACTCTGACTCAAAATAGTAGGATGCTGGTTCCTCTTCAGACTTCTCCAATGGTTTTGGTTAAGTGAGTCAGTAATTGCCTGAGCTTCTCCTTTTTCAAACCTAGCAAAAACCTCCTTATCTATGAGTCCCGCCTGAGCCTTGATAAAATCATACAGTACTGAATCGCCCCTAGAAGATCTCGAGTGGAAAATCTACTTCGAACTGACCGCTCCATTCCTAAGTTCCGGCACCGATCCGATGACATTTGAATTTTGAAATCTCCTAGACCCCCTACCGTTATCTCCCATTAGTCCTTTTATTAAACTTATATTAAATACACTTTATTTTATAATTAATATAAAATTTTTGCAATCTTTATTAGAACACTATAATTATTATATTAATATAAAGTATTAATTATCTATCTTAAAGTACAATTATTTTAAGGTAAAACGATAAAATAAATTATTTATATCGACCATTTCTAATCCTTATTCAAAATTGATGCAATTTTTTCGGCCGCGCACTATGCGCGGCTTTGTTACCTAGTGAATTTTAATACAAGAACACTAAAAAGATCAAAGAAAATATTACCATAGAAGGATCTATTTCATCAGATAACCAACAACGTCTAGACCAACAATGTTAAGACAATATAGTTTACTAAAAATAAATTTACCAAAAATGATAAATTTAATAGATATAAGACCTACTAGTTTAAAAATTAATGTAATAATATTTGAAGGAATTATAGCAAAAGAATGTATAGTTGAAATAAATACTAGAGCTATTAAAAGTTTTATACATATAAGTAAAATCAACGAAAATAATTGTATATTGATAGAACCACAAACCTATAATTATCCTGAGAATGAAAGAGAAATAATAATAACAAAAGTATTAATTTAAGATTCAAAATACAAGATTTGGAATATAACATAAATATAGGAGTAATATAATATGATAGTTCTAATGAATTATTACTAGGAATTGACTTTTTAACAATGATATATTAAAAAATAAATAAAAATGGAATTGAGATAAATGATTAAGAAAAAATTATGTTTATAACAAAAATATAATCAAAACTCAAGAAATTTTAAAACACCAAAAAAGTGTATAAAAACTTTATATCAAAATTAGGAAAAATAGTTAATATGTGATGCGCTAGAAATAAACATTTAAATATCGCAAATGCACGATCATTGTTTTAATATTTATGATTCGATCCATATAGACTATACATTTTTAGCAAGAACTTAATTTTTAATTCAGGCGAACTAGACCAATAAATTTTGAGATGGGTTTGTTATAATAATTAAATCTATTTAAATTTAAAAAAATGCGCAAAATAACAATTATGAAAACAACACATTAGATAATGCAAAAATAAATTCGAGGCCAGCTTTGATAAAATAATTCAACTGAACTAACTACTGAATAAACTTTAAAAGAAAAGAAAAAAAAAGAAAAAGAAAAGAAAAATTTATTTAAACAAAGTTAGGAGAATATCTTCGGCAAGTGAAATGGGAAAAGGGGGGGAAAATTGGGGATCTAGGGTTCGTAATGGAAGTTCTTCAATCGCAAAGTCGAATGAGTATAGGACTAGAGAATCAAACGAATGGAAACAGAAAGCATCAGCGGAATCTAAGAGCTCGACGGAGAGGAATATTTCAGAGGTCCAATTGCATGGTGATACGAAGAAGGATTTAAGAGTACAAGAGGAGGTAATCAGATATGGATTTCTTCTTGAGAAAGAGCTTTTCAGAGCCATTGTCAAAGGTAATCATAAATAGTTGGATATTGCTAGGGCAAAAATTGATTTCCTCAAAAATAAAATTAATCCTGAATTGCTTGAAGAGGGTGTTAAGGGTGAGGAAGAAGTGTTGTGTAATATTTATTACTTTCTACATAATGAGGGGTGGTGGGAGAAGGCCTGCAATCTTATGGTGTGTTCACTTGGAAAGAATGGAATGAGGTAGAAATGAAATGAAAATTGTAAACAAAATTTATGAAGAAAATGGGATGTTGGGGGAAATAATGAACAAAAATGAGGGAGAAGAAGTTTTTTATGATGAAGATTGCAAGGAAAATGATGAAGATTGGGAATGGAGCATTCCTTCCAAAACATGTGGGTTAGAATTCTAGTTCAAATTATTTGGAGAGGAATGAAGCAAGGAATGAAATTTATAAACACTTTCCCCAATCTCCCCCAAATAATAGTATAAATTTCATTCCATTCTCCCCTCATTCCATTCAATCCAAGTGAACATAGCCTTAAGGTGAATAACTTGGGTATTATGACTGAGAAATCTCAGAGTTGCATTGTGAAGGAGGAGGAGGTTTTAATCAATTTTATCTTGTCAAATAAGAATCTTGTACACCCTAATATCTTTAAATCAATTCATAAGAGGGACAATGAAAGTCTTCGGATGGCATTGAATCAAATTCACTATGGTTCTTTGAAAACGGTCAGAGAAGTGAGGGAATCAAAGGCCTTTAAATGGGAAGCACTGTGCACAGAAAGGATGGTGGAAGATAGAAACTATAAAGGAGACTTGAGGATTCGGAACAGAGCGAATATCCTTGGAATGATGAAAAGGAAGAGGTTTTTCTCAGAAGTAAGCTGTTAGAAAAAAGGATTTAGACAAGTTTAAACAGATTCAGGTCATTCACAGTTTCATTAGTGGATATAGTGATCTTATTGAACCGGGAGTCTTTAATGAAGCTCTGAAGGGGGATGACAAAGCTTTATCCTTAGCGTTAGGACAAATTCATCACAAGTCTCTAGAGGAAAAGCCTAGGTTACCATTGTCCTATATGGAAGCTCTGCTTACCCAACCTCAAATTAAGGTTGCTAACCCAGTGGTTATGAATAAGGTTAAGGAAAAGGTTTCCTTCACGAACAAGACAGTCTATTTTACAGGGTTTTCTAATAGGACACAAGCTAAGGATTTATGGAGTTTTTTCAAAAAAGTGGGTACTATAAAGGATATCATTCTACCGAAAAGGAAGGATAAATACAATAATATGTATGGATTTCTTGTGCTACCCAGTACTACTCTGGTAGCAGCCGTTATTGAGAGACTCAACGAATCTTCTTTTTGAGATAGTAAGCTAATTCTGACTTTTGATCGGTCAAAGAATAAATTATATGGTAAGAAAGTAGAAGTAGCTGTGAAGGAGTCGAATGTTAAAAAAACTGTTGATATGAAGACAGAAGTAAGGAGTATGCCAGAAGGAAATCCGCTTAAGAGGGATAGGTCTACACAGACTTCCCAGAAGAATCTAAAGGATGGAGAAAGAAATAAATGCAATCTGTTCTCTGATGATTCTAAGCCTTCTGTTGTGCTTAACATAAATGAGTCATACTTAAAGGAGTTAGAAAGATGTGTGTTACTGGAAACTGTTAAAGTGGAATCGGTAAGCTCAGTCAGTATGATAGTTGAAGGACTGGGTTTTGAAGATGTTGAGATCAGAGGGCTATCAGGGGTCTCTTTTATTGCTTTTTTCAAGTTTGAGGAAAACTTGGAAGGAATTGACTTAGAATTTCTGAAGGTAGGCTTCAAAAATGTTAGAAAAGTAGACTGAGAGGATTTGGTTCCTACTAGGAAAGTTTGGGTTGAATGCAGAGGGATTCCATTAATTGCCTGGTCAGTAGAAAATTGTAATGTCTTGTGTAGTAATCTTGGGAATATATTACAATTCTCTTCTATAATCTCTAATGAGGATTGTTATCAAGTCCCAGCTTTCTGCATTGAGCCTCGTCTTATGGGGAGGATTGATCAAACTGGTGTTGTATGTATTCAAGGGAGGAGTTGGAGCTATCGTTTGGTGGAGATTGAGTACCTTTCAAATTTCTGTTATAAGGCTGGGAGTGGAAGACAACAATTGTATATTTGGTACTCAAGATCACTCTTCACCAAAGTTGCAAAAGAAGAATTGTTCTTCAGGGAATCAAGTTAATAGTTGGAACCAAGAGGAGGTGCTTTCGAAGTCTTCTGGTTTAGAATGTTATAAGGATCTTGGGGTGGGAGACATCAATTGTATGTTTGGTACTCAGGATCACTCTTCATCAAAGTTGCAAAAGAAGAAATGCTCTTCAGGGAATCAGGTTAATAGTTGGAACCAAGAGGAGGTGCTTTTGGAGTCTTCTGATTTAGAAGTTATTGTCAGATTCAATGATAATGAACTGAAAGGGCATGAGCCTCTTAGTGAAGGAGAGGTTGAACCGAATGACGTTAGGGAATCTGATCATTGTAGGAGCCCTGTTAGGAGTAAGGTGGAGGAAAGTTTATCAAATAACTCTTGTGTTAATCCAGTTACTCCTCGAACTTTCTCTACTATGGATAATTGTAATAAGTAGGAATAGAGAAGTGACAATTGTTCGGGTATTGACACGGTGGGTAGTAGGTCTGCTTGTTCTCAACTATGCTCTCTGCTAGAGGACAGTAAGGGCAATGATGTTTCAAATAGATGTATGTCTCAGCCCTCTCTTCTGAATGAAGTAAAGGCATTACAAATAAAGAGTAGGATGGGGAGGCCAAGGAAACTTTCTGCTCAGAAGAAAAATAAATATTTCAAGGTCCTTAGGAAGAGAAGAATAGGTAAAAGTGAAGGGCTCCAAATTATGGATCCAAGTTTGATTAAGAATTCCTGGGATGAAACAAAAGAATCTATGAAACAAGGATTAATATGGGATTAGTGCCAATAAATAATGAGGAGGAATCCATTTCCTTAATAAGGAAACAGTTGGTTGTTTTAGTAGTTTGTTTATCATTCAGATTCTCAATTTTCTCGTTTTTATGGATCTAAAATCTATAGTAAGTTGGAATGTTAGAGGAGCAGCTAGTGATATTAATAAATTCAATATCCGATCGGTGGTTTCTGAAGCTAAAGCTTCATTGTTATGTGTTCAAGAGACAAAGACACAAACTTGGAATGAAATTTTTTTGAGATAATTGGGTTTAGGGCCAAACATAGGCTGGATTGAAGTCCCTGCTGTGGGACTATCAGGAGGTATATTGACTGTGTGGAGCAAAGATGTTTTTAGGTTTGAGTCTTTCTTAACTTCGAGACATTGGATCTGTGCTCAAGGGTCTACTGTATTCTCTCCTCATCCACTTGTTTGTTTTAACGTCTATGTCCCGCTAGAAGATAGATAGGAAGAAGCAGGCATGGAAAGAAATTTCTAGTATTCTTTGTGGCAATAAGGATGCTAGGGTTTTAATCATGGGGGACTTCAACTCAGTGCTCTACCAATCTGAAAGAGATAATTGTGAATATAGCAAAAGGGATTCAGAAGTCTTTTTAGATTTTGTCTCTGCTAATGCTCTTTAGGAGGTTCCAATTATCAACTCATCTTTTACTTGGTTTGGACCAGCAAATAAGAAAAGCAAACTGGATAGAGCCTTTATTAATCATCTTTGGGCTGAGACTGGTGATTGGGTTACCATTGCACAGAGCAGAAGGAATTCGGACCATAAACCATTGATTCTCCAATGTTCAAAGCTTAGATGGGGTCCAAAACCTTTTAAGTTTTTCAATGTCTGGCTTGAGGATAAATCATTGTTGCAGTTGCTTAGTTCCAAGTGGGACAAGTCTAGAATCTAGAATTTGAATACTAAATTCAAGTTATTGAAGGAGACTACGAAGGAGTGGAATAAGAAAGATTTTGGGAACATTAATAGAAGGATCACTATTGTGGAAGGTGAGCAGGAAAGAGCGGATTCTCTTGATTTGGATACGAATACCAAGATGGTAATTAGAAGTAAATTGGATGATTTGTGCAGAGTAAAAGCTAATATGCTCTGTCAAACGGCAAGGTTGAATTGGCAACTGTGTGGAGAAAAAATACCAAGTTTTTTCACAGAGCTATTACAGCTAGAAGGAAATCTAATAGTATTCTAGGATTGCAAGTAAATGGTGTTTGTTAACCTCTCCTTCAGCAATGAAAAACACATTACTTGAGCACTTTAAAGAATTCTTGGGCACTGAGCAGAGTAGCAATGTTTTTCAATTACCTTATGGTAGTTTAAAATCTCTGCCATCTGATATTAAATCTGATTTAGTGAAGGAATTTTCTTTGGGGGAGATAGAGGAAGCTTTAAAAGATACTAAGTCCTCTAAAGCCCCGGCACCTGATGGGCTGAATGCTGGTGTCTTGAAATCGTTGTGGAGCACAATCAAGCTGGATGTTCTACGTTTTTTCTATAATTTCTATCACTCAGGGGTTATCCCAAAAGGCGGTAACTCTTCATTCATTGTTCTAATCCCTAAATCAAAATCTGAAAAACAGACCTCGGGTTTCAGGCCCATCAGTCTAATGAATGCTATAATGAAACTTCTCACCAAAGTGCTGGCTAGAAGATTAAAAGGGGTGATGGATATCCTTGTCTCTGACTCCCAAATGGCGTTCATCAAAGGTAGGCAGCTTTCTGATTGTGTCCTTATTACTAGTGAAGTTTATGCTACCCTCAAATCTCGTAAAAGTAAAGGTGTGATTATGAAAATAGATTTTGAGAAAGCTTTCGAATCAGTAAGATGGGATTTCATTTTACAAGTTCTTGTTTGTATGAATTTTGATTAGAAATGGATCTCTTGGATCGAATCGATCTTGGAATCTGCTAGGATTTCCATTCTGGTTAATGGAGCCACTATAGAATTTTCCCCTAAGAGAGGTCTTCGACAAGGAGACCCCCTTTCACCTCTTCTTTTTAATTTAATTGGTGAAGTCTTAGCTCATTTGTTGCAATCTGCAAGGAGTAATGATATTTTTTCAGGCATCAGATTACCTAATTGTAGTATGGATATCACTCACTTACAATTTGCGGATAATGTCATTCTCTTCTTACATAATGATTTCAGTTCAATAACATGTATAAAAAGAATGTTATAGTGTTTTTACCTGCTATCTGGTCTCAAAATTAATTTTCATAAAAGCAGCTTGTTTGGGTTTGAGGAAGACAAGTCTACTATCTCCAAGTGGGTAGGTTTTTTGGAATGTATGGTAGGGGTTGTACCCTTTAAATATCTGGGAGTGACTATTGCTGCTTCTCCTATGAATGTTAAGTTTTGGGATCCATTAATTTTGAAATTTAAAAACAAGCTTGAGTCTTGGGACTCTGATTAGTTATCAATTGCAGGAAGATTGGTTCTCCTTAAAACTTGTTTAGATAGTATTCCAGTATTTTGGTTCAGTCTCTTCTTTATTCCTCAAACGGTTATTTTGACATTGGAAAAATTGAGAAGGAAATTTCTTTGGGGTTCTAGCTCCAATGGAGATAGAAAACTCGATCTCCTAAATTGGGAGTCAGTCTGTCAGGGGAAAAAGGAGGGGGGGTCTAGGAATAGTGCCTCTTAGGGCTAGGAACCTAGCCTTGCTAGCAAAGTGGTGGTGGAGGAGTTATAAAGAAAGAAATAGAATGTGGAATAGAATACTAATGGAAAGGTATGGAAGACCACTTCACTACAATCTGCAAGTTGTCGTAGAAGATCACAGTGTTTCTTATTTAGTTCTCAATTTTCTCAGGCTGAAGAGGATTGAAAATGTAGCTCAACTTTTAAACCAGCATTGCTTCAAGTGGTTATTAGGTAATGGAGAATTGATTTACTTCTGGGAAGACATCTGGACAGAGGGGGGTCCATTAATGTTTAAGCTTCCTAGATTCTACAGAATTTCAAAGTTAAAACATTCTTCAGTTCGTTGCTTTTTGGAAAGTTGGGAGTCGGATGTAGGTGGTGAGCTAATTTGGAGTAGGAAACTCCATTCTAGAGATCAGGAGGATGTACTTATGCTTTCAACGGTTGTCAATTCTATTTCTTTTTCTAGGAGAGAGGATAACTTGTATTGGCTACCTAGTAAAGGAGTATTCTCTACTAAGAATTGCACTATCCTCTTAACTCAACGAACTCATCTCACTCAGTCTTCTTCTTTGAATCCAGGGGTTTGGAGTAGAATTTGGTCTATTAAAGTACCTCCAAAGATAACTATTTTTCTTTGGAAAGTTCAGTGGTCAATCCTTCCAACTAGATATTTTCTAAACTCCAGAATGCCACATTTTTCTTCGATGTGTGTTTGGTGTGATAAGGAGATTGAGTCCATTAATCATCTTTTTTGGAAGTGCGAATTAGCAAAGTGGGCATGGGATCATGTGGGTAATTGGTGGAGTGTTTCCAGGCTTCTCAATAATATCAATGATTTCTCTCTTCCGTGTTTGTGATAGAGTATATATTTATATGTATTTTATATGATTTTATTCTCATATTTATTGTATTTTATAAATAATTGGATATTATTAATTAGAGTTTAATGTTTTATCACAGGAAATATAGAATTCCCAAACTTGGAAGGAATTGGATTTATTTGGACTTAATTTACAAGAAAATTTGGATTTATTGGGCTACATGTGCATTCATCACTATTTGGGCCATAACTTGAGTTTCAGACATCAGAATTAGGTGATCTTATAGTCCATGTGAAGGTAAAGAAATTATCTACAACTCAAAACTAGTCCAACATCGATATTCCAACTGGAGCAGCCCAGAAACAGGTCTGGAAGACAGATTACGAATTTTACATTCAGAATTCAATTTATTTAGGGAAATTACTTATATTTTCTTGGAAAGCATTAAAAACTCTTTTATATTAGGTTTATATATTGTAGAGAGACAACAACATATCATAACATATTGTAGAATAGAATAGATTAGGATAGCCGTACTTAGGAGAGAAAAGGGAGACAAACAATTTGAGAGGGAGATTGGAAGAAATAGTGAAGGGATTCATCTTGATTTCGAGAAGCTTTTAAAGTTGTATTCTTCGTACTTCAATTCTTAAACTCATGGTTTGCGATTTTAATTCGTATTTGTTTTATCTTATTATGAGTAGTTAATCCCTTTATCCAAGGGATGGGTAGTATTCATTGGTTTATTGAATTTGTTTGATTGTATTGTGATTTTCTCATTATTGTTAATCTGTCATTGAGCGTTTATACAATTGGAAGAGTCGCGAACTTTTAATTGAATCTCTAGGAATTATAACGAATCGGGAGAGGAGTTGTAATTCTAGTACATGATATGATAGACGCAATTTAAGTATTAGATCGGGAGATTGATATTCAAATTGTGAAAATGATAATCCTTGGTTCATAATAGTCTATAGTCGTACTTTGATTGACCATGGAAGTGTCGATTAAGGGATGATTATAGGCACTATAATTTACCTTAGGAGAGGATTTTATAAACATTAGAAGGATTGTTTTTAGCAAAACAAGAGACACAAATTAGACATTCATGATAGCCAATTGAAGAACCCTAATTCTTGAATTGTTTTCTCTCATACTTATTATATAGTTTTTATTTTTCTATTATATTAATTAGTAGATAATCACACACTCACAAATTCTTCCACACTTCTAGATTGTAAGAAATAATATACTCAGAATTAGTACTGATATCAGTCATTCCCTGTGAACGAAAACTCTAAAAATACACTTCAACAAATTGGCGCCGCTGCCGGGGAAGGCAGCAATATTGATTTTGAGTTAATTGTTTCTTATAGTTTGGATTTTATCTTTGTTCATATTTTTTTTCCTTCTTCTATTCTTTTTTGGTGTTTCTACAGGTTTCTTTGAGGAACCTAGAGCAAGTTTTTGAAGTTGAGAGATGACATGGATATTTGATTGGAATAATGCTCAGAATATCATTGGTGATCAAGAACGATATCAAGTCTTCAATCCTTACCAACAATTCAATTGTTATGAGGATTTTAATCCATATCAAGTGAATTCGTTCTATTCGAGACTCATACTATGCTCCATACCCACCTCTAGTACAGATTTTTCATGTACCTTTCAAAATCAGTATTATGATTCTTATCCATACATGTGCAATGATGTTGATGAGAGTTTAATTCGGTAAAGTCCTTCTTTACATTCTTTGGGACTTTTTAAACACTTTGATGACCCAACTTTTGAGATTGCTAGTGAGAATGATATTCCATGTGAACCAGAATCAATAGGTTGGTACGAGGAGAATGCTAAAAGGAATAGTTTTATTATGGAAGTTCAACTTGTGATGCATAACGGTTGCTTGAAATTCCTCCTTGTGTCAATTTTCCAATGATCCATGATTCTTGTTTAGCAATTGATGAAAATTTTGTGTTTGATGAGTCTACTTGTGCAGTTAATGATTGTCCCACGAGTGCTAATGATAAATTGGATGCAACTGAAATTCTACCAAATTTAGAAAATATTGTTGATCTTAAAGAACTGGAAGATGAGAAAAAAATTGATGAGTGTCCAATTAAAATTGAGGAGGAATTTAAGATTGATGAAATTGTAAATCTTGCTTTGGAATACAAGGATCCAATTTGGGAGGAGTTTATGAGTCATACTTATGATGATTATTCTGATGACTTTTCTGGCTATTTTGATTTTTCCAAGTCTCTTAAACAGGTGAGGATCATAAAAAGTTTCTTATACCTCCATAGATCTAAGGCATATATGCACATCATAGTTTTATTACTAATTCGTAGATATGTGCATCTATATGTTTTTTCTCCTCATTGAAGACTTCATATGCAAATAAGTCGAGCTAATTACAATAAACAAGCGCTGCTTGGGAGGCAACCCAAGACTATATTATTAGTTAGATTTTTTTTTTACTCACATAAGTTACCTTGATGTGTTTGTTTTAAGTGGTTGTTATAGGTGGAAAACTGAAAAATTCGCAGGAAATTTTTTGGTTGAGTTAGTTGTCTTGTTTTTGCGTTTCCCGGAGTTCCAACGGTCGGATCGTCCTGAATTTTGGACAGCATCTTCCTTACTCCAGTATCTAAATTCTGAACGGTGGAGATTGGATTTGAAGGTCCAGAAGTCAGTTGATTAATGTCAGGGCAGGGGTTATTGCACCATGGTGAGGATTAAGCTCCCCGTGGTGAGGCGGCTTGGACTTGGTATTTTTGGTCAAAAAAGGATCGCGGCACATCATGCTTATGCATAGGGGAGTACTTTTTTTTTTCCTTTTTAATTCTAGGATTAGTAGTTAGTGTGTCATTGAGGACATTGACTCATTCAAGTGCGGGGATGTGTACTCAATAGTTATGATATATATATTTATTTAGAAAAAATCGAAAATTTGAAAAAACACAAAAATAATTCTAGCCTTGTGAAGATTACTTGTTGTAATTTGCCTTAATGCACCCATGCATGTTACAGGAATTTTGTGTTCTTGAAGCTTTTGATTGAGAAATGATATGCTTTGTTCTTGTGCACACACATACACTAGCAAGTTGAAGCTAGTAGACTTATTGAATGTTGTAAGTGATTAAAAGGACATGAATATGTGCAAGATGATTTGGTTTGCATGCTTTGAGTACAAGTAGGTGCATTAGAGAGAATTTTTGCTTGGGATTGACTATGTTTTACCACCAAGTGAGCTTTTGAGCCTATATGCATATCTTTAGCATTTTATATTCGTTTGCTTGAGTGTCCACATGTTGTTTGCATTGCTAGCACTTGTTTGAGATCTTTCTTGAAATGCATGACATTATTTGATGATAACGTGATAAAGGCATTTAGGGATAAACTCATATTTCCTATATTACCACACAATTTATGCATGATCAACTAGTTACCCCATTGAACTTAATCATATTTTTTTCCGGTGACATACCACATTACTTGCCTAGACCTTTTTCTTGTATTGGCCTTACTTTAACTTGAACCCAAATTGTCAAAGGCAAGTAGAGTGTTTGAGGGAGTAAAGGGTGTGCAAAGAAGGGGTTTATTGATGGTCATTAATTTGGAAAAATATTAGGTCTGGTTGTTTGCTTGTTAGTCGAAATTTGTAAGAATACCGTGGGATCATTGTACCTATTTATATATTAGTCTCTTAGCTCTCGAAAGAAAAGTAGAAAAAACAAAAGAAAAGAAAAAATATTATTTATATGAGAGCATACGTATGTTTGTGTGATCCTCCTTTGTTCGACTAATCAAGTTATTTGATGAAAGAGAAAAAAAAATCCAAGTGTGGGGATGATAGATAAGGAATTGAGTGATTTATTTTGTTGGGTACTAGCTTTTGACACTTCACCTTCTTTGGCTTTACTTGACATACCTTGTCCCTAGCCCTACAACCCAAATAAAGACCTTTTGATTATCATCAGTGGTGTATGTTATGTTAAAGTTAGATTGATACCAAATGTCGAGCATGTTTATGATTTTGTTGGAATTGAGTGATACACTTACCCTTGTTTTTGAGTCCTTGTTTTTGAGTGAATATTCTTTTGTGAGTGAAAGGTGAGTAATTACTTATTTTTGCATATAAGATCCCAAGTTTTGACTCAAAAATGTGCTCTTGTGGGCTTAGCATGGTTACCAACTTATTCTTACACTTGACATGGACTTTTGAGAACTTATGCATATTTTTTGAGTAGACTACGTGAATACTTGCATCTTTGACACCAAGGCATTGCATTATTCACTTTGATTCTTAAGTTGATGTGGCATGAGAGGACTTGTATGTGTGGTGTTGTGTTGGCATTCAATCTTTTACATGAGCAAGATGGATTTTGTGGGTACATTCACTATAGGCCCTCACAAGACCTCACTCGTCCACTAGGGCTACCTAGGGGTTTAAAGGGCTTGTTGCATATGCCAAATGCAACCGTGATCACCTACGGAAGTGGTACTAGTTAGTAGTTAGTAGTCATATAATATTAGTTTGTACGAGGACGTGCAAAGTGTTAAGTGTGGGGATATTTGATAGAGTATATATTTATAAGTATTTTATAGGGTTAAATGGCTATTTGGTTACTGTACTATTCAAAAACTTTCAACCGGATCACCAACCCAAAAAAGTTTTCAATCGTATAATAAAGCACTCAAAAACTTTCAATTGGGTCACTGCCGTTAGTCATTGCCGTTAACTTTAAGGGAAAAACGTCAACTTTCAATTAGGTCATCAGTATTAAGTTTAACTTTCAATTAGGTCATCGGTATTATAAATTTTTGAATAAATTTTTAAAATTTGAAATTTTAAATTAAATTTTTTTGAATTTAAATTTTTGAATAAATTTTTAAAATTATTAATTTAAATTCTCAAAATTCTCAAAATTTTATTAATTTAAATTCACAAAATTTACTAATTTATTCAAAAATTTCGAAATTTAAAAATTTATTCAAAAATTTCGAAAAAATTCAAAAAATATTTCAATGCAGAGGGAGAGTAGTATGTGTCTATATGTGTGTATATTTTTGGAACTACTTGCAATCAAACTAACTTTATAAAACGCTCGCGATTCCCACAAAATTAACTCGATTTAATAAATTTATATTCAAAAATTTCGAAAAAATTCAAAAATTTCAAAATTTCGAAAAAATTTAAAAAATTATTCAAAAATTTAAATTCAAAAAAATTTAATTCAAAATTCTGAGAATTTAAAAAAAAATTAAAAAATTATAATACCGATGACCTAATTGAAAGTTAAACTTAATACTGATGACCTAATTGAAAGTGACGTCTTTCCGTTAAAGTTAACGGTAATGACTAACGGCAGTGACCCAATTGAAAGTTTTTGAGTTCTTTATTTTGCGATTGAACACTTTTTTGGGTTGGTGACCCAATTGAAAGTTTTTGAATAGTACAGTGACCAAATAGCCATTTAACCCGTATTTTATATGATTTTATTCTCATATTTATTGTATTTTATAAATAATTGGATATTATTAATTATAGTTTAATGTTTTATGATAGGAAATAAAGAATTCCCAAACTTGGAAGGAATTGGATTTATTTGGACTTAATTTACAAGAAAATTCGGATTTATTGGGCTACATGTGCATACATCACTATTTGGGTCATAACTTGAGTTTCAGACATCAGAATTAGGCGATCTTACAGTCCATACGAAGATAAAGAAATTATCTACAACTCAAAACTAGTCCAACATCGATATTCCAACTGGAGCAGCCCAGAAACAGGCCTGGAAGACAGTTTACGAATTTTACATTCAGAATTCAATTTGTTTTGGGAAATTACTTATATTTTCTTGGAAAGCATTAAAAACTCTTTTATATTAGGTTTATATATTGTAGAGAGACAACAACATATCATACCATATTGTAGAATAGAATAGATTAGGATAGCCGTACTTAGGAGAGAAAAGGGAGACAAACAATTTGAGAGGGAGATTGGAAGAAATAGTGAAGGGATTCATCTTGATTTCGAGAAGCTTTTAAAGTTGTATTCTTCGTACTTCAATTCTTTAAACTCATGGTTTGCGATTTTAATTCGTATTTGTTTTATCTTATTATGAGTAGTTAATCCCTTTATCCAAGGGATGGGTAGTATTCATTGGTTTATTGAATTTGTTTGATTGTATTGTGATTTTCTTATTATTGTTAATCTGTCATTGAGCGTTTATATAATTTGAAGAGTCGCGAACTTTTAATTGAATCTCTTTGAATTATAACAAATCGGGAGAGGAGTTGTAATTATAGTTCATGATATGATAGACGCAATTTAAGTATTAGATCGGAAGATTGATATGCGAATTGTGAAACTGATAATCCTTGGTTCATAATAGTCTATAGTCATACTTTGATTGACCATGGGAGTGGCGATTAAGGGATAATTGTAGGCACTATAATTACCTTGGGAGAGGATTTTATAAACATTAGAAGGATTGTTTTTAGCAAAACAAGAGACACAAATTAGACATTCATGATAGTCAATTGAAGAACCCTAATTCTTGGATTGTTTTCTCTCATACTTATTATATAGTTTTTATTTTTATATTATATTAATTAGTAGATAATCACACATCCACAAATTCTTCCACACTTCTAGTTTGCAAAAAATAATATACTCAGAATTGGTACTGATATCAGTCCTTCCCTGTGAACGAAACTCTAAAAATACACATCAATAGTTTGCTGGCTTTACTCAATGGTAGGGGTATTTGTAAAGTTTGGAAAATGGTAATTGTTGCTTCAATATGGACAATCTGGTTGGCTAGGAATGAGCTCTTATTTTTAGGCAATAGATCGGAGAAGTCTTCTTTATTACATTTGATTAATTTTAGAGTGTGTAAGTGGGGCAAAGCTTCTAAGTTAATTGATTTTGGCAATGACCCTCTTTGGCTAGTTAATCCTCGTGGTGCCTGGGCATTATATCATCACTCTGTTTCTAAGAAATATAGGGAGCAAAAATTTGAAGTTTTTGATTTCATTTGTGGAGTAGATGGTGCTTGGAAAGCTTTTGAAGATGGTAGCTTTGCTGGAAGAATGGGTGGTTTTATTAAAAATAAGAAAGGCGAATTGTTATATTCTTTTTCTGGCCCTGCGCCAGTCTCTTCCAGTGGTGAAGCAGAGATAAAAGCAATATTGCATGTGGTGAGGTTTTTGCTTAGTCAAAATTGTGGGAAGAATCTCAAAATTGCCATATGTTCGGACTCAGTGGTAGAAGAAGTAAGGATGGGCTTGAGGAACTATCATTCGTTTAATGGGCCTATTCAGAATCTAAGTTCGTTATTGGAGTCTATATTCTCTTTACACTATTTTCCTAGAGAAATCAACGAGAATGCTGATTCTCTGGCTAAAGCTGGGCTAGATAGGACTACTCTATCTTTCTATTGGGCTTCTAATCTGAGTTTCCAGTAGTTTATCGGGTCTTTTACTCCCAGTGGTTTTTGTGGGATATCTCTGAGTGGTTTTTTTAAGGCTAATTTAGTGTGTTTTATGTGGAGGGATATTCATTATTGGAGTCTTCTCTCACATTCTTTTGGAGGGAATATATTTCTTCTCCCAAGACTCATTCTCTCTGTGCTGTTTCCCGATGCATTGCATAGAGAATTATGCAACAGCTCTTTACTCTATTCCAGCCGTTTGATTAATTGGAATATTAACAGTCATTGGCTTTCCAAAGTTTTTCTCTTATCTCATCCTCTTTATAAGAGAATGTCATGTTTCTGTGTTTCTAATCTCTTCTATTCATTTCCTTTGTTCTCTCACTTCAATGGAACGCATTTGGATGGTTCTGGAAGAAGGATTCGTTAAAGGAAATTTGCATTTTGTTTCTGTGGTTGAGCCCTTGCAGAATGGCAACACTAATAGAGTTGGAGTTATTATCAGAGACTCGAATGGTGAAATGCTTTGGGGGGCATTGGGTCCCATGCAAGGAATGACTGAAGAGGAAGCTCTACTCTGGGGGGTGCATTCAGGGATGGTGCATGTTCATAGGTTGGGTTTTAACTTGTCAATGGTTGAAATTGTTAATCATGATATGTTTGACACTATTCGCTTTCAAGACCATATTATTATCCAGTAAAATCTAAGTCCGAAGGTGATTCTGAGATGGGTGTCTCTAAGATTGCTCACCTTATGAAAGGCAAAGATAAGGTGCCAAGACCCAGCCAGATGATGTCTGCTGGTTGGTAGTGAGAGGACTCTTAGTACCTGCATACCCAAAAGGGGGCGCTGGTTCAAAAACAATCCTTTTTTTCTTGCTCTCCCTTAGCAGCGGGAAAGGAGTCTATCTATCTGCCTAGCTTTGGTAGATTTCCCCCAACGCAATCCACAGAAATTCCACGAATCCATTGGTGGATAAGTTCGACGACTCAGCAGCAGTGCGGAATTTAGTTTATGCCTTCAATGTTGATGGACTCTTGAGCTCAGAAGCTATTAAAATTATAGATGATAGAAGCCTGGGTAAAATCTCTAAGGTTTTTGATTCTGAAATCATTGACCTTGAAAAGGAGGTCTTTCAGGGCATCTTCACTAAAGATGTTTTAGATGCTACTATAAAAAATAATCTGGAATCGTTATTGGTTGATGCCAAAGGTCTAGTGAAGAAAGGTGTTGCAGAGGAGTTCAAAGGCGGGATGTCTATGCCTACTCAGTCTCTATATATCCAGGAACCTTTTCAGGATTATATGGATGTGGAGAAAGTGCTTATTAATAAGTACCCGCTGATAGTTATCAGCGGGCACCCGCTAATAGCAAAGTACTTGTCTTTTAAAAACACAATTCTGGAGTACTTAACAAAGTATATCTAATTTCAAAAGTATCGAGCCAAATATTATTTCAACAAATACAGGTCACAAAATAAAGAATATTCATAAATTATGCTTCAAGTTATCATCTCTCTTATACTAACCCACTTGCACAAAAATATCTTGCGTTATCCACTTGCACACCCACTTGCATAAAGGTATCTTACTCCATAAGACAAGGAAGCAATATAATATTCAAGGACACCCAGTTGCAACAGACAAAATCTGATTAAAGTAGCTCAGTGGTAGAATCAAGGTATGTCAGGAGGGGACACCAGTCACTGTTCCAATAGTGGCTCACTGTAGCTTTAACGGCACAGCTAGTGGGCAACAGTGATTGGGAAACCCAGCCTATAAATACCCCCATTCTACACACAAAAGAAGAAGAACTTTCATACACAAAAAAACAACTCCTACAATACAAAAGCTCTCTGCATATTCTTCACACACGATATATTCTCACCAGCTTGGTTATTATTATTTCCGATTACTGATTCTCACACCGGAGGTGCTTGACGGCCACAAACCCCGGGCAAGCATTTTTTTGCAGATACCCAAACTCAGGTGAAGTACCCCCGGAAAAGTGCCCAGAACGGTGATCGGAAGCCTCTAATCGGCCGTGGGAATTATCATTTGGCGCTAGAAGGAGGGCGTCATTTTTCTTAAAGAAAAGTCCCTCGCCTGCTCTACCAGAATAGCTACTTCTACAAGACAAAACACAAGCATCAGCCTCAAAAACACAAGATACACAGCATTCATATAATCACAAACACTAGACCTAAAAACCGTAATGGCAAACCCCGACGAGCGACAGTCAATGGAAATACAAGGAAATAACACTGGAATCCCGCCACAGGACCCGCCAGTAAATGCTGAAAACCGCTTACAAACAAACCCCCCTCGAGGAGAAAACCAAGAGCAAATTCTTAGCCTCGACCTAACAGGCTACCACCCGCAAAAAATAAACTTACTCATGCAAATAGCCTCTGCATTTCCCCAGGCCAGACAAGAAAAGCCACCCGAACAGAAAGAATCCCGAGTAAATCCACACGACGACCGAAGCGAGGCACACAGCCGGCCACACAAAACAAACTCCGCCTTTTCTCGCCTAGGCTCATCCCAAGAAACAATCCATGAGAGGCACAACAAAGGCCATCATCAACCCGAAATATGGGAGCAGAACAGAAAACAGAGAGACCTAAGGAAGGTGATTGTCGCTAAGAAAGCCGCCTACGAAAAAGTTCTGGCCGAGTACGAAAAATAGAGACAAAGAGAGCGTTCCCCTCCTCCCCAAAAGATACTGACAGCACGCAACCCACAAACGCAGAGATGTTGCGAACTATTATGGAACTCAAGAAAAAGATAGAGGGAAGTAGCGAAACAGAGTCGGGTGGCACGCCGTTTACCATTAGGTTGGAGGCGGAGCCCCGTCAAAAGGAAATCAAACATCACAGCTTTAATTCTTTCGACGGGTTAGGCGACCCAGAGGAGCATCTTAGCTACTTTGATCAGCTAGCTCTTCATTATGAATACAATGATCTGACGCGATGTCGTTTCTTTGCCGCAACTCTCCGTGGATATGCACAGAGGTGGTTCTGCAGAATAACCACCCGGTCCATAGACACGTGGCTGGAATTCAAAAGACAATTCCTCAATAAGTTCAAAGCAAACCAGCAACACGAGGTTCAAACCGTGTTTTTGGAAACCATCGCACAACGCAACGGGGAAACACTGCAGGACTATATTGACCGCTTCAAGGAGGCCGTCAACAAAGTTGTTTGTGTCAATGAAACAGAAGCTTTGGTCCACTTAAGGAGAGGTCTTAATCCCTACGAATGCGAAAAATACGTATGCCGTCTCATGGAGACAAAACCCACCACATTAGCAAAAGCATATGACCTGGCATCCCAAGCCATCAATGAAGCCGAATCTCTGAGCGTGCTGAAGCAATCCAGGGCTCCACCTACACCTCCACCATATTTTCAAAGAGAAAGGTTTTCGTCCTATCAAAGGCAAACACCGGCCTCACACCAAGTACAGACCATTCATGGACCGCCACCGCCCGCACAAAAAGCACAATCATCAGTCCCGGTCAGAAACCGCTTGGGGCCCGCGAACCCGCAAAGACCAGATAGGCGTCCTGAGCCGGAGTGGACCAAATTCACCCTCCCCAGGGAGAGCATTCTGAAAGAAATCAGAGGGAAACCTTTCTATCTCCCACCAGCGCCGATGCATTCTCCGCCCGAGGACAGACCTAAAGACAAACACTGTGATTACCACGAGACGCATGGGCACTACACAGACAGTTGCTTGTCCCTCAAATATTTCTTGGAAAGACAGGTAAAGGCGGGTAATCTATCTTAGTACTTGCCAAGACAGGTGCAAGGGGCACCCACCCCGCAAGGACAAAACAGAAACATCGTACATACCGTCTTCGGCGGACAATCCTCCCCACCAAGAGAAGAGCACGACATTTATGAGATATACGAGGGACCCCCGAATATCATTACTTTTACAGATGCAGACTATGAAGGCATTAATCCAAACCACACTGAGGCATTAGTTGTATCATTGGGTGTGGCCAACAATGAGGTAAAAAGGATCCTCGTCGATAACGGGTCCTCAATCGACATCTGCTTCAAACACACCTGGGACAGACTCAAGTTAGATGGCGAGAAACTCGAAACATGTCCCGATGAGACACCTCTTTACGGCTTTGGGCACAACGCCGTCCCAATTGCGGGCATTGCCAGACTCCCCGTCTATTTCGGTGAATCACCCAGGCAAGTATGTCGAACGGTCAAATTCTATGTCATCAACACCGCTTCCTCTTACAACATGATTTTGGGAAGACCTACCCTCAATATGCTAAAGGCGGTCACCTCCACCCCTCATCTTAAAATCAAATTCCCCACTCTAAACGGGGTCGGGGAAATCAAGGGAGATTCCGAAACATCTAAGAGATGCTATGGCATAGCAATAACGATGGGAAAAACAGAGCCTAGCAATATCCGCAAAGAAAAGGCAACCAAGAGAAAACAAGCAAAAAGACAAAGGCACGCAGAGAATCAGCGCGCAAATAATAAAAGGAGAAAGGAAGTACAGTTCATAGACGGGCACAACCCGCTGATAGAAGACCCTCCTCGCATCGACGCGAATCTCATGAAATGTCTCAAACGAGAAGAAAGGCCGCCAATAAGCCCTGTGGTGCAAACAGAAAAAATAGAAATCATACCTGGTGACTCGAACAAAAGTGTAAGTGTAGCAGCGGGTTTAGAGTCCGTCTTCAAATCTGGCCTCACAGACCTTTTAAGAAAATATGCGGATGTTTTCGCATGGAGTCCAAAAGACATGCCAGGTCTAGATGAGTCAGTAGCTATCCACAAGTTGAATGTGGACCCGGATAAGGCTCCGAAAATACAAAAAAGGAGGAACTTTGCACCAGAGCGACAGCAGGCAATCGATATCAAAATCGACAAACTCTTGGACGCAGATCTAATTTGCGAGATCACCTACCCTAAGTGGGTTGCAAATGTAGTACTAGTGAAGAAATCTAACGGGAAATGGAGAATATGTGTGGATTACACGGATTTAAATGCAGCATGCCCAAAGGACCCGTATCCACTCCCTTCAATAGACCAACTCATTGATGAAACAGCGGGTCATCTAATGCTAAGTTTCATGGATGCCTACTCCGGCTACAACCAAATCAAAATGACCCCTGAAGATAGAGAAAAAACAGCCTTCATCACACATATGGGGGTGTACTGCTACAAAGTCATGCCCTTTGGGTTAATCAACGCCGGCGCCACCTTCCAGAAGACCATGAATAAAATATTCGGCGGTCAGTTAGGCCTAAATATGGAAGTATACATGGATGATCTCATAGTAAAATCTATCTTAACGGCTTCCCACCTTCAAGACTTAGAAGAATGTTTCTCAACCCTCAGAAAATACAGCATGAAGCTAAACCCCGACAAATGCGCATTTGCACTAGACGCAGGCAAGTTCCTTGGCTTCTTAGTATCCCACAGAGGTAATCGACATGCAACCGCCCAAAACTTTGAAAGATATACAGAAATTAACAGGAAGGTTAGCCGCTCTCAGAAGGTTTATCGCTAAATTAGCAGACAGATGCCTTCCGTTCTTTGACACTTTAAAGGGAGCCACAAAAACTAAAGCAATATCTTGGACGGACGACTGCCAGAAAGCCTTCGAAGATCTCAAAACTTATCTATCTTTGGCTCCCCTACTCGCGGTCGCGGCTCCTTTAGAACCGCTATCACTATACTTATCCGCAACAGATAAAGCCGTGGGAGCAGTACTCATAAAAGAGGAAAATGGCGAGCAAAAGCCGGTCTATTATGTCAGTCAAGTGCTCAAAGATGCGGAAACCCGCTATCCGAATGTCCAAAAGTTCGCTCTAGCCTTGGTCGTGGCAAGTAGAAAATTGAGACATTACTTCCAAGGAAGACAGATCAGGATCATCACAGACCAACCGCTCAGAAAAATTCTCCACAAACCAGACTTATCAGGCAGATTGATCAACTGGGTCGTAGAGCTCGGCCAATTCAATTTAAAATACATACCTAGAACCGCAATCAAGGCACAAGCATTGGCGGACTTCGTGATCGAATGTTCATTTTCGACAACAGGAAGCATAGTTCCCGCAAAAAACCTTACAACAACGGACAACAATTGGCAATTATATGTGGACGGTTCCTCCACAAACACCCGATGCGGGGCTGGACTCATCCTCACTAGCCCCGACGGTTTTCAAGTCAAGCAAGCCAAACAATTGAATTTCAAAGCTACAAACAACCAGGCGGAGTACGAGGCACTCTTGGCCGGCTTGACACTGGGCAAAAACTTACAAGTGAAAAAAATCACCATCTACAGCGATTCACAACTAGTTGTTCGACAAACAACGGGGGATTATGCAACAAAAGACAACAATCTCAGCAAATATCAAGAATTGATACAAGCAATGCTCCCTCAATTCGAAGAATACTCCCTAGAACAGATAGATCGAGCAGACAATGCAATAGCGGACATGCTATCTAAACTAACCCAAGGGGAAAAGACAGAAGCGGACACAGTGTACTTTGAACAACTTACCACTCCCAGTGTCAGCACCCTGGATATCATGGAAATAAGTCCACCAACTGAAACTTGGATGAGCCCTTACATCCGTTATTTAGAAGACGGCACGCTGCCAGAGGACAATATCAAAGCTAAAATACTAAAATCTCAAGCAACAAAATACTTCATCCAAGAAGGCACCCTGTACAAAAGGAGTTTTGACTCTCCCATCCTCAAATGTGTCGATGAAGAAGAAGCTCTCTATTGCATGAGAGAAGTCCACGAAGGCATCTGTGGAGACCACATGGCTGGGAAGGCACTGGCACATAAAATACTCAGACAAGGTTATTACTGGCCCAAAATGCACAAGGAATGCAAGACATTCACCAAGAAATGCCACCAATGCCAGCTGTTCAGCAACACGTCTAGAAAAGCACCAGCCCTCCCAGCGGCAATATTGTCACCTATACCGTTTGCGGTTTGGGGCATCGATATCATGGGACCTTTCCCCGAAGCCAAGGGTGACCTACAATATGTAATGGTCGCCATCGATTACATGACCAAATGGGCCGAAGCAAAAGCACTCAAAAACATCACGCAAGATGATGCAATCCGTTTCGTCACAGAACAAGTGATTACAAGATTTGGAATTCCAGTAGTACTCATATCCGACAACGGCACACAATTCGTTCGTTTAAAATTCACAAAGTTCCTATCCGACTACGGGATCAAACACAAAAAAGCTTCAGTATGCCACCCTCAAAGCAACGGTCAGGTTGAAGTAACCAACCGCATCATTGTCAGGGGCCTAGAAAAAAGGCTAACGACTTCCAAGAAAAAATGGCCACATGAGCTACCCAACGTCCTTTGGTCTTACCGGACATCAGCCAAGGTCAGTACGGGAGAATCCACTTTCAAGTTAGCTTTCGGCACTGAAGCTCTTGCCCCAATCGAGATAGGATCCCCATCTTTCCGTGCCATCAATTTCGAAGAAGAAGCAAACAACAACGGACTCAGAACAAACCTTGACCTTCTAGACGAAGCGAGGGAGGCCGTCGTCAAAAAAATGGCCGCCTACAAAGAAAAAACAAAGGAATTTTTCGGGAGACGGGCTAGAATCAAAGCCTATGTGGAAGGCGATTTGGTCAATTGAGCAACAGAAGCATCCGACCCAAGACATACGGGCAAACTCATGCCCAAGTGGGAAGGCCCCTATAATATCGCACAAGTACTCAGGCCGGGTTCTTACAAACTTGCCCGCCTAGACGGGACTGAAGTCAACAATACTTGGCACGGGGATAAACTAAGAAAGTATTATCAGTAGCCAATTACACTTCTGTAACCCAGGATTATTCTATTCTGAATGAAAAATCTTCCACAAAAGTCCCCTAGACGGCAAGCATCCATCTACAATAGCAAAGTCCCCTAGACGGGCAAGCAACCATCTACAATAGCAAAGTCCCCTAGATGGGCAAGCATCCATCTACAATAGCAAAGTCCCTAAAACGGGCAAGCAACCATCTACAATAGCAAAGTCCCCTAGACGGGCAAGCATCCATCTACAATAGCAAAGTCCCTAAAACGGGCAAGCATCCATCTACAATAGCAAAGTCCCTAAGACGGGCAAGCAACCATCTACAATAGCAAAGTCCCCTAGACGGGCAAGCGTCCAACTACAACGACAAAATCCACTACGAAAGCCAAATGGCTATCTACAAAAGCTAAGTACTACAAAAGCCAGGTTATCTGCCTACAAAATCCAGAATACTACGCAAAAGCTAATTGCCCACAACGAACACACAACAAAGGCCAGTTTCCTTGGCGGAAATAGCCGCTCAGGTCTCATCAAGAGACATCTAGCAAAACAAGTATGCTAAAACAAACGAGTACAAAGTCTACAATCGACTATGCTAAAACAAAGGCAATATGTGCAGAATGAAGACAAATACAACCAAATGCAACGGGAAAAGAAATTTTTATTTATATCAAATAAGTTTATTACAAGCACGGGTTACAAAGATATAGTCTCCTACATCTAAAAACCTTCATGCTTGGGGAGCCTTCTTCTCAGCGTCCGCATCCTTCCCAGAACTTTCACCCTGCGGAGGGGCACGGAAACGGAAGTTCAACCCGCCATCCTTCGCCGCCTCCTTGGCCTCCTCCGCAGCACGAGTACGGGCAATTTTCCGAGCATGCTTCTGAAGTTCTTCAGCCATGTACAAATCACCCTGTTCCTCATAAACAAGGGCCCACGCTAACTAACCAGCCTCCGTCTCCTCGAAAATCTGGAGCTTACGACCCCAGGAGAAGGGGGTAAAATTCGCATCCATCTCACGGTTGGCCATTTTTGGTCGAGGTAACAGAAAAGAGTTTTTATGAAAGGAAAGGAGGTGTAATCCAAATCAAGAGCTAAACTATCCTATTTATAGGGGGTGAAAGAGGGTTAAAACAACCCACAGTCAAAAAACCTCCATCCCCATGCAGACTGCAGTAAACACACAGTCAAAAGAATGTGATTTCCATGCAGCATTTAATGCTTACAGCAAATTCCCACATTTCCCGAAGGTCTATTTACTCCTCCCTTTGACAAACAAAATAACACATACAATGCAGTTATATTTCACCACAAAAATTCAAAAATATATATCCCGCCAAACACAAACAGAGTATTTCAGAAATTCCAAGTACAAAATATATCAAACTATTTCCAAGTCACATAGCGGACAGACCCTCAAAGTGACTTCTAGACAGACCAACAACGGACACAGCTATAGTGAAAACTCATCCCCAGCGGGAAGCTCTCAGCGAACTAGACATGCCTATCAACGGCTCCTCTTCACCCGGCTCCTCGCCATACACAGCTGCTATAGCCGACAACGGAGTTACAGCATCCAACTCATCCCCACCCGTTCCATGCTCAGCGATTTGCACGCCAACTTCACTTGCCACAGGCTTAACTTGACAACCGACACTCACTGTGACCGTCTCCCCCAGACGGGCTTTCAATGTTTTCACTTTACGTTTGACTCTCTTTGCTTTAGATTTCAACTTGGACGCCTCGTTTCTCAAACGGTCAATCTCCGCAGCATTCTCGGCGGCCTTCCGCCTTAACTCACCAAGCTCAACGAGCTCATCTTTAGATACCGCTATACGCATCCTGGCGGCTTCCTCTTTCACAATTTCAACAAATTCGGCACTGTTTCTAAATTTCCTAATAGCAACCTCTTCCGTAGGACGGGAATCAAGATGGCCTTCAGTATCATTCGCACGGTCCCTCTCAAACTTCAGCGAAGTATTTAAGTTCTTTATTTGCTCCGTCAAAGCAGCCTTCTCGGCCTCAAGCTCGATTTTGTCCTCCGCCAAGAACCTTCGAAGATTACAGCTATAAGCATAGCTTGCTTTGATATCAGTTTTCTCGGTCTCAATTTCATGCAAAGCCTTGGCAGCATTATCTTTCATGATCCTCTCAGCGGTCAGTTCCCGCTCAAGCAAGCTCACTCTCTCTTTTAAAGCAATATTGCTGCTACGGTACATATTACCCCGGGCCATCAGACCCGTATACATACATTGATTCTACAAAAAACACAACACAAAAGATAAAACAAGTCAACAACGGGAACAAGTAAGAGCAAACAGAAAACTACTAGACAGATGCATACCCGTGCAGCATACTTCTGAGAAAGGCGACACATCCGCCCCCAACTCAACTCATTCATCCTCAACAGATCGTCATCAGTCATAGATTCCGCTGTGAAAGTATTAGGCCCTGACTTAAAGAGAAAACCATAGCCAGGCCTGTTTCCAAACTCAGCGTCATTAACTTCATCGTCGCTACTTGTATAATGAACAATCTCTTCAGAGGACTCTCCGCTATCCTCACCATCTTCTTTCTCACTACCATCAGAAGCGGTATCTGCGCTCTCATCAACAACCAGGTTGAAAGGAATGTAATCACCTACCCTGGAAGCCTCAATCCGTCTACGCTTAGACGGACCAACATCATCAACAACTCTCTGCTTCAACCTTGGAGGCGGAACATCACCCGCGACATCAACATGTGTATCCGCCACAACCTCGGCCGCTTGAGTGGTTGGCAGAGTTTCTTCAAAATCCAAGTCAACTACTACCTTGCTCCAAGGAGTGGCAACCGCTTCAGGAATATCAGAAAAGCCCCGCTCAACTCTTCGAATTGACGCTCTATACTCCCTTGAAATAATATCCGGTTCTTTGTCACCAGCTTCCAGGCTGGCAGAATATAGCCTCGCCACTGTACCGGGACTATTGACTCCACTTTCAGCGGGCACGTCCTTCTCAACAAATGCTTCAACATCAGCGGGCATTTCACCCTCAGTTTGTACATCTGCCACAGCGAGCACTTCAACTTCAACCGCAACCTCGTCCTCTTCACTCTCTCCTTGTAAAGGCTTTTCTCCCTCTGACTCTGACTCGATGCTTTCATCAACTGGCTGACCTTCCCCACCCACAAACTCCTCAGAATCACCTAGCAACTCCTCAGATAGCGAGTCGGCATTCGAATCAATGTCATCCTCGCCCACATCTTCCTCAGCATCTTCCTCCTCCACAGCGGTTTCTGGGTCTTCAAAAGGAGCAGAAGGCTCAGCCCCTCTACCCTCACCCGATAAGTCAAAAGCATCCAATATATTTACAGCGGAAAAATGACCACTGCGGAGACGGTTTGGTCTGGGGGGGGCACCGTCAACATAAACTCTGCATACAATCTCGCTTCACTCAGACCCAGAGTTGGGTGTAAATCCAGCTCCGGCTTACGAGGATCCAATACTACACAAAATAAACGATATCGTCAATAGCAGACACAACAAAAAACAAACAAAAAACATGAAACAGAGACTTACGGCAATGTCTTCTCAAATCGGCCGGATCAACTAAATTGGCTTCCGTCCACACCTCGCCTAACGCTTTCACAAGCCTGACCAAGATATCAATCTCAACACGGCTCAGTCGATTGCGGTTCACCTTGTAAGTACACTCTACCTTCTTCGTAAAGTTATTATGCCAAGCAAACTCACCACCGCCAATAACCAAGAACTCCTCATGCCAACCCGCCATGCCCTTGGGAAATAAAAACGGGCAATGCCCATCCAAGGCCTTCCCAATAACGGTCTTTGGCTTCACAAATTACAATTCATAGAAGGGTTTGGCACGACTAGCTTTCACATCAAAGAGATAGAAAAATGACCTAAACATCGGCTGCTTACCCATTGCTTCACTACTGGCTATAAACCAATTAACAGCTCTTATTGAATTGGGCGTAAACTGGGCTAGCGGACACTGAAAATACACCCGGAATAAATCCATGATAAATTTGTGTGGGGGAACCCGGAAACCAGCCTTCAAATGACTAACTGGTATACAGACAGAACCATCATCAAAACGGTGATATAGCCTCTCAGACGGTTCCGCCCGCCTCCAGAAGTAGCCATCTTCAATCCGGAACATCCTGCTAACATACTCTGACCATTCATCAGCCCTGAACGTATTGTCGTGTTGAAGATGAGGAAATTTAGAAAAGGCGGCATCCATCTCCGCCTTCGAATATGCTGTCGGTGCCACATTGGTTGCCCGAAACAAACTCCCACTACTCTCAAAGTATTTATAGCAGTTTATCCGAAGGACAGCTGGGTAGGTCATCTGCCCAATATCCGCCCATCGCCCGTTCAGATTTATCAATGGGCCCCTCTCTCCGGTCCCGGTATCTGCGCATTCATCACCCATCTACACAAATTCAAAGTAAAAACCCAGTACCGCCTACACATAAACCGCTTACAACTATCAAGGTACACGTGGATTTTCACAGCAATTTCCATTTTTATTTTTAAACTAATACAAGAAAAATGATTCATATTCCATTTCCCTCCACAAACAACGAAGCCATAACATCAGAAAGCAATTTATACACCTTATTTAACATATACATACATATATACACACCACCACTGGCCTAAACATCAAAAAATCATAGAACTCAAACTCATAAACCACGAACAACAAACAATATACCACCAAAAGTCATGGCCAAAAACCTACCAAAGCACAAATCGAACTCTTTTTCATGAAAGAGGAAATCAAAACAAAACCCACTTACCATTAAAACAAAACACAACACAAACCCACCTTCAAAACCATCTATTTAAACAGACATCACAAAAAATGGTGATACATACACAGTTATTTGGGAAACAGAAATCATAAAAGAAAATACAAAGAAAGAGCACAAATCTCACTGCGAAGCAGGAGATACAAACGGCTTTAGAAACCTCGTCGATCACCGGAATAGCGCAGCAACAACAGCCAAGAACAACCGAGTAAAAATTCAAAAGAAAAAGATATGAAGACAGTAAAAAGTTGAGAGAAATAACTGAGCAAACCTCCCTTTTTATTACGTGAGGCGCGTGAAAAGAGGAAAAGAGATTATAGCGCTCAACGTGGCAGCTTCTGATTGGTCCACGGCAAAAGCAAAACAATAACTGCCTCGGTACAAAACACCAACTACTCACTTGGTAATAACTCCCCACCTTTCTTCACTTATTATATCAAAGGTACATTCTCTTTCCACCCAAAGGTCACTTCACTCATTAATACGCACTGGCACTTATCATTTCTCATATTATTGGTATTTAATATTATTCTCTCATTAATTGACAATAATAAGCATTTATTCGCATAGCAGTTACGCATATCAAACAAAAACGTTTCAACTTCGCACACGTCAAGCACCGCAAACCGCACAAACTTGAACCCGTCTAGACACATTTTCTAACTCCTAAGTGTTGTCCGCCAACACTTGGGGGGCACATTTTTACAACAAAATTTTCTAACTCCTAAGTGTTGTCCGCCAACACTTGGGGGGCACAGGCATTACACAGTTTTGCATATTTTCCGCTTTTCGTTTCCTTTTACTCCCCCTACCCGCTAAAGTGCCTAGAGGGAGTGGGGGGTAATGATAAGTACCCGCAGATAGTTATCAGCGGGCACCCGCTAATAGCAAAATACTTGTCTTTTAAAAACACAATTCTAGAGTACTTAACAAAGTATATCTAATTTCAAAAGTATCGAGCCAAATATTATTTCAACAAATACAGGTCACAAAATAAACAATATTCATAAATTATGCTTCAAGTTATCATCTCTCTTATACTAACCCACTTGCACAAAAATATCTTGCTTTATCCACTTGCAAACCCACTTGCATAAAGGTATCTTGCTCCATAAGACAAGGAAGCAATATAATATTCAAGGACACCCAGTTGCAATAGACAAAATCTGATTAAAGTACCTCAGTGGCAGAATCAAGGTATGTCAGGAGGGGACACCAATCACTGTTCCAATAGTGGCTCACTGTAGCTTTAACGGCACAGCTAGTGGGCAACAGTGATTGGGAAACCCAGCCTATAAATACCCCCATTCTATACACAAAAGAAGAAGAACTTTCATACACAAAAAAACAACTCCTACAATACAAAAGCTCTCTGCATATTCTTCACACACGATATATTCTCACCATCTTGGTTATTATTATTTCCGATTACTGATTCTCACACCGGAGGTGCTTGACGGCCACAAACCCCGGGCAAGCATTGTTTTGCGGATACCCAAACTCAGGTGAAGTACCCCCGGAAAAGTGCCCAGAACGGTGATCGGAAGCCTCTAATCGGCCGTGGGAATTATCACTTATAGAGCTGGCTATGTTCGAAGAAATTGAAATGAACAAGAAGGCGTAGTTGCAGTTTGGAACGACTGATTTTGTGGGTCAAGTTTATTATGAGCTAGTCTAGTTAAGCTTCATAGCGTAGTTGTTTTTGCTATTTCAGGAGTTTTTTGTGCTTCGGTATCAAGCTGTTGCGTCTTATTATGTAGTTCTTTGGATTCTGATTCTTCAGTGGCTGTTCTTTGTACTCTTATTTTAATGATCTAATATATTTTCTGTTTAGCAAAAAAAAAAGTTGTAGCCCAACTACGTATGTATAAAAACAAAGGAGTACACTAAATTGAGATTGGGCTAGCAAAATTAGTTTGGGTTGAGACTTAATCGAAAAGAAAAAAAGAAACATTAAATAGACTACACAACTACTTATGCATTATGGGCCAGAAAAAGAAAAACTAAAGGAAAAATTAGAAGCAAAAAGAAATAGAACAGTTAATAACGAGATTTCATTAATGGTAATAATCAATATCAATATATTCTTAATGAACACTAGTGAAGGCTCCATCAAATTTACATAGACAAGGGTATTAAGGTAAATTTCTTTTTGAAAATCAACTAATTTAACCCCATTTAATGATCATTTTTTAATATTTTATCTACTCATATTACTAATAAAAATTGATATTTTGTCTAATTGGGTTTTTACGCTATTCACAAAATTTCCAAAATTGTTGTGATTTGAGTGATATACCATCTCTTGCCTAGCTGTGATAACACGTTGATGACAAACTTTCCCAAAATAAACTGTTGATTGTTATTTTGTTCCACTAATTACTCTCCACATTAATCAACTTTCTGAAATGGTTTGTGTGATCTCTTCCACATTACTGATTTGCTATTCAGAATTCAAAATTGGATTTCTTTATTATTACTACCGCCAAATATTCAAGTTCTTATCTTTTCATGGTGAATAATCAATAATACTTAATTCATTGTAATGGAACACAAACAAACGTCGGCTTCGGAGACGGATTCTGAGAGAGGTATGATGTCTTTCTTTCACGAATGAGTTGTGTTGTTTTTTGTTGTTGATTGTTTTCCTATCTTGATTACACATGTTTGTTGCTAATATTTTGTTTAGGTCGGAAACGAAGTGAAGATTACTCTTACACGGATTCCTTAAATGGTAAAAGTTGTTTCTTACATGTTGACTTAATGATAAACTGTATGTGATGTATATGATTTTGACATGATTATGATCTTGAATAGTTGCTAAACGTCGAGAAAATGGGTCAGCTTTGGATACTTACTTGCGTAATAGGATGATTAATATGTAGAGGGATAAAGAGTTAAATGTTCAGTCTATTTCTAACATTATGTCTTCAAAAGAACATGGTATTATTCTGCAAATTATAACTTCTTTATTTCATAATCTTTATATCATATCATAATGTGTTAATAATTCATGTTGGAAGTTACTTTGTATTGTAGTTTTGATTCAGTTATTATGGATTCTTGCATTAATGTTAAACATATAGGAAAGCAAGTCGTTGGTGATGTTACTCCAAGAAGACCATTGGTAATGACTTATGTTACTAATATTGTTGGTGATTCTACTCCTAGGAGACCATTGGTAATGTCTGATATTACTAATAGTGTAAGAAGTCGTTTTGACAAACAAGGTAAAATTGTCACTGATGTGCTAAAAATATGACAATTAAAATCGCAAGCGCACGATCATCGTTTTAGTATTTTAAGATTCGATCCACAGGGATTAATTTTATTCGCGTTCCTTAATTTCTAATTTAGGCGAATTAGAACAAAGTTGGGTTCTGAAAATTTTGCTTTTAAACTAATTAAAAATTTGATTTAAAACTAATTAATTTCTAAAAGAAAATTAAACCACTATTTAAAACAAAATTTTATTATTATTATTCTATTTTTAAACTAATTAATTAAAAGATAAATTATTTAAGGATTTAAAAACTGTTAATTTTACTAATTAATTCCTAATTTAGAATGTAAATTACTTTAAAAGAAAATTAAACAATTTTAAACCGATAAAAACAGAATTTCGCATTTGAATTAAAATCGAAGTTTATTTACAGAAAATGATGAATTTGCTTGTTGAACTAGCAATAGAAAATCCAAACCAAACTACACTTAAGAAAAATTAAACAAATGATAAACCAAAAAGGACAATTCAGATGACTCGCTAACTCAATTACACCAGCTAATTCATTTGCAGAAATATAACAACCAAAACAAATAACTACAACTACACAGCAATAACCAACCAGGGAACTCTAAAACTACTAAGCAATAAGATTCGAATAGATCGGGACTAAATAAAATAAACCAATAGCATAGTACAAACCCAAAACCAAGAACAAACGAAAGGCAGAACTTGGACACCAATTGACACAGCTAAAAACAACGAACAACAACAACAACTCGGTTAAATAAAAACTAGAAAACAAACATAGCATCTCGGCAGCAAATGTAACAATACGACTTAACTGACTCGCAATAGCTACTCGCCTAATGAACTCAGAACTGAATCAGCCAAGAAATTCGAACCAACAACACAGAAAATCAAACAGAATACATAAAGAAAAGCAAATTGACCCAAACTTAGCACAGAACTTGACAGCTCTCGCAGAAAACGCAGACATGACTCTGCATTATAAACTCAGAACAAACTCAGTTGAACTCGGTATCTAGCAACGTCTAACATTCAACCCTCAAACATTACGAAACTCAGCTGCGAAAAACAACAGTAACGAAGAAGAAACAGCAACGAAATCGATTAATTCTCAGATCAAAAATCATCAACAACATCACAAGAAGCTCCACTAGCGAAATCAGTAAATCAATTTAAATCGCAGAACAAAAACAAAACTCGAACATCGAAAACAAAATTCTAACACAAACCGTCACTAACAACAACTTAGAATCTGGAAACAGCCATTCATACTCGGTAATCAAACACGATTCGGAACTCAAGTACCATGAACAAGACAGCTAGCAACAGACAAGTAACAAAACTCACTTCCCTTACAGCAATTAAAACTCATAAAACAAGAACAATACTCGCAAACTCAGCCACTAACAATTCACGCGAAAAATGATAATACAATTGCAGAAAAAGAAGAAGAGGTTCGAGATAAAAAGAGAAGAAGGGGGAGGTGGGTGTTTACGAACTAAAGAGGAGGGGCTAAGGTTGTGGTTTTTGCGCTGATAGGAATTGAAGAACAGGGGAGAGGTGGTTTATGATGTTTTCATGGTTTTTGTGCAGAGAAAAGAAGGGGTGTATGTATGTATCGGTTTTGATTGAACAGAGATGCAGGGAAGATGTATTTGGTAAATAAAATAAGACACAGCTGGGTTTTTGCAAAACAAGGAAATAAGGGAAAAGGATTTGCTATGTGTTTTTTTTTTTGCGAAAACAGAGTAATAAAACTGAGGCTTCAAATTAAATAAATTACAGCAGAAAAATACCCATAAAAATAAAATGTTTATAAGAGCTACAAAGAAAAATTACAATAATAAATTTAAGAGTGTTCTAAATCTAAGGATTAAAATGGGTTGTAACTAAGGTTCTAAGGGGTTGTGTCTTCTTTACAAGAGAAAATGAAACTATTTATAGGAAATAATTGAGGATTTTGGTTGGTGTGGATTAATCCCCACCATTCATTTTGTTTGGTGTGGTTTGATCCTAGCCATCCATTTTTCTTTGCACCACACCCCCTTCTCTTTCATTTTCTTCTATTTTGGTCTTCTTCTTCTTCTTCTTTTTCTCTTCCTTGACCTTTATTTCTTTATTTTGTCATTTCTTCATTTTTTTCTTGAATTTCCTGAAATGCAACAAAATAATTTATTAAAATACGAGTTCAAGAAATAAATATGTAATAAAAATATGCAAAATATGCAATTATCAAATGCCCCCATACCTATCTTTTGCTCGTTCTCGAGTAAAACAAAAAGAAAAATGCAGAATGAAAAACCTGTACTCACTGTCGTAGGAATCACGGGTAATTTTAGGTTTACCAACCCGTTAAACTCATAGACGATCTCTACAAGAGGAGTGTTGTCTCCTTAGGGTTTACAGAAGATATACCCATAAAATCTTTGAGATAAGTCAGCAAGTATCCAACTTTCCTCTTTCAACCTAGCTTTCATTGGTGTCAACAAAACAATTTTGTAGGAAAATATATGCCTTAAAGATTATTCTAATATGTTAAATATAATTGATGTGAATAATGTTAGTGTTTAAGTGTTACAGTGATTCATTAGAGTTTAACTGGAAGCTGGAAGCGGTCAGAGTTTAATTAAACTCTGACAGTTGGAAGCTCGACAGAGTTTGCTAAACTCTGTCAGGAGGAAGCGTCTACTGGTCATTATCAGACTTTGAATAATAATTGAAGATAATTATAGAAGCAATACCTTTGAATATTGGATAGCTGTCAAAGACATTGTATTGACTAAGAAGACGCGTAGCAATCATAATTGATAACACTTGTATAGCTGATTTATAGGAGTATCAATTATCGATTGTACTGTAGCTGTATATCTTTATAAATACAGTTAGGTTAACACTAGAAGGGTAATTGTGAAACGAATTATCATTCCATTGTAACCTAAGCAGCTCTATGTGATATTTTACATCACTGAGAGAGGAGTTATTAATTCCATACAGTTTTTGATTTAAACGTGTGTTAATTGTTATTCTCTCATACAAACTTGATTATATTTGTGTATTCGGCCTAAAAATTGGTATCAGAGCAGATCTGTTACTCTATACAGTTTAAATATCCACAAACTACTATAATCAATGGAAGAGATACCTCCTCCATCAGGTTATAGTGCAAGTATTGAGAAGGCTCAACCTACTACTGTGAGTCGTTATGAGACAATTACGGTTCATATTCTCAGGCCGGCAGAGTATTCAATCTGGAAGGTGAAGATGACCATGTTTCTGGAGGCTACAGATCCAGAATATCTTGACAGAATTTATGAAGGTCCTCATAAGCCTACAAAGTTATCTATTGTTACTGCTGGTCAAGAAGATAAATCAGTTCCAAATGAGAAGAAAGATCTGACTCTTGAGAATATTTCATCTATTGTTAAGGATGCAAAGGTTAGACATCTACTTCATAGTGCATTAGACAATGTTATGTCTAACAAAGTGATTAACTACACAACTGCCAAAGAAATCTGGGATGCCCTTGAAATTAGATGTCAAGGAACTGCTGCTATCAAGAAGAACAGAAGGAACATACTCACACAGGAGTATGAACATTTGAGGCTAAAACTGAAGAAACAATGACAGAAAAATTTGACAGATTCTGTAAGCTACTCAATGATTTGTCACTGGTGAACAAAGAGTATGATCTAGAAGATTCAAATCTCAAATTTCTTCTTGCTCTACCTGAAAAGTGGGATGTAAAGACAACCACTATAAGAGATAATTATGATCTTGCTGAAACTGAGATTTATGAAATCTATGGGTTGCTCAAAACTCATGAACTAGAACTGGAACAGAGAAACAGGAGATCAAGCAAGAAGACAAAGTCTGTTGCTCTTAAGGTTGAAGAAAAACCCTTGAAGAAGGAAGCATCAAGGAAGAAAGCCAAGGGAAAAGCTTTGGTCATACATTCTGAAAGTGAGTCATCAAATTCTGATGTTGACTCAAACACTGATGAATCATCTGACTTTGAGGATGATGAAGAAGAAATGATGCAAATGGCTGCTTTGATGGTGAAGACCTTCAAGAAAATGGGTTTCAAGAACTTGAAGAAGGGAAAAAGGTTCTCTAAGAAGGATTCAAATTCTGACAGAAAGAGTTTCAGAAAATCTGAGAGAAAGAATACCAAATCTGGGAAGAAAGACAAGTCTGAGATTCAATGCTACAAGTGTAAGGAGATGGGTCACTATGCTCCTGAGTGTAAGAAGGGTAAAACTGAAAAAGCACTCTTCACAAAAGGTAGAGACTGGGCAGACACTTCAGACTCAGATGAGGATGTTAACTATTCTCTCATGGCCTCTATTGAGAATGAATCTGAAGATTCTGAAAACAAGGTACCCCTAACTACCTATGCTTATAATACTGATAATATATCTGAATTGAGAATTTATCTTAAGTCATTACATATTAGTTATAGGGATCAGACTTTAGAGAACGAGAGAATCAAATCTATTAATTCTGAACTTAAAGAAAGAAATAAATTTGTTGAAGAGAAACTTGTCAACATGCAACAAGTTCAGAAAGAAAGAGATGATGCTGTTTATCTAGAACAGGAGTTGCTTGGAAGATATAGGCAACTGGAATTTGAATTGGAGAAAGCAAATCACATAACTAAGACTTGGACTGATTCTGGAAAAGACACTCATGAGGTTTTTAGTCAGACACAGTTGGTTTAGGTTACTGTGAGGAAGATGAACTTAGGTTTCAAAACAAAGTCAAAATTAGAACACATCTTCCATCAAGAAAATTTGTTACTGGCACAAGTGAACCTAAGTCTGAAGTTGAAAAAGATCTGTTAAGACTTTTGTTAAACAGATTAATATTGGTTCAATGACAAATAAACAACTCAAACATAAGCTTAAGGAGTTAAAATCTGTTAAGAAACAGAAAGTGTCCAGGAAGAACAGAAATGGTAAAGTAGGCATTACTAAAGGTTATAATCAAATGTTTGCTACTTATGCTCCAAGGAAGACATGTCATAACTGTGGTAGTACTAATCATCTTGCTAGTTTTTGCAGGAAAAATAAAGACATTAATTCTTTACCTTCCAAGTCTGGAGTAAAGAATGATTATGTTAAAACTAAACCACAGACTTTATGCAAACATTGTGGAAGTACTTGGCATTCCATTTATAATTGCAGGGATTATCATGCTATCTATCATAATTATTATGAACTGAAGCCCAATTTGAAATGGGTTAAGGTTAATTCTGCAAGTGTAAACTCTGAAAATGTTAGCTTAAACTCTGATAATAAGAATTCCGCTGCTAAAGCTAACAAAGTTAAGAAAGCCAAAGGATCCAAGCAAGTCTGGATCCTTAAATCTGATCTTCAGTGATTGTTTATGATTGTAGGGCATCAGGGAGAGTACCCTAGTCGTGGACAGTGGATGTTCTGTTGAGTATTGAATACAGTAAAAGAATACAGAGGGGGGGTGAATGGATTCTTGAACTTTTCTTCGTTCTTGAATCTTTGCAGCAAGATAAGTGATGAGTGTGTGAGATATGAAGATGCGGATAATTAATGACAAACACAACACAATATCACTTTAATCTAATATCTTATTAGATAAAGATTTTGCTACAATCTGTGAATACAAATGATAGTATTCTCAGCTTCGTTTTTCTCAGAGAGATATTTTCTGGGTATTTGAGAAACTTCAACACCTTAACAGCTAAGGAAGTGAGGCTGTATCCTTATAGACATGGATACACCCACTTACTACAAATGAGGTAGGTAAAACAAAAACACTTTCCAGTCTGTCTATCTCATTTTAGTAAGAGTCCAAACGGCTACAGATTTGACTTTGAAAAGCCTGTTTAGATCCACTTCTTCAGCTCCTTGTCCCTTGTCTTATCTCTCCAAGCTTCTTTGTAGGCTTTCCAGCATGCTTTATAGGACAGAGTCAAATAAAGTATCCTGGCTTGTTGCAGGTTTCTGACTTGTACAATTCTTCAGTATTTTGTCCTCAAGAATGTATTCGAGAAGTGACTAAGTGAGTGATTCGAGAACTGGAGTTGACTTGATCGATAACTCTGAGTTCTCGAATAGTGTTATCTTGACATATCGAATCACTTCTCGAATAGCTCTTTTCTCTGGGACTCCTTGAGATATCGAATAGAGCATTTTGACATATCGAATCCCTGAGATATCGAATAGCATATTGAGTCTTTGAGATATCGAATGTAGCATTGACTTGTTGACCCTTTGAGAACTCGAACTGTTGACTCCTTGAGTTCTCGAACCGTGTAATAGACATATCGAATCCCTGAGATATCGAATGAGATATCGAGAGATATCGAATAGTGTCTTCTGAGATATCGAACTCCAGACTTCTCGAATGCTAGACTTCTCGAATAAACAAATGTACTTCTCGAATTAGTACTTAGGCAATTTCTTCATTTCTTCAATTCTTCAAATCCCAACTGTGATTATTTGACAGTCTTCATTTCCTTGCTTGAGGCATGAACCTTAGAACTTCTTTCAAGCTTTATTCTTGACTTAGTAGGTACAGTTACACAGATAGAATTTGATGCCTATTACATAGTACAAACAAGTAGAAACTCTACAACTAGAGGTTCCCTCAGTTAAGAGGTCATGTAGGTAATGCATGGCATTACGAACCACTTGGGCTTGTTATTAGATGTATTCAGGCATGCCTCTGTGACTAACAATCTCCCCCAAATTGTGAGTAAGACCCTTAGTCACAATTTCATGTCTGATAACAAGCCTAACATACATAAAGATAAAACTTGACAGTACAGGTATGAATTTCCATTAGCAATTTGGATAGAACTACAGAGTGAGTAATCTTACAGCCTATGATGAAGAACTAGCCATTGTCTTTTGATTCCCTTTCCATAGCTTTGGCTTGAAATTCATCATATTCTTTCTCTCTTCTTTCTTTCTCCTTCCTTGTATTCTCATCCATAGCTTTTATTATTTCTGCCATAGCATCCAATTCTTCAAGCAAAATTGAGTCTTTGAAATCTTCAAGTACTGGTTCCAGAATATTTGCAGGATAGTGGTTGAGTAGATTCATTCTGATGTTGACTTGATTTCCATTTCTCCTCCTATACTTTACCATGTAGGGGTTGAACTGAACTCTACACAAACCCTTTTTCCTCAGCTTTTCTGCTTCACTTTCCAGTCTCTCAATTTCTCTCTCTCTTGCCAGCCATTTCTCAAAACACCCTTTTCTGACTTTTTCCTCATGATCTCTCTTCATTTTCACAAAATCAATTAGCTCCAGCTTCCATACTCTCTCCACTTTATCTTCTGAGCTCAACAGTGCAATGATTCTCTCTATGTCATATAGCTTGCCCCAGTGTTGACATCCTCCTTGTTTGAATTTCTCCTCCCTTCCATCAGAATATTTAATCTCAAGGCAATTATCAACAATGGCAACATGATAGATTCTTTGAGCTTGCAAAAATTGCAGTTGGTCTACATCATAATCTTCATCTAGTGGTTGGAGTTTTAGGCCTGGATAGATTGTCAGGGTTTTTGATATGGTTGGCTTTGATTTCCTTGCAGCTTGCTTGAACTTGATTCTTTTTACATGATTACTTGGCAGCAGTATGTGACCTTTGTTTGTAGACCATTGTAGTATTCCATTAGCAGTTTGCTTTTTGAAACATACAGATGGTTTCTTGACTTGAATCTTCTTCTCTTCTTGAGGTGGCAAGACAGTTGCAGAAGCCATAGATGCAAATTTTGAAAGGTCACTACTGGCAGCATTCACCCTAGACTTAGAGTCTTGCGTTGTGGTGAGGTTACTGTCAGCAATGCCTGAGGCTTGCTGTCTTCCACTTTTCCTCTCAGAGCCTTTACCTTGATCATCATCATTCTTCCTCTTCTCATCATCCTTCTTCTTCTTCTTGTCTTCATCACCCTTATTACTCCTGTGATGTCTTCCCCTTCCGTCACTTTTATCTTCATCCTTGTCTTGATCTTTGCTTGGGTTGAACTTAGCAGTCTCAGATACAATGCCAGTTACAATATATGACCTGAGATAAGATATAGCTTCTAATTCTTCTGCTGTTCTTGATCCCTTCTTCTTGATCAGTTTCTCAATGATGGCTATGATGAGATTTTTATTTTGAGGAGTTAGATGCTTAGGAATGACCAGCTGCTTGATATCTTCAATTCTTGTTCCAGCCTGGTAGATAATAGTTCTAGGATCTGTGAAAACTTCAGGTAGCCTTGAAGGTTGACCATTCCTCAAGTCATCATGAAGACTCTTGTTGTTCTCATTTCCCTTCTCAATTAGTCCAAGGAGCACATTCACTTCTGAGTGCTTTAGACTCTGTAGAGTATTGATGGTTAAGTGCCATATCTTGTTCTTTCCTACCATCAATATCTCCTTGAGCCATAGATCATTAAGCCTCCTTGGTACTACAGTGAGACAGTCAATCTGACTCTTCAAACTCTCATGATATAGCAGAGCATCACCAGCCTGTTCTCTAGAGACTTTCAGAAACTCCAAGAATGCATCATCATGATAGACATTTGAGTTTGCAATTTCTTGTAGCTTGGCCTCAGTGACCACCTTCACTTCTACTGGCTTGGCACTCTTAGATATTGAGATTTGAGGCTTGTCAGATGGCATACTCCCTGCAACCACTGTGGTTGTGATAGACTGCCTTTGACCATCAGGAGTAGTGATGTGTACAGTTGGTAGAGTGACAACTGGCAGAGAAGTGGGAGGCTCATCAACTTTGTCCTTTCCTTTTCCAGGCACATGAGTAGTAGATTTCAAAGTTCTCTGATGGCCACCCTCAGTGATCTTGATGCCCTTTTCTAGTGGTCTCTCCCCCTTTGGATTTGAGTTCTTTGATATCCTCTTCTCCCCCTTAGGCTTGTTGACAGACACAGGGGCTGTAGGAGGTACCTTTGGAGTTGAAGATTCATCAGGTAGAGGGAGACCCATGTGCTTCATCATTGCAGACAACATTGATTGTTGATGCAGAAGAACATCAGCTGTGGTGGTGGCTTGAGTGTTCAACTGCTCAGTCAGAGTTGTCACAGTGTCTGTAAGATGAGCATTGGACTTGTGGAGAGAGACTACCTCCTTTTCAAGAGTATCCACTTTAATGAAGAGTTCATTGGCCTTAAAACCAGATAGGGATTGATCCTTCAGTCTCTGCACTTCGAACCTTGACATCTCATGCACAGGAACCTCAGTGACCAGCTTGTCTCCATATTGATTTGCAAAGAGGGTCCTGAGCATGGCATTGGCATCAGTTGTCTGATCTGATAAGGATTGAAATTTGTGCCCCAGACCTGTGACAGCATCCTTGAGAATAGCCAAACCATTGTCCATCCTGGTGCAAGTAGCATTGCAGGTTCGAATGTCCTTGAGAACAGTCTCCAATTGAGGGAATTTAGCATCAAAAGTCCTCTTGATCTCATGCACCTCCTTGGTTGTAGCTGAACACACTTCATTAATTTCTGTCTTTAAGCCTTTACCAAGATAGTGTGCAGCCTTGAGAATGCCTTTATAGCTATCATTCACAGCTTCAAACACATCAGTAGGGTTGAGAGATTTGGCATTGGACCCTAGTGAAGTGATGTACTCTTCTCTGAGGTACTGGAGACCTTCTGAGAGAGGGATTGAATTGGTTCCTTGCAGCCAAGCATCGATATTCCCATCTCTCTCAGTTTCATCTATGATCTTCTCCTTCTGTAGCTCTACATCCTCTTTGTGACATAGGAGAATAGCTTCATAGTCTGGATTAGGCATGTTTGCAGTGAGAAGGTGCTGAGCAATTTTTGTGAACTCAGGGATCTGATCCACAACTAAGCTTTGAAGTGCTTCAACCGTCAATTGTGGTGGAACAGACCCTGATCCTGAAGCACTGTCATGTTGCACAGGCTTCAGCCATTGAGACATAAAGTTAGAGCTAGAGCTAGGCTTGCTAGGCTCCTCAGTTACAGATGCAACTTCTGCAACCGGATGAACAGACTCTACTACTGTTATCTCCACAGAAGTGGGATGAGTTACAACAGTAGTTGACACAGGCACAGAGTCTCTCGTAAGAACTAGTGAATCCTCTGTGTTTGTGATGGTGTCATTAGGATATGCCCCAGCATGCATTCCCTGACCATCCAAATGTGGTACCTGGGTGGTGAGCAAGGTGTCATGCACCAAGTCACTTGAATTCATTGGCTCATCAAAGGAAAAGAATTCTTGATGATCAATGCCTTGCTCCTCAATTGCTTGAGTTGCAGGCTTCAAAGAAATATGAGTGGTAGATTCTGAAAGAGAAGTGTGTTGTAGACAAGATTTTGGCAACTCCCCCTGAGAAATAGAGGGAGTTTCAGTTATGATGTGCTCTCCACTCAGTGTTGTGCCAGCCTTATCACTCCCTTGTGCTGACTCTTTACAGATAGGTGCATTGGGGAGGATGCTTGATTCTATAGATGCATCCTGTTGAGAGGATACATCTAGTGAGCTGTGTGCCCCTGATTTTACAACTTCAGCCATTTGAGTGACTGAAGAGGTGGTTTTAGACTTCTTCTTCTTCTTTAGGCTTATGATAGGTGACTCAGGTGTCTCACTTTCTAACCCTAGTTCTACAGCCAAGGCTGCTTCAGTTAAGATTTCTAAAGGTTCAGAAGTAGCCTGTTTTCTCTTCTTTTTACTAACATCACCCTTTTGAGAGGATGATGCAGTTGGCTCTTTGCTGGATAGAGTGTTTGGCTGAGGGGGTTGGTTAGCAGGCCTTGGGTTAGCACTTTGTTCTCCTTGCTTAGGCTGTGCTAACTGTGATTTTGAATCAAATATTGGCATGTTGTGGGGGTAAGACCTAAACAAACCCTCCATGTGGGGAGTTATGCTAAGTCTTACATCCACATCATTCCTAGTCTCCAAATTACCAAAAATGAGTTTGGTCATGGACTTAGGATAGCCTATTTTACTCTTATCTACTCCAGGCAATTCAATCAATGAAGCATTTTTAAAGTTAAGCACTGATTGAATAAAGCGAGGAAAGAAAATTTCATTACCTCTCTTGGCTGTGGTCTGACCAAGTCTCCCATAGAGTTCCTGTAGGATGAGAAGTCCAACATCTATCTTTCTCCCATGAGCCAAGGCATAGGCAAGCTGCTGCACGGGTGTACTAATCTGATCAAAGCTTGATTTCCGTGCAGTGAATACTTGAAGGAGTGTAGCAAATACAAAGCTCCATTCTTTCCTCAAGAACTTCCTATTCAACTTTCCCAGCTTGATAGTATCAGAGTAGTTGATGAAGTCAAAGAATTCTTCCAACTCATCATTGGAGGCCAGAGCATCATACGTCTCTTGCTGCATATCCAAGGCTTGATTCATGTCTGCAGTGGTGATAGTGATATCCTCTCCTTGAATCTTGCAGTGAACAATATAAGAGGTGATAGCATTCTCAAGAGCGATGACCTCCACAGTAGCAGTCCTCCAGAATTGTTCCAATAGATCTATGTACAGAGTTGGGTTGGCTGAGAGCGCACTCTTGATGTATGATTCAGACAACCACCGAACAAAGCACTTGAAATTGGCATTCGGTGCTTCCACATCACTGGAGATTGCGATGAAATTAGTTTGGGATGGTATGGTGAGTTGAGTGTTTGCCATTTGGGTAGAGAAGAAAAGAGAATTAGGATTGAAGAAGAAATTCGCAGTTAGGGTTTTTCAGAGGTTTCAGGAGTTGAGATGCTTGAGAAATCGAACGAAATGAATTGAATAGTTGTGAAGTTGTATATATATATATATGAATGTCTTGAGTTGTCGATAGATAAGTGTTCTGTAGCGACAAGTCATTCGAGAAGTATGAAACAACTATTCGAGAAGTCAAGAAAGGCTTATTCGATATCTCAGGCAGTTTTTAACTCACAGCTGGCAGTGATTTAACTCAGAAAATAATTCAAAGTTAAGTAAAATATATTTTTATGAGTGAAATGAAGGTTTGAATATAAATCCAAAAAGCGATTAAGTGTCAGCGAAAAATCAGCCTTTTCAAATGATTCGATAACTCAAATGCAGCATTCGAGAACTCTATCATTAGAGAACTAAAATACTCTATTCGAGAACTCAAAGTGTGCTATTCGATTTCTCTAAAAGACACTATTCGAGAACTCAAGAGGGTTCTAGATAGGCCTATTCGAGAACTCGAGCCAAGACATAACAATGAACCATTCGAGAAGTCTGACTTATCGAACTGTATTTTTCACTCATAAAATTCAATTTCCACTATCCTTTAAAATTTACTAGAAATATTCATTGACGAATATTCTACCAAATTAAATAGTGGTTTACTCAAAATTTTTTTTTTTTACAGAAATTTCAAGCTACATATGTATGATTTTCAACATGTGCAGCATTGGAATATTTATACATCATACTCCAGCCAATACTTACTTCAGAAATATTAGGCATTTGATAAAGTAAGTATTTACTGCTGCAACAATCTAGTTGATATATTCACTTAGCCAGAATTCGAAGAATTCAGCATTCCAATCTCACTGACCAGCCTAGTGAAGGTGCCTTCATCTAATGGCTTAGTGAATATGTCAGCTAGTTGTTTATCTGTAGAGACATAATGCAACTCAATGGTTCCATTAGTTGCATGTTCTCTAATGAAATGATATCTGATGTCAATGTGCTTTGTCCTAGAATGATTGACAGGATTGGCAACTATAGAGATTGCACTTGTGTTGTCACACATGATAGGAATTCTTTCCAACACAAGTCCATAATCTCTAAGTTGGTTTCTAATCCAAAGCACTTGAGCACAGCAACTTCCAGCAGCTATGTATTCAGCTTCAGCTGTGGAAGTTGACACAGATTGTTGTTTCTTGCTGTACCAAGAGACTAACCTTTGTCCAAGAAACTGGCAGCTACCTGATGTGCTTTTCCTATCCACTCTGCATCCAGCATAATCAGCATCAGAATAACCAACCAGATTGAACCCTGTGTCCTTAGGATACCATAACCCCAAGTTTGGTGTGCCTTTCAGATATTTGAAGATCCTTTTTATTGCTATCATGTGTGATTCCTTTGGGTTTGATTGAAACCTTGCACATAAGCATGTAGCAAACATGATATCTGGCCTACTAGCAGTGAGGTAGAGTAGAGAACCAACCATGCCTCTGTAGATTGAGATATTTACCTTTTTGCCCTTAGCGTCATCATCTAACTTGGTGGCAGTGGCCATGGGTGTCTTCGCAGGTGAACATTCTTCCAAATCAAATTTCTTCAGTAAATCTTTAATGTATTTGGTTTGACTTATAAAAATGCCATCCTTCCTTTGACTAACTTGCAGTCCAAGAAAGAATGTTAATTCTCCCATCATACTCATCTCATATCTGCTTTGCATGAGCTTAGAGAATTTTTCACACAGCTTCTCATTTGTAGAGCCAAATATGATATCATCCACATAGATTTGAACTAGGATAATATCATCACCATGTTTCTTGTAGAACAGTGTCTTGTCCAGTGTGCCTCTAGTGAATTGATTCTCCAGTAGAAATTGTGATAGTGTGTCATACCATGCCCTAGGAGCTTGCTTGAGTCCATACAATGCTTTAAGTAATCTGTAGACAAAGTGGGGAAACTGTGGATCCTCAAAGCCAGGTGGTTGTTGCACATATACTTCTTCTTCCAACTCCCCATTCAGGAATGCACTCTTGACATCCATTTGATAGACCTTGAAATTAGAATGTGCAGCAAATGCCAAGAAAATTCTGATGGCTTCTTGTCTAGCAACAGGGGCAAAGGTCTCATCATAGTCAATACCTTCCTGTTGAGAGTATCCTTTTGCAACCAACCTTGCTTTGTTTCTTATGACTACACCATTTTCATCCATCTTATTCCTTAGAACCCATTTAGTTCCAACAACGGTTCTATCCTTTGGTGCAGGCACTAGTTCCCATACTTTGCTCCTTTCAAATTGATTTAGCTCCTCTTGCATAGCAATTATCCAGTCAGGATCCAACAATGCATCATCAAGTTTCTTAGGCTCAACTTGGGATAGAAAGCAGCCATAGAGACATTCATTTATAGTTGCTCTCTTTGTCCTTACTCCTGCATTTGGATTTCCAATTATCTGATCTGCAGTGTGTGATCTATCCCATTTCCTTGTATGTTCAGATTGATTTCTCATCCTTGATGTTGCTTCATCATTTAGATCATGATCATCTACATTTCCTCCCCCTGTGAAGTTGTCACTCCTCACAGGTGTATCTTGGATGCTTGTTTCTTCATTGTTGGTTGACACAGGTTCTTCATTCACTTGAGTTTGTTGGATTATGAGTTCAGATTCACTTTCAATCTCCTCATCAGAATCATCTAGATTGTCAAACTTCAAGGGATCTTTATCTTCATCATTGGCTTCTTCTAATCCAGGTAGTTTGCTGTCATCAAATGTTACATCTGTGCTCTCCATTACTTTCTTTTGACAAATGACATAATCTTTGTATGCAATTCTTTCCATAGAATAGCCAAGAAAGATTCCTTCAAATGCCTTTGCATCAAACTTTCCAACATATTCTGAATTATCTTTTAGCACAAAGCACTTGCTTCCAAAAGTATGAACATACTTTAGAGTAGGCTTCTTTCCAGTCATCAAGTTGTAAGGTGTCTTTCCAGTGTTTTTGTTGATGAGGGTTCTGTTTTGGATGTAGCATGCAGTGCTCACAGCCTCAGCCCAAAAACATGTAGGCATCTTTGCATCAAGTAGCATTGTTCTAGCAGCCTCTATCAGAGTCCTATTCTTTCTCTCAACAACTCCATTTTGTTGTGGGGTCCTTGGAGCTGAGAATTGTTGAGAAATACCATTTTCTTTGCAGAATGCTCCAAGCATGGCATTTCTGAATTCTGTCCCATTATCACTTCTTAATGCAATCACACTTGCATTTATGGCCTTTGCTTCTTTGTCAACTTTCTTTATGTGCTCAATGATTACTTGTGGAGCCTCATCCTTTGATGCCAGAAATTCTACCCATGTATACCTTGTAAAATCATCAACCATCACTAGAGCATACTTCTTCCTTCCTAGTGACATAATATTGACAGGCCCAAACAAATCCATATGAATCAGTTGCAGGGGCTTGGTTATAGATGTCACTGTTTTTGACTTGTGGCTTGATCTTTTCATTTTTCCCTTTTGACACGCCTCACACACTCCTTCTTGACAGAATTCAAGTGTGGGCATGCCTCTCACTAACTCCCTTTTGACTAGGGAATTAATGGCTTTGAAGTTCAGGTGTGATAGCTTCTTGTGCCACAGCCAACTGTCTTCATTTGATGCTTTTGAGTAGAAGCGACAAATTGTGTCCTTGCTTGCAGAGTCCATATTGGCTACAAACAGGCTTCCCTTCCTTACTCCAGACAGAGCAAAATCACCAGTCTTCTTGTGGGTGATCAAACATTCATCTTTGTCAAAGTTCACTTTGAAGCCTCTGTCAGTGAATTGACCAACACTCAGTAGATTATGCTTGAGCCCCTTGACCAGTGCTACATTCTCAATGATGACATTTCCAATTTCCAACTTGCCATATCCCAGTGTGTTGCCAATGCTGTCATCTCCAAAAGCAACCATTGGGCCAGCCTTTTCCTCATACTGTGATAGCAGGGCCATATCACCAGTCATATGATTTGAGCATCCACTGTCCAAAATCCACATGACCTTCTTTTTACTTTCTTTGCCCTGCAAACACAAAAGTATTACTTCTCCTTTGGTACCCAAACGAGTTTGGGTCCATGTGACTTAGTGACAGTTTTATCAAAATCAGCATGCTCATCAGTTTTCTTGATGTTGGTCTTCTTGTCACTGTTGGGAGTCTTAGAATCAGGGTTCTTAGACTTAGGTGACAGAGGTACCTTCCTAACTTTAGGAGGACTTGAAGACTTTGTCCTTGTGTAGTGTGTGTGAACATTATGATTGATACAGCCCTCCATGAATTGTCTTCTCAAATTAAAACAACTAGTCATCACATTCATGTTACATGGCATACAATCAAGTTTATCACAGAAAGGAGAGTCTCTATGTCTTAAAGGCACAGAGCAATCATAGAATGGTTTAGCAACACTACCAGATGGTTTCTTGCAAGCATGAGTCAAATGATTAGAGCTAAAACAGTTTTGACAAACTTTCCTAGGGGCATTTGGCACATAAGCATAGTTGTTATCTTTGTTAATCCCTAATTTGCCATTCCTGTTTGGTCTCTTATTAGTCACTTTCTTCTTAGTCTCATAATTTCCAGCTGAAACAAAATTTACAGATTTCTCAAGTCTAGGTCTACCTCCTACTGGCTCCTTGGCTTTGGTTTTGACATTCTTACTCTCAGAGGATGCTTGTTGTTCATTTGATTGTGCCTCATCTTCATCCTCCAACATTTGCTTGATGAGTAAGGCATCCTCATCAATCTCAAGTGTTGGTGTTTTAAATATTGGATTCTCAGTCTTTTTCAAAACCTGAGGCACCTCCTCTTGAACAACAATGTCATCTTCAATGACTGCATAGCCTTTCCTCTATTTAAGAGTGTCATAATCAAGTCCAATGGCAGCCTTAGGTCTAGCTAGATTTTTCTCATGATAAGACTGCAATAGACTAGAGGAATTCTTAAATGTCTTCAACTTAAATTCATTTTCAGCTAATTCATCCCTAAGAGCTTTCTCAACTTGACTAGCACATAGAACTTTGTTCTTTAGATACTCAATCTCTTGTTTAAGATTTTCTATTTGCACAGTAGTTAGCTCTAGTTCCTCATTTCTCTTATTTAACAGTTCATTCCTAGTAGACAGTTTAGCAATCTCTTCATTAGCAGCAGTCATACTAGTATGAATGTTAAACATCTCAACGGATAGTTGTTCAACCAAAGATTTATATTCAGAAACAGACATGTCTATGGTAGTGAGAGATGGTACCTGTGAGTCTGATGCAGATGGTTCTTCCTTGGAATTGGCCATCAAGGCATAGTTGCAGAATTCTTGTTCTTCCCCATCACTGTCAGAATCATCCCAACACTTCCCTTCAGCTATGTAAGCCTTACCTGGTGTCTGCTTCTTTAGAAGGGCCTCATACTTAGCTTCAAGCTCAAGAAACTCCTTATCCTTCTTTTTAGGCTTCTTGCATTCACTGGCAAAATGCCCTAGGTCATTGCATCTGTAACATCTTACAGATGACCTATCCACATAGCTGGTTTTGAATATGTTCTTGTTTGTTTTCATAGGTGCCTTGCTCTTGTTGAATGAATGATTTTGAGGTCTAGGCTTGAAGGGCTGATTCCTCTTGAATCTGATGTTTGGGAATTTTCTAGCCATAAAAGCATATGATGTATTTTCCATGCCATCCAGCTCTTCAAGAGTGTAGAACTCATCTTCTTCCTTGTCATCAGCAGGTTCAGTCACTACTTCCTCAGTTTCTTCATCATCTACTATCTCTTCTATTCTCAGCTGACTTGCAGATGCTTCCAGGTCTTGAATAGATTTGTTGACAATCAAGGCACAGGATGTGTTTATCATTCTGCCTTGGTTAGCTTGGATAGCCCTCTTTTGAAGCAACTCAAGCTCGTGTGTCTTTAAAACCCCATAGAGCACATCATACGTGACTTTGTTCAAATCTCTTTCTCTTAGGGATATGACCCTTTACTCTAGATGGTTTGGTGACGATAGTAGAAACTTCATATTTAATTCCTTAGTGCTGTAAACCTTCCCATTCATTTGGAGCTCAGTCACCAGCTTGTGAAATCTTTCAAACATATCAGTGATACTTTCCTTGGACTGTGCCATGAACGCCTCATACTGTGTGGCCAGTATCTGTTTCTTATTTTCTCTTACCTCCTCTGTCCCTTCACATAACACCTCGATGTGATTCCACATGTCCTTGGCTGATTTGCATGATGCTATGTTGGCAAACATCGACATATCCATGGAGTCTATGATTAACAACATGAGGTGGCTGTCTAGGGCAATCTTTTCCTTCTCTGAGTCCGTCCATTTGGATGGCTCTTTTGGAACGTATGATCTAGGAATGACTACTGCGCCCACTGTGGATTCAACAACTTCTTGTTGTGGTATGAATGGACCATTCTTGAGAATGTCAGGGTAGAGAGGATTGGCAGCTTTGATGAACAACAGCATTTTTATTTTCCAGAGGTTGTAATTCTCTTTGTCGAACTTAGGGACCTTTACCGTACCTGTAGTCTTTGGTGCATTCGAACTCATGATCGTTTTCTGTTTAGATTGATACCACTTGTTGAGTATTGAATACAGTAAAAGAATACAGAGGGGGGGTGAATGGATTCTTGAACTTTTCTTCGTTCTTGAATCTTTGCAGCAAGATAAGTGATGAGTGTGTGAGATATGAAGATGCGGATAATTAAAGACAAACACAACACAATATCACTTTAATCTAATATCTTATTAGATAAAGATTTTGCTACAATCTGTGAATACAAATGATAGTATTCTCAGCTTCGTTTTTCTCAGAGAGATATTTTCTGGGTATTTGAGAAACTTCAACACCTTAACAGCTAAGGAAGTGAGGCTGTATCCTTATAGACATGGATACACCCACTTACTACAAATGAGGTAGGTAAAACAAAAACACTTTCCAGTCTGTCTATCTCATTTTAGTAAGAGTCCAAACGGCTACAGATTTGACTTTGAAAAGCCTGTTTAGATCCACTTCTTCAGCTCCTTGTCCCTTGTCTTATCTCTCCAAGCTTCTTTGTAGGCTTTCCAGCATGCTTTATAGGACAGAGTCAAATAAAGTATCCTGGCTTGTTGCAGGTTTCTGACTTGTACAATTCTTCAGTATTTTGTCCTCAAGAATGTATTCGAGAAGTGACTAAGTGAGTGATTCGAGAACTGGAGTTGACTTGATCGATAACTCTGAGTTCTCGAATAGTGTTATCTTGACATATCGAATCACTTCTCGAATAGCTCTTTTCTCTGGGACTCCTTGAGATATCGAATAGAGCATTTTGACATATCGAATCCCTGAGATATCGAATAGCATATTGAGTCTTTGAGATATCGAATGTAGCATTGACTTGTTGACCCTTTGAGAACTAGAACTGTTGACTCCTTGACTTCTCGAACCGTGTAATAGACATATCGAATCCCTGAGATATCGAATGAGATATCGAGAGATATCGAATAGTGTCTTCTGAGATATCGAACTCCAGACTTCTCGAATGCTAGACTTCTCGAATAAACAAATGTACTTCTCGAATTAGTACTTAGGCAATTTCTTCATTTCTTCAATTCTTCAAATCCCAACAGTGATTATTTGACAGTCTTCATTTCCTTGCTTGAGGCATGAACCTTAGAACTTCTTTCAAGCTTTATTCTTGACTTAGTAGGTACAGTTACACAGATAGAATTTGATGCCTATTACATAGTACAAACAAGTAGAAACTCTACAACTAGAGGTTCCCTCAGTTAAGAGGTCATGTAGGTAATGCATAGCATTACGAACCACTTGGGCTTGTTATTAGATGTATTCAGGCATGCCTCTGTGACTAACATGTTCAGGACACATGATTGGAAATAAAGCCCTGCTATCAGAGTATGAGGAGAAGGCTGGCCCAAAAGTTTCCTATGGAGATGGCAATGTTGGACGTACTCTGGGATATGGCAATATCAATCTTGGAAATGTCATCTTCACAAATTTAGCTCTGGTTCTAGGACTCAAGCATGCTCTGCTATCTGTGAGTCAAATCTGTGACAGAGGTTATCATGTAGATTTTCAACCTGAATACTGTGAAGCAATCAATAAATCTATAGGAAACGTTGTTCTAGTTGGACACAGGCGCAATAATATCTATGAAGCAAAGTTGTTGACAAACTCTGTTGGAAAAGCTATGTGCCTGTCAACAAGAATGTCTAGTGAAGAGAGTTGGAAGTGGCATAAGAAACTCTCTCATCTGAATCTGAACAACATCAATGAGTTGATTAGAAAAGATCTTGTAAGAGGACTCCCAAAGTCTTTACTAAATGTTGATGGCCTGTATGATTCCTGTCAAAAGACCAAACAAAGGAAGTCATCTTTCAAAAGCAAGTCTGAATCTTCAATTGTTGATCCTTATCATCTTCTACATGTTGATCTGTTTGGACCAGTGAATGTCTTGTCTATTGGAAGAAAGAAATATGCTTTAGTCATTGTTGACGAACACACCAGATACACTTGGGTGTATTTTCTAGCAAAGAAGAATGAAACTGCATTAACTCTGATGGAGCATGTAAAGCTGCTGGACAAAGGATCAAAACACAAAGTCAAAATAATCAGGAGTGATAATGGAACAGAATTTAGGAATGCAACAATGGAAGAATTCTACAAGAATAGAGGAGTGAAGCAAGAGTTTTCTGCACCTGGTACACCACAGCAAAATGGTGTAGTTGAGAGGAAAAACAGAACCTTGATAGAAGCTGCCAGAACTATGCTTGATGAACCAAATTTCCAACCTATTTCTGGGCAGAAGCAGTTCAAACTGCTTGTTTTACTCAAAATGCCACACTGATCAACAAGCATGGAAAAACACCATATGAGATGGTGAGGGAAAAGAATCCTAACCTGAAATATTTTCATATTTTTGGGTGCAAATGCTTTGTGTTAAAAACTCATTCTGAACAGTTGACGAAATTTGAGTTGAAAGCTGATGAAGGAATTTTTGTTGGTTATCCGCTGTCAACTAAGGCATTCAGAGTTTGTAATCTGAGAACCAAGGTAATTATGGAGTCGATTCATGTGTCATTTGATGACAAGAAAATAATTGGACTTGAAGATGTAGATGAACATGATCAACTGCGCTTTGAAAATGAAGAATTAATCTCTGATGAAGCTGAGTCGACAAACTCTGTTGAAGCATACTCTGAACCTCTACTGGTAAACACTGAAAAAACTTCTCAGCCAGAACAAAGGGGAGAACCAGTTGAGGGGGGGCATGAAGGATCATTTCAAAATGATGACTCAAATACTGAAAGTGAGTTAGCTGAAAAATCTGGATCAATCTCTGATGACTCAAACTCTGAAAGTGCAAAATCTGACAGTTCAAACTCTGAGCAGTCAATTTCAAGGGGAGCCTCAGAGACTGATGAAAGGAAACGAGAAAATCAGGAGAACATGGATCAAGGGGGAGGATCAAATACTGATAGAAGTCATTTACCTTCAGCTAGGAAATGGACAAAATCTCATACACCTGATCTAATTATTGGAGATCCAGATGCGAAAGTAAGGACAATGAGTGCTACAACAAATGAATGTCTGTTTCATGCATTCCTGTCGAAATCTGAACCAAAGAAGGTATAAGATGCTCTTCAAGATGCTGACTGGAAAATAGCAATGCAGGAGGAGTTAAATGAATTCAAAAGAAATGAAGTATGGACCCTTGTACCTAGACCAAAGAATAGATCTGTTGTTGGTACTAGATGGGTTTTCAGAAATAAAACTGATAGTGAGGGAGTTGTTACAAGGAACAAGGCTAGACTTGTGGCAAAAGGCTATTCACAGCAGGAAGGAATAGACTATGATGAAACTTTTGCTCCAGCTGCAAGATTGGAGGCAATAAGGATTTTTCTAGCATATGCCTCTCATAAGAAATTCAAGGTTTTTCAGATGGATGTAAAAAGTACTTTTCTGAATGGGAAGCTTGAAGAAGAAGTGTTTGTTGAACAATCACCAGGATTTGTGGACACCAAATATCCAGACTATGTCTACTGGCTGGATAAGGCTCTCTATGGACTTAAGCAGGCACCAAGAGCATGGTATGAAACTCTGGCTCAATTTCTTTTAGAAAGTGGGTTCAACAGAGGTACAATTGATAAAACCCTGTTCTATTTTAAATCTGGCGGTGACTTGCTTTTAGTTCAGATATATGTTGATGACATCATTTTTGGGTCTACTAATGATAAACTCTGTAAGAAGTTTGCCAAGCTCATGCAGTCCAGGTATCAAATGAGCATGATGGGAGAGCTCAGTTATTTTCTAGGCCTACAAGTGAAGCAAACAGATGATGGGATTTTTATAAATCAAGCAAAATATACCAGAAACCTTCTCAAGAAATTTGGTATGCTTGACTGTTCATCTACAACAACTCCCATGGCAACAGCAACAAAGTTGGACAAAGACATAGGAGCTTCAGTAGATATGACAAACTACAGAGGCATGATAGGGTCCCTTCTTTATCTAACAGCAAGCAGGCCTGACATCATGTATGCAACTTATCTCTATGCAAGGTTTCAGGCAGACCCCAGAGAACCACATCTAATAGCTGTGAAGAGAATTTTTAAGTATCTCAAGGGCACCATAACCTTAGGTCTGTGGTATCCCAGAGAATCAGATTTCAAGCTACTTAGTTACTTTGATGCAGACTTTGCAGGCTGTAAGATAGACAGAAAAAGCACCAGTGGAAGTTGTCAATTTCTGGGTGACAGACTTGTTTCTTGGTACAGCAAGAAATAGAAATCAATTTCTACATCTACAACTGAAGCAGAGTATATTGCAGCTGGTAGCTGTTGTGCACAGATTCTGTGGATGAAGAATCAATTGCTGGATTATGGATTAAGGTACAATAAAATACCTATTTTCTATGATAATCAAAGTGCTATTGCTATGACAGGTAATCTAGTACAGCATTCAATGACCAAGCACATCAGCATAAGGTACCATTTTATCAGAGAACATGTAGAGGAAGAAAATATTGAGCTTCATTTTGTGTCTACAGAACAACAACTTGCAGACATCTTTACCAAGCCATTGAGTGAAGCTACATTTACAAGGCAGGTAAATGAACTAGGAATGATCTCTGGTTTCGACTAGAGATACTGGTTAGACTCAAATCTTACTATGTTGCTCATGTTTCTGTGATTAGTATACCTTGATGTGGTAATACAACTGTTAGAATACTCTGTAGGTCTTACACTGTTGAAATGTTGGATAAACTCTGATAAACTCTGATAATGTTATTGTCTGAACATAAATACCGAAGAAGAAATCTGTATAAAGCATGATTCTCAGTAATTAATCATGAATCCCTCTAAGTTATTTGTGATCTGATCTTAGACTGTGCAGAAAATTAACACAGCATGATACTGTTTCAATATTTCTAGCATCTCTTAGTTTATCTATCCTAAACTCTGAGTCTGTAAATATTGTGTGCATTGCCTCTCATGACCAACTTCTGATGTTGATGACTTCTAAACTCTGTTTATTAAACTCTGTTAAGTTAGATTCTGTTATTAGTCTACCCCAAAGCAAATGTATATAGACTGTTAGAGCATCTCCAAGAGCCTCTTCATTTTGGCTCTTAAGTGAGATTTGAGGAGAGAGAAGAAAAAAATGAGCTCCAAGAGACTCTTAGTCACTCCTAAATTCACTAAAAATGTAATCTCTCTTCTCAATTGTAAGAGCTCCTATCCACTCCTAACTAATATTTTATACTAAATTCATAAGATACATTCTCTCTCTTCCCCACTTTTCTTTTGTCTTTTTATGAATTCCATTTACTTTTAATAATATAAAATTAAATAAGGAGTGAGTATAAAGAGTATTGTTGGAGATGAATGTACATTAAGTTACTAAGAGCCAATATTTTATATTATATTTAAGAGTGAGTTAAGAGACTCTTGGAGATGCTCTTAGAACTCCTTTGAGATTATGTTGTGTCTAGGACGACCCAGGAACTTGCTATTAAATAGTAAAGGCTAAAATTCTCTAACTTTTGGTGACTAGTCAAAAACTAGGAAGACCCAGGAACTTATCAAAAAGATAATGGCTAAAATTATAGGATTTTTGGTGACTAGTTCCAACCTCTGATTACTGGAGAAACAAAAAAAAAAAATTAGTTAGAAGGGGGGGTATAAGTTAGTTCAGAGTTACTGTATATCAATTATTTACTACAGAGTTTAGCATTCATCAGACATTAAGTGTTTACTATGAGAATTTGTGCAAATAGTGTTTACTGATTTATTTTATGGATTTTATGAAAAATTAGATGCTCTAAATATTGTAGTAAACTATGCTATACACACACATAAATTCACAATTGTGTAGTCTTTGAAAGGGTTATGGAAATAAAGTTGGAGAATTGACAAATACTGATGAATTTTGTCTAGTACTCTAAGGTAATTTTTATTTCAGACAATTTACATACTTGGGATAAAAAGAGTTTTTGAAAGATGAAATAAATAATTGCCAACTGTTAATGAGTATTAGAGTGTTAAGGTGTATTAAAAAAAGAGAAAGTAGCAGTAATTATTCCACAATTACTGAACGTGCAAAGTACTTTCATTGCATGTGTGCCACGTGTCCCACTCACACATTAAGCAAGGAACTGGTTGAGTGTATTAATGTTTAAAGTGATTGAATTTTAATTTTTAATTACAAATCTACTCATTTTTACATACACGGTTATTCTTTTTGCACACAACCACTCACAGTTACTTGTTCTTTCACTTGCACATTTTCACAAACACCTTTCATACATATTTTTTTCTCTGATATTTTCTTCTAATCTCATGGCCACCAAAGCTTTTACCACTCGAGGGTTAGTGTTTGTGCTTAACAACTATGCATCACCGTTGAATAATGCGAACGTTCTTGAGGCGTTTCATCTAATTCAAAATTTCTTTCGGGATTCGGAGATTGGAACAGCCCTAATCGAACTAACAAAGCTCTCTGCTGCACAAATTGTTACTTTCTGGCAGAGATCTACTTATGACGATGGAAAAGCGAATGGGACTCCGTCAATTATTTTCACATATGAGGAAACAGAGTATGTCATTACACTAACGACAGTTAGAGAAACTTTTGGTTTTGAGACACATTCTACATACAGCGTTGTTGGTGAAAGATATCTCAAAGAGATGTTGCAGCATATTTGGTATTCAGGTCCTTTAGAGAGACTTGGTCAAGTGAAAAGGCCATTTCTGATGAAGGAGTGGAGTTTCTTTTTCGATTGCATCACAAGGGCATTTGGAAAGAAAGTCACTAATTGGGATGCTATTCCTACTAAAATTTATGGTCAATATTATAATTTATGGTCAAAATTATAATTTTACAGAAAAATTGTATTTATAATTTATAATTATAAATTTTGAATATTATAATTTTATAGAAAAATTATAAATATTTATAAAATTTATAAATATTTTATAAATTGACCATAAATTTTGGATATTCGATAAATTGTATTTATCTAATATTATGTCGAATATTCCATAAATATTCGACGATAATATTTGAAGTCATTTCAGAGTATTGGATAAATATTCAGAGAATATTTATTGCATCAGAAATAGTTATAGAAGAATTATAACTACGAACGAATATTTAAATCGAAGTATTTCTTAGAATACTTCTCGAATAAATAAGGAGAAAATATTTATTGAATAATTAAATATTCAAATAAATATTCAAAATAATATTCGTTCAAGTAATAATACTTGAAAGGAATATTGAAATAATATTCGATAAATAAATAGAACATCAGATGAATATTTAAAATAATATTCATTAAGTAAATAGGAACTTAGATAAATATTCAGAAAGTAATATTCATTTAATGAATAATATTCTAAATGAATATCAAAATAATATTCATTTAGTAATCCAAGCTTTAAAGGAATATTCGAAATAATATTCGATAAATGAGTCGAATTTAAATGAATATTGAAAGATAATATTCATTGAATAGATAGCGTTCAAATAAATATTTGAAGTAATGATCGTTAATTATTAATCTCGGACGAATATTCAAAGTGATATTCGTCAACCAAATAAGGGAAATTATTTTCTTAAATATTTCCCTCGAAAGTAATTACGAGGTATCAAGAAGTACTGACTCCCGGTCTATATTCAACGAATACGATATATATGCCCTTCTCTAAGGGACTTATCAACACCTGGCTTATAACTGATTATTCAATATCTAGCTTATAAGCCAACAATAATTCAAGGAACAGGTATCACAATATATCTTGAAAGTAGGCATGCATGCTATGGCATATGAAACACAAAATCGAATCATATATATTCACAACAGCCTTTAAAAAGGATTTAGAACTTGCCTGGTAATCGAGTACGAGTAGGGGTAGTGGTAGTGTGTCCCGGGTCAGCTCGGCGGTCTATAAATAGTCAGAATATTCGAGATTAATCACTTAACACTTTTTAAAAGGTTAAGTATCAACTTAAGTTGAAACATGTTTTCGAATTATCTCGTTATACACCTTTTAGTGTAACTCTTTTTATTACCGATACGATCCGACATTTGTTCGTCATTAAGACATGTCTTAATACTCACACTTAGTATATACTTAAGTCGTATAAGTTCTAAAGTCCGTCGATTACGAACCAAGACTATACCTCGAGTTTTATCGCTCGTTTTCTAAGTTATAACCAAAGTTGAAAGGTATATGTTATAGCCTATTTTTATTTCGAGGATACAACTCAACTTAAACAAGATTGTAATAGTAAATAGTATATAGGCTGTCACAAGGAATCTCAGATCGTATTATCTGTCAGAAGAAAAAGATCAAGGTTAATCTACAGACTTGAAGAATTACTACATTGAAAGAAGTTCAGACATCTGATCAAGCCTCAGTGAAGTATTCGTTAAAGAAGTGGATTCATTTAAAGTGACAGAGATTTCGACAGTGACAGAGACAGTACAGAAGAATTAATAGAGAGAGGAGAAAAGAAAAGGAACCAGATTATAAAGTCAATATATGAAGAACAGTCATTGCGGTTAGTCACTCATGAACCAGACAGTACATCGAGTGTCAACATTAAACAGTGGTTGTTCATCATTAACTTCAGTGGTTCAAGCTATCAAGACTGGTATGTTAAGAGAAGAAAGGAACCAAATCATAGAGTCAAAAATAAAGAAAAGCCGTTGGAGTTAGTTGCTCATAAACCAGACCGTGCATCGAGCGTCAACGAAAATTCGGTGGTAATTCTTTATTACTTTCAGTGGTTCAAGAAAAAGATTTGAGCTGTCAAAAGATTTATATTAATTCTCTTTTAATTAATATAATTATGTAATGGATTTAATTTAATAAATTAATTCATTCTGAATTAATTTATTTATTAAATTAATTATCATGTTAATTAATTTTGAATTAATGTATTAATCTGAATTGATTTAATTAATTAATTAATTAATCATTATTTGTTTAAATGATTAATTGATTAAGTTATTTAATTAAATCAAAATCAAAGAAAAAGAAACAAAAAAAGGAGGAGGAAGTAACAGGTTACTTGCTTGTTTGTGGTCGACAAAAGAAAAAAAAACAACAAATAAAAAGAAAGACAGCAAAGCAAAGTAATCATGCATGCATGCAAGAAAAAGAGAGAAAACAGACCTGTCAAATATGCATGTGGATCCTTCTGTCGGACGAAGTAACGCGCCTGCATAGCGCGTGCGTGACATGCGCCTGGTAGACAGCCAGAACAAGACCGCGCGTGTCTGTCACACTCCCTTCCCGCGACTGGTTTTCAGTTGACAGCAGAATATTTTGTTTACAAACAATTATGACAGCCGATTTTTTTATTCATTAAATACAATTTTGATTGTCTTGCCGATTGTCTTGGTAAGCTTGGATTGTCTTGCCCATTGTATTGCCTATTGTCTTGGCAGTACCAGTTGATTGTCTTGGTGGTTTTGGATTGTCTTGCCGATTGTCTTGACAATACAAAACTGATTGTCTTGGAAGAACAGATTGTCTTGCCGATTGTCTTGGCAGTACAAATGAAAAAGAAAAGAGGCAGAAGACTATATTAAATCAAGACAGGCGGTCTGAACAAAACAACACAGAATATATCATCTTAAAACAACAAAACAGCTATTCTCTCTCATCAAGAACACAACCTGCAGGTGCTGGAAAAATTCATAGAAAATCAAGTTCATTTTATTTTTAATATCTGATCCGATAGAACTTGTTACTTTAGTCTCTTGTACTATTAGCGAGTTTTTACTCCTAACCTATATCTCGATTTTTATTAACAAATCTAGAAAAATTCATGTCGAATTTTCTAATTTGTTTTTATTAACTAGATATAAATTCTGTACTATATTTGTAACAAACCCCTCAAGTTAATATAATTTTATATTCAACTTGAATTTTGTTTCATTTAATTCCGCTCAAATTTGTCAAAATATAAATTAAATTTATCCGGACAAATTTCGATTAAACAGTACCGTTTGTATTCAACCCCCCCTTCTACAAACATATTGGACCTAACAAAAGTTATACTTTTAAGGGGTTCGTTCGCGTTTAAACTTGATTCAAACATTTTTATAAAATCGAAAAACGATCTGTTTCACATGAGGTTTTCTCTCACACCTTCCTTTTTACCTATTGTATTTAATTACCAAGATTCGCCACTGACTTACGTATTTTACGAGGGTTCAATTTCAGTTACGAATTCTCGTTTACGGTTTCGAACTACTTTTAGTAAACCGGCCGTAAATTCTAAACCGTAAGTCCATTTCACACTTTCTTTATATCAAAACGAAGCTTGGAACATTATCTATCTTATCATGGCAAAATACAAAACTGGACAGTGTGTTCAAGCTACTGTGATGCACGGTTTTTAAAGATTAACGAAAATTCGGCATTACGACGGCTATGTTTACACGATTTCCAAAGTTTTCACATCACCGTGAATCAATCAAGCACTACACCCCATCAATTCTAACACATGATAACATCATGACTAGTCTAACAACATCTCATCTTAACCATCTCATGGATCATAATCCAAACAACAACCATAATCAACTAATAACATAGATCAATGCATAACATAACATACTAGCACTAAATTACCCATAAAACTCATAAACCTCAAAATGATACTAAGGGTTTTTCGTGCTTGTTACCCTCCTTAGAGAGTGATGTATCCTTACTAAGCCTTGATCTATCCTTAAGAGTGCTTAGGCTTGCTAGATCAACCATGAAAAACAAGAAAATTCAAAGTTAGTTCATAAGAAACACTATTCACCCTCACCATTCTTGATTTTTTTGAAAATGGAAACCATGGAATTTGGACTTGAAATTTATAGGAGATTAGTTTTATGAAATATAGGACTCACCTTCAAAATTACAAGATCAAATGATGGCTGGAAGTTGATTTTTGGTTCTTGAATTAGCCAAAAGGCCGAATGGAAGAAGGCAAGGGAGAGGTTAATGTTTTGCTTGGTTACTTTGTACAATAATGCATAAAGTGGATGAGTTTAGATAATATCTCATCTTGTTTTGCTTTATTAAAGTGATGATGTAAGGAATGATGAAAATGGATGGACAAGTGTTGGGGATTGGATGGTGTTAAGGCTAACCAAGTGGTTGCTTTCTAAGTACTAGTTTAAATCTCTAAGCATGCTAGTTACTTGAGTCCACTTGGTTGCTAGATATTTCTAGTAGCTTATGCATGACTCTTGCTTCCTCTGCTTGTTTCTTTTGTCCGGTTATTGCTCGTTTCGATTGATCGTTCATAGGAATATCTCACGGATTTCTAATTAGGATTTTACCGGAAACCTTGTTAATATTAATACTATCATCCTCCATCCTTCTTACTAACTTTCAAATTTAAATTTCTTAAATCCCTTCGTTAAATCCTTAAGTCTATTAGTGTCCAGGGAATTCTCGGAGAAAATAAAAGTGCGGTTTTTCAGAATCCGACAGCTTTTACACACACTTATTTTCCCCCTGGATCACTAATACAAACTCGGAAATCCGTTCCGAATACTTCTATATAGTGTCGTCTCATAATATTCTCATTTCCACCAAAAACACTATTCATTCTTTTATTCTTTCTTTATTCCCTATATTTATGACAATGTCCTTGTTCTTTCTCGGGCGTTCCTTAACCCTTTCACGGAACCACTGGACTAATCGTTATCGATCTGGATGACATGAGAATATTCTCCTGCTTGGAATTGCCATATCTTATTCCCCTAGGAGATAGATTATTCTTATCTAAGTGGTCAACCATTAGCATTCTTCAATACATATAAATATTTAAATCGAATTCCATTCATTCATTCAGAAGATCAACTATTACATCGTAGCCGTAACCAGTATTCAATCTTACATCATTATATAATAAAAAGTTTTAATTCTACCCAAAATCTGGGTTCTTATAGTCTCCCCTCCTCAAAAGGATTCCGTCCCGGAATCAGTTTGAAAACAAATGGGGGTACTTCTCTTGCATTGTGCTTTCAAGCTCCCAGGTTGATTCTTCTACATTGTGGTTCTGCCACAAAACTCTGACTAGCTGAATGACCTTGTTTCGGAGCACTTGTTCTTTCCGGTCTATGATTTCCACAGGTTGCTCTACATAGGTCAAGTCTGGTTGTATGTCCACTTTCTCATACTCTACAATGTGCTTGGCGTCCGGATTGTACTTCCTCAGCATCGAAACATGGAACACATTATGCACCTGCTGTAGATTCGGGGGCAATGCCAGTTCATAAGCTAGTTCCCCAATCCGTCTTAAGATCTCAAATGGTCCAATGTATCTGGGACTCAGCTTTCCTTTCTTTCCAAATCTCATTAAACCTTTCCAAGGTGACACCTTTAAGAACACTAGGTCTCCCACTTCGTATTCTTTGCCTTTCCTCTGATTAGATCTACTGCATCTTTAGTTCGTTGGACCACTTCGGGCCCGAACATCTTTCGCTCCCTAACTTCATCCCAATACAAGGGAGATCGACATTTCCTTCCATAAAGGGCCTCATAAAGTGGCATTCCTATACTTGAATGAAAACTATTATTGTAGGAAAATCCCAATTTCCTTTAAAGTCTATAGCATAGACTCTCAACATATCCTCTAGCGTTTGGATGGTCCTTTCACTTTGCCCATCTGTCTGGGGGTGATAGGCTGTGCTCATGTTCAGCCGGGTTCCTACACATTCTTGAAAGTTTCTCCAAAACCTGGAGTTAAATCTAGGATCTCGATCGGATACTATTGCGACTGGAACTCCATGTCGCGTCACTATCTCTTTTAAGTAGATATCTACCAGTCTGTCGACCGTGTACCTTTCATTGATCGGGAGAAAGTGAGCTGACTTTGTCAGTCGATCTACAATTACCCATATGGCGTCATGATTAGCCTTTGTCCTTAGTAAACCTACTACGAAATCCATGGCTATGTGTTCCCATTTCCATTATGGAATCTCTAAAGGGTGTAGAAGTCCGCTAGGCCTCTGGTGCTCTGCTTTCACTCGCTGGCAGGTCAAGAATCGGCTTACCCATTCTGCTACGTTCTTTTTCATATTGGGCCACCAGTAATACTCCGTCAAATCCCTATACATCTTGGTGTTACCGGGGTGCACCGAGTATCTTGAGTTGTGTGCCTCGTATAAAATCTCATCCTTGAGTTCTTGAACATTTGGGATCCATATACTATACGTGTACCTCATGATCCCTTCCTTGTGTCTTTCACACTTAATTTCTTCCCCGGTCATTATCTCTTCCATGGAGTTCTCTTCTTCCTCCATTATCCGTTCTTGACATAGTCTAATCTTTCCTAACAATGGAGGTTGGATTCTAATTTCCATCAATTTTTCTTGGCCCCCTTCGGGTAGCTTAATCTCAATTTCCAACTTCTTAAAATCTTCCACTAACTCTTCCTTTAAAGTTATCATCTTGAGCTTCTCTTTCCTACTAAGGGCATCAGCCACCACATTGGCTTTGCCCGGGTGATAACGAATCTCACAATCGTAGTCTTTGATTAACTCCAACCTTCTCCTCTGGCGCATGTTAAGCTCTTTCTGAGTGAAAATATACTTGAGGCTCCTATGGTCAGTGTAAATTTCACACTTTTCCCCATACAAGTAGTGTCTCCAAATCTTTAAAGTGAAGACTATGGCTGCTAGTTCTAGATCATGCGTGGGATATCTGACCTCATAATCCTTCAATTGCCTAGACGCATATGCTATTACCTTGTCGTGCTGCATAAGCACGCATCCCAATCCTTTATGTGAAGCATCACTGTAAATCACGAAATCTCCTTTTCCATCAGGTAATGCCAACACTGGGGCCGTCACCAACCTCTTCTTTAGTTCTTGGAAACTCTTCTCGCATTTTTCAGTTCATTCAAATTTCTCAGTTTTACGGGTAAGTCGAGTTAATGGAGCTGCGATCTTCGCAAAATCTTAGACAAATCTTTTGTAATATCCGGTTAGTCCGGTGAAACTCCTTACCTCGGTTGGAGTAGTTGGCCGTTCCCAATTTGAAACTGCTTCTATCTTGGAGGGGTCAACCAACACTCCTTCTTTATTGATCACGTGCCCTAAGAATTGCACTTCGTTTTTCCAGAACTCACACTTTGAGAATTTGGCATATAACTGCTCCTTTCTGAGTATTTCTAAGGTTATCCTCAAATGTTCAGCGTGTTCTGCCTCTGTCTTTGAGTAGATGAGAATATCATCAATGAAGACTATCACGAATTTGTCCAAATATTCTTTGAACACTCTATTCATTAAGTCCATGAAAGCTGCTGGGGCATTGGTCAATCCAAATGACATCACCAAGAACTCATAATGTCCATATCGGGTACGGAAAGCAGTCTTCGGGATATCTTCGGGTTAAATCTTCAGTTAGTGATATCCCGTTCTCGGGTCAATCTTAGAGAAGTATTCAGCGCCTCTTAGCTGGTCAAACAAATCATCTATCCTGGGTAGTGGATACTTATTCTTTATGGTTAACTTGTTCAACTCTCTGTAGTCGATGCATAACTTCATACTCCCGTCCTTTTTCTTAACGAACAACACTGGTGCGCCCCAAGGCGACACACTGGGCCTTATTATACCCTTATCCAACAATTCCTGTAACTGCTCAGCTAGCTCTTTCATTTCTACTAGGGCTAATCGGTACGGGGCCTTCGAAACCAGCGCCGTCCCCGGGGCTAACTCGATGGCAAACTCAATTACCTTATCAGGTGGTAGTCCGGGAAGATCCTGTGGGAACACGTCCTCGAACTCATTAACTACCGGAATGTCCTGCAATCTTGGTGCTTCCTTCTGAGTGTCTATAACATAAGCTAAATAAGCCTCGTTCCCTTTTCGTAGCAACCTCTTGGTTTGCGCCATGGTCAGAATTTTCTGGGTCTGTCGCATCCCCTTAAACAATATTTCTTTCTTCCTTGGGGTTTTCAACTTAACCTTTTTCCCTTTACAATATATCTGCGCATTATTGCGAGAGAACCAATCCATTCCCAAAATGACATCAAATTCCCCTAGCTTAAAAGGAATTAAATCGACATGGAAGGATCGTCCTCCTATTTCTAATTTACAATCGGGGTGAATTTGATTAACCGGTACGACTTTCTGATTAGCTATCTCTACTTGTAAGGAATCCCTTAGTTGCTGATTTTTAAGTTTCAATTTATGCGCAAAATCTCTAGATATAAAAGACTTAGTTGCTCCCGAATCAAATAAGACATTTGCACTGACTGAATTGAGAGAAAATGTACCTGCTATCACATCCGTGTCCCTCACGGCATCTTGTACTGACATATTAAAAGTCCTGGCAGTTGGGGGTCTATTGGAGGCAGCCTTGCTCGCCCCTGATGCCGCTGGTTTGTTCCTTGGGCAATCCTTCCTCGTGTGCCCTTGCTGTCCGCACTGGAAACAAGTGGTGCTATTAGGGATGATCGTGGTGCAAGAGGTAGCATAGTGCCCAGCTCGCCCACACTTATAGCAGTTTATCTGCTTCTGGTTGCACACACCGGAATTCCTCTTCCCACAGGTAGTACATAATGGTAAGGGGGGTCTAGACTGATGGGAACGGGACACTCCTGTTTGCTGGCCGCCCTGGCTCACCGTTGCACTCACAGACGGTTTAAACCCTTCCCTTCTCCCAGGTAGGGAAATGGTTCCTCTGTTAAACTTGGTTGGGGGTTTTCCTCCAGTGGACCCTCCACCCATACTGGCATACTTTCTCTTTATTCCCCCCTTTTTCTCTTTCCCTCTGCATTTGATCACTTCCAGCTTTCACAATAGTTACCTTCTGCACTAAGGTGGCATAATCCGTAATTTCTAAAAGGCCACTCTATTCTGGATCCACTGTTTCAACCCTTGTTGAAACCTGTTAGCTTTCTTTTCTTCGGTATCCATAAATTCCGGCACAAATCTCGACAGCTCAATAAAATTGGCCTCATAGTCAGCCACTGACATATTGTTCTGTTTTAGTTCTAAAAACTTAAGTTCCATTTGAGTTTTCATGAACTTCGGGAAGTACTTATCCAGAAATAACTGTTTAAACCTATCCCAGGTTACGATAGCATCAGTCTCCATGTTCTTTTTGGCCTCCCACCAATAATTGGCCTCTCCCTTTAGTAGGTAAGTAGCAAAGACAGTCTTCTGAGCCTCATTGATACTCAGAATCTCAAAACATATTTCCATTTCCTTGATCCAGGCCCTCGCCTCAACGGGATCAGCCGATCCGTGGAACTCTGGGGGCTTAAGGGACTTAAAGCCCCTGAAAGAATTTGCCACTGAAGTGTTGTTTCCTGGTGGTTGTTAACACAATATCACGCAAGTATACGTGGTCATAAGTAATACAGATAGAAGTCAAGTTCGTTCCCATAGAGATCTTAGGTTTTAAATCAGTTAATGTACCTATGCAACAATGTATGATTATTACTCACTGCTAAGACAATTAACAAGATTGGGTTTTGATTAACTAAATTAACTAACAATTATTAACTAATGAGAATTAAAGACGAATTACTTATATGAGAATAAACTTGGGATCCTAACTTCATTAACTACTTCGCTTAGAGTTGATGCCTTTAATCAATGCATGTGATGGTTTTGATAACTGATCGAATAACACGAAACAAGTATAAGCTACCTCTCGGTATACTAACACCAAACTACGCATACATCCACAAAATAGATAGAAGATGGGTAGACACCAATTATGTTTAGACCCTATATCTCTATAAGATTTGAAAACATAACGGTTTAAGCACAAGTTATCCATATTGATCACATAGGGCAATATAAGTATTCTCATCTTACACTACAAATTATGATGGCAAAGCATACATAATCCTATGCTAGCATGGCAAGTTCTAAATCTCAAGATCCACTCTCGTTTCGCAAGAGATTAGCAAATTAGATGTTCGCGACGCATCTATCAATTAAGCATAACCATACAAGGATATCAAGAATTCACCACACACACATCTTTAAAGCATTCAAACTACTAAGCTACATAGTCAAATCCGTTAGAATCCCATGACAACGATTAGTTCATAATTGAACTGTTCGTCATCATGGGATCGAGTGAAACCATAATAATAACACAAGATATGAATATTAAATAAGAGTAATAGTGTTTAGAAAACAAATCCAAAACGAGTATAGAAGAATAGAAAAGATGAAGTAGATCTAGATCTCCGTTGCTTGTCACGAGCGTTGGAAATCCTTCTCCAAGTCTCTCTCTTCTCCCTATAATGTTATGTGAAGTGTGTATTGATTTTATGATGATAGGATGTGTTTATATAGGTCACCATGTCTTGTCCAGCAAGAAACTACCAAAACAGAATTATAATAGAATTCCTGCAAAATACGTTTCCTAAACTGATTCTGTTTTGAAGGAAAATTCGTAGTTGACTTTTATTCAATATTTCTTGGCCGTTCCAGTTATAATTGGACCTCTGAACCACTTTATAATGAAAGATAATCTCGTTAGCTTCGCATGAACTGTAAGATCGTCCAAAATAGACTTGTAGAACTCAAGATATGGCCCAAACAGTAAATCAGGATTTTCAGGACAAAATTTCAGATTCTGCAGAATATCTACCGCGCTGCAGCGCCCTTCCCAGGCCGCAGCGCGCCTCACTTTCTGTGCAAGATTGTAGAAACTTTCGTTGTCTTTGCGTGAGCTGTAAGATCACTGAATTCGGACTTCTAGAACTCCAGATATGGCCAAAACAGTGCAGACTGCGCAACCTACCTGGAAAATCTAAATTTTAATCAATTTAACCTCCAACTCTTAGTTCTGCAAAACTCAACGAAAACACATTAAACACACCACATACTTGAGGTCAAGTAATCAATTTAATCCAATACGAAGCATTCCAAGTGGATATAAAATCCATTTATCAGTGGTGGTTGGGGGTATTGGTTCAAATTCTACCTAAGCAGATCCATAAACTGACCCATGGGGTCTCCGCCCTGGTTCTCCCCTTCCTGCTCCACTTCAGTTTCTCCACCTTCTATTTCCTCCTCAAAGTGTTAAATGTACATGGGTTCATCCTCTACTCCATACTGGGAATCTTCTTGCTCATTATAGTCCTGATCTTGCTCTTCATTATATTCATGGTTTTCTTCATGTTGGTTGTGACTCTCTAGGTCAGTAGATTCACGGGGGTTAGCCCTAGTGCCCATTCGTCTTGGAGGCATTTTACTGAAAATTTGGACAATTATACATTAGGTTCACTTACCTGTTTTAAAGGATTTTTCCTTGCATAATTCGTTACATGATTGGATTTAGGATCCCACAGTTCTATATCTCATGGCAACTTAATCGAAAGCAGTACATATGCTAATAAACTTGTGATTGCATCCCAACAAAATTGAAATAACTGAAAGGGAAACAAATATATACCAGGTACCAAAAAGGTACAACATCTGAGATACAACGATAGCTTAAAGTACAACCATCCTAACAACGACAACAAGTCAAAAGTGAAATATGTTGTCTATATGTCTAGTCTGCAAAAAGGGGAAATAAGTACAATGAAACCATCCCTACAAAAGCCGGCACTACTACGTCCGTACATGACTAGACAACTAGACTACTGCCTCACTACATCTGAAATCAGCCACCACGATGAAACATCATCCGAACCCTCCCCATGGCGATGCGGAAAATCTCCTCGGCGTCTGCTCTAGATACCATACCATGCCCATCAGTAGGTAACTGTCGCACCCTCACCCGAGCCCTCAGCTCGATGCGGGTCACAACCCTATACCCAGCCCGATCACTGATCGTCCTCCGGCCCTGTAACCTCATCCGGGCGGCTCTCTCCACTGCTAGCTCCCTCCTAGACTCTGCCAATCTGGCATCCGCCACTGAAAACTCTCTATAAAGCCCGTTCACAATCAAGTTGTGAACACATACGGGGACTCCCCCTATCGGGACATGGGGTGGGGTGGATGGCTCAGCTAGAGCTGTAGTCTCTGCCTGTTGGGGATCTGGGGTAGGCTCCTCCAACTCATCAGAAAATGGGCACACAGGTAGTGGTGGTGGGGTAGGGGCTCTCTCAACAGAGAGGGGTGGCACTCATAGTCCAAAACTCCCTACAGCATCATCCACTGGCTCATCCTCATCTACAGCCTGTCCAACAACAACAGCCATGACCTGCTCAGTGGTCATGTCAGTGTCCTCCTCCATGGTCCTAATCTCAGATACAACCCAAAAATCCTCATCCTCAGCAACTAACTCAGCGTCCTGCCCTGTCTGGACCTCCTCCGGGTCCTCCTCCCCCTCAGATTCAATAACATCAGTATCAGCATCAACCTGGACCTCCTCAGTGTCCTCCTCCTCAGACTCAATAGCATCAGTATCAGTATCAACCTGGACCTCCTCAGGGTCCTCCTCCTCAAACTCAATAGCATCAGTATCAGCATCAGGCAAGTGCTCATAATACGGGTCTCTAGTCCGGAACATGTCCTCATCATGCTGTCTCGCAGCTGCCTCCTGGGCAGTCAAGTCGCTCGCCTACACAAGACGAACTATGTTACTATCATTATACTTAAAAAGTTCCAGTAAGGGTTTTAGGTGAACCTGGCAAGGGTTCTTAGTATATTATTGAATTTATTATTATATAACGTCGCATCATCTCTTGGGATATATAACTCTCGCTCTGATACCATCTCTGTAACACCCCCAGATCCGGGGTCGGGGATCGGGTCGTTACTGTCTCATAAATTGTACATAATACTTGACTTGAGTCCAAAATCAATAAGTAGCATGCTGTGACCCCACAGTAATATCCACTCACACACACACAGTTATAGTCCCAAAGATGAAATTGAAATAAGTCGTACATATAGGGTTTACGAATAAAAGTTATTACAAGCCAAAAAGGATAACATCATAAGTTTAAAAGTTTTGCCGTTGATTATCATTATTTATACATATAGTTAAGCTGGAAGCAAAAGCTGTCTATCTATGCTACCTCAACAATGGCAGCTAGCATATCAGCGGGGAGTCATGTGGGTCGGGTAACCTGCTTGCGCCGAGTGCGCCTGACGCGAGCCATCTGTCCTAGCTGTTGTTGTGACATAATAAATAAGCAAGGGTGAGCAATAGCCCACCAAAAATAATATAACTAAACAGTGATGATATATATATATATACAGCAGTTTAAACATCTTTGTAACCATATGCCATGCATTAGCGAAGATAATACCAGTATAAGGTAGGTGATGAAGTTACAAGGTAACTCAAACATATATATTCCAATTATGAATACTTTTATGATCCTGCCAACAATGATAATGTTGCAGAAAATAAATAAATCTGAACGATGAATTAATGCTGGAGTATTCACCGCGCCCGTTGTTCCAATCCTTAAGATGATCAGTCGCAGATTGTACAGCTCAATTTAGATTTACTACCGGTAGAAGGAAGAGCTGACGGATTTACTTGTCTACCGCCCTGTTAGATCTCCCCGGCCAACGGTTGGGCCAATGGGATGGACCGGCGCTACTCGGCCTCTTAGACGACTCCAAGTTCGAAAAGAAGTTCATGACTCTGAACGCAAAGTTTGTCCCCCTTTCCCCAAGTATAATACTTGTTGATATGACTCCACAAAGTAGTCGTATCTAGTTGGAAAGGAAAATTCAACATCATATCTCCCAAGCTGCGGCTTGTTAGAGGATACCACCTTGTTCTAATAATCTTACCCCTCGAATGATGAGAGGGTACACAGATGCAATAGATAGCAATTCTAGTTGCGAGTGAAAAGAATACTTTTCGAAAGATTTATGACCGGGAAGTCAACAAGATAAATAACATTTTTCAAGTAAGGTTCCCTTATTATTTGGAAGATAGATTCGAAGGAAGAACGACACTTTGAGAACCTTTCTTGATATAATATTAATAATAATCCGACTCCGAAGAAATTTTATAATAATCGAAGGTCGACGATAATATTTGAAGTCATTTCAAAGTATTGGATAAATATTCAGAGAATATTTATTGCATCAGAAATAGTTACAGAAGACTTATAACTACGAACGAATATTTAAATCGAAGTATTTCTTAGAGTACTTCTCGAATAAATAAGGAGAAAATATTTATTGAATAATTAAATATTCAAATAAATTTTCAAAATAATATTCGTTCAAGTAATAATACTTGAAAGGAATATTGAAATAATATTTGATAAATAAATAGAACATCAGATGAATATTTAAAATAATATTCATTAAGTAAATAGGAACTTAGATGAATATTCACAAAGTAATATTCATTTAATGAATAATATTCTAAATGAATATCAAAATAATATTCATTTAGTAATCCAAGCTTTAAAGGAATATTCGAAATAATATTCGATAAATGAGTCGACTTTGAATGAATATTGAAATATAATATTCATTGAATAGATAGCGTTCAAATAAATATTTGAAGTAATGATCGTTAATTAAATAATCTCGGACGAATATTCAAAGTGATATACGTCAACCAAATAAGGGAAATTATTTGCTTAAATATTTCCCTCGAAACTAATTACGAGGTATCAAGAAGTACTGACTCCCGGTCTATATTCAACGAATACGATATATATGCCCTTCTCTAAGGGACTTATCAACACCCGGCTTATAATTGATTATTCAATATCTAACTTATAAGCCAACAATAATTCAAGGAACAGGTATCACAATATATCTTGAAAGTAGGCATGCATGCTATGGCATATGAAACACAAAATTGAATCATATATATATATTCACAACAACAGCCTTTAAAAAGGATTTAGAACTTGCCTGGTAATCGAGTACGAGTAGGGGTAGTGGTAGTGTGTCCCGGGTCAACTCGGCGATCTATAAATACTTAGAATATTCGAGATTAATCACTTAACACTTTTTAAAAGGTTAAGTATCAACTTAAGTCGAAACATGTTTTCGAATTATCTCGTTATACACCTTTTAGTGTAACTCTTTTTATTAGCGATACGATCCGACTTTTGTTCATCATTAAGGCATGTCATCATACTCACACTTAGTATATATTTAAGTAGTATAAGTTCTAAAGTCGGTCGATTATGAACCAAGACTATACCTCGAGTTTTATCGCTCGTTTTCTAAGTTATAGCCAAAGTTATACTTTTAAGGGGTTCGTTCGCGTTTAACCTTGATTCAAAAAATTTTATAAAATCGAAAAACGATCCGTTTCACATGAGGTTTTCTCTCACACCTTCCTTTTTACCTCTAGTATTTAATTATCAAGATTCTCCACTGACTTACGTATTTTACGAGGGTTCAATTTTAGTTACGAATTCTTGTTTAAAGTTTCGAATTACTTTTAGTAAATCGACCGTAAATTCTAAACCGTAAGTCCATTTCACACGTTCTTTATATCCAAACGAAACTTGGAACATTATCTATCTTATCATGGCAAAATGAAAAACTGGACAGTGTGTTCAAGCTACTGTGATGCACGGTTTTTAAAGATTAACGAAAATTCGGCATTACGACGGTTATGTTTACACGATTTCCAAAGTTTTCACATCAACATGAATCAATCAAGCACTACACCCCATCAATTCTAACACATGATAACATCATGACTAGTCTAACAACATCTCATCTCAACCATCTCATGGATCATAATCCAAACAACAACCATAATCGACTAATAACATAGATCTAAGCATAACATAGCATACTAGCACTAAATTACCCATAAAACTCATAAAACCCAAAATGATACTAAGGATTTTTGGAGCTTGTTACCTTCCTTAGAGAGTGATGTATTCTTACTAAGCCTTGATTTATCCTTAAGAGTGCTTAGGCTTGCTAGATCAACCATGAAAAACAAGAAAATTCAAAGTTAGTTCATTAGAAACACTATTCACCCTCACCTTTCTTGATTTTTTTGAAAATGGAATCCATGGAATTTGGACTTGAAATTTCTAGGAAATTAGTTTTATTAAATGTAGGACTCGCCTTAAAAATTACAAGATCAAATGATGGTTGGAAGTTGATTTTTGGTTCTTGAATTAGCCAAAAGGCCGAATGGAAGAAGGCAAGGGAGAGGTTGATGTTTTGCTTGGTTACTTTGTACAATAATGCATAAAGTGGATGAGTTTAGATAATATCTCATCTTGTTTTGCTTTATTAAAGTGATGATGTAAGGAATGATGAAAATGGATGGACAAGTGTTGGAGATTGGATGGTGTTAAGGCTAACCAAGTGGTCGCTTGCTAAGTACTAGTTTAAATCTCTAAGCATGCTAGTTACTTGAGTCCACTTGGTTGCTAGATATTTCTAGTAGCTTATGCATGACTCTTGCTTCCTCTACTTGTTTCTTTTGTCCGGTTATTGCTCGTTTCGATTGATCGTTCGTAGGAATATCTCACGGATTTCTAATTAGGGTTTTACCGAAAACCTTCTTAATATTAATACTATCATCCTCCATCCTTCTTACTAACTTTCGAATTTAAATTCCTTAAATCCCTTCGTTAAATCCTTAAGTCTATCAGTGTCCAGGGAATTCTCGGAGAAAATAAAAGTGTAGTTTTTTAGAATCCGACAGCTTTTACATATACTTATTTTCTCCTGGATCACTAATACGAACTCGGAAATCCGTTCCGAATACTTCTATATAGTGTCGTCTCATAATATTCTCATTTCCACCAAAAACACTATTCATTCTTTTATTCTTTCTTTATTCCCGATATTTATCACAATGTCCTTGTTCTTTCTCGGGCGTTCCTTAACCCTTTCACGGAACCACTGGACTAATCGTTATCGATCTGGATGACATGAGAATATTCTCCTGCTTGGAATTGCCATATCTTATTCCCCTAGGAGATAGATTATTCTTATCTAATTGGTCAACCATTAGCATTCTTCAAGACATATAAATATTTAAATCGAATTCCATTCATTCATTCAGAAGATCAACTATTACATCGTAGCCGTAACCACTATTCATTCTAACATCATTATATAATAAAAAGTTTTAATTCTACCCAAAATCTGGGTTCTTACATGAACAAAGCATGGTATGGATATCTCGCTAGACTTGGTATGTAGAATACGGAACACCAAGTACTGACCTAAATACAGGTATGGACATTTATGTACATGTAAGTTAACTACATGGCAAGTATACACTAAGCAAAAAACAAGAAAAATCCATAAAACGAAACCAGAAGTTTAGGTAAACCACGTTAAGGGTTACATCTTGTGAAGCCTTCAGAGGAGCCCACACCCTCAAAATAATCAATTCATGGCAATCATTGCCAAAAGAGTTTAGGAAAGGACCACTTTAAAAAAGAGAAAGTTCATGATAGAAGGGCTACTGGACTGTCTTGGTTGGAGAAGCTGGTGGAGTTACCTGAGCAGAAGGGGCCTTCGCAATTTCAAGATCAGATGGTTGGATCACATTCTGGGATATCACCGTTGAACCCCCGTGCCCAGTTTCTGCTTCTGGGTTCACCACTGGTTCCACCACATTTTGGACAGCCGCATCGATAGGCATCTCATCAACTTTGTCTTGAGGGGGTTCACCCATGTTCACCTCCGGCATAGCTGCAGCCTGCTCGGCTTTGATCAAGTTGATGGCTTCAATTGCGTCTTGACCTAGGAGACTCCATTCCAAGTTTGGGAAAGCCTCATAGGTGGAAGTCATGTAGTCTTTGGTCCCGGCTTTGTAACCCGTGTTGTATTCTTTGTCATCTTGTCTGGATATGGTGGCCTTGTACTTGGCGATTGCACCCTGGAGAGTTCGGACCTTCAGTTCAAGTTTCTCCTTCTCCTTCCTGCTGGCATTATTAACATCTTCTCTTTCTTTATCCATCTTAAGGATGATGGCATCCATGGACCCTCTCTCTCTCAACAGTTTATCTCTCTCCTGGATCAGCGTACCCTCACTCTCATAAAGCTTCTTGTTCGAAGCCAACAACTTCTTCCTATCATTTTGGAAGGTTTTCAACTCTGAGCGTACCCTCTCAAGTTCTTCACGTGCCTTTGAATCCCCCTTTGCAGCCCCAAGAATCTGGCTGCTGTGCTTCAGGTACAGGAAAAGGCTCTCAACATTCACTATGGGGATCCTACTTGCAGCTTCCTCAAAGCTTAGGCTGTCCCACTCTAAGATAGACCGTGTGGGGACCTTATCCTTAATAGCATCAATGAAAGCAGTGAGGGAAGCAGGGGAGATGGTTTCTGGGGGGTTGAGTTCGATCTCATACTTGGAACGCTTGCCTCCACGAGAGCCGGATGTTCCAGACATCTCAGGGGTATGTTGTGTGGACCTCTTTCTAGAAGAAACATTCTTCTCAGTGGGAGCCGAGCTGACTTTGGCAGATGGAACAGGAGTTCTTTCAGCAGGTGTGGGGGGTACAGGTGACTTGGAGACCTTCTTCTGTGCAGAACGCTTGGTGATGAAGGAAGGCACTGAAAAAGACATATCTACATTACAAATTGAACGTTAGTCAGGTCATGGCAATAATAGAGATATTTTTCCGTAAGATATCAAGTAAATCACATATATGAAAGGGGCATGAAACATAAATTACTAAGGAAAAAATAGTAAAAAGGGAGGGGTACGCCTACGAGCAGGGATACGAATATTAACCTATTTCTTTAGAGGTTACATCAACAGGATTTTCCTCAATGGGGGTACGGGCGTCCCCTGGAGACCTGGAGCTGAGTTTCTTGCAAAAACCCAAGCGGAGTAATTTCTTTCTAGTAAGCAGGCTAGCACCATATCCTAGCTCTGCACTTCTTCTCAAGACTTTTTAGGCTCTCTGCAATTCTTCTCCCACTAGAATGGTTTGGACAGGCATATCTGGGTGGGGGTTAAACTCCTTTCTGTACTCTGGGCAATCGTAGCAATATAGGAATTGTTTATGCCACCCTGACATTCCTTTCTTATTGCCCTTTATGCACTTCCCCTGATGAATATTCCAGGTGGTAAGGTAGAAGAAGCCAGGGGTTTTTGCAGTCTGTTTAAGTTGGTAAAAGAAACCCAACTCGCGAGCAGTTAGCTTAACTTGGAACATGGAGTCGTATAGGATATACATGCATATAGCCATACGGTAAGAATTTGGAGTTAACTACAGAGGAGCAAGTTTATAGGTGTCCAGGATATCAAGGATAAAGGGGTGAAGAGGCAACGATAACCCTAGTCTAAAAAACTGGGTAGACAATACAGCACATGGAATGACCTGGTCCATTTCGAAGTTAGAAAAATCGTGACATCTCTCTTCTGACTGAGGTACGACGAGTGAACACCCAGGGTTACAGGCCTCGATGAGGTTCTCTAGTTTTTGGGCAGTCATAGAGGTATGTGTGTTGGCACAAGAGAGCTGGGGGGTGGCAACATTAGAGGTTTGGATAGGGGTAACTTCGTCTTGGCTTGCACTATTTTCAGGATTATCATTGAAGGGTTCAACTGTTAGCGATAAGTGCCCCAATGAGTCGATCTCTTCCTCAGATTTATGAGATTCAGAACTAACGGTGGTAGGTACAGCTGATGAAGGGTCTAAAGAGTAGGATTTGAGTGAGATTTGGGTAGAAGTGGGGTCAAGGACTTTGACCTTGGAGCGGGTACGGCCACTCACAGTAGAAGCCATGGAAGGAAGCTTAAATAAGGACCTTGGAGACGAAAGGGAATCAGTTCCGGACATGGTTGGTGACTGGGAGGCCACCATGGCAGGAGTATTTTGGGATTCAATGGACGTAGCCTGGCTCAACATCTGTATCAGGAAAAGCAGTGTGAGCCTCGAAGTCCATAAAATAATTCTTAAGAAGGAGAAACAGAAGAACGTCATCGGTTACAGAGGTTCAAGTAAGGGAACCCCCAACTCATCCAATAAGGTACCAAGGGTGTCGAATCTCCCACAAGGGTTCATCTGAGAGAACCCATGGAAAGATTGGGGGCAAAGGATTACAGTATTATGAAAGGGAGGTGAAGGAGACGTTAACTTGAAGTGGGATCAATGAAGGTTAACTACAACCTATTTGGGTAAATAATAACTTGTGAACCCATGGTTCAGGGGGTTAGGATGGAGTTTGACAAGTCGGATTAAAGGTTGGATGCACATAGGGGATTATTAATTTGAGACACGGTTATACAAGCAAGGAAGCAATCAGTGGAGAAAAAAAAACAAACACTAAAACGACTTCAACCTGTGCCTAATTGAAGAATGTGTGTGTGATAACAGGCATATATATGTGTGAACATGAACAGACGGATTCGGAAAGCAGCACACAAGGTAAGGAAATCTACTTAATTCAACATGCATCTACAAATGATGGTGGGAATCATCTAAATATTGGTGTACAAGATGAATTAAACATACAATGGGCGTAAACACAAAGTACAGATATGGGTTTGTGAACATCAGTATACTGGTGAACAAAGGAGCATGCGAAAATAGATAGACTAATATGAGAAGAAGGATAAACGGTACCTTTAATCTAGAGAATGATCGGAGGCTAGAGATCCACGCCGGAATTGAGTTTACAGAAATGAAGTGATTTGGGGATAAAGGGAGAGGGGTTTTATGTTAAATTTTTGGGAAAAGGTGAAAAAGGAAGAGGCGTGAGGATGTGTGTATTTATAGAGACATAGAGATACGAACAGGCGGGACACTTGGCAGGCTCGTAAAAAAAAGAAGAAAAGATAATAGCAGAAATATTCATCAACAATTCTTGGGAATACAAGACATTGAATGTGGATGGATGGTAGGCTCGATGCATTGGTTTCAGGAGGGGAGTGGAAGTGTTTATGTGGGATTGGAGTTCGAGCAGTTGCAATTCGAATGGGACTTTATTTATTTTTGGGGTTTTATCGTTTAAGAGGAATATTTATCCAAATACGATGTTGTGAATTTCTGAGAAAATGGATGTGTGCATGGAAGTTTGCGACTTAGGAGGTTCGGTAGTGGTATCCCAGGGTGGAGGTGTGCGAACCCCAAAGTGTAAGTTCAAGGGTATGATTGTTAACACCAGAGTTTCATGGCCAAATTCCTTGTTTCTTACAACGAGTACGCTCATGTAAGCTTATGGGTTCACGTGGAATGAGGTTGTGGTGGAGGTACGAGTGGAATTGGGTTCCTTTTGCATTTAAATGGCTACAAGGAACCGGGGGGTTTGTGCCTAAAATTTACCTTGGGCTTAATTTAAGGCCCATTGAGGTGATGGACTCGGATTAGTGCGAAAGAAAGACAGGGTTCCGACATCTAATGTGGAATGATCATGTAGGGGTGCAAGTATATGAACCCTGACTAGGGGTAATGTCGTATGAAAGCTTGGTAGAGGTTCAGCTGAGAGGTAGATTACTTGACAGGGGGGTACATGTATGAACCCCGAAGGTTTCCAGAAACTATACCAGCAATCTCGGAACTTCCTAAATCAAAGGAACTTGGATAAGGTACATTTTAACGACCTAATGGATGGCTCCTAAACAATAGGGACGGCCCAACAGCAACGTCTATCGTGGATTAGCATCGTATATGTATGGATATATATATATATATATATATATATATATATATATATATATATATATATATATATATATATATTTATATATATATATACGTATATATGGGAGGATAAATCATGGAAATATATGGATAAACTATGAAGCAACAGCTAGATAACTACCTGGATGGAGATAAACGGCTAGGGCAGGTTGGTTAGGGAGGATGAGGCTTATCATATCGTGGGGATTATCAAGAACTACATGAGGACTTGATCTCTTATAAGTATAAGGGTATGTAGGCAATTTGCAAGGTTAGACGCACATAGTCACCTCTAACACTTGCTCCTAGCTGTTGGCTCTCGATTGAATAGGTTATATTCAGTCACCATAGCTTGGAGTACTTGCAAACTCAGTCCATTAAATCACTCTTCCTCCCTCCGGATTAGGGTTTATGAAACTAGGGTTTTGGGCTTGTAATTCGGTTTGTTTAATCATTACTCTTGGATTATCTTAGTTGTTTCTTGTAATTCTTTCATTGAAGTGTTGTACCATTTTTCCCTCACAACGGGAAGTAAGGGAAACTTTGTGCTCATGTTGGAAGAAATAACTTGAAATAAAATCTAATAAATTTAATTATCATTGTAGAAATATGCACCAACTAATAATTTAGTATATGTGAATGATGTGAGAAACTTTATTACAAGGCCATGGAAGGAAAATCAATGTCAAGAATCCACTAAATGAACACTAAATAAGACATGAACACTAATTATTTTTTTAATTTTGTTCAAATCAGGAGGTTTTAAATAACATTATTCTTTACTTCTTAAACATAGCACATAGTACAAAATATTACGTATATCATCAACGGAGAAATTTACTTTAGAAACAGTTTTTACTTGCTACTAAATATGGTATTGCAGGCTATATTTGCAATTTAATATATCAATCAATTATGAACCAATATATAATCATCATTCCAGTTATCTTGAAAAGGATCAATGCTTCCAGTGTGCTTTACCCGAATTGCTTCCATTCAAGTCACAAGTGAACCCTTCATCTCTTTGTTCTTTTATGATCAAGTTGTCTAGAAACATTATTTGTCTAAAATGCCAAATGGGTGACTCGCTTCAGTGTTAATGCAACCGGATGAACACGGAAAGATTGAATATGCTTAAAATGCTTAAGGAAATGTTCAAAGAATTTGAGAAGTTAGAGATAAAGGTTCAAAGGCCTAGTTTTGCAAACGAAGATGGTCAATACCATGACCTTCCAACCTGAGTTATTAGAGAAAATTAAGAGTACCGAGATGACGTGATGAATCAGAATGTGAGTGAGTTGCCTGAAGAAGAATTGAATAGTCAAGGGAGATAAGTGGTGGACATGTATTTTATTTCACTTATTCGGTTATTTATAAACGCTAGAGTTATAACGTTCGGAGTCTAAATCTGAGGACTTGTCGAGTATGTGGAGTTGTGTTTCCGGAGTTGATTCGGGAATTCGGGATAATGGAGTTTAAACGATTTTTGAATGTCACAAGATAATTTTTGATGACGTATACATGGGTTTACGCATGTTAAGTCGAGTTTTGATATTAGTAGATGTTAGAGTATGTGGAGTTTGTTTGGATTGAAAATTTGATTTGTGATTGGTATTGAGGGGTTGTGACTTGTGACCCGGGATAGGCCGTATTACAAAAAGGGTTATTCCGAAAAGTTTTCTGGAAATCGGATATATATTTCAAAGTTAAGCTTATAAGGATTATTAGTTTCCAAATTGTGAGTATCGTGGATAAAAATGTTTTCAAAGATATTTTGTTTTAAAGATTTATTTATTTACCGTATTAAAGTCTGTTCATACATAGTTGCGATTGTTGGCCTCGTGTGAGTTTCTGGGCCTATAATTTTCATTTTACGAATCTGTAATCGACCTTCTTGTTTTTAGTACTCCGTTTTGGCTAAATCTTGTTTCTGACTATCTTTGGCTTCATTATGTTGTAGGTTGTGTCTGCGAGACAAGACAACCGAAATCTGTATAGATCAGGTTCGCTATATGAATTACGTGATTCTTCCATTCTAGCGCTAGATGCATTTTGCAGTTTCTTCTCCGTAGTACATCAGCCAACTGTTGACATAGTAGTGATATATCAAGCAGGAACTAACAATCCATATGAATTTGCCTTTGTTGCCAATGAGGACAGCTTTGCTACTAGAGGAATCTTTAGAACAGAGCTAATACTGCCACTAGGCTGAGGAACTCACTGTTTCGACTTGTAGTTCTATCATGTTTAATTTTGAATAACGCTTATTATCTAAAGTTCTGTTATGTAAAATTCCAGGCCGAGGTTCTTCTTTTGTAGTCTCGACTACATGTTTGGAATTTTGTATTTTTAATTGAAGATTTGTTAGAGTTCCTCTACTTCACTAGCTATAATGAAGTAAAAAAAAATGTAAAACAAAATTCCATATTGCATTATATTCTCAACTTAAGAAATTAATAGGTTATTTTGCTTCCTTCACATGTTTCATCAACAAATGAAAAAAAAATCTAAGAGCGGGTCACATTTGGCTTTTTAGACAGATAATGTTTCTAGACAACTTGATCATAAAAGAACAAAGAGATGAAGGATTCATGTGTGGCTTGAATGGAAAGTCTTGGTCTTTGTCTTTTACTGCTCTTAAAATGCATTGCAGCCCACATATCAGTAGACATACTACAATTCATCTGAAATGACACTCTGGCCTCTGCATTGGGTCTTTGAACAACCAAGATCGGACCTGAGTATACATACATCAGATGCTACTAGAGGAATCTTTAGAACAGAGGCTAGTACACTCTATCAAGCAGGAACTAACAATCCATATGAATTTGCCTTTGTTGCCAATGAGGACAGCTTTGCTACTAGAGGAATCTTTAGAACAGAGGCTAATACTGCCACTAGGCTGAGGAACTCATTGTTTCGACTTGTAGTTCTATCATGTTTAATTTTGAATAACGATTATTATCTAAAGTTCTGTTATGTAAAATTCCAGGTTGAGGTTCTTCTTTTGTAGTCTCGACTACATGTTTGGAATTTTGTATTTTTAATTGAAGATTTGTGAGAGTTCCTCTGTTCACTAGATATAATGAAGTAAAAAAAATGTAAAACAAAATTCCATATTGCATTATATTCTCAACTTAAGAAATTAGTAGGTTATTTTGCTTCCTTCACATATTTCATCAACAAATGAAAAAAAAAAATCTAAGAGCGGGTCACATTTGGCTTTTTAGACATATAATGTTTCAAGACAACTTGATCATAAACGAACAAAGAGATGAAGGTTGAAGGATTCATGTGTGGCTTGACTGGAAAGTCTTGGTCTTTGTCTTTTACTGCTCTTAAAATGCATTGCAGCCCACATATCAGTAGACATACTACAATTCATCTGAAATGACACTCTGGCCTCTGCATTGAGTCTTTTGAACACAACCAAGGTCGGACCTGAGTATACATGCATCAGAGAAAAAATATCAGCTAGTTAAAATGACCTCTCTGCATTAACTCTATGGAAAAAAGCTACTCATACCTAATGTACTATGTATTAATACAAATGTATGATATCAACATACCCGCAAAATAAAAATTAGGAATAGCAATTTACACCACTCATTTTCTCATGCAATTACCTCCTCAACTGAAGAGACTATACCTCCAATTCTCTAAAAGTACTTATATTGCATCCTATGTACAATAACTAAACTCCCTCACAATTAGTAGACAGACTACTTATCAAGGTTTGAAAATATTTAGTTGAGCTAGATCATCAATTTGGAGAAAAGGATCTGCTGGAAGTTTTTGTATTAAAGATAACCTGTGTGCATGGGTTATTATAAAGAAAGAAACATATAACTTTAGTTGCTGAATTTTTAAGGTGTGTCCATAATATATGATAGCTACATTGTAATAATGTAATCCCATTTAAAAAAAAAATCACACTATATGATACCTTTTTCTTACAAGTACTACCTCAAATTAGCACGTATATAATCAAAATGACAGCAAACATCGAATTACATTTCAGCTCTAAAAATTATTTCAAGGACTCATTCGCATCATCTTTTCGTTTTCAAAGTTCTTTGTAGTAAAAACTTTTGTAGACTCAAATGCATTTATAGCCCATTTTGTACTGTACATAATGAATTGGTTTGAAGAAAGTTGAGAAAATGTCATTATTCCTTTCCTTTTCTCTTAATTGCATTCCACCTTCAAAGACTCATGCCCATCATCTTTCAATTCTCAAGTCTTTGTCTTCTACTGATGTGCTTCTATTGCAGCCCACATATTAGTAGAAAGTCTACAATTTACCTAAAATGATCCCTTATGTCTATGTGTGTAGTACTTTTTTTTTTGAAACGTGTATAGTACTTAAAAACACAATATACATTCGCATCAATTCTCAAAGTCTTGATCTTCATTTTCTAGCTCTAAAGTTCTTCTATGTTAGCCCTACAATTTATGAAAAGTGAAAATATTTTGTAGAGATCAAACAATTTGTACATATTATTTTAATTTCAAAAGTATATATACTAAATTATGTGCACCAGATATGGAATTAATTTAACACGAAGAAACGAATGTTTAAGAAAGTTCTTGGAATTACATTATTTATGTCCTTTCCTTGAACATTCCTGTTCCAAAATCTACTCTCGTATACTCTCATTCAATTCACATCAATCACGATCTTTTAGGGCTGATCATTCGGTCGGTTCGGTTAAAAACCGAACCGAATTAGAAAAACCGAATAACCGAAATCCATTTTTTACCGAACCAAACCGATTTATCACCAGAAACCGAACCGAAATATTTCACCAAAAACCGAACCGAACCGATTTAAAAAAAATTATACATAATATTATTATTTTTTAATTTTAAAATTAATTTTAGTAGCAAATATATATTAAAATAGGTAACAATTAAAATAAAATGAAACACAAATTATCAATTTAAATATTTAAACTTAATTTTGAATTAATTAAATCATGCATATATATATAATATAAACATATATATATATAATATAAATAAAATATATATAATATAAATAATATATATAATTCGGCTATTTCGGTTTGAACCGAATTTTTTTAAAACAAAACCGAACCGAACCGAAATTTATTTCGGTTTGAACCGAAAAAACCGAAAAACCGAAAAACCGAACTTTCAAAAAAAAGGAAACCGAACCGAAATTCAACATTTCGGTTCGATTTTTCGGTTTCGGTTCGGTTTTGCTCACCCCTACGATCTTTCGATTCTCAAAGTTTTGGTCTTTGTCTTTTACTGCTCTAAAAGTGTTTCTTCCACTGCATCCCTATAATATGTGAAAGTTAAAAATATTTTGTGAAGATAATAAAAAAGATCACAAGCACTTGTCGAAAATGACTCCTATGGACCATTTGGAAACAAGCAACTCATACCTAAAAATATCTAAATTTAATCTTTATTTTGGAGAAAATATATGTACTTCAATACTAATGAATTTAAGCGATACCATTGGTTGCTTCTACTCCTCCAACAATTTTCCAGCTATATTTCTGAAAACTAGAACAAAGTTGCCCTTAGTTTAGAGAGTAAAGGTGTTATTATTAGGCACCGTCGGCGTCTAGTATAATAATCGGTAAAACTCACAAAATCTAAAAGTAGGAAAACAAGAATAATTATTATAAAAAAGCTAATTATAATAAATAAATTTTCCGATCGTTAAGTAGGAAAATAAATAAATTTATATAAGTGATAAGCATAAGATATTTCCTATAAAGCTAATTTAAAGAATACTTGTCATAACTAGATTGTTGAATCTAACAAAAAATTTTAAAGGATTAAAGGTAGAAACATTTCTTACCCATTTTGTACGATGATATTAAGGCACTAGTTCACCAAAAAACTCCTATACAAAATCTAAATTTTATATCACTAGAATATACTAAAATATTTAGAAAATCTAATTTTTTTATTAAATAGTACTACTCAGTAGAGTTTTTGAAGTCCGGGTTATAAAAATCTATAAAAATCTATAAATAATTATATATAACATGAATAATAAAAAAATATTTATTTTAATACCATACACATGAGAGATAATTTAACTATATGAATTTGTAATTTATTTCTATTATAAATAAAAGTTGATAGAATTTATTTTAGAGATAAAATTTAGTGATAGTGAAACACATTAGGGATTTTTTTTGTTCATTTTTTGGCTAATATTTACATATACCTTAAGATTTAAAATTAAAGTTATGAAATAAATTTGATTAATTCAAATATATTTTTAGATTTAAATTTATAATGTTGACATAAATTTGATAAACGATAAAAGACATATTAAAAAATTAAATTTTCTACGATCTTAATTTTAGTTATAATTTTAGAAAGAGGACAAAATACGGTTTTCTAAAAACTTTTTATTTACAAAATAAAAAAGTGAACATGTTTTTCTTTTCACCTTTTCTTTAAAGATTTTAATAAAAAACAAGCAAATTAAAAAATCTTAAAATGCTTGTTCCATGGGCAACCTACTTCTCGCAAAAAATGTACAGCGGGACAATGATAATATGGTAACTAAAAAATGACATCGTCTCTAACAAAATAATATAAATATCAACTCAAAAGTATAATCTTCTACAAACTATCCATCACCAACAAAAAGTTTTAAAGCTAAAATGACGATGAGTAAGTTCATCACCTGTTTTTCAGCAATCACTGTGATGCTCATCTTCTTGCAAAACCACCTTGTTGCTTCATTGAGTCCTGTCTACCAAAAAACTGCATTGTTCCACTTTAAGCAAAGCTTCACAATTAGTGACCCTAGAAACTGCATTGATTCTTACCTAATCCTTTCACACCCAAAGACGATGAATTGGAGCATGAGTTCAGATCACTGCACATGGGAGGGAGTTAGCTGCGACCACAACACAGGGGACGTAATCGGACTGGATTTAAGTTGCAGTCAGCTGAAAGGAGCCATTCTTCCTAACAGCACTCTCTTCCAACTCTCTCATCTCCACTTCCTTAACCTTTCTTTTAACGACTTCTTTTACAATCAGTTCCCTCAAGAATTCGGTTTCTTTGCAAAAGGTTTGACACATCTCAACCTCTCTTCTACTGGATTTACAGGGAGAGTTCCCTCAGGAATCTCTCATTTGTATAAACTGATCTCACTTGATCTCAGTCACAACAATTTTGCAGTTAAACTTGAAAATGAAGCTTTTAAATCAATATTACAGAATTTAACTCAACTGAGAGTTCTTAATCTTTATCAAGTTAACATCTCCTCTGTTTTACCCGTGAATTTGTCTACTTCCTTAAGGGTTCTTAACCTTATGTATACTGGTTTACACGGAGTATTACCCCAAGAGGTTTTCCACCTTCCCAACTTAGAGGTACTAGTCTTGGGAGACCCTTTTATTACTGGTTTACAAGCAGTATTACCCAAAGTTAAGTGGGGAAGTAGTGGTACTCTCCAACACCTTTTTCTTGAAGACATAAACATATATGGAGGTATACCAGATTCAATAGGATTTCTAGAATCATTATCCAGTTTGCAACTCAGGTCTTGCAATTTGTCTGGGCCGATACCAAGATCCATATTTAAACTTGGTCAACTTACTCTCTTGGACCTAGGTCGTAATAATTTAAATGGCCCGATTCCAAAACTTTTAGCAAACCTCACAAACCTGAGATATCTATTCCTTTACCAAAACAATTTCACTGGTTCGTTTCTCTCTTCCGTTGCCAACTTTAAAGGACTCATTCAATTAGATTTGGGAATTAATGGGTTCACCGAACTCCTGCCCACTGGGTTGTTTAACCTTCCGTTGTTATAATATTTAGAACTGAGCCATAATGGGTTCAAAGGTCAGCTATATGAATTTAATTCTTCGACGTCACAGCTGGCGTACATTGATTGTCGCAGCAATTTACTCTATGGACGCATTCCACAATCATTGTTTCAACTTGTGAATCTTACTTACCTAGACATATCTTACAATGAAATTGTAGGGGAAATTCCACATTGGATTGGGTTGATGGGTTTGTACTATCTGAATCTTTCTTACAATACACTAACAGGTGGTATTGAGCAACTACCTTGGAATAATATTCCGTATCTTGATCTCCAATCCAATAAGCTTAGTGGATCGTTACCCACCTTCATCTGTAATTCGAGCTTTCTTCGGATTCTAAATTTGTCTAATAACACTTTGAGTGGTGTGCTCCCCATTTGTCAAACGAATTTGACCAGTCTTTCAGTGTTTGATCTGCGGATGAATAAAATTCAGGGGTACATTCCAGCAACCTTGTCAAATTTCCATAATCTGGAAACAATAAATTTGAATGGAAATAGATTAGAAGGAAGAATTCCTTCTTCTTTTGCTGAATTTTATTCTCTAGAAGTTCTTGATCTTGGAAACAATCAAATAAACGATACGTTCCCGCAGTGTTTGGAAGCTCTACCAAATCTCCAAGTTCTTGTTTTGAAATCGAATAAGTTTCATGGTCTTATAAACAAAAGTTCTGAAGTTGAACACCCATTTCCTAGCTTGAGAATCATTGATCTGTCATATAATGAGTTTTCGGGTCCACTTCCGGCAATGTATTTTCAAAACTTCAACGCAATGATGATTGGTGACGTAAAGGAAGTAGAGGCTACATATATCGAGCATCACCCTGGTTCCATGACTACCTCTTACAGTGATTCCACGATTCTTGTGATCAAGGGAGTAGAGATTCAATTTGTTAGAATTCTAACTGTGTTAACAACCATTGATTTATCGAGAAATAATTTTGCAGGGGAGATTCCTGAATACATTGGAAAACTAATCTTGCTCAGATATCTCAATCTATCACACAATCATCTCACAGGTCACATACTATCCTCGATTGGAAAATTGTCAGTGTTGGAGTCACTAGACCTCTCATACAACCAACTTGAAGGAGAAATTCCTCGTGAGCTCACCAGTATAAATACACTTGCACGTCTAAATCTGTCTTGCAACCAACTCGACGGTCAGATTCCAAAATGTTTTCAATTCAATACATTTGACAATGATAGCTATGTTGGTAACATAGGGCTGTGTGGATTTCCATTGTCCAAAGAATGTGAACATGATATTAAGATGCAAAAAGAAGGTGAAGATGATGACTACTTTTTCAGTGGTTTTACATGGGAAGCTGTGGTGATTGGATATGGCTGTGGAGTGGTGCCTGCATTTATTATCGGAAACTTGATGTTGCTAGCTGGAAAACCAAAGTGGTTTGCTGGAATTATTGCCAGGGAATTGGGTCTCAAGATCAGGAGGATGGAGATTAGAGTGCGATAAATAAAGATTTGATGTAATATCTGTATCATGTAAACATTCGCCATGTAGTCGATAATTGTGAAATAATAAAATTCCCATATGTTTCTTTTCTAATCTAATTGTATTAGACCTTGGGCGATAGTACATTATGTAGTCTAGGCGAAAAAAATCAACAGACAATCGGAAACTAAGGTACACTAGCAAACTAGAACAATATATAATCATATATACGATAATTTTTTTGGCATAATGTTTATCTCGAGTAAAGTGTTAAAGATTCTTGTTTTTCTAATTGTTAATTAGTAGCTGAATGTTATCTTCAACTGATTATAGTTTTAAAACTTTAGGGGAGCCTAATTAGTTTGATGATGATGGCGGTGACACTGCAGTAAGGATTTTAAAACAGATTACTCCAATTCCATAATTCTTTCAGTTCATGACCTCTTTACACAGTTTCATCTTGGTCACCATTGGTGTTCTATGCAGCTCTTTATCCTATTCCAAGATGATCAACCACTACTTCAGCATATTTGGACATTTCACGTTATACAAGAAAGGGTGGCAAAAATTTTCGTAGAAAGTTCTTTCATCCATTGGTGTGGAAAATGACTTGTTTGGGCATACATTATCTAAGATGGTTGGACAGTGTGGATTTCCACTGTCCAAACAATGTGAACATGATAGTGAGGTGCAAAAAGAAGATAGAGACGATTACTTTTTAGCGAATTTACCTAGGAAGCTGTGATGATTGAATATAGTTGTGGAGTGGTGCCTGCATTTATTATCGGAGGCATGAAATTAACCAAACAGATCTGCTGGAATCATTGCTATGGAATTGGGCCTCAAGATCGGGAGGGTGGAGATTAGAATGCGATAAATAAAGATCTGTTGTAATTTTTTTATCAAGTTAGCTATGAACCCGTATAGTCAAATCATTGTGAAATAATTTTCGATCTCCTTCTTCTCTGATCTTGATCCATTACCCCTTGTAAAATAATATAATCAATGATCTTGGGAAAAGAAAATCCACAATAAGAATCTAAGCTACACAGGAAAAATACAAAGAACACTAAGAACTAAAAGATGATGCGAATAAATCGCTGAGAGCTACTTGGAGCTGGAATGCAATTTCAAATAAGAAAGAAATAGTGCAATTCTCTGAACTTAAGAGTCAAACCAACTCAATATCTGCTGTAACATCAAATACCTGCTAATTTGTGGTGGTACTTGTATGAAAAAGGTAAAGCCTGTGGATCCTTCTTAAAATTCATATTTGGCAGGGGGTTTACATTATTACAATGCATCTATTGATTATTATAGACACATTAAAAATTCAACAACTTAAGGTATAAGTTGCTTTCTTTAATAACCTATGAAGAGCTTATTCCCAGGACCCTGTTAATTCCGAAGACTTCATGCAGAGGGGTCATTTTAGATAAATTGTAGTCTGTCTACTAATTTGTTGGCTGCAATAGAAGCATATTTTAGAGCAGTAAAAGCCAAAGACCAAGACTCGAGAATTGAAAGATGTTGGGAATGAGTCTGTGAGTGATACTTTCAAGCTAGAATGCAATTAAAAGAACATGAACTAAATTATGAAGTTTTCTAAACTTTATAGCCTACAAAATGGGCTAGAAATGCATTTCAGTCTTGAAAAGGGTTTACTCCTTGACCTTCATAACGTTTTTATAAATCTTAAACAATCAATGGAAGGTCATGGAAGCGCAAATTTTTGCTGGTGCTGGAAAAAAAAAGCTTGCAATAATGTTGATACAAGTTGTTAACATTTTAGTAAAAACCTTATTATAACGTCATGGAAGGAAAATGATTGCTATACATTGTCTAGATATATAATTGATATCTAACTTCTTATTCTTTCTTTTTTGGCAAGTGACTTTTAGATTTTACACTTGAAGTATTTAAGATGCGTAATGCTAGGAAACCCAAAATATCTCCCAAAAATTATACAAAATGACGTGGCTGACACATGGCATGTTTTAATTTTGGGTTCCCTAGCATTTTTCACTTAAGATTTATTTAATTTATTTAACATGCGTTACCTATTCCGTTCACTTGTCAGGGGAGAGGGGACTAACCGGCTCTGCCATTATTTTGTTTGTAGCAATAATGCCCCCATTGTATTTTTAAATCTGATATCAAGCCCCTAATTTTGTTTGATTATGAGCTCAGCTTTTTGTCTTCTATAAAGTAAACTGTTATAAAACTTATACAGGCCATAAGATTGTAGCAGTTCATATGTGACTTTGCCAAGCGGACATTTTAGTATGGGAAAATTACATCTTGTAAAGGCATAAAACACCTCAAGTTGGCTAACTCTTCTAACTTGATATTTTACTGCACTGACTAGTTTATGGGCATTGTATCTGTTTTTATCTAAATAGGATCTCAAAAGTATACAATCCATTTTATTTCTATTTCACTCCAGTGCTATTCGAGCCCCATGTTTCCATTAGGTTGCTTAGGGGAGGTCTTCTCACCAAAGATAAAATGTCTCTGTTCCATATGTCACTTGTGTTTTCTTGCAATCTGATGTTCAACTGTAGCGCTTCTCAATCTATAGTGAGCTTACTTACAGGGCCTCTCTGCCAGAGGCTTGTGTTAAAATCCAGCTCCAAAAAGCTCTATCTAACTGCTGCGGTTTACCATAGTTGCAGGAGCGTATAAAAGTGTGCATGCTACTTAAAGTACAAGAAATTTTACTGCAATGGAGCTTGTCAACCTGATTAAAGTCCTTATTAAAGATCGTGTCTCTCTTAGTAAAAGATCAATAAGGAGGCAGCCAGAGATACTTTCGTACTTTTCACGTTGCACTAACATTTATATACAAATTTATTCACAAGAATAAAAGTAGAAAAACAATTGAAATCTTTATTACTGAGACTAATTTGTTTTTTTTCATTTATAAATACAATCTCTTAATTATGTTAGGCCAAGAAATTTATTAAATTTTTTCATTTATCTAATTTTCACTGTAAAAATAAAATTTTAAATTTTTAGCTTTACTCAAAAATAAGCCAAAAAAATAATAAAAACTGCTAATGCTTTTCATTTGAATCTCCGTCAATATAATAAATTCAATTGACTTTAATTAATATGGAAAAAATTATAAGCTAACATAGTTACATTTTGTCTTATATGTACAAAGATTTGTTATAAATATTGAATTGAAAATACAAAAAATAATTGAATTATATATGGGTGTTGGCCCTATATATCACAATTTGAAAGAAAATTGCCCCAAATATCAAAGCTCAAAAACTTGGCCCTAAATATCACTCCAAAATATAGTATAAAACAGCGTTTTTATTTTTTTTCTTTTTTTTTTTGGAAACGCTATTGCGTCTACCGTTAAGGGGTCACATTTTTTTTTTGATATGTTGAAACGCGACTTCGTAAGATGTTTTGGAAGAAACGCTAATGGAAGTTTTGTTTTGAAAGGCCCAACGCCACTTTATGTGGCGTTTGGGTGTTTTTACTTTTTTTTTCTTATATTTTTTTGTTTTTTTGTTTTCTTCTAAATATATATTTGTAAAAAAATATTAAAAAACTTATTTATAAATGGTCAATTAAAATATAAATTTATATTTTTTAAAGTTCGTATACGTTTTGTTCGTCGTTCTGAATATTTCTAAAACCCAAAATGAAAATGTTGAACCCCTAAATTTAATTAAAATTGTATTTTATAAATTTAAAAAAATTTAATTCCATAAATTGACCATAAATATTTTATAATAGTTACAGAAAAATTATAAATATTTTATAAATTATAATTATAATTATAATTTATAAAATATTATAATATTTTATAATATTTTATAAATATTATAAAATATTATAATATTTTATAAGTATTGAGCAGATTTGGTATTAAAATTGTATTTTATAATATTCAAAATGGAATATTTATGGAATATTTGTGGAAGTAATTTTGATTTTGGTAGACTTGTCTTGATGAATTTGGGTGAAAGACTGTCAGAGTCTAGTACAACTGTTTATTTTTCTAGATTTTGTCAATTATTATTCTCTGCTTGTGTGCCTAATGTTGAAATTTCTGAGGAAGATGTTATTGAGGCCCTTAAGGTTCATAAGAGAGTATTCTCTGATTTGACCAACAAGGATGCAAACAAGGAGCAAGTACCTGACTTGGTTTTGCCTCTTGCTCTTCAAAATTTCTTCAATCAACCTCAAGAACCATAACAGCCTGAGCCTGCCCCACCTGCAAACACTGAACCTCTACAACCTACAAATACTGAACCACAATCTCAACCCTCTCAAACTGAACATGATGAGTCAAATGCTGAACAAATTCAACTAACTCAAACTCAACCTCAACCTCAAATCAATGAGCCAAACACTGAACAAAATCCACCACCTACACAGGCTAAACCAAAGCGTGGAGGTAGAACAAAGCACAAAGCTGTCAGGGCTAAGAAAGTATGAGTAAAAAGGTCTGATTTCTCAAACTCTGCTGAAGAGGAAGTGGCAGCAGAGGTGCCTAAGTCAAAGAGGAGAAGGTTGTTACTTGATGAGTTAGATGAAGAGACAAATATTGAAGCTCCAGAGGTGAATTCTAAGGAGATACCTACTGTTGAGATAGATACTGCAGAAGAAGCTGTAAAGCCAACTAAAGATGCACAGATGGATGTGGAAAACAGAGATGCTTTTGTTGATATGGATGTTTTTGCTGAGTCATTTATTCCATTCTCTGATGACATTGAAGTTCCTATCTCATCACCTGTTGTTGCTCATTCTGAAGAAACTGGTGTAGCTTGCAAACCACGTGATCCAAGGCAAACCGCACAAGTGCGACAGGCTCTGCCCAGGATGACATAATCATAAATCCGCCTCCCATGGGAGTCGAACCTGTGACCAAGAGGTGAGATGGCCTCTCTTTAACCAATTGAGACAACCCTTGCGGGCACAATTGTTGTTTTCATGTAATCTTTTTTAAAAATTGCTAGAGAATCAAACAAAATTTTCGAAAAAAATTCACAAATATCTGTAATTAAGCACAATCCTCACAATATATTCTTGGTTAGTACTGATGTAGCAGTAATGTAACTCTAAAACATAATGTTAACGGAGGAATTTGGGAAAACAAATTCGGGGGAGGGTTGTTGGAATTGTGATGGTGGTTGATGACAGCGAATAGCATAGGATGTTCAAGGTTAGGGTTTATGACTTGGGGATGGCTGAGATTGTATGCTGAGATGTGTGTAGCAATTAACATCGAATATTGAATTCTCTCTTTTGTGTTAGGGTTTGCATCGTGCCATACAATGTGCTTACGTACCCTTATTTATAAGGATCAAGCCAAACGTAGTTCTTGGAGAACAATTAATCGTAATGGGCTAGGTTTTCCTTATTTAGGAAGCCCATTGGATCGAGGCCACCGCCTTTGACAATTATTACGAACCCTAAAACCCAGCTACTTTCTCTGATCAACCTACTGTGGTCCTTGATGAAACAGTAGCAACACATACTGCATTATTCTCTGATGCTCACCAAGTTACTGAACAAGGTGAAGAAATTGATCAACCAACCAAGGCTGTCATTTCTGAGCCTGTGGATGAAGTTCTTGCAAAGTCTGTTGAAGCTGGAGAGCAAACTGCAGAGAATATTGAGGAGATTTTTACTGAGAATATTGAAGATGTAGAGACTCCTGCTGAAAAAGTTGAAGTTACAGTAAATATTGCTGAGTCTGAGTCAATTGAAAATGCAAATGCTGAAATTGATGTTGAAGCTGAAGGAAGTACTGAGTCTAACTCTTCTCAGAGACAACCAGTACAAACTGATGGAAAGAAAACTGATTTTTCTGGACCTTCACAACGTGAAATTGAAGCAGGGTATTTTGCCAAATTCTCAGAGAATTGGTATAAGAAGGATTGCATTTTTCCTGCTGGAAGAGCAGCTGCTTTTGTGCATAGCACTGCTACAAAGATTTCCAATCCAGAGATTCTTTCATGTTTGCAAGCCACTGTTGTTCAAATCAAGACTCTGAATAACAGGTTTGATGATTCTCAACAAGCGATAACTGATCTACGAGCTGAAATTGTTCAAAGAGACATGACTCTGCAGAGAGATACTAAAATGAAGTTTCAGACTTTTTCTAAAGATCAGGAAGCTATGCTTAAAAGGCTAAGTAAAGTGGAAGAGAATCAAACTGTCTTGTCTGGTAAGTTTGACTCTATTGATACCTCATTGGAATTGATCACATCTATACTGATTCTTGATGATGTCAAAAAGGGGGAGAGAGTTGCTAAGATCAAATGCAAGCAATCTCAAACTCTACCTAAGAAGGATGATGCTGAAGATGGAGGAGCAAATGACCAAAAGAGATCAAAAGCTGGTAAAGGTATAAGTCTGAGATCTGGCAAGTCATCTACAAAGTCTGATGGAATAAATACTGATGCTCAGGGTACTTCAAAGACCAAGAGCTTGTTATTCACTGACAATCCATAGACAGATGAAGAATTGGCTGCAAGATTGTTTCTGGAAGAGAATGAAGAAGGAGTTACAATTGAAGACATTCAAGCTGAAGAGAAGAATTTACAAGAAGAACATCAAAAAGCTTTGAAGTCTGGAAAGTTAAAGAAGAATGAGAAAGCTTCTCGGCCTGTTTTATAAGGCATTGTTATTAAAGAAAATGTTGGTGCTGATCAAAATTTATCATTGTCTAGGAAACCAACAGAAGATGCTAAACTGAAGTTGAAAGGAAAGATCATTGAAGAAGAAAAGGTTTCGAAGAAAGTGGATACAACCTCTGTTGCTACATAAGTTGTATAGAAACCATTGTCTACTCAGATGCAAATGTTCTTTGCAAAGCCAACTATTCCTGATCAAACTCTGAAGACTGGAGGTACTGATTTTCTACAAGGTAGAGCATTTATGTCAAAGCAAAGTCGAGATACATCTGGCTTGGGCTCACATAAAGAAATTAGAGTGAATATTAGTCCTCTAGATCCTTCATCACTGGCTGTTCTAGGACATGGTGTTCCACAGGAGAGTTTTGACAGACTGGAGTCAATACAGTTGATTCATCAAAGGAGTTTGAATAAAGATTTTCTGTTGTATTTCATGGCTGATGGAACTGTGTATAAAGTTGGTGAGAATGACATTGATTTGAAGCTATGGGAAGAATTGGAATATGTTCTATATCTCTTCAAAGTGAAAAATTAAAGGACTCAACAAGCTGCTAATGTGCTAAGAAATAAGATGGTGAAAGCTAAGGCAATTAGTGGTACAAGATACACAAGTGAGTATATTCCGAAGTACAGAGATTATCATGGAAAGATTGTTGAGATGAAGAAAAATAGTGCTCGATTGAAGATAGATCTGGGTATAACTATGTTAGATTTTAATCCAGAGTCAGAGAAAGCACACTTCATCAGACTGGGTAATGAAATGAGGAAGAACAAGATATATTCTCTGAGATATGCAATCTATCAGACTGGTGAAGATGATCCTGAACTTAGAGAGATTAAGAAGATCATGCAGATAGAACTCGAGAATGCAGAGAGAAGATTACTTATAGACTATCTTAGATCAACACCAGATGTTGAAGAAATTAAGTAAATAAAGCTCTGTAAGTATTTCTTGTTTTCTGTAAAATTTTGTTTAAGTAGAAGTTTAAACTCTGATTATTTATTAAATACTGTATTTGTTTAATTAGTTTTGACATCATCAATTATTATTAACTTGTGCATTTTTGCTAATGAACAAGTTGGGGGAGATTGTTAAATATAATTGATGTGAATAATGTCAGTGTTTAAGTGTTACAGTGATTCATTAGAGTTTAACTGGAAGCTGGAAGCGGTCAGAGTTTAATTAAACTCTGACAGTCACTACACCAAATATGGCCTATTGCAACGCCAAAAAAGTGTATTATTAGTAGGGGAGAGCACGGATCGGATCGGATCGGACCGGATCGGATTTATGGTAAAACCGAAACCGAAACTCTTCGGGTTTTAAAATCTAAAACCGAAACCGCAACCGAAACCGGCGGTTCGGTTTCGGATTCAAAAATGTCGGATCGGATGCAATCGGTTCGGTTTCGGTTTTAAACCCGTCTCAAATAAAAATGACAAAATGAATACGATTATAAGATTTTTTTCCCGAAATAGCATACAAAGTTTTTATAATATCACTATAATTTATATATGTTCTCCATCAGTTCCGTCGACTGGCTTGAGAAGGTCAAAACAGAACTATTTTGTGGAACAGAGAGTATTATATTTCTAAATCCTGGAGACTAATTTTCTGGCTCTGTTCCTAGCTCAAGAGATGTCTACAAGGTCTTTAAGGTCTGGCAACCAAGACAGAGTCCATATTGATTTTTTCTAAAGCAACTAGTTTCCCCTAGAATTCCATTATCCTTGCTGATCAGTGAACTAAGCAGCATCAAGTTTAAGAAATGCAATTGGAGCATGTGGCATAAACTTACTTATTCAGCTTAATACAAGCTACTATATATATATATATATATATATATATATATATATATATATATATATATATATATATAATCTATTTATTTATTTTAATCGGATCGGATTCGGGTTTTGTCGGATCGGATTTGACAAGAAACCGAAACCGCATAATCGGATTCGGATTCGGTTTTCAATTTTTCGGTTTCGGTTTCGGATCGGATTTATACGGATCGGTTTTTATCGGTTTTTAGCGGATTCGGATTCGGATTCGGATTTTTTCGGATTTTTGCTCAGCCCTAATTATTAGGCCCCAAAAATGTTACAATTGATGTTTATGTAACGCTTTTGCTAAAACTCGGCGTTGCGTTTGCCGGCGTTGCCTATGCCTTATATAGCAACACTTTTCGAACTTATTGCAACACTTTATAAAGTATTACAATAAGAGTTTGTTGTAGTTTGTTGTAACACTTTTACATGTTTTAGTAACATTTTTAAGGTGTTACAACAGACAAATGCAACACATTTTTGCAACACTTATATAGTTAAAATGTTACAAAGTCAATTTATTGCAACATTTTAGTACCTCTTGCAATGTTTTTTGGTTTTTTAGCAACATTTATCTGCAACATTTTTATCTCTATTGTAATACTTTTAGATTTTATTGGCAACACTTCTTTGTAACACTTTTTATTAGTCCATATTGCAATGTCCTGTCTGAAATTTTAATATACCATGCACAAAAGCATATCAAACCATAAATGACATTTCAAATTACCAAAATGAAAAATCAAACAAAACAGATGTCAATATAGCACATAGTACTACTTAATCTAAAGTCGAAACACATGTCGACTTACACTACAATTCTACATTAAACTTAGTCTTTCTCAAAATACCAACCTACTACCAAAAGTACACACATAGAAAATATAAGTAGTTAAGTATTGATCATCAATCATCACTTTCCTTGTCCTCATGATCATTGTCATCCTCGTGATCATCGACCTCCTGATCAATGTCCTTTCATCACCACTAGCACACAACTCTTCAAATGATTCTCCTTATCATTGAGGTTGGATATTCACCAAGAATATGAGAAAGCTTTCCGACCAAAAAGTCCTGTAAAAAGGATCACAGAGAACCATAACTATCTTGTATGAAGATAACACCAGAAAAAAGTTACAAATTCATGTAACACCATCAGAAGCATCTATATAAATACAAATTAATCAGCACCACTTATTCCTTTTTTTTAATGTCATTCGAGCTACTAGGTTTCAGTTATGAGTAAATAACACTACTATTTGGGCCACATATTTGTCGCTAATAAAGGACCTTTCTTAGACTTTTGCTTACTACAGTATGACCTTTCTAAGGACATATATACAGGAAATGAATCAGTGACTCACTAGGTGCTTAGTTGAGGTATCTTAAAGACATATGGGACAATTCAAAAGAATTATTTTAACAAAATATGATGATTCTTCATGCCAAACAACTATATGGTTGGTCCTCACAGGTCTGAAGTGAAGGATACTATAATATCAGAAATTTGTTATGAAATAATATATGCAAATAAGGTTAAGAGAATAATTAAAACCAAGAACATAATATCACTAACCTGCAAGAGAAATGAGTACCAAAACTTAGTTGTTTATGAAATTAGTAATGTGGATTGAAATCTGCGTGTTTGTTTATGTCCGAGTAAGATATAGTCCTTATCAGGAGAAATCACGAGGCATAAAGTTTCTAAATCTATACATATAGAGGCAAACCCCTTTCAACCAAACTTCCAACGGACATCAAATTTGTTTGGACAGCAAGAGTAAGAGATTGTTGACCAAAATTTTCATTTTCAGATCTTCATTTTAAGAGATAAGAGTTTTGGACATAGGAGCCATTTTTGGACATTGACAGAGAGCCATTTTTGGACAGACAGAGAGCCATTTTAAGCACCACAAGTGGTACCCTTATGCTTAGGGTAAAAAGGAAGCTGTAGAGTGAAATTTTTTGACATAGGAGCCATTTTTGGACATAGACAGAGAATCCACAATTGGTTCAGATTTCCTTATTCTGAGGTAAGAGTTTGCGAGTTGCGACATGACTACCTGATGATGGATATCCCTAGTTGTCAAGTCAAGTACTAGGTAACTACACAGCTTTCTCTTGTTGCAGCATGGCAAAGGCCATACAGCAAGAGTGACAATGTATATGAGGTATTCTTACAACTGTATTTTGCATTATAACTCATTTCAAGCACAAAAGTGCAGAATTATACCCCAGCTTTGTATCATGATTATATCTGAGTTTGTTTTGCAATCATGTAAGCATCACCTTAACCAAAAATATCTGTGTTGACTGACATTACATACAGTATGTAGCAATAAGTTTACATTTGAAAATGGTAGACAACATAATATTTTCATAAATACACGTTTGTACCTCTAGTGAGCCTTGCAGCCTTAACAATGTAGCAACTGGCTTCTCTTGTGATTTTTGTTGCCCAGAATCCGAGCTACTAATCTCCTTGGCTTTACATATCCCTCTCCCCTTGTGACAAGATAGAAAATTAAAGTTCGCGTTTAAAAAAGTTCTGGATATGATTGCGGGTATTTTGTTTTTATTTCAAAAAGAAGAAAATATATAAAATGTGAGCTACCATACAATACACATAAAATGTATCCAAACACAAAATTTCAGAAATGACAGATACTAATTGATTCCATATGAAAGAGATGCCAACTTCAAGATAACTCATCATACAAAAAAGTATACTATAGTACTGATTTTCATTAGCACTTACATGGTAACATAGTATCTGGACAAAAGGAACAAAAAAACTTTAGAACATTACTGTAGTATTTAAATTAATCAGCAGAACCTAAAGTTTGTTGTGGAAAATTCCTTCCACAACGATTAGTATTAGTCTCCCTTGCACCTAAAGGCTAAAGTAAATGGTTCTTATTTAGTAATATTAACAGAAAGTCTTGACAAATATTAAAGCTTTCATATAGATTGATCTTCTGTTAGGATTACGTATATTCAGAATCCTAAATATTTATAATAGGATCCTTGATTTGAGTGTCCAACAGCTATGTACATACTACTGGACAACATGGTATCTTGTAATATAAATACTCTTTAATGAATATTTAAAAGATTGGTTGAATCCAGAATTGTTTATAGTACCAGAGCTATAAAAAACATTATTTACAAACCCTCTTCTTAATATTAAAAATGACAATCTCTGCTAATTCTTCTTCAATAAATTCTTCTGCAAACTCTACCATTTCTTCCGCCACAATACCCTCAAACCCATCAACTATTACCATCATAGTTCCAAATATCTCAGCCCTTGTTTCTACGAAACTCACAAACACCAATTATCTAGAGTGGGAAACTCATGTCCTGTTTCAAGTCCTGTTCTTTCTCTAGTTGTTGGCTTAAATACTTCTAAAGCTATATGGTACTGCCTACAACAGAATTTTGGTCAACAATCTCTTACGAGTGCAACCCAGTTATGAATGCAACACAGGAAGTACAGATATAAATGCAGTAATACTGGAAAAAAAAATGCAATAAAGACACCATAAAACATTGTCAACTTTACTACCAAGGCACCGTACCGTTCTGGAAACACAAATTCCACTAGAACTCGAGCAGGCTTGCCCTAATAAGGTAAGTGAGCTGAATATCCTTAGGCATTGTAGTCAGACGGTTGGTGTGAATAAGCACAGGTTTGTATCCTCAAAAGCCCAACAAGTTACACCTCAGCAGCCGCAACAGCAAAACTCTGAAAATGAAGATTTGATTTAAAATTGAAGTTCCAAGCTGTTTCCTTTGTGTGAGTCTACAAAATTCATGTTTTTTAGGGAGATTAAACAAATATTGAAGCAGATCGGAAAAGCCACAACAACAATCGTTCAGGTAATTTCACAATTTATAACTTAAGAGCATATGGATGATATTCTGCAGCTAAAGCACATTCCAATAGAACAAAGTAACAAACACACGCAAAAAGAAATTTAAAGGTTAATGGAAAATCAATAGATGTAATTTTTAACATATTCTTCAACTAATTTCTGTAACAGAAAACACTAAAATTTGTTTAACGACAACCAGCATTACCAGATTAGTGCATTATCAAAACAAACAACACAATGAAAACAGAAAAATCAGCTTGGAATCACATTGCCATTCTAGGCAGGCTCAGAATTGGGATTGACTGTATTATGATTCTTCTAATATCACGATGATTCTTTTGAACTGATTGCAATAAATCAAAGCTATCAAGTTACTAAACTATATTTAAGTGCAGTAATATTGTGTAACAAATTCAGAGACCATAGGACAATGCGATCATGGCTTTTTATCTGCAGAATATTTTTCATCACCTGATATATGCTGAACAGTGAACACGGTAATAGGCTAGAAAGCAAAGGGTACAAGCCACTGAAGTCAGCAAACAACATAATGCAAGAAAGACCAAGTGCAGCAGATGTACACCATCAAGGCAAATATAACAGGTTGTGCAGGACTTGTACTCCTTTACCTCCAACTGTCACATTTATTCAGTTCACGTGCCATAGGAAGTGACGAACTGGAGTTTCCATTTCGCAAACCAGGCTTAGTTAAACCAAAAAATAATAATATGTTAGTATATATAAGCTAGACAATAACTCTTATTATCATAAAAGGTGTGTACATCTTTCAGTAGAAGCAATCAGGAGCAGTTCAATTTCACGTCAACTAGTTACATATCCCAAAATACAAAAGCACTAATCTTAATTATATGGATACAAACTAGAGATGGGAAATCTAACTAGTTTAAAGGTTTGACATATCTCATTTGCACATAATACAAGTTATATAATATATTCAGCTGACCTATAAGTTATACTTGTGTAGCTAATGCAGAAGTGGAATCCTTCTGAGAAATCCTTCCGGGACCTTGCATTCCACCGGTTTGCCTCTTAGAAGTAACATTTCTTGCACTATGAAAGTCCAAAAGCCAACAATTCAGCTGAATCAGCATATGGCAACTTCTAACACAGTCTTATAGTAACTAAACTTACCCCATTTCTTGAAGTGATGTCCACCTTTACAGCTGTAATCAAAGCACTATATTAAAACCAATTTTCAAACAATACAATACATCTAAACAAAACATTATACCCCTGGATAAGGATGTTACTCTGAAACTGGGACATAAATTCAAGGGCATTCTAAAGTGATCCGTTGATTACTAGTTATCAAAATTGAGTAATGTAAACACAAGTGAAAAACAGACTCAAATCTGCCCAGCAACTGAAAACTATTTAAAACTGACCTTCCCTAATCGTCATTCGTTGCTCCACACACTTAAACTGTCCACTTGTGCGATTGAGTTCTGACTAATCAGGAAAGGTAACTCAGAATTTCATTAAAAGTGCATACTATACTGTAAAACATGTGCACTAGCGTCTAGCATTAAATCACACTTACTCAGTCGCCTTTTTTCCTAGCCAGAATGACATAGTTCCATAAACTATCGGAACACAAACCTCCGCATCTTTTAGTCATTTGTCTGCACTCTGCAGCCAATATCCCCAAAAAGAGTACAATTAACATCAACCTTTCCGCCAATTGAATAATTCACAATTAAACTTAATACAGGAAGATAATACAAAGCTGCAAATACAACGAGCATGTGACTTTGCATAGTAACACCCAAATTATTACTCCATGTCATTTAATTAACATAATCAAGCGTATTCGATATATTTATCATAAGTGTCCTTGTTATATGCATAGATAACGCACCGACACAAAATTTCCCCAAAAAATAAACATTAAATTCTACTAATTTAATCGAAAATCGTACATGTATAATCGAAAATTTCAACAAGAATATATACATATATCTTAAATCATACATATACATACATACGTATGTAATAATCGAACATAATTGAAAGTTACCTCTCATCGAAACTCAAATTGAAACCCTAATTAAATAAAAGTTCCAATCAATTTTGGGGTTTTGGGATCTGACTGTCTTATAATCGAAGCTCTGCCTGAGAGAAAGGTGAGAGAGAGAGGGAGAGAGAGAGAGAGAGAGAGAGAGAGAGAGCGGTGAGGCAGAGAGTGGTGAGGTGGAGAGAGAGGACCGGTAGAGAGGGTGGTGAGGTCGAGAGAGAGAGTGGTCGAGAGAGACGATATGTGTTTTTGGGAGAGAAGCAGGGGTTCTGATAGATGGGTTGAAGAAAAGCTTGATCGTGTTTTTGTTAGTGATGACTGGAGAGAAATATTTCCTACTCACTCTGTTCATAATATAGTAGCTCCATCTTCAGACCATTCAGCTATATACTTTCAAATCAGAATATGGAGACCAGTAGCTCGCAGATCGCGGTTCCGTTTTGAAAACTCTTGGTTGAGGGAGAAAAGGTGTAGTGAGATAGTGCAGGAATGTTGGCATCAGAATAGAAATAGTAGTATCGAGAAGAGGATTAACATTTGTGCCAAAGAGCTTAAGAATTGGGGGGAAAGCCTTTCAAGAAATTTCAAGGATAGACTTAGTAATTGCAGGGAAAGAATGAATAGGTATAGGGGAGGAATAGATGCGTTTTCAGTACAATGCTACACAGAGGCGATGAAGGAGTATTCGAGAGTGTTAAGTCAGCAAGAAGATTTCTGGAAACAGAGGGCAAAGCAGCACTGGCTTAAGGGTGCAGATTGTAATACAAAGTATTTCCACGTGTATGCATCGGCTCGAAAAAAGAAGAACCAGATTTCTAAGCTGAAAGATGAGGATGGAAACTGGTGTGATTGGGAGCATGGATTAGGAAATTTAATCGGAGGGTACTATGAAAAACTATTCCAATCAAATGAGGTGGATCTCGAGGAAGTGCTTGAAGGTGTAAACAGGAGAATCAACTCGGAACAGAACGAGATGCTAACTGATAATTTCTCAGCGGAGGAGGTGAAGAATGCAATTTTTTCTATGCATCCGGACAAAAGCCCTGGGCCTGACGGTATGAATCCAGCCTTTTACCAAAGATTTTGGGATATTATAGGGGATGATATTACTTCTGCTTGCATAAACATTTTATCCACTAATAGCATTCCTCATAATTTGAATGATACTTTAGTTGTGCTCATTCCTAAGAAACACAGCCCGGATACTATGAATGATTTGAGGCCAATCTCTTTATGCAATGTCATGATGAAAATTATAACAAAAATGTTGGCTAACCGTATGAAGGGGGTGCTTTCATCAGTTATTTCGGAGATGCAGAGTGCTTTCATTCCTGGAAGACTCATAACCGATAATGTGATCGCAGCGTTTGAAGTAAATCATTGGATGAGAAGAAAGACCCAAGGCAAAATGGGGTATTCAGCCATGAAAATTGATATGAGCAAGGCGTACGATAGAGTTGAGTGGAGTTTTATTATTGGGATCATGCAGAAATTGGGGTTCTCGAGCAAATGGATTGAGTGGATATATATGTGTATGTCTACAGTGAATTATACTTTCTTAGTGTCAGGCCATGAGGTTGGACCGATAAAGCCGAAACGCGGATTACGCCAAGGTGACCCTATATCCCCATATCTTTTTCTGCTTTGTACAGAAGGTCTCTCCACTCTTATTCAGAAGAAACAAGTCAGTGGTGCTCTTCATGGATGTAAAATAGCCAACTCAGCGCCTCTGGTTTCTCACCTGTTCTTCGCGGATGACTGCTATCTTTTTTTCAGAGCGACAATAGCTGAAGCTCAGTGCATCAAGGGGTGTCTAGAAATGTACGAAAAAGCTACTGGGTAGAAAGTTAATTTTCAGAAGTCAAGCATAAGTTTTAGTCGCAATACTACTGATACTACTATGGAGGATATAAGCCAGTTACTTCATGTCCCTATTCGTAACGATGATTCTTATCTGGGTCTCCCAAAGCATGTTGCTGGAAATAAAAGAGAGGTTTTCGGGTATATTAAGGACAAGGTCTGCAATAGAATGCAAAGTTGGAAAGGCAAAACAATTTCACGAGGTGGTAAAGAAATTCTGATCAAATCGGTAATTCAGGCTATCCCTTCTTATGTGTCGAGTATTTTCCTGTTGCCAATTTCCCTCTGCGAAGAAATTGAAAGGCTGATGAATAAATTCTGGTGGCTTTCGGATATGGATAAGAGTAATGGCATAAGATGGATGGCGTGGGACAAAATGTGTTCTCCAAAGAAGTTTGGGGGTATGGGCTTCAAAAGAATCAGGGAGTTCAATATAGCATTGTTAGGGAAGCAGATTTGGAGGATTCTTACGGTTCCACAATCGTTTGTAGCTAGATTGTTGAAGGCTAGATACTTTCCAAATTGCTCCATTCTTAACGCAGGGCTGGGAAGTAATCCTAGTTTTGTCTGGAGAAGTATTCTAGAGTCAAAAAATCTTATCGGGATGAGCAGTGTTTTGAAAGTAGGTAATGGTGAGACAATAAATATCTGGGATGATCCTTGGATTCCAGAAACGGGTTCAACAAAAGTTCTCACACCTGTGGTGCAAGGTCTGGAAGGAGGAAAGGTAAATGGTCTTCTTAAAACGGGCATGAAGGAATGGGATATCGAAGTTCTGAATGATATTTTTAATCAAGGGGATGTGAGCAAGATCTTAAAAATTCCGCTTTCAATCTCTAATCAGGAGGACAGATGGATGTGGTTAGAAGATGGAAAGGGTCAGTATACGGTCAAAAGTGGCTATCGTGTCCTCTGTAGTTTGAACTATCAGACGCCAACTGAAAATTCATCGATTAGCTGGTTAAAGCTTTGGAATTTAGCTATTCCTCCAAAAGTAAAAATTTTCATGTGGAGAGTTCTTCATGAATGTCTGCCCACTCTCGAGAATTTAAGGAAGAGATTTGTTAATGTTCAACCTTTCTGCCAGGTTTGTAAGGTGGAGATGGAGTCTGCGACTCATGCTCTAATAACCTGTCCCTTTGCTGTCAGATGCTGGGACCTCAGTGGTCTGGACTTATATTTTGGCCCTGCTCTATCTTGTAAAGAAGTGATTCTGCAATTTTTTGCTTCAGCTCTCTCAAAAGATTTGGAAATTTTCTGCTCGATAATGTGGAGCATTTGGAATCACAGGAATTTGACGGTGTGGGAGAACAGATTTAAAACTCCATCGCAGGTGAATAACGAGGCAAGTGCTGGTCTGTTCCAATGGCAACAAGCCCAGGTTTCCCAGAATAGACAAAGCTCATGTTTTGAGCGCGAAGGGATGATGGTTTGGCAACCTCCTCCATCAGGGTGGCTAGCTTGCAATGTAGACGCTGCTTTTCTCAGAAATGATGGCAGATGTTCATATGGTTGCATAGTGAGAAATGAGTCTGGGAGTTTTGTTGCAGGTAGAGGTGGTCGTTTGGCGGGTGCTCTTGATCCTCGGGTGGCAGAAGCGCTAGCATTTAGAGAAGCCCTTTCCTGGCTGAAGAAAATGGATCTTTCAAACGTCTACATTGAACTCGATTGCCTTAGTGTTGTTGAAGCAATGCGTACAAAGAACCAAGATGATTCTTTCTTTGGTTCCATTATTGCTGATTGTTCGGAATATCTAAAGGACTTGAGGTCCCATTTTGTTTACTTTATTAGGAGGTCAGCGAATTTAGCAGCTCATTCCATTGCTAGAGTAGCTAATTCTATGTCTGATCATGAGGAGTGGTTTTCTCCACCTTCTTTTCTTAGCGATGTACTTGAAAAAGATTTGAGCTTTTAATAAAATTCCATTTTGATTTCAAAAAAAAAAAATGTAAGAAATATTTTGGTACGCGGCTTTTATCCCGCCCAGCAAAAAAAAAGTTCCCGACTACAATTTTGGGCAAGTTCTGTATCATCTATTGTAACATTTTGAACAAAGTATTGCAATTGTTCTAAAATTTCAAAATAATTCTTTTGCTTGCAACACTTTTCGTATGTATTGCCACATTTTTAAAAATATTGCAATAGACTACCAAGTTTTGTGTCTATTGTAACACTTTGTGTAACACAAATACATATTGGTGTTGCAATAGGCCATATTTGGTGTAGTGAGTTGAAAGCTCGACAGAGTTTGCTAAACTCTGTCAGGAGGAAACGTCTACTGGTCATTATCAGACTTTGAAGAATAATTGAAGATAATTATGGAAGCAATATCTTTGAAGATTGGATAGCTATCGAAGACATTGTGTTGACTAAGAAGACGCGTAGCAATCATAATTGATAACATTTGTATAGCTGATTTATATGATTATCAATTATCGATTGTACTGTAGCTGTATATCTTTATAAATACAGTTCTAGAAGGGTAATTGTGAAACGAATTATTATTCCATTGTAACCTAAGCAGCTCTCTGTGATATTTTACATCACTGAGAGAGGAGTTATTAATTCCATATAGTTTTTGATTCAAACGTGTGTTAATTGTTATTCTCTCATACAAACTTGATTATATTTATGTATTCGGCCTAAAATAATAATAGCCAAGTTATAGGTTCCCACAATCCACATGATTAGACTCTAAAAGTTTACAAAAAATCCCAAGGTGTGTAGTGAATTTAAGGCCCTTGATGGATAAAGTGCATACGAACATTTTCTCTTTTCCAACCAATATTGAACTGACCCAATCTCTATCAAAACAAGTATCTAGCCAAACTTTACGTTCTTAGTAGTTAGACCGACTGTGCAATGGTTGAGGTCCCAAAAGACTTTTGCATCGATACCCATTTAGCGAGTTTTAGGTCAACAATCCCAGATCACAAAGGACCTTAGGTTGCTAGGCACAAAGTCCCCCAAACTTACTTACTCGGGTTATCGATGAGCCCAACCTAGCTGATTTCCTTACTAAGAATTCATTATTACAAAATTACACTAGCACTCTACAATTACAAAAATTTATTGAATTTTTTTTTTAAAACACTATAGGGACAAATCTCGCAAAGGTTTGATTCGACATTGTTCTAACATGTGGGTTCTCTCTCAAGTATCGAATAACATTCCTATACAATTTTTCCATCAAAAGTCTTGTGCAAATGTGTCGTCTTGGACTTTTAAGCAAAAATTTGTTCGGCACAAGTTTCATGAGGAAAACCTTACTTGACTACGTTCAAATTATCTAAAGGCATTATACATATAAATTTTAAAAACAGTTAACACCAACTAGTTCTAAAGTTCAAAGAGCGGGAAGGACAACTAAGCTAAAATATCTCTATTTTTCGGATTTTTCAAATATTTTAATTTTTTTGGATTTTTCAATTTTATGTATTTACAGTAAAACCCTCCCCTATACCTAAATCATGCATTATCCTCAATGAATGCAAAAGACAGAAATATGCAAAGGATAATAGTGAGAATATACCTGATAAAGGATGACGGAGAATTTTTATAATAACTGAAAGAACTTACTTGAATCATGGATTGATGAGGTGGATAACCTCTTCCTCGGGATCAATTGGCAGCTCTAAAAATGGTTTGAGTCTTTGTTCATTAACTTTAAATATATCACCATTTTTAGGATTTTCAATTTCGACAGCACCGTGAGGAAAAACAATCCTAACAACGTAAGGACCTTCCCACCTAGATCTCAATTTCCCGGGAAATAAATGAAGCCTAGAATTGTACAAAAGAACTTTTTGACCGGGAGAAAAAGATTTTCTCAAAATAAAGTTATCATGAAAAAACTTAGATCTTTGTTTATAGATTTTAGCATTCTCGTAGGCTTCATTTCTCAACTCCTCGAGTTCAGACAATTGCAACTTCCTATGACTACCGGCGGTTGGTAAGTCAAAATTCAACTCACGAATGGCCCACATGGCCCTATGTTCAAGCTCAACGGGTAAGTGACAGGCCTTGCCAAAGACAATCCGATAAGGGGACATGCCTAAAATGGTTTTAAAAGTGGTCCGATAGGCCCACAAGGCATCTATCAACTTAGTTGACCAATCCTTCCTATTTGAGTTGACAGTCTTTTCTAAAATTTGCTTAATTTGACGATTCAAAACTTCAACTTGACCACTAGTTTGAGGATGGTAAGGGGTGGCTAGCCTATGAGTTATTGAGTACTTTTTCAAAAGAGACTTAAATTGACGATTCTTGAAGTGCTTGCCTTAGTCACTAATGATAGCCCTAGGTGTACCGAAACGAGAAAAGATATTCTCTTTGAGGAATTTAAGAATGACTTTGTTATCATTGGACTTAGTAGCAATGGCTTCCACCCACTTAGACACGTAATCGATCGCTAACAGAATGTAGAGGTTGCCAAAGGAACTAGGAAAGGGGCCCATAAAATCGATACCCCAAACATCAAAAATCTCAATGATTAAGATAGGGCTCATTGGCATCATGTTTCTCCTAGTGATCTTTCCTAAGTGTTGACACCTATTACACGCAGCACAGTATTCAGCAGCATCCTTGAACAAAGTAGGCCAATAAAAACCGCTTTGGAGGATTTTAGCCGCTATTTTCTTAGCACTAAAATGACCTCCACAAGCTTGATCATGACAGAAAGAAAGGATACTCTTGAATTCATGATTTGGGACGCACCTCCGAATGATTAGATCGGGATAATATTTAAAGAGATACGGGTCATCCCAAAAGAAATGCTTGACTTGTGAAAAGAATTTGGATTTATCTTGTGAGGACCAATGAGAGGGAATGTCACCGGCTGCAAGATAGTTGACAATATCGGCGAACCAAGGGGGAGTAGAGATGGACAGAAGTTGCTCGTCCGGAAAAGATTCGTTTACCGGAGAGTCGATGGTGGACTCCACTATCAATCGAGAAAGATGATCGGCGATAACATTCTCAGAACCCTTCTTATCCCTAATTTCTAGGTCAAACTCTTGAAGCAAGAGAATCCACCTAATCAATCGGGCTTTAGAGTCTTTCTTAGAGAATAGATAACGAAGAGCGGCATGATCGGTGTAGACAATGATTTTTGAACCGATAAGATAAGACCGAAACTTGTCGAAAGCAAAGACTACGGCTAGAAGTTCTTTTTCGGTGGTAGAATAATTAAGTTGGGAATCATTCAAAGTCTTGCTAGCGTAGTAAATGACATGGGGCATCTTATCGATTCATTGCCTTAAAACGGCTCCTACCGCATAATCAGAAGCGTCACACATCAACTCGAAGGGGAGATTCCAATCGGGAGATCGAATGATTGGGGCAGAAGTCAATTCTTTCTTAAGGTGCTCAAAAGATTGTAAACAATCGCTATCGAAATCGAATTTGACATCTTTCCCGAGAAGATTGGTTAAGGGCCTAGCCTTCTTGCTAAAATCTTTAATGAAACGCCTATAAAAGTCCGCATGGCCTAGGAAAGAACGAATGGCTTTGACTGACTTGGGTGGTGGTAGATTTGCGATGAGGTCAACTTTGGCTTTATCGACTTCTATCCCCTTTTCAGAAATTTAATGACCGAGAACGATTCCTTCCTTAACCATGAAATGACATTTCTCCCAGTTGAGAACGAGGTTAGTTTCTTTACACCTTTTTAAGACCAACTCAAGATGGTTTAAGAACTGGTGAAAAGACGAACCAAAAATGGAAAAGTCATCGATAAAGATCTCGAGAAAATCCCCTACCATGTCAGAAAAGATGCTCATCATGCACCTTTGGAAAGTGGCTGGAGCAGTGGTTAGACCAAAGGCTAAACGTCGATAGGAAAAAGTTCCAAAGGGACATGTGAAAGTGGTCTTTTCTTGGTCTTCGGGAGCAATGGGAATTTGAAAATAGCCAGAATAACCATCTAGAAAACAATAGAACGAATGACCAGCTAACCTTTCTAACATTTGATCGATAAAAGGCAAAGGAAAGTGGTCTTTTCTAGTGGCAGAATTGAGTTTCCTACAGTCTATGCACACCCTCCATCCGGATTGAACACGGGTGGGCACTTGGTCTTCATTCTCATTGGTGACAACGGTAATACCAGACTTCTTAGGAACTACTTGAATGGGGCTAACCCAAGATCTATCAGAAATGGGATAAATGATCCCATTATCGAGACACTTAAGAATTTCTTTTCGAACGACTTCCATCATGGTGGGGTTCAAATGCCATTGAGGATCTCGAACGGGTTTCGCATCATTAACTAAGTGAATTCGATGTTGGACAATGGCCGGACTAATTCCTTTAATATCAGAGATACTCCAACCTATGGCCTCCTTATGTTCTCTAAGTACCCTAACAAGCTCATCCTCTTGTGACTCGGTCCAATCAGAGGCGATAATAATGGGAAGAGACTCGTTAGGACCTAAATAGGCGTACTTAAGAGTGTCAGGAAGAGGTTTGAGTACTAAATCGGGCGGCGTTGACTCAACGGGTTCACTAGTTTCGAGGAGAGACAGGGGAGATGGTTCAACATATTGATTATTTGTAGGAATGGTGGATTCTAACATTTGGTTGACCTCATTTGTATATTCGGAAACATCCCAATCATGGACAAAGTGTTTTAAACAAAAGTCGAGGGCCTCGTTAGAAGTAATGAAATTTTGATCAACTATTTCATCAATTAAATTGACATCCATAGGTTGATCATGAAAATCATCGGGTTGTTTCCCAACATGAAAGATATTGAGGTCAATGGTCATGTTTCCAAATGTTAGTTTCATTAATCCATTTCTACAATTAATCAAATCATTCGAAGTGGCTAGAAAAGGATGCCCTAAAATGACAGGAATTTGGTATGTTGGATTCCTAACCGGTTCAGTTTCTAGCACCACAAAGTCAACAGGAAAGACGAAATCACCGACTTTAATTAGCACGTCCTCGATGATCCCCTTAGGAATTTTGATCGAGCGATCTGCTAATTTAAGGGTAACATTCGTCTTTTAAAGTTCTCCTAACCCTAGGGTTTGGTAGACAAAAAATGGAAGCAAGTTCACACTAGTGCCTAAATCGAGTAACGCCTTGTCCACAAAATAATTACCTATGACACATGAAATTGTGGGACAACCGAGGTCCTTATATTTCACGGGAATCTGCTTAGAAAGAATTGAGCTCACTTGAGAGGTCAAAAAGGCTTTCTGAAGGACTTGGGTGGTTCATTTATGAGTGCACAAATCTTTTAGACATTTCGCATAAGAGGGAATTTGTTAAATCGAGTCTAAAAGAGCAATGTTGACTTTAACTTGCTTAAAAACCTCTAAGATTTTGTCTAATTGAGCGGTTTGCTTATTAGAAACGAGGCGTTGTAGGTAAGGAGCCTTTGGTTTATAGACTTGTTCTTTGGGAACGGGCTCCGAGGTTGTTCCACTAGAAGAAGACAGCTTACTAGAAAGAGGTGAAGAGACAGGAATCAGAGAATAGGTGTCGGTGCAATGTTTGATTCTTCTTCTTGTCAAGAGGTCTTTGATTAAGAGGAAACTTAGGGTTGACCTCTCGTTGGCTTGAAAACTTATTCTTCTCACGCTCATGGATGGCATTAGCTAATTGGCTCACTTGAACCTCTAACTTAGATATGGCTTGGGTGCTAGCATTTAAGATTTTCCTATCTTGAGTCATGGTTTGCATGAAAGTTTGTTGTGATTGAGCCAAATTAGTGGTGGATTTGAGAAGCGCATCGAGACTTTTCTCCAAGGATGTAAGTCGCTTATCTGACTCAAAAAAACCGGGAGGGTGGGTAGGAGCTTGAGTCGGATAAGGAGCATGATTTTGAGGGGAAAAGGAATTCGCGTGAGGTTTATGAAAAACCGGAGGTTGATTTTGGAATTGTGCGGGGTGAGATTGTTGACCTTGATTCCAAGAAAAGTTCGGGTGATTTTTCCAGCCGGGGTTATAAGTAGGAGCATAAGGATCATTTCGAGGACCCGGTTGGAACATCGCGTTGACTTGTTGAAAATCTTGAAGATTTTGTAACCCTTGATTGGTTGAGTTAAAATTTGAGCACATGGATACTTGGGAGGGTGGCCCGTTGGTTTCTAAGGCTTCTAAACGTCGAGTAAGAGTGGCTAATTTAGCCTTGATCGCGATAGAGTTACCAACTTGATGTAACCCCTTTTGATGAATGGTAGCTATTGAATCGTTCGATTTCTCGGGTTCTCGAGTGGGCTCCCTAGTCGATTCCCACAACATAGTCTTTTCCACGAACTCTTCGAAAAATGCCCATCCCTCGTCCTCGTCTTTCTCCATGAATTTTCCTTGGCACATAGATTCCAACAACGCGGTTGTTGAACTATCTAGGGCCTCATACACAAGCTTACAGAGTCTCCATTTTTCGATTCCGTGGTGGGGACATTGAGATAGAAGATTTTTAAAATGGTCAAAACACGTCCAAAATGGTTCGTTGTGTTTTTGACGAAATTGATTAATTTCATTTGTGAGTTTCGCAGTCTTATGGCTTGGAAAGAATTTTTTTAGAAAGATGACTACGAAACCCTCCCACGTGGAAATCGAATTGACGGGTAGACTATACAACCATTTTTTAGCATTATCTTTTAAAGAGAAGTTGATTAGTCTAAGTCGTATGGCGTCCTCGGAAAGTTGTTGGAGTTTTTGTAAAGCGCAAACCTCCTCGAATTCATGTAGAAAAAGATAAGGATCCTCACCGTCACTCCCGCGAAAATTAGGTAACATGCTGATTTGATGACCTTTGATTTCGAAATTATTAACATTTACGGGAGGTAGAGTGATGCATGAAGGTTGGGTCGATCGAGTGGGGTAACAACGGTCTTTTAACGAAACTGCCATGGTCACTACGGGGTCAAGAATTTCTACCGACTCGGATTCAGAAGAGGACGCAATCTCGATTGATCTCACTAGCCTAGCAGAATTATCCCTAATCCAAGTAGTTCGCATAAACCACGAAAGTAACACGTAGCAAATAAGTGCGATAAAATAAACAAACCAAAAGATCTAGACCTAGGGTTTCTTAATAAACTAGACCTTGCTCCTAACTTTAAGGACCACCAAAAACTCGGTAAATCAGGATTTATTCGGACCGATTTGGCCAGGTAGGTGCAAGCATTGCCAAGAGGCTAAACACCAGCCTAGACACCAAAGAGTCGGAATAATTAATGATTACTTCGTTTCTTAGGTACCTTCCTAATTGAGCGCGAAATTCCTAGGGGCAAACGTCTAATTAATTTTATTAAACGCTAGGGTATGCAAAATGAGGGATATATTGTTTTTTTGGGCTAAGGAAAGAGTGATGAAATCCATTCCCTTATCTTTTGAGAGGATTTGCCCTTTAAATTTATTTATGAATGCATGCAACAAACAACGATATATATACAAGACTATAAACAATTATGGATGCTTACACCGCGTGTTTTAACTAAAAGAAAGAAGAAATTTAACGTACCTTTGGGTCCTCCAGCAATCACCACAATTTATAAGGTATGAAATATTAAAAACAAGAAAATAAAAATCTTGATGATGTGCCCTAAGTGATTAAATGCATGATGCAACAATTATGTATTTATTAGCTAATTTTTTGGATTTTCAATTTTTTTGTGATTTTTTTTTGTGATTTTCTAAAAATAAAAAGGCAAAAAGAGTGAAATACGGGTTACCGAAACACGCTTCCAAAAATTCAAATTTTCATCCACGGTGATTCCCGAAATTTCAACTTTTCCTAAAAATAAAATTAGATAAAAATGAGACAAGTAAAACTAATCCGAAAAATTAAAAATCAAGGCGCAAAATAATTAGGTCCCCGGCAGCAGCGCCAAAAACTTGATGTGCTAAAAATATGGCAATTAAAATCGCAAGCGCACGATCATCGTTTTAGTATTTTAAGATTCGATCCACCGGGATTAATTTTATTCGCGATCCTTAATTTCTAATTTAGGCGAATTAGAACAAAGTTGGGTTCTGAAAATTTTACTTTTAAACTAATTAAAAATTTGATTTTAAACTAATTAATTTCTAAAAGAAAATTAAACCACTATTTAAAAGAAAATTTTATTATTATTCTATTTTTAAACTAATTAATTAAAAGATAAATTATTTAAGGATTTAAAAATTGTTAATTTTACTAATTAATTCCTAATTTAGAATGTAAATTACGTTAAAAGATAATTAAACAATTTTAAACCTATAAAAACAGAATTTTGCATTTGAATTAAAATCGAAGTTTATTTACAGAAAATGATGAATTCGCTTGTTGAACTAGCAATAGAAAATCCAAACCAAACTACACTTAAGAAAAATTAAACAAATGATAAACCAAAAAGAACAATTCAGATGACTCGCTAACTCAATTACACCAGCTAATTCATTTGCAGAAATATGACAACCAAAACAAATAACTACAACTACACAGCAATAACCAACCAGGGAACTCTAAAACTACTAAGCAATAAGATTCGAACAGATCAGGACTAAATAAAATAAACCAATAGCATAGTACAAACCCAAAACCAAGAACAAACGAAAGGCAGAACTTGGACACCAATTGACACAGCCAAAAACAACGAACAACAGCAACAACTCGGTTAAATAAAAAATAGAAAACAAACATAGCATCTCGGCAGCAAATGTAACAATACGACTTAACTGACTCGCAATAGCTACTCGCCTAATGAACTCAGAACTGAATTAGCCAAGAAATTCGAACCAACAACACAGAAAATCAAACAGAATACAAACAGAAAAGCAAATTGACCCAAACTTAGCACAGAACTTGACAGCTCTCGTAGCAAACGCAGACTTGACTTTCCACTATAAACTCAGAACAAACTCAGTTGAACTCAGTATCTAGCAACGTCTAACATTCAACCCTCAAACATTACGAAACTCAGCTGCGAAAAACAATAGTAACGAAGAAGAAGCAGCAACGAAATCGATTAATACTCAGATCAAAAATCAGCAACAACATCACAAGAAGCTCCACTAGCGAAATCAGTAAATCGATTTAAATCGCAGAACAAAAACAAAACTCGAACATCGAAAACGAAATTCTAACACAAACCGTCTCTAACAACAACTTAGAATGTGGAAACAGCCATTCATAACTTAAAACTCGGTAATCAAACACGATTTGGCACTCAAGTACCACGAAAAAGACAGCTAGCAACAGACAAGTAACAAAACTCACTTCCCTCACAACAATTAAAACTCATAAAACAAGAACAATACTCGCAAACTCAGCCACTAACAATTCACGCAAAAAACGATAATACAATTGTAGAAAAAGAAGAAGAGGTTCGAGATAAAGAGAGAAGAAGGGGGAGGTGGGTGTTTACGAACTAAAGAGGAGGGGTTGGGGTTGTGGTTTTTGTGTTATAGGAATTGAAGAATAGGGGAGAGGTGGTTTGTGATGTTTTCGTGGTTTTTGTGCAGAGAAAAGAAGGGGTGTATGTATGTATCGGTTTTGATTGAACAGAGATGCAGGAAAGATGTATTTGGTAAATAAAATAAGACACAACTGGGTTTTTGCAAAACAAGGAAATAAGGCAAAAGGATTTGCTATGTGTTTTTTTTTTTTGCGAAAACAGAGTAATAAAACTGAGGCTTCAAATTAATTAAATTACAGCAGAAAAATACCCATAAAAAATAAAATGTTTATAAGAGCTGCAAAGAAAAATTACAACAATAAATTTAGGAGTGTTCTAAATCTAAGGATTAAAATGGGTTGTAACTATGGTTCTAAGGGGTTGTGTCTTCTTTACAAGAGAAAATGAAACTATTTATAGGAAATAATTGAGGATTTTGGTTGGTGTGGATTAATCCCCACCATTCATTTTGTTTGATGTGGTTTGATCCTAGCCATCCATTTTTCTTTGCACCACACCCCCTTCTCTTTCCTTTTCTTCTATTTTGGTCCTTCTTCTTCTTCTTTTTCTCTTCCTTGACCTTTATTTCTTTATTTTGTCATTTCTTCATTTTTTTCTTGAATTTCCTGAAATGCAACAAAATAATTTATTAAAATACGAGTTCAAGCAATAAATATGTAATAAAAATATGCAAAAATATGCACTTATCAGTCACTATGTATTACGATTTTAGGAATTTTCCATTCCTTCATTTAGTGCTAGATGTCCAATGTAAGTTTTTTGGAATTCTATAATCCATGTTGTGATCCTATTACTCCGACAATGATCTACATTTATGAATCTGTATAAATTTAACTATGATACTTTTTTTTAACAGAACCTCACATGAATTTGTTTGCAAATAAGATTGCACCCGTAACTACAACTCGAGGCAGTCTATGCCAAACAAAGAATACTATAAAGACGGCTTTTTACACCCAGAGTACTCCATTATCGTTCATATCTAATTGTAATTTTGTCAAAGTTTTATGCATGTTTAATCATAGTTTAGCTACGAAATGCTTTTGATTAGTTTATTTTATATGATTATATTATCTGCAATTTATCAAAACTTGCTTGATTCTCATTGTCTGCAAAAACACCTCTCACATCCATGGATAAAATGATTCGGAGTGCAGATTTTACCATCTAAATCAAATTTTAAGAATTCAAGATAGAGTACAAATATTAAATCGAACGTTTAAAATCTTATATATATCAATTTTTAAACAACAATTTGATATGTAAATTAATAACATATAAAATTAAAAAAAAATAATATAATTATAGATATTAAAAAAGGAACCGTGCGTTGCACGGGTCTTACTCTAATAGAAATCACTCATAGGCTAGAAACTAGAAACTAAATAAAAAAAATCTAAATCGCATCGGAATATAGTACATATGGTATGCAAACTGATCGTTGGGAGATGTAGAAAAATACACTGAAGTCAAATTTCAAAAAAAATTATCGATTAACGAGAAAAATTAAATTAAAAACGGAGGGGATTAGTTGGGATTAGGGATGGTAATCGGGTCGGTCGAATTTTTTGACCGAACCCAAACCCGAACCCGAATTTTTTGACCGAACCCTAACCCGAACCCGAACCCGTTGGATACTAAACGGGTTTCAGGTACCCAAAACCCGAAAAAAATAAATCAAAAATAAATATTTTTAATATTAAAAATAATATAAAACATAAATATATAAAATATTTTAATTTTTATTACATATTAAATATTAAATATATATAATAATAGATAATATATATTAAATGTTAAATATTATGAATAAAATAATAGAAATAATAATATATATTAATTCGGGTTTCGGGTTGGGTTCGGGTTCGGGTTCGGATCAGGTTTGATACGGGTTTCGGGTTTTCGGGTCGGGTTCGGGTCGGTATTGCAAAAACCCAAACCCGACCCGAAATTGATTTGGGTTTAAAAATCAAACCCAAACCCGAATCCAAACCTGAAAATTTCGGGTTCGGTTAAACTCATTCGGGTCGAAATGGAACGGGTATCCATCGTATCGGTACAAATTGCCATCCCTAGTTGGGATTGCATATGTGAGAGTGTATTGAATTTGTGTGTGGTGCCTCTAGTGGGGCCATTAGATTAGATAAATCTACGGTCTAAAATTAGTTTCTAGTATATATATAGGCTAGTGATCAAATAGAACCAAAATTAAAATAGAAATTAGAAAATACAACACATAAACAAAGTTGACATGATTGCAAAATTTGACGATGAACCAAACCACTGCAGTGTGAAGTGCGAACTATTATCCGCTACAAAATTATTATCTCATAATTCAGTTTGCAGTGTAAGATCGCCCCTGTATGAGCATTACATTAATCTCATTACAAGAAAATAGTCATTAATCATCACCCCTTTAACATCGTTTGCATTTTTGATCTGAAGTTTTTTCTTCGTGAATATTCTTACATTTTTTGGATGATTACAGTCCTCTAATTTTGAAATGGGATTAATGGGTTATATGAAGTTGTGACTACAATGGCACAGTACATATAGCTGAAGCTATTAACCTAATTGTTACACACGGTTCAAAACAGTTCAAGTTTCTCAACAACATGATGCATTTAAATTTTAAAGAATACTCATTTCTATGAATTTAAGATTCTTCTCGGATTAAATATTAAGTTTGTACATTACGTACATTATGCGAAGTTATGTGGCCCTCGCTGATTTAATAATACTTCCATTAAACAACGAAAAGCATAAGAACGATGGAACAATAAATTTGCCGAACATCTACAAATAAACAACACCACCTGAAAAATATATGACAAAAAATAAACTTTCTTATTGAAAAATAAATTACTAATCATGAAACAAACGTTACAATGAATAAAATGAAAGATAATTAAGCAAGCAAAACTAAACTAATTCTGCGACGGATCCTCTACAGTTGACGGAAAGATTTTCGCATATGTTATAGTACTCAATGAGAGGATATATCAAATCTCTAGATGGGCAAATCAAAGTTGTTTGAGAAACAAATTTGTATGTTAACAAAACCAGAAGGCAGAAGTTATGTTAGATCATGCACATCACATAGTTATAGCATAAAAATACTACAATTCACTTCAGATGCACATGACATAGTTATAGCATGATTAAAAAGTACATAGTGTAATCCATAAATAAATTAAGTTGAAAAAAGTATGTTTGAAATGGGTTATGTGGGTTATTTAGTTGAAATAACTTGAGTCCCACATAGAATTAGTAATGAGAGGTTGGTGGCTTTATATAGTTCCATGTGCAAGTGTAGTGCACAACTACTAAGGCATGTGGGTAAGAATGGTTGTAGGGTGGGCCTCGCACACACACACGCGCGCCACCGCCCACCATGCCTCGACACGACTCGGGTCGGGTCGAAGGGCGATTTGGGCGAATGTCTCGGCGTCTCGCGTACGCGAGGCGACCTGGGCGAGGAATTTTATTACCTAGATTATTGATTTATTTTAATAGTAAATCAGACTTTATTTGTTACAGCTGTTGGATCAGTACTTGGTTTATTGGGCCTGGTCAGACATCAAATCCTGACGGACCAAAATCCTGATGGATCAGATCCTGATGCGGACCAATCCTGATGGACATCAGATCCTGACGATGGTCAAATCCTGATGCTTCTGTAACTGAAAATAATCCTGATGCTGTAGTTATTGAAATTAAATCAGAATATTTACTTTCCTTTTATGGAGTATCAGTTACGTTTTATTTTTTGGTATTATATACATACAGAATAGAACGTTAACAAGAAAGATACGTCCTAAGGATAGAAACCCAATCTGTCTTCTTTTTTCTCTGTTCTCTCTCAACATATACAGATTATATACATAATTCTCAGGCAAATTGAGGGGCTGGTCGATGTTGATCATTGGAGTATTTGTGAACCCATTGATCTGTGATGTTTTATCCTGGGAGTGATATTGCTGCAACCCAATCACAACGTAAGTGGGGCAATAATCTCTTCAAGAACAGCCAAGTCTTCTCGAAGGGCTTGGTGACTCAGCTATTCTTCTCTCTTGTTGTCTTTGTTGAAGCTACTGTGAGAGATAAGTATTTCTAATTTTTCTTGTTAATTACAGTCTTTGATTATACTCTTGTTTACGCCTTCGTGTGTTGTTTCATTATTTGGTTAATTGCATGTTCTTGTTTGATATATATCACTGCCTCACTGTTGTTATAGTTAATTTATACCCAACAATCTTGAAGAGATTATTTGTGTTATATATTGTTAATTAACAAGATGGTTAACGAAACTGAAACTCCTGTTGTTGTGACTAGCTCTGGGTCTGGTGTTATTGCATCTACCATTGACTAGACCATGTACCGTTTCCCACAGCCTATGGATTTATCAGGAATGCCTGATAAATTTAGTGGGGGTGTTGGTTTTTCTCATTGGCAGAAAAAGATGAAACTGTGGTTAACGGTAAAGGGTCTATGGCCAGTGGTGCAGTATGAGAAACCAGTTGTGGTTAAGGAAAAAGCCGAAACTGTTAAGGCTTATGCTATGTGGGAGGAGAAGGATGGGGTGGCTAGGGCTGCAATTCTGGCAGCTTTAGCGAACCCACTATTCGATGTTTATTTATCTGACTCCTACACTGCTAAGCTCTTATGGGAGAAGCTTGACCAGACACATAATACTTACTCGAAAGGGTTGGAAAAGTATTCTGTGGCTAGGTTCCTTGACTTTAAACTGGTGGATTCTAAATCCATGACTGAGCAGGTGCATGAGTTTGAGATGTTGGTACATGCTTTGAAGGAGTCTGGTATGGACCTTCCTGAGAAGTTTCAGGTTATGTCTGTGATTGAAAAGCTCCCTAAGTCTTGGGAAGAGTTTGCACTCTCCCTGAAAAGACAGAAAGGAGAGATCACTTGGACAAACCTAATGTTGGACATCTCTTGTTGCTCTAAAAATTAAGCGTTTTAAATTGCAAGCGAACAATTTATTTCGTTGTAAAATGTGAGATTCGTTCCTCAGAGACTAACATTTTCGCAATCCTTAAATTTTAATTTAATCGAATTAGGACAAATATTTTTCAAAGAGTTTTTTTTTATTTAAATAATAACAAAAGGAAATTAAGCTATTTCCAAAAGAAATTTAAACTCATTCTAATTTAAAATTAAAATTTGAAGAACCAAATTATTCTAAAATTAAAACTAAATTATTCTAAAATTCGAAATTATTCTAAAAGTCCGAAATTATTTTAAAATTAAAATTACTCTAAATTTACTCTACCGATTATTCTGAATTTCTGAAAATTCAAATTAAAACTAAATTTTAATTCTAAAGCCTTTTTTTAGATCAAATTAAAATTTTATTCGACTCAGTCAAGAAACACAACTTGCAAAAAAAAAAACAACAGTAAGAACAACTAACTCGACCAAAAGAACACAGCAAAAAAAAACAGAATGACTAAAATTGCGACTCGTTTCAGCAAACATTATAACAAACTCGACCTACTCAGCATAGAGACATCGCAAAACTCAAACATCAAAACAACAATGCAGACACAGTGCGAATAACACAATCAAACTCGGCAAAAAAACACAGACATGATCAAAACAGGAGAAGGGAAAACCGAGTTAAATCGGTCGTTCAACTCGGTACAACAAAAAAAACAATACAAACTCACTGCAACTCACTAAACAACTGAATTTGATAGACAGCAAAAAAAAAACAAACACAATATCCAGCAATCAGCATAAACCAAACATAGCAATTCGCAATTAAACATTACGACCCAGTCGACTTGGCCAGAATCCAAACACAGCAGTAACTCAGCGAATTAATCATCAACAAGACTCATTAGATTCGTGAATTACCATAAGAAAACAAAAAAATAGAAAAAAAAGAAGAAAAAAACGAAGTGAAAAATGGAGAAAAGGGAAGAAGGAGAAAGGGGTTTTTGGGTCTGTGTTGAGCGAAATAATAAAAGAAATATGGAAGAAGAGGGGGAGTGGTTGTCGTGAAGAACATAAGAAAAAGAAAAGGGGAAAACAAAGAAAGAACAAGAAAATAAGAAAAGAGGAGAGAGTGCAGGGGTTTTATTCATAAAAGAGAAACAGGGGAGTCAAAATGGCTTCGAATTAACTAAATAAAAGGGAGAAAATACGATCTGGAAGTTAAAATTAATTGTTTTTTTTAAACGTAAATAAAGAAAATTTTAACTACGAAAGTAAAATTGTACTAAGACGAGGATTTGATTTGGAATTAAAATGGCCCACAATAAAATTGAAATTTAAAGAGGCAAAATTACGAATTAAAAATACGAACAAGAAAATAAAAATCGTTACTTTCAACCCATAGTGGTTAGCATTTCGTTACTTTGTCCACTACATGGATTTACGAAAATAACGAAAGCTATGTAAAATAAACGAGAGAACAAGACAGGAAATTAAAGGAAATGAAATTGCATTAAAATTAAAAAGAGTGTTTACACGATTTGAAACTAAAAAAAAATACAAGAAATTAAATCTACCCTAAAATCTAAGTTTTTAAATACAAGGGGGGTGAGGGGGTATTTATAGGATAGGAATTAGGGTTAAGGGGGGTGTTGGGTAAATCCTCACCATACATTTGTGGTGTGTGGTGGTGAAATCCTAACCATCTATTTGTTTACTTCCCACTTAAGCTTTGAAGAGTTGATCTTGGCCATACACTTATGTAATGTGTTGGGATGATCTCCACCTTCCACTTGTCTTGAAATATTCCTTTTGCTCCAAGCTCCTAATTCTTTTCCGTCTTTCATTTTTGGTCCTTTTTCTTCCTCTTTTTCCCTTCCTTGCTCTTTATTTCTTTATTTTGCTATTTCTTTATTTATTTACGAATTTCCTGAAATGCAACAAAATAATTTATTAAAATACGAGTTCAAGCAATAAATACGTAATAAAAATATGCAAAAATATGCACTTATCAAATGCCCTCATACCTATCTTTTGCTCGTCCTCGAGTAAAACAAAAACAAAAAGAAAATCTAGATAAAAAGTCCTATACTCCTTTTCGTAGGTGTGATGGTTGCATTTGGCATATGCAACAAGCCCTTTAAACCCCTAGGTAGCCCTAGTGGACGAGTGAGGTCTCGTGAGGGCCTATAGTGAATGTACCCACAAAATCCATCTAGTTTGTATAAAAGATCACATGGCAATGCACACCACACATACATGTCCTCTTATGACACATCAACTTAAGAATCAAAATGAATTTGCAAAGTCTTGGTGTGGGATGTGCAAGGATTCACATAGTCTACTTAAAGAATCATGCAAGAGTGATTATAAGTTCATGTCAAGTGCAAAAATTATTGGTAACCATGCTAAGTCTACAAGAGCACACCTTAGAATCAAAACTTGAGATCTCATATGCAAAACAAGCAATACCTCACATTTCACTCACAAAAGCAAATTCACTCAAGAACAAGGGTAAGTTTATCACTCAATTCCAACAAAATCAAAAGCATGCTTGACATTTGGTATCATTCTAACTTAAACACAACATACATCAATGATGACAATCAAAAGGTCTTTATTTGGGTTGTAATGGGGCTAGGGACAGGATATGTCAAGTAAAGCCAAAATAAGGTGAAGTGCCAAAAGCTAGTAGTCACCATGAAAATCGTGCACAACACCAAACTTCCTTCCCACAAAATTATTTTCTATTTTTTAACAAAAAGACTTGACTAGTCGAATGAAGGAGGATTACAAAAACATAAGTATGCTCTCATATATATATTTTTTCTTTTTTTCTTTTCCTTTTTTTCTTTTTTTTTCTATTATTTTTTTATTATATTATTTTTATGAGAGCTAAGATAAACATAAGCAACCATGATCCTCCTTTAGATTTAACTTGAAAATCGACTAACAAGGTAACAAAACATATATTTCCTCAAAGTTATGAACAAAAGTATACCCTGTTACACACCTTATCATAAGATTATCATAGCATGTAAGGGTGGACAAGAACTTAGCAAATCACTTCTCAATCAAAAGCTAAAGGATCACAAGATTGTCATAGCATGTAAGGGTGCATCAAGCAACTAGTAATCAATTAACAAGACTAGAATAAGATTAAAACTCTACTATTTACAATTCTACAACTCTTTTTGTGATTTTTTCATTTTTTAATTTTTTTTGGATTTTCTGATTTTAATATTTACAATAAAAACCCTCCCCCATACCTAAATCATGCATTATCCTCAATGTATGCAAATGCCAGAGAAATGAGTAAATGAGAACGAGGTAATACCTGATAAGGGATGACGGAGAGGAAACGAGAATGAAAAACAACTAATTAATACTACTCACGCACACTTATACTCCCCCATACATGAATTTCAAGATGGGAGGTAAAGGAATAAAACTGAATTAGCCGATGCCGGTAGGAAACAAGGAATGAATTTTCGAGAAGAGCTCAAGATGCCGTTGAAGCTCTAACACCTTAGTGACTTTTGCAAGAAGACAAAAATATTCTTTCAAAGTAAAAGCATTGTAACCACTAGTGTTTTCCGCAGACCAAAGTAAGGCTACTTTATGTTGTTTAAGCAGATTAATTAATTGGATTTCTTGGTCCGGGTTTAAATCACTATTGATAACAGCAGTGAGAAGTTTGTATTTTTACAAGAAAATGTGATCGAAGGTGGAGGGGTGTGTTAATAAATCAAGTGGAGGTGGCTCACCAACGGGAGTTAATAAACCAACGGGAGTTGTAACAATGGTACTAGGGTTGACATGGTCAGTATTAGATTCAGCTTCCCATTTAGAACAAATATGATTTAAAGCCCCTAACAACTCATCGAAAGTAGGTGGTTCACTGACGGGATTTTTAACAACGGCCTCAACATGAACATCCTCGGGTGGTGTCTTACACGTAGAACAAATGTCGTCTAACTCTCTCAACATCTCTTCCGAGGTCATATCCCTTAACTACTCAATATACTCTTGATTAGACGCAGAGTTGACTTTAAAATCCTCTTTGAGAAGAGACTCAATCTCACTATCCTCAAGGTTTGACCAATTAACAATGTCATCAACAAGATTAACCCCTATTGTTTGTTCATAAAGCTCATTGGGTTCTTTTCCGACATTAAAGATGTTAAGGTTAATTGTCATATTACCAAAAGTGAGTTTCATCGAACCATCCCGACAATTAATCAAGGCATTGGATGTAGCAAGAAAAGGTCGACCTAGAATGATCGGGATTTGGTTCTTAGGATTCGTGACGGGTTGAGTCTCGAGGACAACAAAATCAACCGGAAAGATGAATTCACCAACCTTAATTAGCACATCCTCAATTATTCCCTTAGGCATTTTGATAGAACGATTGGCAAATTGAATTGTCATGTTCGTCTTTTGAAGTTCGCCTAAACCTAGGGCTTGATAGACCGAAAATGGAAGAAGATTCACACTCGCTCCTAAGTCAAGTAACGCCTTGTCCACAAAAGTATTGCCTATGACACATGAAATTGTTGGACAACCGGGGTCCTTATATTTCACGGGAATTTGGTTTGAAAGAATTGAACTAACATGAGAAGTCAAAAAGGCTTTCTTAGGGACGTGGGTGGAACGTTTGTGAGAACATAAATCTTTTAGACACTTGGCATAAGAAGGAATTTGTTGAATGGCATCTAAAAGAGGAATGTTGATCTCGACTTGCTTGAAAACTTCCAAAATCTTTTCTACTTGAGGCGATTGTTTGTTTGAAAGGAGTCTTTGAGGATAAAAAGCTTTAGGCTTAAAGACTCGTTTGCTAGACACATCAGGAATGGAATTGGAAAGTGGAAAAACAATCGAAGATTTGTTAGGTGAAGGTGGTGTTTGATTCGATGAAGGCTCGCTAGATGATGATGATTTATGAGAAGATTCTGATGACTCGGGAGTGGATTTTGAAGATGAGGGATCAAGTTATGAAAGTGTGGGACTAGATGATTCGAAAGTCTCGGGATTAGGAAGATGGTTTGAAGCATTGAGTTTAGGGTTTTGTTCAACATTTGACTCGTCTTCTTCGTCGGGGGACTCGACTCCAACTTGATTATCAACTTTGTTTCCCGACCTTAAAGAAATGATAGCATTAACATTTTCAGGAGGTCTTTGGTTGAGAGGAAATTTAGGGTTGACTTCGGGTTGACTCGGGAACTTGTTCTTCTCTTGTTCACACATGGCGTTGGCTAATTGACTCACTTGAACCTTTAACTTAGATATGGCTTGAGTACTAGCATTCAGAAGTTGCCTATCTTGAGTTATGGATTGCATGAATGTTTGTTGAGATTGAGCCAAATTAGTTGTTGATTTCAAAAGCGCATCAAGAGTCTTTTCTAAGGAATTAATTCACTTATCCGACTCGTGAAAGCCGGGAGGGTGGGCGGGTGCTTGATTCGAGGCTTGAATCGAGTTTGGATAAGGAACTTGATTTTGAATCGGGTACGAGTTTTGATTGGGCTTTTGAAAACAAGGAGTTTGAAAAGAAGATGGCGGAGATTGGTAGTTTTGGCCTTGGTTCCACGAGAAATTAGGGTGATTCCTCCAACCGGGATTATAAGTAGGTGCAACCGGATCATTCCTAGGGGTTGGTTGAAACACCACATTAATTTGATCATAGCCGGGAGAGTTCGAAAAACATTGATTAAAATTAGAGAACATAGACACATTTGAGGGGGCGTTACTAGTTTCTAAGACTTCGAGTCTTCTAGTAAGGGTGGCTAACTTGGCATCAGTAGCAATATTGTTTCCAATTGAATGCATACCCCTAGAAGAACTAGATGACTCGTTGGACTTGTGAGGTTCCCTAGTAGACTCCCACAACATAGTCTTCTCGGCTAATTTCTCGAAAAAGGCCCACCCCTCATCCTCAATTTTATCCATGAATTTTCCTTGGCACATAGATTCCAACAACGCGGTTGTTGAACTATCTAAGGCCTCGTAAACGATCTTACAAAGTCTCCACTTTTCTATTCTGTGGTGGGGGCATTGTGATAAAAGATTTTCAAAGCGATCAAAATATTTCCAAAAAGACTCATTTTCCTTTTGATGAAATTGATTTATCTCGTTTGTAATTCTCGTAGTCTTATGGTTTGGAAAATATTTCTTAAGAAAAATTACCACAAATCCCTCCCACGTGGAAATAGAATTAACCGGTAGGCTATACAACCATTTTTTAGCATTTTCTTTAAGCGAAAAATTAATGAGCCTAAGCCTAATTGAGTCCTCGGTTAATTGTTGGAGTTTTTGTAAGGCACAAACCTCCTCGAATTCATGGATGAAAAGATACGGGTCCTCACCTTCACTCCCGGTAAATTTGGGTAACATGCTAATATGTTGAGCTTTGATCTCGAAATTATTACCATTTACGGGAGGAAGAGTGATACACAAGGGTTGGGCAGAACGGGTGGGGTAGCAACGGTCCTTCAGAGACATGGCCATGGTTACCACTGGTTCGGAATTATCTAAAGACTCGGAATCAGATGAGGAAGAAATCTCGAATGATCTTACTAGTCTAGCAGAATTATCCCTACGCCAAGTAGATCGCATAAACCACGAAAAGGAAACACGTAGCAAATAAGTGCGAAAAAATAAACACACAAAAAGAAAGGGTGAAAAATCAAAAGAAAAATCCTATATCTAGGGTTTCCTAATAAAATAACTAGACCTTGCTCCTAACTTTAAGGGCTACCGAAAACTAGGTAAATCAATAATTATTCGAAGCGGCTTGGCCAGGTAGGTGCAAGCATTGCCAAGAGGCTAAACACCAGCCTAGACACCAAAACCTTAATTGGCCAGGTCAGCTTTCGCTTTCCTAGACACCAAAAAGTTGGAATAATTAAAGATTACTTCGTTTCTTAAGCACCTTCCTAAATGAGCGCGAGATTTCTAGGGCAAACGTCTAATTAATTTTATTAAAGGCTAGGTATTCAAAATGAGGGATTAAATTGTTTTTGGGCTAAGGAAAGAGTGATGAAATCCCTTCCCTTATCTTTTGAGAGGTTTTGACCTTAATATTTATTTACAAAATGATGCAACAAACAAAGAGGTATAAAAAAAACTATAAACATTTACGGATGCTTAACTACGTGCTCTAACTAAAGAAAAAAAAGAATTTAACGTACCTTGGGGTCCTCTAGCGATCACCACAATTCAATGGTACGAAAAATTAAAAACAAGAAAATAAAAATCTAGATGATGTGCCCTAAGTGATTAAATACATTATTCAACAATTATGTAATTACAACTATTTTTTTTTTTTTGGATTTTAAATTTTTGATTTTTTTAATTTTTTTTGATTTTCTAAATAAGGAAAAAAAATGAAAAAGGAGAGAGATACGGTCTACCCAAGCAAAGCTTCCAAAATTCGGAGAAAATTCTTCCGCTTTAATCCAAGTTTCCCGAATTTTCCTCCAAATTCCTCGAAAAAAAAAGCAAACAAGAAAAAGGGTGAGAAAAGAGCTAATCCGAAAAATCAAAAATTAAGGTACTAAAAATAATTAGTCCCCGGCAACGGCGCCAAAAACTTGTTGCTCTAAAAATTAGGCGTTTTAAATTGCAAGCGAACAATTTATTTCGTTGTAAAATGTGAGATTCGTTCCTCAGAGACTAACATCTTCGCAATCCTTAAATTTTAATTTAATCGAATTGAGACAAATATTTTTCAAAGAGTTTTTTTATTTAAATAATAACAAAAGGAAATTAAGCTATTTCCAAAAGAAATTTAAACTCATTCTAATTTAAAATTAAAATTTGAAGAACCAAATTATTTTAAAATTAAAACTAAATTATTCTAAAAGTCCGAAATTATTTTAAAATTAAAATTACTCTAAATTTATTCTACCGATTATTCTGAATTTCTGAAAATTCAAATTAAAACTAAATTTTAATTCTAAAGCCTTTTTTTTTAGATCAAATTAAAATTGTATTCGACTCAGTCAAGAAACACAGCTTGCAAAAAAAAAACAACAGTAAGAACAACTAACTCGACCAAAAGAACACAGCAAAAAAAAAACAGAATGACTAAAATAGCGACTCGTTTCAGCAAACATTATAACAGACTCGACCTACTCAGCATAGAGACATTGCAAAACTCAAACATCAAAACAGCAATGCAGACACAGTGCGAATAACACAATAAAACTCGGCAAAAAAAAAACACACACACAGACATGATCAAAACTGGAGAAGGGAAAACCGAGTTAAATCGATCGTTCAACTCGGTACAACAAAAAAACAATACAAACTCACTGCAACTCACTAAACAACTGAATTTGATAGACAACAAGAAAAAACAAACACAATATCCAGCAATCAGCATAAACCAAACGGGTAAAATGGCTTAATCATAACTGAACTCATCCCCAACTTGCAACTGGGTAACTGAACTCAAAAACCTTGCAATTACATAACTCAATAAATTAAAACTTGCAACTTGGGCACTAAACAAAAGTAAACTTGCAACTTGGCAACTGAATAAAAATAAACTTGCAACGGGGGCACTGAATAAGCAAAATAAACTGATTGAGAGAGGAGAGAGACTGAGATTCAGTTCATTTTTTTATTTTAAGAAAATATTTGTTTTATAGTTTTATATATAAAAAATTAAGATTTTAAAATAAAAAACTGAATATGAAATTTTTAAGAAAATTCAAATTTTTTATAAATTAAACAAATATTAAGATTTTAAATTAAGATTTTATAATAAAAAACTGAATATGAATTTTATAAGGAAATTCAAAATTTTTATAAATTAAACAAAGATTAAATAAAAAAATTAAGATTTTAAAATAAAAAAATGAATATGAATTTCATAAGAAAATTCGAATTTTTAATTATATCCTTATATATAATAAGCGTAAGAGGGATCTTATCCATAATAAGAAGGGTATTTTGATAATCAAAACGAAATGTATGTAGATTTTAAAAATTGAATAGATTTTCAACATAAAAAAATGGTCAATTTCTTCTCTCTTTTATTTTTTCATAATTTTAATTGGAAAATAATTGTTAAGTCATCACTAAATTAATGAATATTTTGCTAATTTCATGTGGCCTGTAATATTTGTTTTATAGTTTTTATATATAAATAAAAAATTAAAATTTTAAAATAAAAACTGAATTTTGTTCAGGGCCCAATTGTAAGTTTATTTTTGTCCAATACCCCAGTTGCAAGTTTTTATTAATCTAGTAATGTAAATGCAAGTTACGGATAAGTTCAGTTATGTAAGTTGCAAGTTCAGTTTTTATTCTGTTGGTTAGTTTAACGGAAGTTACCTAAATGCAAGTTTTAATTTATTTAGTTATGTAATTGCAAGGTTTTTGAGTTCAGTTACCCAGTTGCAAGTTGGGGCTGAGTTCTGTTATGATTAAGCCATTTTACCCCAAACCAAACATAGCAATTCGTAATTAAACATTACGACCCAGTCGACTCGGCCAGAATCCAAACACAGCAGTAACTCAGCGAATTAATCATCAACAAGACTCATTAGATTCGTGAATTACCATAAGAAAACAAAAAAAATAGAAAAAAAAAAGAAAAAAAAACGAAGTGAAAAACGGAGAAAAGGGAAGAAGGAGAAAGGGGTTTTTTGGTCTGTGTTGAACGAAATAATAAAAGAAATATGGAAGAAGAGGGGGAGTGGTTGTCATGAAGAACATAAGAAAAAGAAAAGGGGAAAACAAAGAAAAAACAAGAAAATAAGAAAAGAGGAGAGAGTGCAGGGGTTTTGTTCATAAAAGAGAAACAGGGGAGTCAAAATGGCTTCGAATTAACTAAATAAAAGGGAGAAAATACGATCTGGAATTTAAAATTAATTGTTTTTTGTTTAACGTAAATAAAGAAAATTTTAACTACGAAAGTAAAATTATACTAAGACGAGGATTTGATTTGGAATTAAAATGGTCCACAATAAAATTGAAATTTAAAGGGGCAAAATTACGAATTAAAACTACGAACAAGAAAATAAAAATCGTTACTTTCAACCCATAGTGGTTAGCATTTCGCTACTTTGTCCACTACATGGATTTACGAAAATAACGAAAGCTATGTAAAATAAACGAGAGAACAAGACAAGAAATTAAAGGAAATGAAATTGCATTAAAATTAAAAAGAGTGTTTACACGATTTGAAACTAAAAAAAATACAAGAAATTAAATCTACCCTAAAATCTAAGTTTTTAAATACAAGGGGGATGATGGGGTATTTATAGGATAGGAATTAGGGTTAAGGGGGGTGTTGGGTAAATCCCCACCATACATTTGTGGTGTGTGGTGGTGAAATCCTAGCCATCTATTTGTTTACTTCCCACTTAAGCTTTGAAGAGTTGATCTTGGCCATACACTTATGTAATGTGTTGGGATGATCTCCACCTTCCACTTGTCTTGAAATATTCCTTTTGCTCCAAGCTCCTAATTCTTTTCCTTCTTTCATTTTTGGTTTTTTTTTTCTTCCTCTTTTTCCCTTCCTTGCTCTTTATTTCTTTATTTTGCCATTTCTTTATTTATTTACGAATTTCCTGAAATGCAACAAAATAATTTATTAAAATACGAGTTCAAGCAATAAATAGGTAATAAAAATATGCAAAAATATGCACTTATCATCTCTGTGCAGGAGCAACACAAGTCCAAGCAGGGACATGTGATGCCTACTGAACATGCTGGGAGTTCGAAGGTGAATGTAGTGACTGTAGGACAGAAAAGAAAGAATGTCACTAAGAAGGAAAACGCTAAGTCTAATAAGGACAAGAACAAGGCTAAGAAACCAAAGGCAAACAAACCATGTTGGTCTTGTGGACAGGTTGGTCATTGGAGCAAGGACTGTCCTGTTAAGAAAGCTAAGAAATCTGTTGTGGGAGCACAAGCTAATACTGTGCTTGGAACCACTGGTGGGCCTGTGGTTAACATGGTTGTTGGTGAGGCTGTTGCTTCTGAAACTGACAACGAGTATGTGACCTACAACCCTGTACTTTTTTCTACTTATTCGTCTCATGAATGGTTGATTGATACTGGAGATAATGTATATATTTGTACTGATATTACTCTGTTTGTATCTTATCAACAGACTCATGTAATGACTGCGACGATGAGGAATGTGAGCGTGGCTCAAGTTCTTGGAATAGGAAACGTGGACCTGAAGTTCGCTTCTGGGCGTGTTCTATCCCTTACTAGAGTGCATCATGTTCCTGATATTCGTAGAAATATAATAAGTGGAAGTTGTTTAGTAAAGAACGGTTTTGAACTTTCTTTGAAATGTAATAAAGTAGTTATTACACTTACTGGTGTATTTTTTGTCAAAGGTTACTTGTCTGATGGATTGTTTTTAATAAATGTTGAGCCTGTTTTGGGCAATTTTATTAATGATAATGTTGCTCCTTCTGTTAATTGTGTTGAATCATCTAATTTGTGGCATGCACGTCTTGGTCACTTGAATTTTGGTGCTCTAAAGTATATGATGAATTTAGAGTTGATTCCAAAATATGCCATTGATAATAAATCTAAATGTCAAGTATGTGTGACAGCTAAACAAACTAGGAAACCCTTTCATAATGTGATTAGGGATTCAAATGTGTTAGATTTAGTGCACACGGACATATGTGAATTTGGTGGTGTTTTGACCAAGGAACATAATAGATATTTTATTACCTTTATAGATGATTGTAGTAGATATTGTTATGTTTATTTGCTTAAACATAAAGATGAAGCACTAGAAAAATTCATTATGTTCAAAACTGAAGCTGAAACACAAACTGGTAATGTACTTAAACGTTTGAGATCTGATAGAGGTGGTGAGTATGTGAGTACCTCGTTTAATGAATTTTGCATGAGCAATGGTATAGGTCATGAGGTAACTCCACCATACACACCTGAGTCTAATGGGGTGGCAGAACGAAAGAACAAAACTTTTAAAGATATGATCAATAGTATGTTGATTAATTCGGGGTTGCCTATGTACATGTGGGGGGAGACTCTGAATATGGCTTGCCATATTCTGAACAGAGTTCCTCTGAAACATATGGACAAGACACCTTATGAATTATGGATAGAGAAAAGGACTAGTCTAAAGTATCTTCGTGTGTGGGGGTGCCTTGCAAAGGTACTTGTCCCTGAACACAAGAGAAAGAAACTAGGGCCGAAAACTGTTGATTGCATCCTTCTGGGCTATATTGAAACTACTACGGCAATGAGATTTTTAGTGTTAAAATCTGACATAGACGGTATAGTGGCTAACACTATAGTTGAATTTCGTGATGCAACATTCTTTGAGGATGTGTTCCCTATGAAGACTGGTATACCTCAGGGTATTTCTAATGATGATCCCACTCACACATCGAGTTCCATTCCTGATCATGTGGAAAGGATGACAAATGTGGGGGCGGATCATAGTAGTAGCTCTACTCCTGAAGAAGTAGAGGAACCTAGAAGGAGTAAGCGTGCAAAGGTAGTCAAGGATTTTGGAAGTGATTTTATCACTTACAATATCGAGGATGAACCTTTAACTTTTCGACAAGCCATGGATTCTTTTGAATCAAGGTACTGGAAAGGTGCTGTAAAAAGTGAAATTGACTCTATTGTTTCTAACGGAACATGGGAGTTGGTTGATCTACCTCCTAGGTGTTCTACTATAGGATGTAAATGGGTATTCAAAAGGAAGATGAACCCGGATGGCTCAATAGATAAGTATAAGGCTAGGCTGGTAGCTAAGGGCTTTAAGCAAAAGGAAGGCATTGATTACTTTGATACATACTCTCCAGTTGCTGGAATGACAACAATCTGAATGCTTGTAGCATTGGCTTCTGTACATGGTCTTATCATCCATCAAATGGATGTAAAGACAGCTTTTCTTCATGGTGAACTTGAAGAAGAGATTTATATGGAATAGCCTGAAGGATTTGTTGCCTCTGGTAATGAAAGGAAAGTATATAAGTTAATCAAGTCTATATATGGCTTAAAAAAGCTCCTAGAGACTGGCATAAAAAGTTTGATGAAACTATTTTAGAATCAGAATTTGTAGTTAATGAAAGTGACAAGTGTGTTTATTACATGGTTAAAGGAAGTGAATGTATTATTGTATGCCTATATGTGGATGACATTTTATTGTTTGGAACCAATATTGAGATTATTAATGATATAAAAGTGTTCTTAAAAAGGCACTTTGATATGAAGGATATGGGAGAGGCTAGTGTGATTCTTGGTATCAAGTTGACTCAATCAACTGATGGAATAACCCTGTCACAATCTCATTATATAGAGAAATCTATACTTGAGAAGTATGGTTATTCAAATTGTAGAATCGCGAGTACTCCCTATGATCCTAAAGTTGCACTTGTCAAGAATAGTTCAGGAATTCCTGTGTCTTAGTTAAGGTATTCTCAAATTATTGGGAGTTTGCAGTATCTTGCAAATGGTACTAGACCGGATATTTCATATTCAGTGTCTAAGTTAGCAAGATATACAAGCTATCCAAACAAGACTCATTGGGATGCTCTTAATAGAGTACTTAGATATCTAAAAGGCACCATCTATCTTGGCTTGCATTACAAGAGGTTTCCTAGAGTGCTAGAGGGATATAGTGATGCAAGTTGGATAGTTAAGAAGTATGGTTCCAATGGAGTGACTGGATACCTATTTACCCTAGCGGGTGGAGCAGTGTCTTGGAAGTCTTCTAGACAAACTATAATAACTCGGTCTACTTTTGAGGCTGAGTTGTGTGCATTAGATGCCACGGGAACTGAGGCTGAATGGTTACATGGACTAATGTCAATGTTACCTATAGTAAGTCGACCACTTCCTGCTTTTGCTGTTCATTGTGATAGCCGTACAACTATCGACAAGATTAACAGCAAGAAGTATAATGTGAAAACAAAGAGACATATCCAAGTTAGACTGAAGTATATAAGGGGTCTAATGTCTGAAAGGATTATTGCTGTTGAGTTTGTTGGAACTCAAGATAACCTAGCTGATCCTTTGACTAAGGGACTTGAGCATGCTGTTGTCCTTAAGTCTAGGTTGGGGATGGGACTGATAGCCCATAATGATTCATCTACAGCGGGAACCCAATACACATGAGAGGAGATCCCTCAAAAGTGTATTCAATGTGGTAATAACAAGTTGTAAGGGTGAATTGGTTGTACCTTAACTACATAGATTGATACTCACATATCTGGAGTCTATCCCCTGTAAACCTATAAGGTACTGTCACTGCCAGAATAGCAAGAGTTATTTGAACTCTGAATGGGGTCAAGCCATATGACGAGATACTAGCAGTATATCTCTGGAGATGCCCAGCTAAGCGAATGTAGTTGTGTGGTCGCAATTAGAGGAAAGGGTTATTCCTTGAAGCATTCGACGAACAGGATCGAGACATGACCATCAACGTCTCAAAGCCGTAGATTAGCACCATAGCCTTTGACTTGTTGTCGTCTATGGAGTGTGGTTACACCAAACGGATAAAGATTCAAGATGAAACATTCCATCTGAATCCAGTAGCCATCGAAGTAGAGGACTTAGGAGGGTTCAAACCCGGAAGGGTACCTACTTTGAAAAACAAGTCATGATGAGGATAGATATGCATTTTTGTATGGATTTGTGGGGGATCGTTAAAAAATGGAAAGTTTGAGGCATATTTATAATATGTTCTTGATGTAATTTCCGGAAACTAACAAGTGGAGGTTGTTCCTTGTAATGAGGACTTAAACTTTCATGTTTGGATCTAAGACATTTTCTTAGTGTAATCCATAAATAAATTAAGTTGAAAGAAGGATGTTTGAAATGGGTTATGTGGGTTATTTAGTTGAAATAACTTGAGTCCCACATAGAATTGGTAATGAGAGGTTGGTGGCTTTATATAGCTCCATGTGCAAGTGTAGTGCACAACTACTAAGGCATGTGGGTGTGCATGGTTGTAGGGTGGGCCTCGCGCACACACACACACGCGCGCACCGCCGCCGCTCGCCTCGCCACGCCACGACACGACACGACTCGGGTCGGGTCGAAGGGTGATTTGGGTGAATGTCTCGGCGTTTCACGTACGTGAGGAATTTTATTACCTGAATTATTGATTTATTTTAACAGTAAATCAGGCTTTATTTGTTACAGCTGTTGGATCAGTACTTGGTTTATTGGGCCTGGTCAGACATCAAATCCTGATGGACAGATCCTGAACATAACCAAATACTGATGAGCATCAGATCCTGACGGACCAAAATCCTGATGGATCAGATCCTGATGCTGACCAATCCTGATGGACATCAGATCCTGACGATGGTAAAATCCTGATGCTTCTGTAACTGAAAATAAATCCTGATGCTGCAGTTAATGAAATTAAATCAGAATATTTACTTTCTTTTTATGGAGTATCAGTTACGTTTTACTTTTTGGTATTATATACATACAGAATAGAACGTTAACAAGAGAGATACGTCCTAATGATAGAAACCCAATCTGTCTTCTTTTTTCTCTGTTCTCTCTCAACACATACAGATTATATACATAATTCTCAGGCGAATTGAGGGGCTGGTCGCTGTTAATCATTGGAGTATTTGTGAACCCATTTATCTATGCTGTTTTATCCTGGGAGTGATATTGCTGCAACCCAATCACAACGTAAGTGGGACAATAATCTCTTCAAGAACAGCCAAGTCTTCTCGAAGGGCTTGGTGACTCAGCTGTTCTTCTCTCTTGTTGTCCTTGTTAAAGCTACTGTGAGAGATAAGTATTTCTTATTTTTCTTGTTAATTACAGTCTCTGATTATACTCTTGTTTATGCCTTCGTGTGTTGTTTCGTTATTTGGTTAATTGCATGTTCTTGTTTAATATATATCACTGCCTCATTGTTGTTATAGTTAATTTATACCCAACAAAACTGGGGCTGCTCAGTAAGTGATCTGTGTCATGTAGTCTTCTCTCCATAAAGAAACCAGGTTTTTTAGGATGAGCCAGTTTCATCTTACTGCTCAACATTAAAACCACATGGGACATAAGTGGTCTGTCTCCTGGATCTTCTTGAACGTACAATAGTCCAATATGGACTACTTGAAACACTTGGGCCAGGTTATTAGACTCCAACATCACCTCATCGATTAGTCTTAAAAGCATTCCTTCATTGTAACTCTTCCAAGCCTAAAGGGTATAGATAATTCATGATGTGTCAGAAAACTTGAATTTCTTTTTTATTATTGTTACAATTTGCTTTAAAGCTAAAAATGTAGCATATAAAAATTATAATATTTTCATGTATGCTTACTTATCAGGATGAATGAACAGTCTGTTTCTCTGTCCACTCACTATTTCTATGAGTAAAACACCAAAGCTATATACATCTGATTTAACAGAGAACTTCCCGTCAATAGCATACTTAGGGGACATGTAACCACTACAGTAGATCAAAGATAGAAATATTATTGTTAGTCGTGAACAAAAGAAAACAACAAGTTGCAAGCAGTAGAACTTCTTACTATGTCCCAACAATTCTTTATGTATTTGCTTCAGTTTGACTGCCTTTGAAACATCTTGCCATGCCAAAGTCTGAAATTTTTGGATTCATTTCATGATCAAGTAAAATATTACTGGATTTGAGATCTCTATGAATGATTCGTAGCTTTGAATCTTGATGAAGATATAGAATTCCCCTAGCAATGCCATTTATTATGTTGTATCGTTTCAGCCAGTCCAAAGAGTTTTGTCTCCCTTCGTCATGTGTCATCAAGCAAGTCATTTAAGTTTTTTATATGGAGATTTGCATGAAAATCCTCAAGATATATATAAATAAATGACCAAAAAAATTGTTTCTGATATTAAACACAATTTTAGATAAGGACGTACCAAAGAGGAAAAAATCTAAACTCTTATTAGCCATATATTCGTAGATCAAAATCCTTTCTCCTTTCTCTGTGCAGCAACCAACTAGTGTCACAAGATTTCTGTTCTGAAGTTTCGCAATAAATGAAACTTCATTTATGAACTTGTTACAATATAGGAACAAGAGATAGAGGAGAATTTGTATATTCAGATAATTATTACATGAGGAGAAGATCCTATATATAGAAGAACTAAGACACCAAAGTCTATACTAAGGTGTTATAAGTCTATACTAGAGTGTATATATTCAAGGACGGTGCCTAACTTAAGCTGACAATTTTGACATTCCCCCTCAAGTTGATGCATATATATCACTCACGCCCAACTTGCCAATAAATGGATAAAGCATCTTCCGATTTAGACCTTTGGTAAATATGTCAGCTATCTGGTCCTCTGATCTTACAAAGTGGATACCAATGGTATCATTATTGATCTTCTCTTTGATGAAGTGTCGATCAATTTCGATATGTTTGGTCCGATCATGTTGAACTGGATCATGTGCAATGACAATAATGGCTTTGTTATCATAATGTAGCTTCATTGGAGTTACGGATTCAATTCCCAATTCTTCTAGAAACATTCTTATCCACAATAATTCACGTACACTTTTAGCCATAGCTCTATACTCTGCCTCAGCACTGGATAAGGCAACCACAGGTTGTTTCTTCCTTCGCCAAGTAACCAAATTGCCACCAACAAATGTACAATATCCTGAAGTCAAACGTCTATCGTCTTGACATCCGGCCTAATCTGCATCTGTATAGATCTCAACCCCGAGATGATTGTTTTTAGTAAACATTACTCCTTTTCCAAGAGCAGCCTTAAGATACCTTAATATCATATAAACTGCATCCAAATGTGGTTGACGAGGATCATGCATGTACCTGCTAACAATTCCCACTGCATATGTTATGTCTGGCCTTGTATGTGCAAGGTAGATTAGTCATCCAACTAACCTTTGATATTGAGATTTATTGACAATTTCACTAGCATCTCCACAAAGCTTATGATTTGCTTCTATTGGAGAATCTGCAGGTCTACATTCCAACATCCCTGTTTCATACAGAAGATCAAGGGTATACTTCCGTTGTGAGAGGAAGATACCACCCGGATTTCTAGAGACCTCAATGCCAAGGAAATACCGTAGTTTTCCTAAGTCCTTCATCTCGAATTCAGAGGCAAGCTTGCGTTTAACATTAGCAATCTCACATGTGTCGTTGCCGGTGATCACAATATCATCGACATAAATAATTAACACTGTGATTTTTCCACTCTCGTCTTTTCACGAACATGGTGTTATTCGAGTTGCTCTGTTTGTAGTCAAATTTAATCATTGCTCTCTGAAATTTTCCAAACCAATCCCTTGGAGACTGTTTCAACCCATAAATAGTCTTTTTTAGCTTGCATATTTTCCCAATGGTCGCAGTTGTAGAAAAACCCGGTGGAATATCCATGTAGACCTCTTCTTTCAGGTCTCCTTGTAAGAATGCATTTTTTACATCCAATTGCTGAAGTTCCCATCCAAGATTTGCTACACATGATATCAAGATTCGAATAGAAGCCATCTTTGCTACTGGAGCAAAAGTTTCATGATAATCAATCCCGTAAGTTTGAGTATACCCCTTTGCCACAAGTCTAGCTTTGTACCTATCAATCAGCCCATTAGGTTTCTGTTTCACAGTGAACACCCATCTGCATCTTACTACCTTCCTTCCAACGGGAAGATGAGTTAAATCCCAAGTGCCATTATGTTTTAATGCATTCATCTCCTCTATCATGGCATCTTTCCATTTAGGTTCACATAAAGCATCCTTCCAAGTATGTAGAATAGAAACACTAGATAAAGATGACACAAAAGCAAGTGAAGAAGGAGATAATGCATTATAAGAAACAAAGTTCGAGATAGGATGGTTAGTGCAAGAACGTACACCCTTTCTTATAGCAATAGGAAGATCTAGAGTAGGATCAAGAGTATTACCAGTTTCTGGCTCAAACAGAGGAGATGCAGGATCTGTCTCGAGGTCAGAGGTCTCTGGATGCGGTAAAGTTGTGATATCATTTCTTTTCCGCCTGGAATATGTAATCAAATCTGGCATATCCAACCTATTTAGATCATCTGACTCTCTACTCATAAGTGGAGGGATGGATGATGTGTTTGGGCTAGTGTTTGGCACATTGATGAATGGAAGGAATTGAGACTCCTCTATCGCTTTACTATCAAGACTATGTCGGTTAATCTCCCCCTGAAGCAAGGAGGAGGATCCGGGAGAGAAGTAAGAAATAGACTCCCAGAAATTAACATCGTGACTGACATATGTGCGATGTGAGGGAGGATGATAGCATTTATACCCCTTTTGAGTTGGTGTATAACCAATGAAAACACAGCGGAGAGCACGAGAATCAAGTTTATCTCGAGAGGGAGAATGATTATGAACAAAGCATACACTCCCAAATAACCGAAGAGGCAATGGATGAGACGAAGGTGCATGAATAAAAGACAACGGTGTTCTGAATTACAGTACACTTGAAGGGAGACGGTTGATCAGATATGCAGCAGTCATGACTGCCTCACCCCAAAGATATTTAGGGACATGCATAGTTAATATGAGGGACCGTGCTACCTGTAACACCCTCACTTTACTATATTAATATACAGGCTTTTTATAAGTAAATAAATATTTTACAGGGAAATTTCAGAAAATTTTGACATGATGTATTCATAAATATAACTAACCACCTGTCCAAATCAACAAAACTAATCCAACTGTATCCAAATCTACTCACCACATAATATTGACAAAATCATAAAAAAAATATAAATTCTAACTAACCAAGACCGCTCACAGGTCACAGTATGAAACAACTACTAATTAACTATTACAACCCGAATCCGAATAAAATAATATACAATTTCTGTGAATAAATAAGGTCACCGTCTAACTAGATATTCAACCTTGACTAGTTCCCAACCACTAACCAATGAGAATCTGTAACCCGAACGTCTCCTCTCGCTGCCTATAGAGCAATACCAACTGATCACAAGATCCTCTGATCATCTCTAACAACTGGAGAAATAAACAGAAACAAGAGTGGGCCAACAATGCTCAGCAAGTGCAATAATGATAGCAATTTTAAAATAAATGTTGACAACTCTGATAAACAAAAGGAGTTTCACCTCATTATTAGAAAGGATCAGTGAGATCAATTTTTAGATTGCCACAAGAGCCAACAATTCACCATTTAGAATGTGCAACAGAAACTAGAACTGATAAAAGTTCTGATATCAAAATATTACTGAAACGGACTTCCAAAGAGTCAAGAACTAACATCTCAATCGCAGAATATAGATTAGAATTGGAATTTTTATTTATTTTTAAAAAAAAACATCAAAGTTAGGCTGCTGATCAGTCAGCACTAACCCCGGACAAACGCACACAACAATGTCCTAGGACAAACGCGCACAGCAATGTCCTTAATTGGATCCATGTCACATATTGGCCTTAACTTCCGACCATAATAAGGTTCCACCCCGAAGGGTTTTACGCCCCAAGGGCCACATTTAAAAACATTTCCAATTCTAAATCATCCACACTAGGTGTCGGGACAATCGACAACCTTTGATCTCCAAACAACTGGAAACTCACGTCCAGCATAATAACTCAAGATTAAGAGTTACTAAGAAACAACAACCTCATTTAGTATCGACAAGTTCAATATACTACAGGGAGCAAATGAACAATCAAGATTTTTAAAAGATATCGACAAGTTCGATACCAACTAGGGTGGGGAATATAAAGAATGACAATTCGAATAGGTATCGACAAGATAGATATGAGTATTGAGGAACATTGTCATTAACTTGATTAAAGAGTAAATCGACTTGGGCAAAGATAAGAGATATAAATTGCAACCAGATTATCAACATATGAAATTCTACGCTAGAGCGAGGACATAGGCAAGCCCTACGCTTTTAAGAAAATTTTCAACACATTGCAAGGCTTAACTGACATAAACGATTAAAGTAGTTTAAACGATTATTTGTTAAATAATTTCAGGATAGTTAGTCGCAAATCAGTTTGAAGGAAACATTTCCATAAAGGGGTCCACTAGAGAAATTATGTGAAAAATCAAGAATTTTATTAACAGGTATTCGTGGAAATTTTAAACTTGGATTCTCTCTATTCAGAACGTCTTTTAAACATTTTTGAAGAAAATAAAAGAAATAGTATTCAGTTGAGGAATCCAATGTCATAGCTTGAGTAAAGTATTTAAGCGGGAAAGATTATATTTAAGGTTCTTTTAAAAACTTGGTATTCGAATTAGAGGTAGGGAAAATAAACATTTCCATGCTAACTAGGAAGTATATCATTTTCTAAACACATTTGACCAAACTACGTTACACGACAAGAGGAATGAATTGCATCACTTGAAAGATAAGTGAAGAGCAAACACTTGCCTTGATACATGAAGTTTCCAATTCCAATATTTCGATCCTTTCTTCTTTTGTTTTTTTTTTACCACAGTCTCTCTTTGCTTATACATTGGTCTCTATTCGATAGCATATCCGTCTTTCTTCTATACTTGTCAGCCGCTCCACGAGCATACTTGTCAACTTTAATAATTATACCATTCCCCCAGATTCTATCTACACGTGCCCCGGCTCATAGCCGGCCTCCTATTCGTACCTATACACAGGTAAAGAACTATTTCAGTATGCGTATACTCATATTCGTCTAACTCATCTACCCAACGCGTCCTACAACGCTTTATCACTTAGCATATACAACACGTATTATTCACATTCTTAAAATAGTAATATATATATATATATATATATATAACCACATATATCACATAACACTTAGCACGTATTATTAACTTACACTAATACTTGATAACCCATATATCATATCTATTTATAATTATCTCTTATCAATTTACTACGCAAATTTCAAGATAATTCCAACAAAAATTGGATAGTTCCTTCAATGCAGGACCTAATCTGCCAGTATAGATCAAACTCATAATCTGCAATCACTATTCGAATACAAACTAGTGCCCAACTTGCTACGTGACATATGATTAATCACAAAACATATATTCTACAATAACATACCACTCCTTCTCCTTTAGGTTTGTCAAAAGACTACAAAATAAGATACTTTAGCTATATTGTCCCATTCTTTTGAATTCAATCACACTTCATCAAATAAGATCACTTAAGCATCTAACAATCATATTATAACCAAAACATACAGCTTATCACCAACTATTAACTGATTTATCTAATTTAAATCAAATTAACAAAACATCTCTTTCGATAATAAAACAAGCATGAAAGCCGTTTATCTAGTAAGTGCAAGTAGACATTCAACCTTATTAATCACCATCCTCCACTCATGTTTTTAGCACCACCAATCACATCCCCTTTCTCACTCTCGGCCCTTCGGCCTTTCTCTCAGTACACCCATCACAGACTCCATTCTCTCTTTCACTTTTATCTTTCAACTCCTTACATCACAGACACAAACTACCCACACACACTGCCTCCTTCCTTCTTACATTTTACACTATAACCCACATATATCCAACCTCTCTGTTTTGCCGAATATCTCTCCCCTTCATCATCAACCTTACACATACCACATAATTATACCCACTGCATACTTATATGAGAACATACACTCTAACATATCCTTTGAAAGCTCACTCCAACCTTTTCACACTTAAACTACCACACATTACCCCACCTCTCTTTCTCTTGGCTTTCCAGCCTACAACACCCCCCGCGACACCCCTATACTTCAGTCGAACTGCCTTCTCTGAACATGACTGCCTCTTCTCTTCTTTTCTTCTCCGCGTCTCTCTCCTCCCTCTCCAACCCATGCTCGTACTACAACTACACAACACAACGCCACCATTCCTGAAACTCCTTGTTCGGACATACCCATTTAGACCATACTCACATTGTTAACAATACACACACAGCCCCATATATTTTCTCTAACCTCTCTATTTTCCCTCCTCTTATCACCCCTTTCTCTTCTTCAATCTTTCAATACAACACCATAAAACATGCACTCATCCACTGCACTACTCCGTGAATATACATACACGCACAAGACTCTACATATACCCACAAGTCTACACCCCACCATTCTTCAACCACCAGCCATAACTCGACCACCATCACCGATTCAAACTCTCCAGAACCCCAATACCACCAGTGAACCCGACGCCACTGAACTCCCCTGTTCTGCCCTGTTCCCTCACGACACCGCCCTCTCCATAGATAACTCTCTCTCTCTAGCCGCAATCTCTCCTGCTAAACACACACCTACATATTGAAACCCCCAATTTCCCCCTTTGTTTCCACTGTATGCGCAAACAGAATGCACACAAGCAACACATCGACCTCCAAAACCACACACGCACACACACTCGCAACCCACCCCTGCACACAGTACACACACGCTGTTTATATAGCTAAAAAAAAGTGGGATAGATAAGCTCGAGAGAGAGAGAGATTAGAAAGGGAGAGAGTTTTGAGAGAGAGCTCTAGAGACTTCTTGAAAAACCCAGCTGAAAAAAACTAATTGGGGAAGAAATACTCGATTAGGGATTTAGAAAAAAGAGAGTAGAATTTTGTTTTTTTTTCAACAATTTTCCGAAAAACAAATGATTTAAAATCACGTGGTAAAATAGAAAATAAATAAATAATTGATAAGAATATAAAATTTATTTTTAAAATGTAGAAAATGAAATTATCTATCTCCCCATATTTTTAAAATATTTTTAGGATCAAAAACGAATTAAATATGAATTTTATAAGTTTTGATCCTTTAAATACAGTAAAACTCTTAATATAATTTTAAAATGCCAATACACCCAAATTAATTCACCCAACCATTTTAAAAACTAAATAATATTATAAAGATAATATTACAAAAGATTTCATGATTTTTAATTCCTCCGATAATTTTATAAAATTTACAGAGGATCAAAAATGCATGATTTAAATATATTTAAATCCTCAAAAATAAAAATAAAAATACACCAATCTTCACAGCTTACCCAAATCATCAAATAATCACATAAACAGCATCTCACACACATTTCACCTTTACAACAATATTCACATAATATAATTTATAATAAATAAATATTATAAAAAAATCGAAATTTTCTAGGTCGTTATACTACCTGTTGTAAGTGACCAATTTTCCTTTCAGCAATTCCATTTTGCTGAAAGATTTTAACACATGTAGTTTGATGAATAATACCCCACGTGTCCAAATAAGATGTAAACATTCCGGCATACTCGGTACCATTATCACTTCGCAGAATTTTAACAGAGGCATTGAATTGTGTTTGAACCATGTGGTGAAAGGATTTAAAACATCCAAATACTTCACTTTTGTGTTTAAGAAGGTATACAAAAGTAAGTCGAGAATGACAATCAACAAAGACAATAAACCACCTATACCCATCATGTGTAGGATGACTAAATGGACCCCAAACATCAGTATGAATAGTAAAAAATAGAGTAGGACTTCTCTTATTTCTAGATGGATAAGATGACCTTTTATGTTTTGCTAATTCACATGGTTCACAAAAAAATTCATCCTTTTTACATTTTGATGTTAAATTCGGAAAGAGATGTGACAGAACACCAAATAAAGGATGACCTAAGCGTCTATGCAATTGATACAAGGACTCTAAAATGGGATTAGATTTAGATGAAACCTGATAACTTACCGATGGTGAAACAGAATTTCCTTCCATAATATATAGGCCATCTACCACTTTACCACTGCCAAGGACCTTGCCTGTCGCCAGATCCTGAAACACACAGTGAGAAGGGAAAAAAGTTACTGAACAATTAAGATTTTCAGTAATTTGATGAACCGATAATAAATTCACCAATAAGGACGGAACATATAAGACAGATGATAGAGGTAGTGAAGGGAGAGTGCCCCATCCGTGAACGGGCACATGTGTTCCATTGGCAACACGAACACTCTCTGTTGTATTAATCAAGTGATATGACTGCAATATACTGGAATTTCCAGTCATATGTTCTGACGCTCCCGAGTCAATGATCCATGAATTAGGTGAACTGTGAGAGACAGAATGACAAGAAATACTCGAATGAAAAGCATTTGTCAGTACAAATGAGGCTGCAGTCTTCAACTTTATATCAGAAACCAACTGTCGAAAATACTTGAGGTCCGAAACAGTTAGGCCGGAGTGAGTTCCAGAAAAATCCTCTTTCATCGTGCTAAATAAATTCGGAATAAAATACCCAAAAGATAATTATTTAACAATTATAGTCAAGTCTTAACTTGAACTAAATCAATATCGATTTAGCAAATTTATGCTAAATTTGGAAGCACCAGTTGTGTTGTAATCCTTGGCCGAATTAATGTATATAAGCCCAATAACAAAGAAGCCCAGTTAATTAAAACTGTGATAATCCAGTATATACTATAACAGACTAAAAAAATTCAGCTATTCCAATCAAACCCAAAAATAACACACATAAATTTTGATCGAAACAAAAATACCAAGCAAACTGCTCGTAAATCAACCGGAGGCAAGGCGCCACGAAAGCAACTCGTAACAAAAGCAGCACGAAAATTAGCACCAGTTGGGAACAGTACATATATATATATATATATATACATGTATATATATAAGATTTATATCAATTGTACTAAATGGAGAAGGTGTTACCACGAAAAGACTGGGCTAGAAGAGACGAGCAACTCTCTCTGAAGAGCCGTCGCCGGAAAACGTCTTGAAGAGGCCCCACGTGCCGGCGCGTGGTTGCGGACTACCGCGCGTGGGGAGGCGCGTGAGGGCGCGTGCGCTATCGTTTTTCAGATCGGAAAATTTATGGGAGCTCCTCTGATAGTGCACTATACTGTGGTATGTTTACCTCTTGGTTTTGAACATTTTGATGTTCCAATTTCTTGATTGAACCACTGTTTTTGGTTGGAAGCTTGTTCTTCTTGAAGAACATAAGATTTTGCAGAGATTAATCACTCAAACCCGCTCTGATACCATGTTACAATATAGGAACAAGAGATAGAGGAGAATTTGTATATTCAGATAATTATTACATGAGGAGAAGATCCTATATAGAAGAACTAAGACACCAAAGTCTATACTAAGGTGTTATAAGTCTATACTAGAGTGTATATATTCAAGGACAGTGCCTAACTTAAGCTGACAATTTTGACAAAATTCATCTGCTCCTTGGCGAGAATTCTTTGAAAGCCTTTTCACAGCTATCTCATGTCCATCCTTCAACATTCCCTAAAAATAATCACTGATTATTTATTCACCAAAATTTTCAGTTCGATGATTCCAAACTATGCACCAAGTATGTCTTTTTAACCATATATGGAGGCAATGTTATCCGTTATTTGGATTGTATGTAAGTAAAAATTACATGCTTTATATAAACAAAATCACCTTGTAGACTGATCCAAAACCGCCTACTCCAAGCTTGTTGTCCTCCGAGAAGTTATCAGTAGCAATTGCTAATTTTTTGAAGTCAAATAACGGCACCTCCCAATCTTCACTCTCAGTTTTGTTCAAAGCAACACTTTTCGAACTTAATTTCGAGTTTACTGAAAAGTTTGAAGTAAAGTTAAGGAAGTAACACATCTATACTCTTTATTAATGTGGAAAACCATGTTTTAATGGTGCGCAATAGTATCAAAGTACCAAATTACCAACTTACCAAATTTGGTTATCACTAAACTCGGGTTCGATTCCTTACAACTACATATATATACTCTTTATTAATGTGGAAAACCATGTTTTAAGGGTGCGCAATAGTACCAAAGCACCAAATTACCAAATTTGGTTATCACGAAACTAGGATTCGATTCATTGCAACTACATTATTATACAAGATTATTTACTTTAATTTCTTTAGCTTCATCTCGGGTTCGATTCCCTATAACTACATAATTAAATTGTAATTTATTTATCAAATACTTTTATCATTCAATTATCTACAAATACATATTTAAATAATACTTATTAATTATATTTATTCTCGATAATTTAATAATATTAATATTTTAATCTCGGCTCGTGCTCGATCCGTACCCGTGCTTCGCACGGGTTACCATCTAGTAGTGATAATTATTCAAATGATTGAATCATATGTTAGACCTGTAAGTCGTAGATCAGATCACTATTAGAGCATCTCCAAGGGTGTTATGTATATTTGTTAGCTATAATATAATATATTGATAATTATCTAAAATTATAGCTAAGAGGTTCTAGGTTTACTCCAATGGTATTATGTATAATTATATTATCTAAAATTATACCTAATAGATTTAGAGGTTTTACAAATGTAGCTAGCCCAATTTTAGTTATCTATATTTTTTTGCTAATGGATAATGGTTGGAGTATTGAATTTTTACCTAATATCTAAAATGTGCCACATAGATGCCATGTAGGTGACACATAGATAAATTTAACTAACATGTTTTACCATTAGAGATGCTCTTAGTTTCCTATTTTAGGCTTTTGATATTGTCATATCATGGCACCACTAGCTTCTCTTATTCAAAGTATGACCTTTTTATTTGATGACAGTTGTGATTTTAGACTTTTAGTGAATGATTTACCTTCTCTTTTCTGCCTTCTCTTTCTAAACACAAACTCTCTTATTCAAAGTATGACCTTTTTATTTGATGACAGTTGTGATTTTAGACTTTTAGTGAATGATTTACCTTCTCTTTTCTGCCTTCTCTTTCTAAACACAAACAGGAGTAATAGAGCAAGTACCACAAATACTAGTCCAACGCTAATTAAAATGATTCATATATGCCATTTCGCTATGGATCTCCGGCTGCCCACTGCATTGCGACAAATGAAATGCATAAAACAAACATTTTAGAACGAAAAGATTTGAGGTTGTATTTCATTTTTTTTGCATATGTCCAAAAAGTTGAGAACAGAAAAGTTAGTATTACCTAGCTCAGATGCTTGAATTTTTACATAAATATCTTGTCCATCTTCTGTGTACCCTTTAATGTCAGTTAGATCATTGAACCATAAGATGCATCCACTTCTGCCTAATCTAATATATGCATTCGCATAAGCTGTACAAGAGCAGTTCTTTAAACACAATCCCCCACATTCTTCAAGGTTGATTCTCATATCATACCATGAATTTTGTGTGTCTGGCAACTTGACACCCCAATATTTCTTAAAAGTTGCATCAGTTCCACACTCTAGTTTTTTCTGACGAACACAACCACTAGACCAATCTACTATCCAATTCTTTGGGAATCTAGGAACATATCCTCTCAAGCATTCACATTTTGGTAACCTGTTTACGTTACAAACACCATAAGCACCACAGAATCCGTAATGATCACAATCACTGACCGTTGCGGTAACATATACTCTCCAAGTTTGATTTTGATAATTCCATATAAGAAGATTTGATTCTCCATTTGGAGTCAATAGGTACCTCATAACAGCAGAAGTTGTATTAATGAGATCAAACTTATAATAAATTTCCTTGTCATTTAAAACAAACTTTTCTGTATATACTCCATTGAAATTTCCGTTCTGAGAGCCACTGAACTGGCGACCATTCCATGGTCCAGTCCTAGTCCACTTCACAGAACCTTTTAACAAAAAAAACTGCGGTAATCCATTGGGATCAACTCGCACAGTAAAATTACCTGTTGATGGATCATCAATACTTCTCCATGATGTGGAGTATCTGTCTAGGCCGGTAACTAGGTCTACACCAATCTTCATGCCAGGTAGCAAATTATCAACAGGATAATCAAAACTCTGCCAAATGAAAATGTCGACATCATGGTCATCCTCCTTTAAAACTAAATTCCCTAAATCTAATAGCTGTGCAACAGGGTTCTTCATAGATATAGACGTATTGGATGACCATATTATTCCAGTAACCGTTTGCAATGTAATTCCCTTGTCATCGACTCTTACCACACCTAAGGTATTCATTATAGGAGTATTTCTGTTAGCAACTCATACAGCCGTCCCAGTGGATATTTTCTTGTACCAGATACCAAGATATCGATTTGTGGAGCTACCGGGGCTGAAAAATCCAAGTTCAAAATCTCCACCAGATGATGTGATGGTCTCACCATCCGTAATGGCCTGACCTTCTCTAATGGTGTCCACCGCTACAGAGTTTATCAAGGTAGATAAGAGAGTGGAGCATAATAGAATGATGGAAGTAATTTCCATTGTTTACCTGCCCCGTTGCCAAATTGTATCCAACATACACTGGTATTAGTTATGTGACGGTTGACTTAGACCAAAGCACATCATTTCAAGTCTTTGGTTTAGACCAAAGCACATCATTTCAAGTCTTTGGTGGTTCTTTTTAATTAAACATTCAGCACATTTTACTTGGTGTAGCTTTTTTACATAAGTCTCAGAGCATCTATCTAGTCTTTGTATCCAAAAATCAAAGTTTTCACCTACCGTAGAAAGACCTTGACAATGTCTTTAGCTGAAAATTTTCAAAATACCATTACTGAGTTTTTGTCCAATTTATTTTTAGCTTCTCGTAATTCAACTTATGAGTCGTTGCTTGTTACAGAAATACACCATTTATTTTTTTTTACCATTTTTTAAAAGCATTTATTTTTTACTTATTACATAAATGAATGAACTGGGACACTACTTATAATTATTTCAGAACTTGGACAAATAGGCCAGTAGTCTAAATCTTAACGTAAAAGATTTTGAATATAAATGTCCACTTTGTCATAAGTAGGTTTAGATTTGAATAAGAATCATAAGTATGAGAACTGAATGTTATGCCTTTAAACACAAAGTACAAAATTAATACATAGTTCCCAAATAATCAGTTATTGTCAATCCTTAATCACTTGTTGTCAATCCTGTGTTCCTTTTCTTTACTTCGAGGAATTGTTGTGGACATTCGCAGTTGTCTATCCTCTTCAACTTGGTTTCGAAATAGTACTTGAAAAGCATTGACAACGCAACCCCAACTCATGTTTCAGATGTGACTTAATGTATGCTGTGACAGTGCAGTAGTTGGGTTTAAAATTGTCTGGAACCAGCACGTGGACGGTTTAAGGGCATTAGGCAAGGTTTTGATTATTGTTTGGGTGTAATTTACTAAAAGTCTAAAATCATTAATATTCGTTTGGGTGTAATTTACTAAAAGTCTAAAATCATTAATATTCCAAATACAGAATACAGGAGCAAGACACGAATAGCCCTTTACAAGCTTAAGTTGCCTAGGGTTGTTCATTTGATCCGCTTCAGAATATCAATCGTAACAGCCACTTGTAGCCGACCGCATTATGTCAAAATCGCAAGTTTGTTCATGTCAACAATGCACAGTGGTAGCCTCCTTCTGTAAATCGTTAATGCTTCTAGAAAAAATTTGTTATACAAACAGTATGAATTAGGTAGCAATAATATTAGATAAATTATTTATTTACCAAGTGTATGAATCATAACAATAAAATTGTTGAGTACGAGGATGATATACGTGCTGACAAAACTGAACATGAACGAAAATGCTGGAAAGACTAGAACACTTCATTTCTGATTACTAATTAGTCTACATTTAACTAATCAACAACTTCCTCAGCTCTTGATATGTTGGCGATATGTGAAAATCAGCTCATTTAAGCTGCACCTTTGGCTGAAACCATTCAGTCAATGCAGTTACATCATAAAAAAACTAAAGAAAGAAGTTATCAATGTTTCCAGAAGACTCGAACTATTGTCTAGGTTGGATAGAGGTAATAGTGAACTGGTTGCATGATGAAAAATCAGGGATGCTCGATAAGTGGTCTGTGTCCTGCAATCTTCTCTCCATGAAGAAACCAGGTTTATCCGGATGAGCCAATTCCATATCACTGCTCAACATAAGAAGTACTTCGGACATATTTGGCCTATTGATTGTATCTTCTTGAACACACAGTAGTCCAATATGGATAATTCGAAACACTTGCGTCAGGTTACTCGACTCCAACATCACCTCATCGATCACACCTAAAAGCTTGCCTTCGTTATAACTCTTCCAACCCTAAATGTTAAAATTTTCTATTTGTTAGGAACTTTACATCTTTGTGATGCAAATAAAACAAACGGCACATCTCAAGTATGTTTACTTACATGTCCAAGTAGGTTTAAATTGTGATCAGGATGACTGAATAATCTATTTTTCTTTCCACTGACTGTCTCTATTAGTAAAACGCCGAATGTAACGATCCCAAAATCCGGGGTATAGATATGGGGCCACTAACCAACAACAATAACATACCTCTCTGAATATAAACAACATTTAATAATAAAAACCCCTTCACCAAGATCGCATACAGGTTATGGTATGGAACAAACTATCAGTCACATTATCACAACCCAATCTCAGAATAAAAGTATATTATACAAATTTATGAATGTACAAATTCTCTGTCTAACTAATTTCCAACCTTAACAATTCCCAATCCATTCTTTGAAAAGTCCATCACTCGAACGTCTCCTCTCGCTGTCTATAGAGCTATACCATCTGACCACTATGTTCTCTGATCACCTCTAACAACTGGAGAAATAAACAGAAGCAAGAGTGAGCCAACAATGCTCAGCAAGTGTAAATAGTGATGACAATTTCTATAATGACAACAATTTTGATAAACAATAGAGTTTCATCTCATTTTATGAAGGAATTAGTTACATCATCTATTCAATTGCCACGAGGACCAATAACTCACCATTCATAAGGTGCATCAAGAAATAGAACTGACAAGAATTCTGATATCAAGATATTATAAAAACAGACTTTCAAGGAGTCAAGAATTAAACATCTCAATCGCAGAATATAGATTAGAATTGGAATTTTTTTTATTTATTTAAAAAAAACATCAAAGGTTAGGCTGCTGATCAGTCAACACTAACCCCGGACAAACGCACACAGCAATGTCCTAGGACAAACGCGCACAGCAATGTCCTTAATTGGATCCATGACACACATTGGCCTTAACTTCCGACCATAATAAGGTCCCACCCCGAAGGGTTTTACGCCCCAAGGGCCACATTTAAAAAAAAAACATTTCCAATTCTAAATCATCGACACTAGGTGTCGGGACAATCGACAACCTTTGATCTCCAAACAACTGGAAACTCACGTCCAGAATAATAACTCAAGATTAAGAGTTAATAAGAAACAACAACATCACTTAGTATCGACAAGTTCGATACACTACAAGGAGCAAACGAACCATCAAGATTTTTAAAAGATATCGACAAGTTCGATACCAACTAGGGTGAGGAATATAAAGAATGACAGTTCAAATAAATACCAACAAGAAGAATATGAATAACTGGAATTATTAACGTTATCAACTTAACAAGAGAGAGATTTCACTTGAGCACATAACAGATATACATTGCAATAAGATTTTCCAATCATAAAAATTCTAAATTAAAGCGAAGGTGTGGTCAACACTAGGCACATAGTAAAGTTTGAGTTTCCTTAAACAGATAAAGTAGCTCAAACATTTGTTTGTAAAACGACTCCAATATGGAAAGGTTCAAAACAATTTGACAGAAAACATTTTTTCTAAATGGAGTACTTTTGTGAAAATATGCTAGAATCAAGAGTTTCGCTAGCAGACTTTCGTAAGAGTTTAAAATCTTGGGCTTTCTTTTGTTTAGAAAATTCTTAGACAATTTCGACGAGAATAGGCGAAATGGCATTCCAGGGATAAGAAAATAAGCGAGAAAGGTTATTTGTCAATTTCTTTGTAAATCATGGGTAGGGGAGATAAACGGCATCATACTATACGAAAAAGTATGTCATCTGCCATCTATACTTAGCCAGATCATCACATACTACAAGTAAATTAAACTGCATCACTTGAACAATAAGTGATTAGCAAAAACACTTGCCTTGATTTACGAAATTCCTGATTCCACATCGATACTCATTTGTCTTCTCGTCAGTTTCTTTCACTTACATGTGTCTTCTCACTCGGTCTCACTTTCATTCTTTGCACTTTACCAGTTCCCACATTAGTTCACCCGTAGGCTTGATACTTGTCCTTCTGTTCCTCTTTCAGGTCACCCGCATTGTCCAGGTCACCCGCATTGTCCTTGGCTAGGTTTCCTATTCGAACCTTTTCAAGATCAAATACTATTTTAGTATCCAACTAAGCAAAAGCTTATTGTTTTGCCCTACTCTACCCATCCGCGTCCTATAACGCTTACTTATATAACTTATACAACCATACTTAATCACATTCACAATATAATTCAAGACAACCTCTAAGGCAAATACTCACTTCACATAAATACTTAACACATATGGTTACTCGATACTTAGATACCATCTAGGCAACCACTTCACAGCAATACATATCAATTATAATATTTACCTCGACTCTCGAAAATCACCATATAATTTCAAATCACCAAAACAATTAAATTAAATAGGTTCTAAATATATTGCAGGGGATTTTTAGAAAATTTCGGCATGAAGTATTCGTTTATCGGACTATGGGCACAGCCCCTCAATATCAATCAAAAACAATTCAACCCTGATTTTACAAAAATAAAGCTGCCTCAACTTGCAGCAACATAAAAGTAAACAATTAATGAAAAGTACCCGCTCGTACATGTGGCAACTAGCACATAAGAATTTATATTACATTACTACTTACGCTACACCATTGATCGTATTTCTCACGCATTTTAATGATACACGTGACAATCAATCATTGATGTTCGTAAGCCCTAGGGAACAACCCCTAGCACTAACTATTACTTACGCTATATCGATGATAACATCACTCAAGTATATTAATTATACTCGTGATAGCTAATAATGGATATTCGTAAGCCCGAGGAACTAGTTGAAGAGAATTACACAAGTTTTTAAATATTGACATTTAAGACTTGTGATCTCATTGCAACTCCTCGCAGAAAATCACATAATCAAATAAATCTAACAATTAATCTTTGATATATAAATCCCATTTTAAAACCATACAAATAGCTCACCACCACATATAATTTACCACCAAGTACTCGACAAGCATAATATCCGACAAATACTATAACTCGACCTATAACATTTAGCACATAGACCTTTACAATTTAGCCAACCCTTCTATTTACACTTAGCATTCATCAATTATAAAGGCTCAACCACATCATTTAATCCATATAAACCAACAACAAGTAATTTACAATCATACATTCCACAATTACTTATAACTCAGCTTATGGCATTTAGCACTTAAACACTTACAACTAGTAACTCATATAAACTTCAACATCATACGACATATAATAATTATCAATTAAAATTAGCAATTAGTTAACCACTTACAACCCAATACCAAGTAATCAACAATTACGACCTTCAACAAATATTCTAACTCTACCTACAACATTTAATCAAATTCACAATTAATCCTCAATAATTATACTTAACAATTATACCCTCCGAATAAAATTACTAAAATTAACACAATAATCTCTCACTTTAAAACAATTTAGATTACAACAATATTCTCGAAATTCAAATATACTCTAATTACGAGAATTAACACATTAAACTAGCAATTTAAGCTAATTAAATTACAACAATAACCTCGCAAATTTAAACTAATTAAATTACAACAATACATAATTAAATCTAAAATTGACAATTAAATAAGTACATCAAAAATGAAAATAAATAAATGAAAGGCATATGACACAGCCTATTTGTAGTTCGAGGACTCAACTCAACTTAAGCTTAGTTTGTAATAAGTAAATAACTTTAACTGTCACAGGAATCTCAGGAGGTACTATCTGTCAGAAGAAAAACCCTAAAGTCAATCTATAGTTTTGATGTTTTACACTGGAAGAAGTTCAGATTGCTGATCAAGCCTCAGTATAGCATCAAAGAAGTGGATTTATTTCTAAGACAGAGATTTCTAGAGTGACAGGTTCAGACAGTATACAGTGAAGTACAAGAAGGAGAAAGAGATGAGAAGAAAAATGAATCACATTTTTAATGTGAAAATTAAAGGACATTCATTGAAGTTAGTCGTTCATGAACCAGACCGTGCATGGAACGTCAACAAAATATTCAGTGGTATTCCTTTATTTCTTTCAGTGATTCAGAAAAGAATTAAGACAATCCAAGGATATATAATTATTCTTGTTTAATTAATTTAAATCAAGTAGTCAATTTAATTAATTAATTAATTCATCTTGAATTAATTCTTTAATTAAATTAATTATTAGAATAATTATTTAAGTAAGAATAAATTAAAATGATTATTTATTAATCAATTTTAATTTAATTCTGAAAAATGAACTAGCAAGACAATCCCTGATTGTCTTGCCGATTGTCTTGGAGACTTAATTCAGAATAGCAAGACAATAGGAGATTGTCTTGCCGATTGTATTGAAGAAGAAATCAATAAAGCAAGCCAATTTCTGATTGTCTTACCGATTGTCTTGATAATGATAATGTCTGAAAAGCTTTTAGAAAGTAGAATAAAAATCTGATTTGATTGTCTTGACGATTGTCTTGGCAGTTCAAATTAGATTGTCTTGATAATGATCAAAAAGAAAAAGCTTCAGACAGAATGATAATCTTTGATAAAGCAAGACAAAGATCTCTGAATTTGATTGTCTTGCCGATTGTCTTGGAAGAACCTGATTGTCTTGACGATTGTATTGCCTATTGTCTTGGCAGTACAAAATTGGTTGTCTTGGAAGAATAAATTGTATTGCCGATTGTCTTGACAGTTATATTTGAAGACAAAGAGGCAGTAATTGATATATATCAAGACATATCGACAGAAGCAATCAGTAAGGAAAAACACAGATCAAAATATAACATTCAAGAACAGATTTCTCTCTTCTCTCTCATCAAGAACACAGCACAAGAAGCAGAAAAATATATAGAAAATCAAGTTCATCTTATTTTTAATATCTGATCCGATAGAACTGGTTTACTTGATACTCTTGTACTATTAGCGAGTTTTTACTCCTAATCTATATCTTGATTTTTATTTACAAATCTAGAAAAATTCATGTCGAATTTTCTAATTTGTTTTTATTAACTAGATATAAATTCTGTACTTTATTTGTAACAAACCCCTCAAGTTAATATAATTTTATATTCAACTTGAATTTTGTTTCACTTAATTCCGCTCAAATTTGTCAAAATATAAATTAAATTATCCGGACAAATTTCGATAAAACAGTACTGTTTGTATTCAACCCCCCCTTCTACAAACATATTGGACCTAAAAATAAATAAATAAAATATTATACCTTTTCGATTCGTCCGAAAATCAAACCACCGGAGTCTCCCTTTTCTCATTCTCGACTCAATCTCTCTGCCTCTCTCTCTCTCTCTCTCTCTCTCTCTCTCTCTCTCTCTCTCTCTCTCTCTCTCTCTCTCTCTCTCTCTCTCTTTTGTTCTTCCCCCCACCAGTTCCTTCCGCGCTGCTGTGCGCGCTCCCCACCACCACCACCGCACGGTGGTGGCTCCTCCGGCCTCCGACGACTGCCCCCTCCCCTGCTGACACGCACACACATGTTATATATACGCACGCAATACACACAGATAAACACACACACGCGTACACAAATACACACACACACTCAAATTATATACACACACACACGATTATATATATATATATATATATATATATATATATATATATATATATATATATATATATATATATATATATATATATATGTATGTATGTATGTATCACTCTAATTAATCCCTCTCCCCCCAATTCATCTTCTTCTCTCCTCCTTTCCTCTTCTTTTCTTCTCTCCATTTTTTTTCTTCTTCTTTCCTGGTTTTTCCCGAAGCTTCCCCCTGGCCTGCTGCATTTTTTTTTTCATTTAAATGGGCTTGGCCCATTATCTAAACACTACTATTCACAACGAGCCCACTATACACTACTTATTCGTACTTTTAAAACGAATACACAACTTTTACAAATCGAATTAAAATGGAATATTACGAAAATTAAGCTTTTCATTTTTTAAAATAAAGAATATAAATTTACGAGCACACACATATTTTTAAAATATTTTTCGGATCACAAATGAATTAAATATGAATTTTTCAAGTTTTGATCCTTTAAATACAATAAAATCCTTAAAATCATTTTAAAATACCGAAACATCCAAATTAATTCACCCAACCATTTTAAAAACTAAATAATATTATAAAGATAATATTACAAAAGATTTCATGATTTTTAATTCCTCCGATAATTTTATAAAATTTACAGAGGATCAAAAATGCATGATTTAAATATATTTAAATCCTCAAAATTAAAATAAAAATACACCAATCTTCACAGCTAACCCGAATCATCAAATAATCACATAAACAGCATCTCACACACATTTCACCTTTACAACAATATTCGTATAATATAATTTATAATTACAATAAATAAATATTATTAAAAATCAAAATTTTCTAGGTCGTTATATCCTTCCCCCCTTAATAGGATTCTGTCCTCAGAATCAACGCTAAGGACACAATCAACAATTCTCCTCAACATCTTACCTCCACTTCTCAGGTTGTATCTTTCATCTTTAGAATCTTCCCCCATACCAACTCATACATTCATATGCTCATACTATGAGCCCTCAACTTTCAGAATGGCTTTAAACTTTGGTTTCCGAGTCTTTTTAACTCTAAACGTTTATCACACGAACACGAATATCTTTTCCTCGAAAATCAATATGACTTTTCCGCATAAGGAACTATACCCTGCGCCAAAACTATATTACCACGCTAATCCTTCGCAATAATACCACCGTGCAATTTGCCTTAATTTATAATGACCTACACTTGGTATAATTTCCCACGCTTTACTTATAACCACACGATTTGAAATAGAACTTCGAGAGAGTATCTCCAGAAATTCTCTGATCGCCTCCACTTCGCTTTCAAGTACTATGTCGATCGAGAAGGGAATAATTAAAAGTTTCTTCTTGTCTTTAATCCCATATTCTTGCCGAATACCCAATCTGGAAACTTAACATCATTTTGTCCATTCTTAGTCGCATTCTCGAAATCAAATACTATAACCAAACACATACGTTCTTAGATGCACATCAAGCATAATTTAATTAACGACCCGATTCTCAATCTTTTAAAATAGTCCGGGTTGCTTAATCTTTTGAAACATAGCCTCGAATATTTGTAGCCTTTGGAAGCTATTATACCCGTCACCATGACTGTAACTTCACTCTATACAAGAACAATTCCTGAGGTCACAACTCCACTTGATACCAATCATGATACAATTCTTTAACAATTCTCAACAAGCTCCCGCTTTTATCCACATGCCTATTCAACTTATATCGTTTCACCATTTATTTACATATCCTAAACGAAACCTTCCTCAAATAAAGCTTTGAGAAAAGAATGTTAAGAAATTGCCAATCATTTTATTCCTCTTTCACGTGCAATGTTACTCAAAAAGAAAATAATCAGAAAACTTCAATCCATCTTTAATCTCATTGTTTTACTGAGTAACTATTTCGAACTGACAACCATTTTCCTTAAATCGTATATATATCTTATTCAAAATACACTACCCCGCGTCCTCTGAAATCAACTTTCGAATCACAAATCTGCATACTCGGTGAGTCCTCGAATTTGACTCTACATATTACAACTTCAGCATTTACACCACTCACATTAACCGCCAAATCATGACTTTCGAAATTCACATTAAAATCCTTGTGCCAAATTTTCTCCTTTTCTTGGAAACTCTTAAAATCGCTCTCGATTGATTTGCATACGCTTTATGAGCCTTCGATCATCTTGATATGTGGCCTACAATCATATTAAATTCTTCGCCTGAATGTCGTTTGAAATCTTATTCATCGGAATATGCTTTGACTTAATTGTCTCCTTTCCGATATCTCCTTATACAAAACAATTCCATTCCCTTGGTACAGTACAACTTTCCTACTATCTTCCTTGATAATCATTTTGAATTTCTTGATTCTTGATAATCATAGCAGTAGTCTTATTATTCTCTTCATAATTCCACTAAGATTGATATGATACTATTTCTGACAAAAATTCCCATCTTTCCAAGCTCATAACGCATTGCTTTAACTTCTGACTCTACTACTTATTATCATACTACCCTTCTGGTTACAGCCACAACTTCCCACATTACTCCTAATAAAATCTCTAGGGATTCTACTCCCGAAATCTTATTTCCTAATCATGGGATCTCGTTAATTTCTGCTAGTTCTCTTTCTATGGGCAACTACGGTGCCCTTTTCTCTTCTAACTCCCCATCTTCGGGATTCCACGTTCTTTTCTTAATTAATACTGTATGTCTTCTTATTTAATCACTTCTGGAAACTCTCTGGTTTCTCTGCCTTCCACCTTACTGACTTTTTATTTCATCTTGGTCACTTACCACCATCCTTGATAATTATGACTTTCTACACTGGCTTGCATAAGTTATTTACTCCACATATTCACCTTACCCCTCATTCAGTCTTGGTTCTTCTTGATAATTCTTACAACCAATTATTCTGTTTCGCTTCACTCCGCTCTATCCTAGTCATCCTTCTTGTTTCTAACATCTTAAGTTCAACAACAGTTCAAACATTCAAAATCTTATGATATTCTATCCACTGTCTTTGCCCTTCAATAGATGTCCAAAATAATCTTTCTTCAGCATTGTACATCTCATACCCAACCTTTTCATCACCATTTTCTTTTTATCCTTTAACAATATCTGCAATCATGGGTTCTTATTTACTATCCTTTTTCATTTATTCGATTCTCATTAGCCTCATATCTTGTCCATGTCTTATCGGTCCAATAAATATTCCAACTTGACATGACATATCTGCCTTAATCACCAAATTCTTAAACTCGCATCACCACTTCTTCGTCAATGCAGTTATAGTTTTAATCATTCAAGACGTCGTCACATCTATCTTCGCATCTCTTCATCACTAAGAATTTGTGAAAGTATCGAATTTCTGACAAAGAAAATCAATAAAATGAATGGGTAATCAAGTACGAATATACACTGGGTTTATTTGATAAAAATTTTATAAAGGAATTTAACCGAGAGATCAATATGATCTTTTGAACTATTTTCAGGTTGCATTTGTCACTTGGTTAACCACCATAGTACATAAAGATGGCCAGTCCTTAGTACTTTCGTGACAAATACAATCAGTGGCGTCCCACCGGACTTCTATCACAAAGATAAAATGTCCCTGAATCCCCTATCTGTATAGGTTGTTCATCTCAGCTGGAATAGAGAAAAATCAAGTATTCATGAATATGGAAGGGATTCAAGAGTTTCAAAAATTTTCAAGTACAGTTGGATCAATTATCCATTGAAAGATATAGATATTACTAAAAGAACGGAATTGAATTCGAATAAATCTGATGTACCAAACTCGTCATCAGTTGATGTATAAAAGACTTTTCAATAGATACTTCAAGGGTTGATCAAGCAAACATTCAAGAAATTCTTAATTATTCATAATCTCACTATTGTCGACTAAGCACTAATATACTTAGCTGCCAAACCGGCCTGACCATAATGAGTTGAATAAATAAGAAGATCTCAATTCATTCTCGATTTTTGAACCATCACTGGGCAACGAATGCCTCAGCAACGATACTAACCGGGAATTAATTATGACGATAATTCAAAGAAGAATAGGAAATTTCTTTAAGCAATGGATTTGAATGAATCAACGATTAAGGGTATACAACTACGCTCAACTTCAAATTCTTACTAATAATTGCTTCCCACCTCGCATTCTTAACCTTATCGTACCATCTCCGAAACGTTCACATCGAAAATAATATCGTAAAATGTCCTAGATTCTACGCAAAATCTCGAGATACCGTTCCCCGGACTGACAGCTCCAGTTGCCCACTTAGCTTATGCCGCTTCGGGTTCACTGTTTGGCTAATAGCCCAATCCTTAAACGATTCGAACTTCTACTCGCGCGATATGCCGAAAGACCGATTAACGTCGTGACGCTTGCCGAAGTATCCTAACGCGATCCTTACCCTAAACCGTTCTACCCGACTCATATCTTATACTCGTACCCTAACCCTCCTAATCTGTTTCAGTGACCATAACCTGTAGCTCTGATACCAACTTGTAACGATCCCAAAATCCGGGGTATAGATATGGGGCCACTAACTAACAACAATAACATACCTCTCTGAATATAAACAACATTTAATAATAAAAACCCCTTCACCAAGATCGCATACAGGTTATGGTATGAAACAAACTATCAGTCACATTATTACAACCCAATCTCAGAATAAAAGTATATTATACAAATTTATGAATGTACAAATTCGTTGTCTAACTAATTTCCAACCTTTACAATTCCCAATCCATTCTTTGAAAAGTCCATCACTCGAACGCCTCCTCTCGCTGTCTATAGAGCTATACCATCTGACCACTATGTTCTCTGATCACCTCTAACAACTGGAGAAATAAACAGAAGCAAGAGTGAGCCAACAATGCTCAGCAAGTGTAAATAGTGATGACAATTTCTATAATGACAACAATTTTGATAAACAATAGAGTTTCATCTCATTTTATGAAGGAATTAGTTACATCATCTATTCAATTGCCACGAGGGCCAATAACTCACCATTCATAAGGTGCATCAAGAAATAGAACTGACAAGAATTCTGATATCAAGATATTATAAAAACAGACTTTCAAGGAGTCAAGAATTAAACATCTCAATCTTAGAATATAGATTAGAATTGGAATTTTTTTTATTTATTTAAAAAAAACATCAAAGGTTAGGCTGCTGATCAGTCAACACTAACCCCGGACAAACGCACACAGCAATGTCCTAGGACAAACGCGCACAGCAATGTCCTTAATTGGATCCATGGCACAAATTGGCCTTAACTTCCGACCATAATAAGGTCCCACCCCGAAGGGTTTTACGCCCCAGGGGCCACATTTAAAAAAAAACATTTCCAATTCTAAATCATCGACACTAGGTGTCGGGACAATCGACAACCTTTGATCTCCAAACAACTGGAAACTCACGTCCAGAATAATAACTCAAGATTAAGAGTTAATAAGAAACAACAACATCACTTAGTATCGACAAGTTCGATACACTACAAGGAGCAAACGAACCATCAAGATTTTTAAAAGATATCGACAAGTTCGATACCAACTAGGGTGAGGAATATAAAGAATGACAGTTCAAATAAATACCAACAAGAAGAATATGAATAACTGGAATTATTAACGTTATCAACTTAACAAGAGAGAGATTTCACTTGAGCACATAACAGATATACATTGCAATAAGATTTTCCAATCACAAAAATTCTAAATTAAAGCGAAGGTGTGGTCAACACTAGGCACATAGTAAAGTTTGAGTTTCCTTAAACAGATAAAGTAGCTCAAACATTTGTTTGTAAAACGACTCCAATATGGAAAGGTTCAAAACAATTTGACAAAAAACATTTTTTCTAAATGGAGTACTTTTGTGAAAATATGCTAGAATCAAGAGTTTCGCTAGCAGACTTTCGTAAGAGTTTAAAATCTTGGGCTTTCTTTTGTTTAGAAAATTCTTAGACAATTTCGACGAGAATAGGCGAAATGGCATTCCAGGGATAAGAAAATAAGCGAGAAAGGTTATTTGTCAATTTCTTTGTAAATCATGGGTAGGGGAGATAAACGGCATCATACTATACGAAAAAGTATGTCATCTGCCATCTATACTTAGCCAGATCATCACATACTACAAGTAAATTAAACTGCATCACTTGAACAATAAGTGATTAGCAAAAACACTTGCCTTGATTTACGAAATTCCTGATTCCACATCGATACTCATTTGTCTTCTCGTCAGTTTCTTTCACTTACATGTGTCTTCTCACTCGGTCTCACTTTCATTCTTTGCACTTTACCAGTTCCCACATTAGTTCACCCGTAGGCTTGATACTTGTCCTTCTGTTCCTCTTTCAGGTCACCCGCATTGTCCAGGTCACCCGCATTGTCCTTGGCTAGGTTTCCTATTCGAGCCTTTTCAAGATCAAATACTATTTTAGTATCCAACTAAGCAAAAGCTTATTGTTTTGCCCTACTCTACCCATCCGCGTCCTATAACGCTTACTTATATAACTTATACAACCATACTTAATTACATTCACAATATAATTCAAGACAACCTCTAAGGCAAATACTCACTTCACATAAATACTTAACACATATGGTTACTCGATACTTAGATACCATCTAGGCAACCACTTCACAGCAATACATATCAATTATAATATTCACCTCGACTCTCGAAAATCACCATATAATTTCAAATCACCAAATCAATTAAATTAAATAGGTTCTAAATAGATTGCAGGGGATTTTTAGAAAATTTCGGCATGAAGTATTCGTTTATCGGACTATGGGCACAACCCCTCAATATCAATCAAAAACAATTCAACACCTGCTTTTACAAAAATAAAGCTGCCTCAACTTGTAGCAACATAAAAGTAAACAATTAATGAAAAGTACCCGCCCGTACATGCGGCAACTAGCACATAAGAATTTATATTACATTACTACTTACGCTACACCATTGATCGTATTTCTCACGCATTTTAATGATACACGTGACAATCAATCATTGATGTTCGTAAGCCCTAGGGAACAACCCCTAGCACTAACTATTACTTACGCTATATCGATGATCACATCACTCAAGTATATTAATTATACTCGTGATAGCTAATCATGGATATTCGTAAGCCCGAGGAACTAGTTGAAGAGAATTACACAAGTTTTTAAATATTGACATTTAATACTTGTGATCTCATTGCAACTCCTCGCAGAAAATCACATAATCAAATAAATCTAACAATTAATCTTTGATATATAAATCCCATTTTAAAACCATACAAATAGCTCACCACCACATATAATTTACCACCAAGTACTCGACAAGCATAATATCCGACAAATACTATAACTCGACCTATAACATTTAGCACATAGACCATTACAATTTAGCCAACCCTTCTATTTACACTTAGCATTCATCAATTATAAAGGCTCAACCACATCATTTAATCCATATAAACCAACAACAAGTAATTTACAATCATACATTCCACAATTACTTATAACTCAGCTTATGGCATTTAGCACTTAAACACTTACAACTAGTAACTCATATAAACTTGAACATCATACGACATATAATAATTATCAATTAAAATTAGCAATTAGTTAACCACTTACAACCCAATACCAAGTAATCAACAATTACGACCTTCAACAAATATTCTAACTCTACCTACAACATTTAATCAAATTCACAATTAATCCCCAATAATTATACTTAACAATTATACCCTCCGAATAAAATTACTAAAATTAACACAATAATCCACTTTAAAACAATTTAGATTACAACAATATTCTCGAAATTCAAATATACTCTAATTACGAGAATTAACACATTAAACTAGCAATTTAAGCTAATTAAATTACAACAATAACCTCGCAAATTTAAACTATTTAAATTACAACAATACATAATTAAATCTAAAATTGACAATTAAATAATTACATCAAAAATGAAAATAAATAAATAAATAAAATATTATACCTTTTCGATTCGTCCGAAAATCAAACTACCGGAGTCTCCCTTTTCTCATTCTCGACTCAATCTCTCTGCCTCTCTCTCTCTCTCTCTCTCTCTCTCTTTTGTTCTTCCCCCCACCAGTTCCTTCCGCGCTGCTGTGCGCGCTCCCCACCACCACCACCGCACGGTGGTGGCTCCTCCGGCCTCCGACGACTGCCCCCTCCCCTGCTAACACGCACACACATGTTATATATACGCACGCAATACACACACATAAACACACACACGCGTACACAAATACACACACACACTCAAATTATATACACACACACGATTATATATATATATATATATATATATATATATATATATATATATATATATATATATATGTATGTATCACTCTAATTAATCCCTCTCCCCCCAATTCATCTTCTTCTCTCCTCCTTTCCTCTTCTTTTCTTCTCTCCATTTTTTTTTCTTCTTCTTTCCTGGTTTTTCCCGAAGCTTCCCCCTGGCCTGCTGCGTTTTTTTTTTCATTTTAAATGGGCTTTGCCCATTATCTAAACACTACTATTCACAACGAGCCCACTATACACTACTTATTCGTACTTTTAAAATGAATACACAACTTTTACAAATCGAATTAAAATGGAATATTACGAAAATTAAGCTTTTCATTTTAAAAATAGAGAATATAAATTTATGAGCACGCACATATTTTTAAAATATTTTTCGGATCACAAATGAATTAAATATGAATTTTTCAAGGTTTGATCCTTTAAATAGAATAAAATCCTTAAAATCATTTTAAATATCGAAACATCCAAATTAATTCACCCAACCATTTTAAAAACTAAATAATATTATAAAGATAATATTACAAAAGATTTCATGATTTTTAATTCCTCCGATAATTTTATAAAATTTACAGAGGATCAAAAATGCATGATTTAAATATATTTAAATCCTCAAAATAAAAATAAAAATACACCAATCTTCACAGCTAACCCGAATCATCAAATAATGACATAAACAGCATCTCACACACATTTCACCTTTACAACAATATTCACATAATATAATTTATAATTACAATAAATAAATATTATTAAAAATCAAAATTTTCTAGGTCGTTATACCGAAGCTATATACATCAGATTTTATAGAGAACTGTCCATCAATGGCATACTCAAGAGACATGTATCCATTGCAGGAGACCACAGACAGAGAAATCAGTAGTCTGATGTGAACAAAATGAAACAATGAGTTGCAGAGTGATGAAACTTCTTACTTTGTACCAACAATTCTTGATGTATTTGCTTCAGTTTGACTTCCTTTAAAAGATTTTGCCGTGCCAAAGTCTGAAATTTTTGGATTCATCTCATGATCAAGTAAAATATTACTGGCTTTGAGATCTCTGTGAATAATTCTTAATATTGAATCTTCATGAAGATATAGAAGCCCCCTAGCAATGCCATTTATTATGTTGTATCGTTTAGGCCAATCCGTTGTGTGTCTTGTTTCTTCGTCTACTGATTTGTGATCAAGTAAATCAAACTTATCATTACTAGCATCATTTTATCTCTAATATATTGAACACAATATTCAGATGAGAATGTACTGAAAATATATGAATCAAAACTCTTATTAGCCATATATTCTTAGCAACGAACTAGTGCCACAAGAATTCTGTGCTGAAGTTTCGAAATAAATGAAACTTCATTTTTGAATTCATCAAGTCCTTGACAAGAATACTTTGAAAGCCTTTTCACCGCTATCTCTTGTCCGTCCTTGAAAATTCCCTGAAGGTAATCACTGATTGTTATCATTGTGAGGATGTCACATTCTGAACCCCGGTACATAATTATTTTTCTCTACCTTTTAGTAAGGCAACTTATTTTGTGATGATTTGTTTAAGTAAAATACACGTGCAGAATATAAGTAAAATCACCTTGTACACAGGTCCAAAGCCGCCCTCTCCGAGCTTGTTATCCTGGGAGAAGTTATCTGTAGCATTAACAACTGTTTTGAAGTCAACTAATGGCAACTCCCAGTATTCACTCTCAATCTTGTTCAAGGCAACACCTTCTGAACAAAATATCAAGTAATCTGCAAAGTTTGAAGTAGGATTAATGCAGTAATGCACAGTATCAATTATTCAGATTCTCGAATTCTATACCGGACTTCTGATATATTTATCAGGTCACTGTTAGTTCCCTATTATATAAGCTTTCAATTCTTGTTTGAAGTTAGGTTTTGCATATTAGGACACCGTTACTTGTCTTGTTCAAAATATAATTCTTTTGGTTCGATAACTGCTATTGTTTTAGTGAATAATTTACCTTCTTTGTGCTTTCTCTTTCTTGATCCATACAGGAATATTAGAACAAGTGCTACTAATACTAGTACCACGGGAGCCAAAAAGATCATTTTATGCCTTCTTGCTCTGGATCTCTGGCTGTGCACTGCATTGCAATTTGCAACAAATGAAGAACTAAAACAAAATTTCTAGAAAAGAAAAGATCTGAGGTTGTATTTTTTTGTTTACATAAAATAAAAAAGGTGAAAACTGGAAAAGTAGTGTTACCTAATCTGGATGCTGGCATTTTCACATTAATATCTTGTCCATCTTCTGTGTACCCCATCATATCAATTAGATCATTGAACCATAAGATGCATCCGCTTCCGCCCCTTCTAATATCTGCTTTTCCATAAGCTGTACAAGAGCAGTTCTGTAAACACAGTCTCCCACATTCTTCAAAGTTAATTCTCATGTCATACCATGAAAGTCGTGTGTCTGGTAAATTTACACCCGAATATTTCATAAAAGTTGCATCAAACATGCCGTTTAGTTTTTCTCTTCGAACACACCCACCAGACCAATCTGTTGTCCACCAATTTAATTCCTGGGAATTTGGGAACAAATTCTCTCAAACATTCACACCTTGGTGAACTATTAATGTTACAAATACCATTAGCACCGCAGGATCTATAACGACCACAACCACTATCCATCAGGGTAGCATATAAATTCCATGTTTGATTTTCATAATTCCATTCAAGTAACTTTGCTCCTCCATACAAAGTCACTTTAATCCTCATAACAACAGAAGTGCTTTTGATAAGATCAAACTTATAATATATTTCCTTCTCATTAATAACAAATTTCTCCGTATATATTCCATTTAAATAATTATTCGGAGCGCCACTGAACTGGCGGCCGTTCCATGGTCCTAATGTCACAGGGGTGAGTTTTCGAACCTGAATTTACACCCTTGTGCGACCTGCCCTTGTAGCCCAGCACCAAGAACAATCAGCCTTCAAGAGAGGTTGTCACCGAGCAACCCGTCAAAACCAAACACAGCGGAACACTTAACCAAAAACGCAACACATGAACCACGTGTGTGTAGGTGTGTCCAATTACCAAGCAAATGTAAACACACACACAATTTACAGGCACCAAGCCCAACCATTATATTAATCACAATATAAGGATACAACCCAGATTTATGCTTACAGACTTTTCCCTACTTCCTAGCATAAAATATACAAGTGCAGAATACAATATGAACTTGTACAAATCCAACTGAGAATACATATAAAATGCCTATCTCTATATATAAGCCAAGACCCATGCTCAACACTCAACTACTTGGCAGTTACTAGCAGTTACCAAATTTCAAATGCTTCCAACTGCATTTCCCACCATTTCCTTGAGCCACAACTGCAAGGTAGTTATCTCACCCACTTATTTTTGCATTTTCCCCAGCAATACACATAATATATATCACATATATATGTCACCAACATGTGCCCACGTTTTTGACTTTGCCTTAGTCATATTGGACTCCTAGCTCAGCTTCCAGCCTTGTGTTGCCCACATAAAACCACCCAGCAAGCCAACAAACTCAGCCAACCATGTCTTAACCAACCTGGCACCGTTGCCCACACGGTCGCCCATGCTGCCAGCACCAACCCGTGAAGCCGCCCGCACCAACCAGTCGGGCCAACCCGGCACCAAATATGTTTTCCAGCCAAAGAGTCTTACAAACCCTCCCACACTTTGAGTTTGATGTCCTCATCAAAACATAAATCATTCTGAGACCATTTCTCCATGTAGCAAACCAACGGCCCAAAACCATGGCTGCAATTCCGTCTGCGGCATGCCACTGCCCCAAAACCAACTACCATAAGCTGATTAGATTAACCTCCAAAACCTTGCCCCCATTGTCACCACAACCTGATGACTTTGTGTAGACGCCCAGCCGCCCACACACTAATTTCCATTCTGACTTAAGTTCCAGCAGCGCCCCCAACCCTTGGAGACATTGATTTTGGCCCAACCAGAAAACCATCAAGTTCAGCACTATAACCAGAAGAGTCGCCAGCCTTTGGCTCGATCCCACAAACCACACTGCCAACAACCACTTGTAGAGCCCCCAACTTTCTGACTTTCTTTTTGCCCTTATCAACTTGCATAGGAACAGCCTTAACAAAGCATGGACATGCCTCATCCATAATTATAATCCCACCATAACGCACCATAATAGTAGTACTAGTCATGATAAAGATATCCATTCCTAGGATGCAATCAAAATCATCTAAGGCAACAACATGAAAAGTAAAGTTACCTTGCCAATCACCAATTTTCAAGTCCACACTTGAATAACCCCGAATTTTCTGCACCTCAGCATTAGCCATCTTAATCTGACTCGAGCAAGATTCCAACTTCAGTCCGAGTTCATCAGCACATTTACCCCAAAAGAAACTATTAGTAGCACCCGTGTCCACCATAGCCATCACTGTTTTCCCATTCACTAAGGCCTTGACATACATTAACCCATCACCCTTAACAGATTTTTCAGTCCTTAGTGTAACCAAACGCATAGGATTCGCCCTTGCAAAACCCACTTCATTTTCCTCATTATCTCCAGCATTCTCTTCTTCAACAGAAAGAGCATTCAGTCTCTCTTTCTTGGGACATTGTCTTGCAAAATGCGGCCCTCCACATATGAAACAACCTTTGTCACCAACACTTTGAGACTGCTTATCACCCTTGGCATCACCAGTGCCGTTTTTCCCACTGTTCTTCTTGTTTCTGCCCTCATCCTTGTGATTCTTTCCACCGTTTTTACCCTTCTCAGTTTCAGAACCAGCATGCTTGTAGTCAACCAAACCATCAGCAGCGGCCACAACAGTCGGCAAGTCCTTCACAGCCTGCCTCCTCAATTCTGCCTTCGCCCAAGGTTTAAGTCCAGCCAAGAAATTGAACAACTTATCCTCATCCGACATGTTCTTTATATCCGACAACAAAGAACTGAATTCCTTCACATAATCTCGAACAATTCCCTTTTGTCTGAGATTCCTTAAACTTTCTCTAGGAAGCCAAGAAGCATTAAGAGGCAGAAATTGCTCCTTAAGTTCCATCTTTAATGCCTCAAATGTGGTTATTGCCGGCCTGTCCACACTCGCATCAATATCAGTACGAGTTCGCCATCATAATTTCGCATCGCCAACCAAGTACATACTCGTGATTGAAACTTTCTCCCTTTCATCAATATGAGCAGCCTTAAAATATTGCTCCATATCCCACAAGAAATACTCCAGATCCTTCGCAACCCTTGCGCCACCATATGACTTCGGTTCTGGAATTTTCACATTCAGATGGCCCTCCCTAGAACCACCTGCCAAACTGCTCGCCACAGCCCCTTCATGATTGCAATTTCATTCCCCATCGTTCGCAATTGATCCCCAACATTCTCAGATGAAGTAGCCGTTGTTGCAAACAGATCCGTGAACTTGCCATCACTTGTAGCCATGAACGCAGCAACCATTCCTTTAAATTCGTTCAAGTCATCCCTCAAAACTTGAATCTGATTTGCCAAACAAATCTCATCAGTCGACAGAGGCGTGCCCACAAATTCTTCAAGCCTTGCCAACCTTTCACCAGTAGAATTTCCTCCAACCATGATTCCGTATAACCCACGAACTTACAACGAAGCTCTGATACCAGTTGTCACAGGGGTGAGTTTTCGAACCTGAATTTACACCCTTATGCGGCCTACCCTTGTAGCCCAGCACCAAGAACAGTCAGCCTTCAAGAGAGGTTGTCACCAAGCAACCCGTCAAAACCAAACACAGCGGAACACTTAACCAAAAATGCAACACAGGAACCACGTGTGTGCAGGTGTGTCTAATTACCAAGCAAATGAAAACACACACACAATTTACAGGCACCAAGCCCAACCATTATATTAATCACAATATAAGGATACAACCCAGATTTATGCTTACAGACTTTTCCCTAATGCCTAGCATAAAATATACAAGTGCAGAATACAATATGAACTTGTACAAAACCAACTGAGAATACATATAAAATGCCTATCTCTATATATAAGCCAAGACTCATGCTCAGCACTCAACTACTTGGCAGTTACCAACAGTTACCAAATTTCAAATGCTTCCAACTGCATTTCCCACCATTTTCTTGAGCCACAACTGCAAGGTAGTTATCCCACCCACTTATTTTTGCATTTTCCCCAGCAATACACATAATATATATCACATATATATGTCACCAACATGTGCCCACGTTTTTGACTTTGCCTTAGTCATATTGGACTCCTAGCTCAGCTTCCAGCCTTGTGTTGCCCACATAAAACCACCCAGCAAGCCAACAAACTCAGCCAACCATGTCTTAACCAACCTGGCACCGTTGCCCACACGGTCGCCCATGCTGCCAGCACCAACCCATGAAGCCGCCCGCACCAACCAGTCGAGCCAACCCGGCACCAAATATGTTTTCCAGCCAAAAAATCTTACACCTAACCTGTACCATCTCACATAACCTTTAAAAATAAAAAACTGCGGAAAACCTTTAGGATCCAGTCGGTCAATGAAATTCCCTGTGGCCGGATCATCAATACTTTCGCATGATGTGTAGTACCAGTCTAGGCCGGTAATCAAGTTTAATTCAAGCTTCATGCCGGGTAGAATATTATCTCCGGGATAATCAAAGCTCTCCCAAATAAAATTGTTGATCACATGATCATCATCCCTTAAAACCAAATTCCCAGAATCTAATAACTGTGCGACAGGGTTCTTCATAGATATAGACGTAATATCCCATTGACCTTTTGCAATGTAATTCCCTTGTCATCAACTCTAACCACACTAATGGTATTCATAATAGGAGTATTTCTGTTAGCAACCTATACTACCGTCCCGTTGGATATTTTTTTGTACCAGATGCCAAGATATCGATTGGTGTACTTACCGAGACTGAAAAATCCTAGTTCGAATTCTCCACCGGGTGATGTGATGGTCTCACCATCCCTAATGGTCTGATGTTCTCTAATGTTGTCTATTGCTGTGGAGTTTATGAAGGTTGATAACAAGGCTAAGACTGAGAGAATGATAACATTTACATCCATTGTATTTCTCAGGCTCATTACTAGATGTACCTATACAGACTAAAAAACATAACCAAACCAAACATACCCAGTATATCCCGCTCAGAGCAGGGTCTGGGGAGGGTAGGTTGTACGCAGACCATGCCCCCACTTTTTAGGGTAGGGAGGCTGTTTCCGTGAAGACCCTCGGCTATGTGCACGACATATACGGTGAGTGATATATACAAAGGAAACTAAAAGATATGTGACAAAGTTCACAGCAATACCTGAGCCCATGGCTTTCTCCACACGGGACTTACCTACCATGCCCCTAGATACCACCAAGCGAAGCTCCCTGCACCTGCACAACCGGGAAACATATGATAATAAAAATGAAAAATGAAAATGGAAAAAGATAGCAGGAAAAGCAGAACTCCTATGATAAGGCCATCCGAGACAACCCAACTCTGAGGTTCTCCACTACAGAGCCGTCCCCTAGAAGAGAGTCCACCACTCTGATCTGCCGCCTCCACGAACACCTATCAGCGGTCATGGTCTCGCTTAGGTTCATAGCCTTCAAATTCAACCTAAGCTGCTCTTCCCATGACCTCCTCGGTCTGCCTCTCCTCCTCACCCCAACAACCGAAAGACTCTCGACCCTTCTCACTGGGGCTTCCGGCCGCCTCCTACGGACGTGGCCGAACCATCTCAACCTCCCTTCCCTAGCTTTCGCAGAAAGTGGCGCCACTTCGAGCTCGGTCCTAAACACCCTATTAGGGATTCTATCTAGCATCGTGCGGCCACACGACCACCGCAACATCCTCATTTCAGCTGCTTCCAACTTGCTTTCGTGGGTCTTCTTCGCTGCCCAGCACTCAGAACCATATAACAACGCAGGCCGGATTGCCGCTCTATAGAATCTCCCTTTCAACTTTAAAGGAACCTTCTTGTCGCACATCACCCCTGACGCTGCTCTCCACCTTAGCCACCCAGCATTGATACGATGCTTGACATCGTCTTCAACCTCACCTTCCTTCTGGATGATCGACCCCAGATACTTGAACTTATCCGTACGCGGGACGATCTGATCTTCGATCTTAACCTCCACCCCTTCGTCGATGGCCTCGCCACTGAAGTTGCACCAGAGATACTCGGTTTTAGTTCTACTCACCCGCAAGCCTTGTGACTCCAAAGTAGATCTCCATAGTTCCAACTTCTCGTTGACCTCCCTCCTTGACTCCGCCACTAGCACGATATCGTCAGCGAAGAGCATGCACCACGGGACGGCGTCTAGGATCCCACGTGACATGACATCAAGGATAAGTGTGAAAAGAAGAGGACTAAGGGCCGATCCCTGATGAAGCCCAATCTCAACAGGGAAGAAACGTGAGTCACCCACTGGGGTCCGGACGCAAGAACTAGCTTGGGAGTACATGTCTTGAATCACTCTTACGTACGATGACGATACACTCCGCTCTACGAGGGTCTTCCAAATCGCTTCACGGGGGATACTATCATATGCCTTCTCGAGATCAATGAACACCATATGGAGGTCTTTGCGGCGCTCCCTGAACTTCTCCATAAGGCGTCTGACGAGATGGATGGCCTCAGTCGTCGATCTCCCCGGCATAAAACCAAATTGATTCTCTGAGATTTCAACTTCTCTTCTAATCCGGCCTTCTACCACTCTCTCCCAGAGTTTTATAGTATGGCTGAGTAATTTAATACCCCGATAGTTACTACAACTCTGAGAATCGCCTTTGTTCTTGAAAAAATGAACTACAACACTACGCCTCCATTCTGCTGGCATCTTAGCACCCAAGAGGAGATCATTGAACAGATTAACTAGCCATTGAACGCCAACTTCGCCAAGACAAATCCACACCTCGATTGGGATCTGATCCGGACCAACCGCCTTCCCTTTCGCCATTGTAACACCCCCTTCCTAAAATGGGAGGAGATATTACTTATAATCCATAAACCTGCAAACAGAGCACTAAAATAATTCTCTAAATAACCATTAAACAGTCTAATAATCTCCATAATTTAAATAAACCTCCAAATTACAGTTCAAACCAATAAATACGAAAAACCACAATTCTCTAAATAAATAATCCAGTCTAAATAATTCTAGAAGTCTATAAATCCTAAGCAACGAAATAATGGGTAGCACTCCATCACACAGTCCCAGATCCCCCTAAGCACCTGCCAGAAAAAGAATACGGCATGAGCCAAACGGCCAGTACGGATTTTGAATACAATTTATAAAACAGAAAAACAGATAAGTATATTTGACAGTTATAATAAAACATTTATTTTAAAAATATGCATGGCTGAAACAACGAGGGGTTAGGATATTTCATACCGAGATCAAAACAGAACAGATACAAATACACACATCATAGGGTACCTAATGTGTGCAACAAATCGGATAACGTGTACGGCATATACACGTCACCGCCAAATCAAATCACAAATCAAATCAAATCTGGGTGCACCCACGTATCCTGAAACAAATATCAAAATGCGCAAAAGCTCTCCACCTGAGCTATCAGAAGGATACGCCGTGACCAATCACACTGCCACGGAAGTGTCATGTCACTGGTGCCGCAATGACATGGCTGTAGTACCCCTACAGCTGGCTAACTTGGTATACCCTATATCGCTAAGGGTTCAAATAAAATATTTCGCAAAATCTTTGAATCACAATAAACAGATATTTGAACATTTCCAACAAATATATAATTTGCAAATTCTAAAGAGTCGCAAAAACAGATATTTAAATATTTTCAAACAGATATAAAAAATCATTTTTCAAAGTCAATGAGTCAAAATATTTTTTTTTTCAAAATCAGAACAGTCAAAACCAAGTGAATATATTTGAGGACAAAACAGATTTAATATAATAAATCCTAAGATGAGTCGCGCTGAATAAAAAGGGAGAGAGAATCCGTACCTCGAAAATAGCAACTAAAATACTAACGAAATCCGCAAATGATCCTCTAAACTCCCATCCCGCGATCTAATTATAAAATATAAAATATAATTTATTATTATAATACATTCTTTTTATCATACAGAGGTCAACATAGTCACAAAGCGACAATTAGCTAATTATAATAATATTTTACTAAACCACCCTTGGACTATACTACATGTACAAAATTTAATCCTTACTAAACTTAACTAGTTGTATGCTTCAATCAGTAGTATCCATTATTATTGCATGAAACCTACTAATACTACCTATGTACCTCCTGTCGAAACAAAAGCAATAACATAAATAATGCTCCTATATGTGCAATTACCATCTTGATACAGTCAGCCAAAAAAAATTAAACTAGCATGGTTCACCGTTTTAAAATCGTTATACATATAAATAATTAATTGCAAAACCAGTACAAATAGATATAGTACACACACTTGGATTAAAGTGTTTTAAGGTAGCTAATATACATAAAATCAATTTATAATGTAACTAATAAATATGGAGTGTAAAAATTAGTAAAAATATCTCACAATAATTCTAATAACACATGAATGATTTAACTAATTTGAAATATCCAAGAAACTCAGATTATCATACTAGAGTCATTATAACTGTAAATATAAATAAAAGCTCAAAGATATATATTTAATTTAATAAAACCAATTAACAGACAAATTGAAAGTAAATAGTGAAATTGTTAAAGAGCATAATCATGTCATGAAATCGAATATTACCAATCTTTAGTACAAAACTTGACTATAACAGTGGATACCCCAATCGACTTTTATATGCATTCGTTATAGATACTTAAAACATACAAAAAGAAACAAGTATATCATATTAATAAAATATAAATCCACAAGCCTTGATCATATTGGTGTTGCAAGAGAAAAATTAAATAGCTAATGTATAATACCTTGAACAACAGACGGAACACTATCCCTCACGTCGTCTACTCTCGGCGGCTCAGAGCTTCTCTTAAGGGATTTGTGTTTTGTGAAAATAAAGTGGATCGTAATATCTATATATATGCCATCAATCACCTACTGCGAATAAAATTCTATGACCTATATATATATATATTTTCTAAATCTTTTCTGATTAGTAGATTAAATATTACATTTATTATTATTATTATTATTATTATTATTATTATTATTATTATTATTATTATTATTATTATTATTATTATTATTATTATCTAAATATCTAAAATTCATGTATATTACATATATACCCCCTTAAAAAGGATTCCGTCCCCGGAATCTAACGAAACTAAAACTCGTACCTGAATCGAATAAATGCGGATATCTCTCGCGAATGGATTCCTCTAGTTCCCAAGTAGCCTCTCTCTCAGAATGATTTTTCCACAAAACCTTCACAAACGATATAGTATTCTTCCTCAAAACTCGCTCCTCTCGTGCTAAGATAGCTTCTGCTTCCTCCTCGCAAGAAAGATCCTCTCTAATCTTATGCAACGGATACTGAACTATGTGAAACGGATGATACTTATAACCCCTCAAAACTGACACATGAAAGACATTATGCACATGCGATAACTGTGGTGGCAACGCAACTCTATAAGACACTTCTCCCACTTTCTCTATAATGTCAAACGGGCCAACATATCTCGGACTAAGCTTCCCTTTCATACCAAACCGCTTAACACCCTTGCAAGGAGACACCTTCAAGAACACATGATCCCCAGGTTCAAATCCACCAAACTTCCTATGTTGATCTGCATAACTCTTTTGACGCGACCGAGCTTCCTTCAAGCTTGGCTTAGCCTTCTCCACCTTCTCATTAGTGACTCTAACTAGTTCTGGTCCTTCAATGACTTTTTCACCAACTTCATCCCAACAAGATGGTGCCCTACACCTCCTACCATACAAAGCCTCAAATGGTGGCATACCAATACTCGCGTGCCAGCTATTATTGTACGCGAACTCAACAAGATACAAATAATTATCCCAATCACCTGTTCACTCCAAAGCACAAGCCCTCAACATATCCTCCAAGGTCTGAATCGTCCTCTCTGACTGTCCATCGGTCTGCGGATGATAAGCAGTGCTAAAATTAAGTCTCGTACCCCAAGCTTGCTGAAATCCCTTCCAAAAACGTGATGTAAACCTCGTATCCCTGTCAGAAACTATCGACACAGGCACACCATGAAGTCTAACAATATCCCTCTGAAAAATCTCTGCCAACTCATGAACAGGAGTTGTCTCTCTAATAGGCAAGAAATGAGCAGACTTAGTAAGTCTATCAACCACCACCCATATAACATCATTCTTTCTAAGGGTCCTCGGCAAATGAGTCACAAAATCCATAGTAATGTTCTCCCACTTCCAAACTGGAATATCCAATTGCTGTAACAATCCACTAGGCCTCTGATGATCTATCTTCACCTGTTGACATATAAAACATTTTCCCACAAACTCTGCTATGTCTCCCTTCATTCCACTCCACCAAAAGTGCTTCTTCAAATCTCTATACATCTTGGTGGAACCTGGATGAATAAAGAATGAAGAGCTATGGGCCTCAGTCAAAATCTCTTCACGAATCGCCACATCCGCAGGCACACACAATTTACTACCCAACCATATCACACCTTCATCATCAACACGAAAATATTTTTGCTTACCTTCTGCCACCTTTGATCTAATACCTTCCAATCCTGTATCATTCTTCTGAGCTTCCTTAACCCTTGAAACCAGATTTGGTTCCACTCTCAAACTTGCAATGCTACCATCTGATCCTCTAACATACAGCTCAATACCAAAGCGCTCCATGTCTGAAATAAGATGCGGCTGAGTAATGAGAGATGCAACACTCCCCAAGTTCTTCCTACTAAGAGCGTCTGCCACAACATTCGCCTTCCCTGGATGGTACTGGATATTAGCATCATAATCCTTAAGAAGTTCAAGCCATCTTCGCTGCCTCATGTTAAGCTCCTTCTGAGTAAAAATGTACTTAAGACTCTTATGATCAGTGAAGATATCACAAGTCTCTCCATACAGATAATGCCTCCAAATCTTCAAAGCAAAGACCACTGCTGCTAACTCCAAGTCATGAGTAGGATAATTTACCTCATAAGGTTTAAGCTGCCTAGAAGCGTACGAAATCACCTTCCCATGCTGCATAAGAACACACCCCAATCCTCTCTTAGAAGCATCACTATAAACCTGAAATCCTCCACTCCCTAATGGTAATACAAGAATAGGAGCTGACACCAACCTCTTCTTCAACTCTTGGAAACTCTGCTCACGATCATCATTCCACTCGAACTTAACACCCTTCCTCATCAGTTGAGTCAATGGCAAATCTATGGATGAGAAACCTTCCACAAAGCGCCTGTAGTAACCTGCCAAACCCAAAAAACTCCTCACCTCTGTCACATTGCTAGGTCTCGGCCAATTAGTGATAGCCTCGACTTTCGCAGGATCCAACTCAATCCCTCTCGAAGACACAATATGCCCCAAAAATGCCACCTGCTCCAACCAGAACTCACATTTTGAAAATTTTGCAAATAACTTCTTCTCCCTCAAGATCTCAAGCACAATACGTAAATGTTCCTCATGCTCCTCCCTGCTCCTCGAGTAAATCAATATATCATCAATGAAGACCACAACAAACTTATCCAAGTAATCATGAAAGACCCGATTCATCAAATCCATAAACACCGCTGGTGCATTCGTCAAGCCAAAGGACATCACAAGAAACTCATAATGACCATAACGAGTACGAAATGCAGTCTTCGGAATATATCCCTCCCTTACTCGTAACTGGTGGTAACCCGATCTCAAATCTATCTTCGAAAAGAATATCGCCCCTTGTAACTGATCAAACAGGTCATCAATGCGTGGCAAAGGATACCTGTTTCTGATAGTCACCTTATTCAACTCCCTGTAGTCGATGCACAATCTCATAGAACCATCCTTCTTCTTCACAAACAACACCGGAGCACCCCATGGAGATACACTTGGCCTGATAAATCCTCTATCCAACAACTCTTGCAACTGCACTTTCAATTCCTGCAACTCTAGTGGTGCCATTCGGTATGGCGCCTTAGAAATAGGCTCTGCACCTGGAACAAGTTCAATAGTAAACTCCACCTCTCTCTGTGGTGGCAAACCTGGTAGTTCATCGGGAAACACATCTGCAAACTCATTAACAACTGGATAATCCTCGATGCGAGGCTCATCCTTAGAAGTATCCTTCACGAAAGCAAGATAGCTATCACAACCCTTAGACAAAAGTTTACTCGCCTTTAGAGCTGAAATCATTTTAACCTCTCCTTTCGGTTGAGAACCCTGGTATACAAATTCTGGTTTATCTGCATCTCCAAAGATCACCCTCTTCCCCTGACAGTCAATTGTAGCTCGATGCTCACTCAACCAATCCATACCCAGAATAATGTCAAAGTCATGCATCTCCATCGGAAGCAAGTTAACCTTACAATTTCTCTCCCCAACAGCTATCGGACACTCTCGGTACACATCAGAAATAATAACAGAATTCCCCATCGGGGTAGCAATAGACATACGAGGATATAGTAATGAAGGTACAACACCAAGATGACGAACAAACGATAAAGACACAACAGAATGAGTCGAACCAGTATCAAATAACACATAAGCATCACGTCTACCAACAAGAAGTGTTCCTGAGACGGTACCTGAATTAGCTGCTGCCTGATTAGCAGTCAATGCAAACACTCTGCCTGAAGTATTCTGCTGACTGCCACTACCACTACCACCTGCTCCTCCACCAGTATTACGTGACGCTGTACAATCCTTTGCCCTATGTGACATGCTACCACACAAGAAACAAGCCCCGGTCTGTTTATAACAAGCTTTCCCCGGATGATGTCCACCACAAGTAGCACAAGGAGCCACTGGAATCATATTGGGGTTGCCCCCATAAACTGAATAACGACTCTGCCCCTGTTGACGACCCTGCCACTGCCTAGGCTGCTGCTGCTGCTGAAATCTCTGATTCTGATTCTGTTTCTGACCACCATACTGAGTTTGACCATAAGCGGACTGAGTCTTCATATTCTGATATCTTCCACGCCACTGTCCCTGCTGACTACCCTGACCTCCATTCCACTGCCTACCCTGTACAAAACTCTGATCATCTCTATTCCGTTTACGATCATTCTGGAACCTGTAAGCTCTATACTCAGTGCGCTCCTTCTCAATATCCTTAGCTGCATCTGCCACCTCAGCCACATTAGGAAACCTTAGTAAAATGATACCACCTCTCAGATTAGGTCTCAACCCCCATTTAAATTTCTCAGCCTGCTGTGCAGCAGTCCCTGCAACTGTCCCAGCAAATCCAGCCAACCTGATAAATCTCGCCATATAGTCAGTAATGCTCTCATCAAAATTCTTCGAAATAGAATGAAACTCCCTCAAGTAACCCTCTCTGTCTGCATTAGAAAAGTACTGCTCATAGAACACCTCCTTGAATCCCTGCCATACCAATGTCTCTGTAAATTCCTCTCCTCTAGTAGCTTTCACTCCTCTCCACCACCTCTGAGCATCCCCCTCCAACTTGTACACAGCTAACTTGACCTTCTGAAGCTCATCACAACCCAAGGCATCAAAAATCTTCTCAAGATGAACAATCCAATTTTCAGCATCAATAGGAGTCGACGCTGAATGAAAAAAATCTGGTTTCTGTTTAGAAAACCTCTCCAACCATGCAAATGGCTCCAACTGATTACCCTGGCCATCCTGATTTCCCTGACCATTCTGATTTCCCTGACCATTCTGATTGCCTTGGCCATTCTGATTGCCCTGACCATTCTGATTATTCTGATTATTCATATTTGCCATAGCTTGTTGTATACCGTTCGCCACTGCTTGTCCTAACATATTAGCTAGCTGAGCCGGGCTAACATTCAGGGTAGTTTGATTTTGATTTTTCTTAGGAGGCATCTACAATATAAGATTAGCAAATGAATGAAGATCACAAAAATAGATAATCAGAAGCAATTAAAAATAGATGTCAAAAGAGTAAAGCAAGATGATATGAATTTGAAACAGAATACCCATCCTAACGTCTACCCAAACTCACAGGTCAACCTAAATAGGTTTTCTACAAGAAAGAACCTAAGCTCTGATGCCATCTTTGTAACACCCCCTTCCTAAAATGGGAGGAGATATTACTTATAATCCATAAACCTGAAAACAGACCACTAAAATAATTCTCTAAATAACCATTAAACAGTCTAATAATCTCCATAATTTAAATAAACCTCCAAATTACAGTTCAAACCAATAAATACGAAAAACCACAATTCTCTAAATAAATAATCCAGTCTAAATAATTCTAGAAGTCCATAAATCCTAAGTAACGAAATAATGGGTAGCACTCCATCACACAGTCCCAGATCCCCCTAAGCACCTGCCAGAAAAAGAATACGGCATGAGCCAAACGCCCAGTACGGATTTTGAATACAATTTATAAAACAGAAAAACAGATAAGTATATTTGACAGTTATAATAAAACATTTATTTTAAAAATATGCATGGCTGAAACAACGAGGGGTTAGGATATTTCATACCGAGATCAAAACAGAACAGATACAAATACACACATCATAGGGTACCTAATGTGTGCAATAAATCGGATAACGTGTACGGCATATACACGTCACCGCCAAATCAAATCACAAATCAAATCAAATCTGGGTGCACCCACGTATCCTGAAACAAATATCAAAATGCACAAAAGCTCTCCACCTGAGCTATTAGAAGGATACGCCGTGACCAATCACACTGCCACGGAAGTGTCATGTCACTGGTGCCGCAATGACATGGCTGTAGTACCCCTACAACTGGTTAACTCGGTATACCCTATATCGCTAAGGGTTCAAATAAAATATTTCGCAAAATCTTTGAATCACAATAAACAGATATTTGAACATTTCCAACAAATATATAATTTGCAAATTCTAAAGAGTCGCAGAAACAGATATTTAAATATTTTCAAACAGATATAAAAAATCATTTTTCAAAGTCAATGAGTCAAAATATTTTTTTTTTCAAAATCAGAACAGTCAAAACCAAGTGAATATATTTGAGGACAAAACAGATTTAATATAATAAATCCTAAGATGAGTAGCGCTGAATAAAAAGGGAGAGAGAATCCGTACCTCGAAAATAGCAACTAAAATACTAACGAAATCTGTTGAGTATTGAATACAGTAAAAGAATACAGAGGGGGGGTGAATGGATTCTTGAGTTTTTCTTCGGTTTTGAATCTTTGCAGCAAGATAAGTGTGTGAGATATGAAGATGCGGATAATTAAACACAAACACAACACAATATCACTTTAATCTAATATTTTATTAGATAAAGATTTTGCTACAATCTGTGAATACAAATGATAGTATTCTCAGCTTCGTTTTTCTCAGAGAGATATTTTCTGGGTATTTTTGAGAAACTTCAAAACCTTACAGCTAAGGAAGTGAGGCTGTATCCTTATAGACATGGATACACCCACTTACTACAAATGAGGTAGGTAAACAAAAGCACTTTCCAGTCTGTCTATCTCATTTTAGTAAGAGTCCAAACGGCTACAGATTTGACTTTGAAAAGCCAGTTTAGATCCACTTCTTCAGCTCCTTGTCCCTTGTCTTATCTCTCCAAGCTTCTTTGTAGGCTTTCCAGCATGCTTTATAGGACAGAGTCAAATAAAGTGTGCTGGCTTGTTGCAGGTCTCTGACTTGTACAATTCTTCAGTATTTTGTCCTTAAGAATGTATTCGAGAAGTGACTAAGTGAGTGATTCGAGAACTGGAGTTGACTTGATCGATAACTCTGAGTTCTCGAATAGTGTTATCTTGACATATCGAATCACTTCTCGAATAGCTCTTTTCTCTGGGACTCCTTGAGATATCGAATAGAGCATTTTGACATATCGAATCCCTGAGATATCGAATAGCATATTGAGAGATATCGAATAGTGTCTTCTGAGATATCGAACTCCAGACTTCTCGAATGCTAGACTTCTCGAATAGACAAATGTACTTCTCGAATTGGTACTTAGGCAAATTCTTCATTTCTTCAAATCCCAACTGTGATTATTTGTCAGTCTTTATCTCCTTGCTTGAGGCATGAACCTTAGAACTTCTTTCAAGCTTTATTCTTGACTTAGTAGGTACAGTTACACAGATAGAATTTGATGCCTATTACAAGTACAGAACAAATAGAAACTCTACAACTAGAGGTTCCCTCAGTTAAGAGGTCATGTAGGTAATGCATAGCATTACACATACTTAGGCTTGTTATTAGATGTATTCAGGCATGCCTCTGTGACTAACAATCTCCCCCAAATTGTGAGTAAGACCCTTAGTCACAATTTCATGTCTGATAACAAGCCTATCACACATAAAGATAAAACTTGACAGTACAGGTATGAATTGACATTAGCAATTTGGATAGAACTACAGAGTGAGTAATCTTACAGCCTATGATGAAGAACTAGCCATTGTCTTTAGATTCCCTTTCCATAGCTTTGGCTTGAAATTCATCATATTCTTTCTCTCTTCTTTCTTTCTCCTTCCTTGTATTCTCATCCATAGCTTTTATTATTTCTGCCATAGCATCCAATTCTTCAAGCAAAATTGAGTCTTTGAAATCTTCAAGTACTGGTTCCAGAATATTTGCAGGATAGTGGTTGAGTAGATTCATTCTGATGTTGACTTGATTTCCATTCCTCCTCCTATACTTTACCATGTAGGGGTTGAACTGAACTCTACACAAACCCTTTTTCCTCAGCTTTTCTGCTTCACTTTCCAGTCTCTCAATTTCTTTCTCCCTTGCCAGCCATTTCTCAAAACACTCTTTTCTGACTTTTTCTTCATGATCTCTCTTCATTTTCACAAAATCAATTAGCTCCAGTTTCCATACTCTCTCCACTTTATCTTCTGAGCTCAACAGTGCAATGATTCTCTCTATGTCATATAGCTTGCCCCAGTGTTGACATCCTCCTTGTTTGAATTTCTCCTCCCTTCCATCAGAATATTTAATCTCAAGGCAATTATCAACAATGGCAACATGATAGATTCTTTGAGCTTGCAAAAATTGCAGTTGGTCTACGTCATAATCTTCATCTAGTGGTTGGAGTTTTAGGCCTGGATAGATTGTCAGGGTTTTTGATGTGGTTGGCTTTGATTTCCTTGCAGCTTGCTTGAACTTGATTCTTTTTACATGATTACTTGGCAGCAGTATGTGACCTTTGTTTGTAGACCATTGTAGTATCCCATTAGCAGTTTGCTTTTTGAAACATACAGATGGTTTCTTGACTTGAATCTTCTTCTCTTCTTGAGGTGGCAAGACAGTTGCAGAAGCCATAGATGCAAATTTTGAAAGGTCACTACTGGCAGCATTCACCCTAGACTTAGAGTCTTGTGTTGTGGTGAGGTTACTGTCAGCAATGCCTGAAGCTTGCTGTCTTCCACTTTTCCTCTCAGAGCCTTTACCTTGATCATCATCATTCTTCCTCTTCTCATCATCCTTCTTCTTCTTCTTGTCTTCATCACCCTTATTACTCCTGTGATGTCTTCTCCTTCCATCACTTTTATCTTTATCCTTGTCTTGATCTTTTCTTGGGTTGAACTTAGCAGTCTCAGATACAATGCCAGTTGCAATATATGACCTGAGATAAGATATAGCTTCTAATTCTTCTGCTGTTCTTGATCCCTTCTTCTTGATCAGTTTCTCAATGATGGCTATGATGAGATTTTTATTTTGAGGAGTTAGATGCTTAGGAATGACCAGCTGCTTGATATCTTCAATTCTTGTTCCAGCCTGGTAGATAATAGTTCTAGGATCTGTGAAAACTTCAGGTAGCCTTGAAGGTTGACCATTCCTCAATTCATCATGAAGACTCTTGTTGTTCTCATTTCCCTTCTCAATTAGTCCAAGGAGCACATTCACTTCTGAGTGCTTTAGACTCTGTAGAGTATTGATGGTTAAGTGCCATATCTTGTTCTTTCCTACCATCAATATCTCCTTGAGCCATAGATCATTAAGCCTCCTTGGTACTACAGTGAGACAGTCAATCTGACTCTTCAAACTCTCATGATATAGCAGAGCATCACCAGCCTGTTCTCTAGAGACTTTCAGGAGCTCCAAGAATGCATCATCATGATAGACATTTGAGTTTGCAATTTCTTGTAGCTTGGCCTCAGTGACCACCTTCACTTCTACTGGCTTGGCACTCTTAGATATTGAGATTTGAGGCTTGTCAGATGGCATACTCCCAGCAACCACTGTGGTTGTAATAGACTGCCTTTGACCATCAGGAGTAGTGATGTGCACAGTTGGTAGAGTGACAACTGGCAGAGAAGTGGGAGGCTCATCACCTTTGTCCTTTCCTTTTCCAGGCACATGAGTAGTAGATTTCAATGTTCTCTGATGGCCACCCTCAGTGATCTTGATGCCCTTTTCTAGTGGTCTCTCCCCCTTTGGATTTGAGTTCTTTGATATCCTCTTCTCCCCCTTAGGCTTGTTGACAGACACAGGGACTGTAAGAGGCACCTTTGGAGTTGAAGATTCATCAGGTAGAGGGAGACCCATGTGCTTCATCATTGCAGACAACATTGATTGTTGATGTAGAAGAACATCAGCTGTGGTGGTGGCTTGAGTGTTCAACTGCTCAGTCAGAGTTGTCACAGTGTCTGTAAGATGAGCATTGGACTTGTGGAGAGAGACTACCTCCTTTTCAAGAGTATCCACTTTAATGAAGAGTTCATTGGCCTTAAAACCAGATAGGGATTGATCCTTCAGTCTCTGCACTTCGAACCTTGACATCTCATGCACAGGAACCTCAGTGACCAGCTTGTCTCCATATTGATTTGCAAAGAGGGTCCTGAGCATGGCATTGGCATCAGTTGTCTGATCTGATAAGGATTGAAATTTGTGCCCCAGACCTGTGACAGCATCCTTGAGAATAGCCAAACCATTGTCCATCCTGGTGCAAGTAGCATTGCAGGTTCGAATGTCCTTGAGAACAGTCTCCAATTGAGGGAATTTAGCATCAAAAGTCCTCTTGATCTCATGCACCTCCTTGGTTGTTGCTGAACACACTTCATTAATTTCTGTTTTTAAGCCTTTACCAAGATAGTGTGCAGCCTTGAGAATGCCTTTATAGCTATCATTCACTGCTTCAAACACATCAGTAGGGTTGAGAGATTTGGCATTGGACCCTAGTGAAGTGATATACTCTTCTCTGAGGTACTGGAGACCTTCTGAGAGAGGGATTGAATTGGTTCCTTGCAGCCAAGCATCGATATTCCCATCTCTCTCAGTTTCATCTATGATTTTCTCCTTCTGTAGCTCTACATCCTCTTTGTGACATAGGAGAATAGCTTCATAGTCTGGATTGGGCATGTTTGCAGTGAGAAGGTGCTGAGCAATTTTTGTAAACTCAGGGATCTGATCCACAACTAAGCTTTGAAGTGCTTCAACCGTCAATTGTGGTGGAACAGACCCTGATCCTGAAGCACTGTCATGTTGCACAGGCTTCAGCCATTGAGACAAAAAGTTAGAGCTAGAGCTAGGCTTGCTAGTCTCCTCAGTTACAGATGCAACTTCTGCAACCGGATGAACAGACTCTACTACTGTTGTCTCCACAGAAGTGGGATGAGTTACAACAGTAGTTGACACAGGCACAGAGTCTCTAGTAAGAACTAGTGAATCCTCTGTGTTTGTGATGGTGTCATTAGGATATGCCCCAGCATGCATTCCCTGACCATCCAAATGTGGTACCTGGGTGGTGAGCAAGGTGTCATGCACCAAGTCACTTGAATTCATTGGCTCATCAAAGGAAAAGAATTCTTGATGATCAATGCCTTGCTCCTCAATTGCTTAAGTTGCAGGCTTCAAAGAAATATGAGTGGTAGATTCTGAAAGAGAAGTGTGTTGTAGACAAGATTTTGGCAACTCCCCCTGAGAAATAGAGGGAGTTTCAGTTATGATGTGCTCTCCACTCAGTGTTGTGCCAGCCTTATCACTCCCTTGTGCTGACTCTTTACAGATAGGTGCATTGGGGAGGATGCTTGATTCTATAGATGCATCCTGTTGAGAGGATACATCTAGTGAGCTGTGTGCCCCTGATTTTACAACTTCAGCCATTTGAGTGACTGAAGAGGTGGTTTTAGACTTCTTCTTCTTCTTTAGGCTTATGATAGGTAACTCAGGTGTCTCACTTTCTAACCCTAGTTCTACAGCCAAGGCTGCTTCAGTTAAGATTTCTAAGGGTTCAGAAGCAACCTGTTTTCTCTTCTTTTTACTAACATCACCCTTTTGAGAGGATGATGCAGTTGGCTCTTTGCTGGATAGAGTGTTTGGCTGAGGGGGTTGGTTAGCAGGCCTTGGGTTAGCACTTTGTTCTCCTTGCTTAGGCTGTGCTAACTGTGATTTTGAATCAAATATTGGCATGTTGTGGGGGTAAGACCTAAACAAACCCTCCATGTGGGGAGTTATGCTAAGTCTTACATCCACATCATTCCTAGTCTCCAAATTACCAAAAATGAGTTTGGTCATGGACCTAGGATAGCCTATTTTACTCTTATCTGCTCCAGGCAATTCAATCAATGAAGCATTTTTAAAGTTAAGTACTGATTGAATAAAGCGAGGAAAGAAAATTTCATTACCTCTCTTGGCTGTGGTCTGACCAAGTCTCCCATAGAGTTCCTGTAGGATGAGAAGTCCAACATCTATCTTTCTCCCATGAGCCAAGGCATAGGCAAGCTGCTGCACGGGTGTACTAATCTGATCAAAGCTTGATTTCCGTGCAGTGAATACATGAAGGAGTGTAGCAAATACAAAGCTCCATTCTTTCCTTAAGAACTTCCTATTCAACTTTCCCAGCTTGATAGTATCAGAGTAGTTTATGAAGTCAAAGAATTCTTCCAACTCATCATTGGAGGCCAGAGCATCATACGTCTCTTGCTGCATATCCAAGGCTTGATTCATGTCTGCAGTGGTGATAGTGATATCCTCTCCTTGAATCTTGCAGTGAACAATATAAGAAGTGATAGCATTCTCAAGAGCGATGACCTCCACAGTAGCAGTCCTCCAGAATTGTTCCAATAGATCTATGTACAGAGTTGGGTTGGCTGAGAGCGCACTCTTGATGTATGACTCAGACAACCACCGAACAAAGCACTTGAAATTGGCATTCGGTGCTTCCACATCACTGGTGATTGCGATGAAATTAGTTTGGGATGGTATGGTGAGTTGAGTGTTTGCCATTTGGGTAGAGAAGAAAAGAGAATTAGGATTGAAGAAGAAATTCGCAGTTAGGGTTTTTCAGAGGTTTCAGGAGTTGAGATGCTTGAGAAATCGAACGAAATGAATTGAATAGTTGTGAAGTTGTATATATATATATATGAATGTCTTGAGTTGTCGATAGATAAGTGTTCTGTAGCGACAAGTCATTCGAGAAGTATGAAACAACTATTCGAGAAGTCAAGAAAGGCTTATTCGATATCTCAGGCAGTTTTTAACTCACAGCTGGCAGTGATTTAACTCAGAAAATAATTCAAAGTTAAGAGTATATTTTTATGAGTGAAATGAAGTTTTGAATATAAATCCAAAAAGCGATTAAGTGTCAGCGAAAAATCAGCCTTTTCAAATGATTCGATAACTCAAATGCAGTATTCGAGAACTCTATCATTAGAGAACTAAAATACTCTATTCGAGAACTCAAAGTGTGCTATTCGATTTCTCTAAAAGACACTATTCGAGAACTCAGGAGGGTTCTTGATAGGCCTATTCGAGAACTCGAGCCATGACAAAACAATGAACCATTCGAGAAGTCTGACTTATCGAACTATACTTTTCACTCATAAAATTCAATTTTCACTATCTTTTAAAATTTACCAGAAATATTCACTGAAGAATATTCTACTAAATTAAATAGTGATTTTCTCAAAATTTCACAGAAATTTCAAGCTAAAGATATATGATTTTCAACATATGCAGCATTGTGGAATATTTATAAATCATAATCCAGCCAATACTTACTTCAGAAATATTAAGCATTTGATAAAGTAAGTATTTACTGCTGCAACAATCTAGTTGATATATTCACTTAGCCAGAATTTGAAGAATTCAGCATTCCAATCTCACTAACCAACCTTGTGAAGGTGGCTTCATCTAGTGGCTTAGTGAATATGTCAGCTAGTTGTTTTTCTGTGGGAACATAATGTAACTCAATGGTTCCATTAGTTGCATGCTCCCTTATGAAGTGATATCTGATGTCAATGTGCTTTGTCCTAGAATGATTGACAGGATTGGCAACTATAGAGATTGCACTTGTGTTGTCACACATGATAGGAATTCTTTCCAACACAAGTCCATAATCTCTAAGTTGGTTTCTAATCCAAAGCACTTGAGCACAGCAACTTCCAGCAGCTATGTATTCAGCTTCAGCTGTGGAAGTTGACACAGATTGTTGTTTCTTGCTGTACCAAGAGACTAACCTTTGTCCAAGAAACTGGCAGCTACCTGATGTGCTTTTCCTATCCACTCTGCATCCAGCATAATCAGCATCAGAATAACCAACCAGATCGAACCCTGTGTCCTTAGGATACCATAACCCCAAGTTTGGTGTGCCTTTCAGATATTTGAAGATCCTTTTTATTGCTATCATGTGTGATTCCTTTGGGTTTGATTGAAACCTTGCACATAAGCATGTAGCAAACATGATATCTGGCCTACTAGCAGTGAGGTAGAGTAGAGAACCAACCATGCCTCTGTAGATTGAGATATCTACCTTTTTGCCCTTAGCATCATCATCTAACTTGGTGGCAGTGGCCATGGGTGTCTTCGCAGGTGAACATTCTTCCAAATCAAATTTCTTCAGTAAATCTTTAATGTATTTGGTTTGACTTATAAAAATGCCATCCTTCCTTTGACTAACTTGTAGTCCAAGAAAGAATGTTAATTCTCCCATCATACTCATCTCATATCTGCTTTGCATGAGCTTAGAGAATTTTTCACACAGCTTCTCATTTGTAGAGCCAAATATGATATCATCCACATAGATTTGAACTAGGATAATATCATCATCATGTTTCTTGTAGAACAGTGTCTTGTCCAGTGTGCCTCTAGTGAATTGATTCTCCAGTAGAAATTGTGATAGTGTGTCATACCATGCCCTAGGAGCTTGCTTGAGTCCATACAATGCTTTAAGTAATCTGTAGACAAAGTGGGGAAACTGTGGATCCTCAAAGCCAGGTGGTTGTTGCACATATACTTCTTCTTCCAACTCCCCATTCAGGAATGCACTCTTGACATCCATTTGATAGACCTTGAAATTTGAATGTGCAGCAAATGCCAAGAAAATTCTGATGGCTTCGAGTCTAGCAACAGGGGCAAAGGTCTCATCATAGTCAATACCTTCCTGTTGAGAGGATCCTTTTGCAACCAACCTTGCTTTGTTCCTTATGACTACACCATTTTCATCCATCTTATTCCTTAGAACCCATTTAGTTCCAACAACGGTTCTATCCTTTGGTGCAGGCACTAGTTCCCATACTTTGCTCCTTTCAAATTGATTTAGCTCCTCTTGCATAGCAATTATCCAGTCAGGATCCAACAATGCATCATCAAGTTTCTTAGGCTCAACTTGGGATAGAAAGCAGCCATAGAGACATTCATTTATAGTTGCTCTCCTTGTCCTTACTCCTGCATTTGGATTTCCAATTATCTGATCTGCAGTGTGTGATCTATCCCATTTCCTTGTATGTTCAGATTGATTTCTCATCCTTGATGTTGCTTCATCATTTAGATCATGATCATCTACATTTCCTCCCCCTGTGAAGTTGTCACTCCTCACAGGTGTATCTTGGATGTTTGTTTCTTCATTGTTGGTTGACACAGGTTCTTCATTCACTTGAGTTTGTTGGATTATGAGTTCAGATTCACTTTCAATCTCCTCATCAGAATCATCTAGATTGTCAAACTTCAAGGGATCTTTATCTTCATCATTGGCTTCTTCTAATCCAGGTAGTTTGCTGTCATCAAATGTTACATCTGTGCTCTCCATTACTTTCTTTTGACAAGTGACATAAACTTTGTATGCAATTCTTTCCATAGAATAGCCAAGAAAGATTCCTTCAAATGCCTTTGCATCAAACTTTCCAACATATTCTGAATTATCTTTTAGCACAAAGCACTTGCTTCCAAAAGTATGAACATACTTTAGAGTAGGCTTCTTTCCAGTCATCAAGTTGTAAGGTGTCTTTCCAGTGTTTTTGTTGATGAGGGTTCTGTTTTGGATGTAGCATGCAGTGCTCACAGCCTCAGCCCAAAAACATGTAGGCATCTTTGCATCAAGTAGCATTGTTCTAGCAGCCTCTATCAGAGTCCTATTCTTTCTCTCAACAACTCCATTTTGTTGTGGAGTCCTTGGAGCTGAGAATTGTTGAGAAATACCATTTTCTTTGCAGAATGCTCCAAGCATGGCATTTCTGAATTCTGTCCCATTATCACTTCTTAATGCAATCACACTTGCATTTATGGCCTTTGCTTCTTTGTCAACTTTCTTTATGTGCTCAATGATTACTTGTGGAGCCTCATCCTTTGATGCCAGAAATTCTACCCATGTATACCTAGTAAAATCATCAACCATCACTAGAGCATACTTCTTCCTTCCTAGTGACATAATATTGACAGGCCCAAACAAATCCATATGAATCAGTTGCAGGGGCTTGGTTATAGATGTCACTGTTTTTGACTTGTGGCTTGATCTTTTCATTTTTCCCTTTTGACACGCCTCACACACTCCTTCTTGACAGAACTCAAGTGTGGGCATGCCTCTCACTAACTCCCTTTTGACTAGGGAATTAATGGCTTTGAAGTTCAGGTGTGATAGCTTCTTGTGCCACAGCCAACTGTCTTCATTTGATGCTTTTGAGTAGAAGCAACAAATTGTGTCCTTGCTTGCAGAGTCCATATTGGCTACAAACAGGCTTCCTTTCCTTACTCCAGACAGAGCAAAATCACCAGTCTTCTTGTGGGTGATCAAACATTCATCTTTGTCAAAGTTCACTTTGAAGCCTCTGTCAGTGAATTGACCAACACTCAGTAGATTATGCTTGAGCCCCTTGACCAGTGCTACATTCTCAATGATGACATTTCCAATTTCCAACTTGCCATATCCCAGTGTGTTGCCAATGCTGTCATCTCCAAAAGCAACCATTGGGCCAGCCTTTTCCTCATACTGTGATAGCAGGGCCATATCACCAGTCATATGATTTGAGCATCCACTGTCCAAAATCCACATGACCTTCTTTTTACTTTCTTTGCCCTGCAAACACAAAAGTATTACTTCTCCTTTGGTACCCAAACGAGTTTGGGTCCATGTGACTTAGTGACAGTTTTATCAAAATCAGCATGCTTATCAGTTTTCTTGATGTTGGTCTTCTTGTCACTGTTGGGAGTCTTAGAATCAGGGTTCTTAGACTTAGGTGACAGAGGTACCTTCCTAACTTTAGGAGGACTTGAAGACTTTGTCCTTGTGTAGTGTGTGTGAACATTATGATTGATACAGCCCTCCATGAATTGTCTTCTCAAATTAAAACAACTAGTCATCACATTCATGTTACATGGCATACAATCAAGTTTATCACAGAAAGGAGAATCTCTATGTCTTAAAGGCACAGAGCAATCATAGAATGGTTTAGCAACACTACCAGATGGTTTCTTGCAAGCATGAGTTAAATGATTAGAGCTAAAACAGTTTTGACAAACTTTCCTAGGGGCATTTGGCACATAAGCATAGTTGTTATCTTTGTTAATCCCTAATTTGCCATTCCTGTTTGGTCTCTTATTAGTCACTTTCTTCTTAGTCTCATAATTTCCAGCTGAAACAAAATTTACAGATTTCCCAAGTCTAGGTCTACCTCCTACTGGCTCCTTGGCTTTGGTTTTGACATTCTTACTCTCAGAGGATGCTTGTTGTTCATTTGATTGTGCCTCATCTTCATCCTTCAACATTTGCTTGATGAGTAAGGCATCCTCATCAATCTCAAGTGTTGGTGTTTTAAATATTGGATTCTCAGTCTTTTTCAAAACCTGAGGCACCTCCTCTTGAACAACAATGTCATCTTGAATGACTGCATAGCCTTTCCTCTGTTTAAGAGTGTCATAATCAAGTCCAATGGCAGCCTTAGGTCTAGCTAGATTTTTCTCATGATAAGACTGCAATAGACTAGAGGAATTCTTAAATGTTTTCAACTTAAATTCATTTTCAGCTAATTCATCCCTAAGAGCTTTCTCAACTTGACTAGCACATACAACTTTGTTCTTTAGATACTCAATCTCTTGTTTAAGATTTTCTATTTGCACAGTAGTTAGCTCTAGTTCCTCATTTCTTTTATTTAACAGTTCATTCCTAGTAGACAATTTAGCAATCTCTTCATTAGCAGCAGTCATACTAGTATGAATGTTAAACATTTCAACGGATAGTTGTTCAACCAAAGATTTATATTCAGAAACAGACATGTCTATGGTGGTGAGAGATGGTACCTGTGAGTCTGATGTAGATGGTTCTTCCTTGGAATTGGCCATCAAGGCATAGTTGCAGAATTCTTGTTCTTCCCCATCACTGTCAGAATCATCCCAACACTTCCCTTCAGCTATGTAAGCCTTACCTGGTGTCTGCTTCTTTAGAAGGGCCTCATACTTAGCTTCAAGCTCAAGAAACTCCTTATCCTTCTTTTTAGGCTTCTTGCATTCACTGGCAAAATGCCCTAGGTCATTGCATCTGTAACATCTTACAGATGACCTATCCACATAGCTGGTTTTGAATCTGTTCTTGTTTGTTTTCATAGGTGCCTTGCCCTTGTTGAATGAATGATTTTGAGGTCTAGGCTTGAAGGGCTGATTCCTCTTGAATCTGATGTTTGGAAATTTTCTAGCCATAAAAGCATATGATGTATTTTCCATACCATCCAGCTCTTCAAGAGTGTAGAACTCATCTTCTTCCTTGTCGTCAGCAGGTTCAGTCACTACTTCCTCAGTTTCTTCATCATCTACTATCTCTTCTATTCTCAGCTGACTTGCAGATGCTTCCAGGTCTTGAATAGATTTGTTGACAATCAAGGCACAGGATGTGTTTATCATTCTGCCTTGGTTAGCTTGGATAGCCCTCTTTTGAAGCAACTCAAGCTCGTGTGTCTTTAAAACCCCATAGAGCACATCATACGTGACTTTGTTCAAATCTCTTTCTCTTAGGGATATGACCCTTTGCTCTAGATGGTTTGGTGACGATAGTAGAAACTTCATATTTAATTCCTTAGTGCTGTAAACCTTCCCATTCATTTGGAGCTCAGTCACCAGCTTGTGAAATCTTTCAAACACATCAGTGATACTTTCCTTGGGCTGTGCCATGAACGCCTCATACTGTGTGACCAGTATCTGTTTCTTATTTTCTCTTACCTCCTCTGTCCCTTCACATAACACCTCGATGTGATTCCACATGTCCTTGGCTGATCTGCATGATGCTACGTTGGCAAACATCGACATATCCAAGGAGTCTATGATTAACAACATGAGGTGGCTGTCTAGGGCAATCTTTTCCTTCTCTGAGTCCGTCCATTTGGATGGCTCTTTTGGAACGTATGATCTAGGAATGACTACTGCGCCCACTGTGGATTCAGCAACTTCTTGTTGTGGTATGAATGGACCATTCTTGAGAATGTCAGGGTAGAGAGGATTGGCAGCTTTGATGAACAACAGCATTTTTATTTTCCAGAGGTTGTAATTCTCTTTGTCGAATTTAGGGACCTTTACCGTACCTGTAGTCTTTGGTGTATTCGAACTCATGATCGTTTTCTGTTTAGATTAAACAGCCTGCTCTGATACCACTTGTTGAGTATTGAATACAGTAAAAGAATACAGAGGGGGGGGTGAATGGATTCTTGAGTTTTTCTTCGGTTTTGAATCTTTGCAGCAAGATAAGTGTGTGAGATATGAAGATGCGGATAATTAAACACAAACACAACACAATATCACTTTAATCTAATATTTTATTAGATAAAGATTTTGCTACAATCTGTGAATACAAATGATAGTATTCTCAGCTTCGTTTTTCTCAGAGAGATATTTTCTGGGTATTTTTGAGAAACTTCAAAACCTTAACAGCTAAGGAAGTGAGGCTGTATCCTTATAGACATGGATACACCCACTTACTACAAATGAGGTAGGTAAACAAAAGCACTTTCCAGTCTGTCTATCTCATTTTAGTAAGAGTCCAAACGGCTACAGATTTGACTTTGAAAAGCCAGTTTAGATCCACTTCTTCAGCTCCTTGTCCCTTGTCTTATCTCTCCAAGCTTCTTTGTAGGCTTTCCAGCATGCTTTATAGGACAGAGTCAAATAAAGTGTGCTGGCTTGTTGCAGGTCTCTGACTTGTACAATTCTTCAGTATTTTGTCCTTAAGAATGTATTCGAGAAGTGACTAAGTGAGTGATTCGAGAACTGGAGTTGACTTGATCGATAACTCTGAGTTCTCGAATAGTGTTATCTTGACATATCGAATCACTTCTCGAATAGCTCTTTTCTCTGGGACTCCTTGAGATATCGAATAGAGCATTTTGACATATCGAATCCCTGAGATATCGAATAGCATATTGAGAGATATCGAATAGTGTCTTCTGAGATATCGAACTCCAGACTTCTCGAATGCTAGACTTCTCGAATAGACAAATGTACTTCTCGAATTGGTACTTAGGCAAATTCTTCATTTCTTCAAATCCCAACTGTGATTATTTGTCAGTCTTTATCTCCTTGCTTGAGGCATGAACCTTAGAACTTCTTTCAAGCTTTATTCTTGACTTAGTAGGTACAGTTACACAGATAGAATTTGATGCCTATTACAAGTACAGAACAAATAGAAACTCTACAACTAGAGGTTCCCTCAGTTAAGAGGTCATGTAGGTAATGCATAGCATTACACATACTTAGGCTTGTTATTAGATGTATTCAGGCATGCCTCTGTGACTAACAAAATCCGCAAATGATCCTCTAAACTCCCGTCCCGCGATCTAATTATAAAATATAAAATATAATTTATTATTATAATACATTCTTTTTATCATACAGAGGACAACATAGTCACAAAGCGACAATTAGCTAATTATAATAATATTTTACTAAACCACCCTTGGACTATACTTCATGTACAAAATTTAATCCTTACTAAACTTAACTAGTTGTATGCTTCAATCAGTAGTATCCATTATTATTGCATGAAACCTACTAATACTACCTATGTACCTCCTGTCGAAACAAAAGCAATAACATAAATAATGCTCCTATATGTGCAATTACCAGCTTGATACAGTCAGCCAAAAAAAATTAAACTAGCATGGTTCACCGTTTTAAAATCGTTATACATATAAATAATTAATTGCAAAACCAGTACAAATAGATATAGTACACACACTTGGATTAAAGTGTTTTAAGGTAGCTAATATACATAAAATCAATTTATAATGTAACTAATAAATATGGAGTGTAAAAATTAGTAAAAATATCTCACAATAATTCTAATAACACATGAATGATTTAACTAATTTGAAATATCCAAGAAACTCAGATTATCATACTAGAGTCATTATAACTGTAAATATAAATAAAAGCTCAAAGATATATATTTAATTTAATAAAACCAATTAACAGACAAATTGAAAGTAAATAGTGAAATTGTTAAAGAGCATAATCATGTCATGAAATCGAATATTACCAATCTTTAGTACAAAACTTGACTATAACAGTGGATACCCCAATCGACTTTTATATGCATTCGTTATAGATACTTAAAACATACAAAAAGAAACAAGTATATCATATTAATAAAATATAAATCCACAAGCCTTGATCATATTGGTGTTGCAAGAGAAAAATTAAATAGCTAATATATAATACCTTGAATAACAGACGGAACACTATCCCTCACGTCGTCTACTCTCGGCGGCTCAGAGCTTCTCTTAAGGGATTTGTGTTTTGTGAAAATAAAGTGGATCGTAATATCTATATATATGCCATCAATCACCGATTGCGAATAAAATTCTATGACCTATATATATATATATATATATATATATATATATATATATATATATATATATTTTCTAAATCTTTTCTGATTAGTAGATTAAATATTACATTTATTATTATTATTATTATTATTATTTCTATTATTATTATTATTATCTAAATATCTAAAATTCATGTATATTACAGCCATCTTACGAATGGCCCCCTTGACCTCGTCCTCGCTAGTTCTAGTTATTTCAAGGTTGGCTCAAGACCAAGAACAGTGATTAACGATAAAATACGCAACATTTCAATTCCATGGACCAGAAGCATGACAAAATTTCTTTCCCTGTCATTTTCGTTTTGACCTGGCTAAACAAAAGACCTTGACGTTTATATCTTACTAGTTTATAACCCGTGTAATGCACGAATTTTTTTAGATACGTAACAAATTATATTTTATGTTACAATTATATTTTTATATAATCATTATTTTCAATATTTCATTTTAATTTTAATATTAATAATTTAATATAAATTTAATTAATGATATGCATGGTTTAAAACTTATATTATAAAAATTTAAAATAAATATGTCGTTGATATAATTCGAACCTTAAAATTTTCGTAAATTATATCTAACGATTCTGATTTTTTAATAAAAATCTAATGGCCATTATTCATAGTATACAGATTTCTATTATACTTTGTTAGTGATTAGAAGATATGATGTGATATTTTTGGTAATATATTAATTATTGCTAGATATGATAAGATTGGAATATATGATATGATTGATGATTTTAAGTGTTCATAAAAGATAATATCTTCAACTAAATGTGAAAAAGGTAATTGACTAATTAGCATTCATTATATTATGTTATTATTTGTTTTAGATGTTTTAATAGTATGGATATCGTATATATTTTTCTTATAATAAAAGTTAAATAAGTAATTTCACGAAATACTAAAAAACATATACCAAAAAATAGGTACCAATATTTTTAATGTTTCATCTATTATATAATTAATTTTAATTTAATATATTCATGTTTACGGATTATAATAAATATATTTAACTAAAAGTAAATGTGAAAAAGGCAATAGATTAATTACCATTAATTTTATTATATTAATGTGAAAAAGGCAATCGACTAATTACCATTAATTTTATTATGTTAATCGACTAATTACCATTAATTATAATGTGTTTTAATTCGAAAAGAAATATTAATGATGGAAAGATATGATACTATTTATATTTTTAGGTGTTTGTAAAAGATAATATCTTGACAAATTACCATTAATTATATTATGTTATTATTTATTTTAGGTGTATTTATTTTTATTTATAATGAAGGGTAAATAAGTTAATTCACAAAGTACAAAAAAACAGGTACCAAAAAATAGGTACCAAAACTTTAATGTTTCGACTTGTGATATTTTCGGGTATATATTAATGATTGTAAGATTAGTTTTAAATTAAAACGATAACGTATTTTAATTCGAAAGGAAACATTAATAATTGGAAGATATGATATGTTTTTAGGTGTTTATAAAAGGTAACATCTTCAATTAAAAGTAAATGTGAAAAAAGGTAATCTGAATACTTACCATTAATTGTATTATGTTATTATTTATTTTAGGAGTTTCTATAGTATAGATATGATATAGTTTTTTTTTATAATTAAGGGTAAATAAGTAAATTCACTTAGTACCAAAAAACAGGTACCAAAACTTTCAATGTTTCGAAATTTATATAATAGTATAGATGTCTTTTTAGTCTAATTCTAATACTTCTTTCTGGATATTGGGAAAAAAAAGGTTGGAGGATTAAGGTAAATAAGCAAATAAATGTTTGCCCGAATAATTATATTTTGCAATAACCATTGAATTATTTTGTAATTTACTCTTTCAGTATTTAGCAATATGAGATGATTTCTTTAGAATCTGAAGCATTTCAGCAAAAAAATTAAAAAAATTGAAAATTATACTATCCCCTACTATTTTGCTTTCTCCAGCAAATAAAAGTATGGTAATATGATTTTATGTAATATATTAAACTGATAAATTGATTAATATATTAATTATCAGTTAAGTTATAACATATACTTCGATCATTATACGATAAAATCAAAAAATTTGATTTTAGATATCATATAAAAGTCATAAAAGCCGTTTAATTATATTTACAACAATTGAAATATTTGAAACATTTTAAAGTTGAGTTCAAAAACAATTCGAAATCATAATATAAATAATTTTTCAGTTTACCTAATTTTTAAAATAGAATTTCAATATTGGATAATAAACATTAGACTAAAATTAATGTTATATGTTTTTTTTCCTTTCCTTTGAAAAAAAAGGGTGAGTGCCCAAAATGCCCCATTTTCAACCTTCATGATCCTCTCTACCCCATTCCAAAAAAAGGCCCAAAATACCCCGGAGATACGTTACTTCGCGCTGCAAAACAGCTGTTGCGCCATTTCTCCTGCGCATCACCCCCTGTTGCGTCATTTCGTCCTGTGCATCACTCCCTATTGCGGCACACCAAACAGCAAAACAGAGCATATGCGCTATATGAAGTAGCGCAACAGTTTTGGGCATGCATCTTGGATTTGGTCCATTTTGGGCATTATCTAAAAGAAAACATATAGTTTTTACATGAATATTTCTTTTATGCATGCGGAATGTAATATCATGGAAAAAGAAGATAATTTTTCCTTAGGATACAATTTATTAGCTAATGAACAATATTTAATTCCATAGAAAATAAGTTACAAAATTTTTATGTATAAAAATTTATGGACCTATGTATGTGAATAAGTCTAATGCAACGGGGCTTTATGTAAATGAAAAATTCTCTACAGAGAATTACCAGAACGGAACATTTCCAAGACTTATGGCCCTCCACTCGTGTTCCGTATTAGCCCTAATTTTTTAACCCAGTTTGCCGTATTTTTGAATATAATTTGTCGTATCATACCTGAAACAACGTATTACACGCCTGATGCGGCAAACGATCTTGCGCAACAGGTGTTGTGGAGCACGAAATAGCATATTTTTGAAGTATTTTGGACCGAAATTCTGAAAGGGAAAAGAGTATCTAAAGCACACAATAGAGAATTTCTCTATTAGTGCGGCTTAAAATATGATAAATTAATTGTTGTTTGAACAATCCAACCGTACTGATGTTAAATTCATACAAAAATACTTGAATGTACAAATTTTCGTGTAATTTAATTATTTGAAACTATAAATTTATAGCAATAAGATTATGAAAAATCTGTGTCATCAAATATATATACAAATAGTATTATTATAAAAGTGATGCTCCACTATTTCAAATATAATAAAAATTTGTATACAATGTTATTTCGACATAAACTTTTAATTCGTACAGTTGGATTATAAATAATAATAATAATAATAAAATACAAAATTTAAGGTGCACTAATAGGAAAATTCTCTATTGTGTGCTTTAGAAACTGCATCCCCATTCTGAATTGGGATAGATAGGGACATAGGATCATGACAATTGGAATTGGGGCATTTTGGACCTTCACCCTATTATGGCCCCGTTTGGGAATTTTATTTTTCAAAAATAAGTGATTTATTCTGAAAAAAAGTACGTGAATATGTACTTTTTTCTGAAATAAGTAACTTATTTTTGCAAGATAACGAATATTAAACTCCCTATACACATTTTTTTCTAAAAAAAAATATGTAAATATATTATTTTTTTTCGAAATAAGTAACTTATAAGTTACAATTAAGATTTGCCAAACATGATGGCCTATCTCTATCAGAAAATAAGTATTTTATTTGTTAAAACAGAAAATAGTGTTAGTATTTTTGTTTTACAGAAGCAGCTATTGAAGAAAAGAGCGGGAATCTAAAGTTAGGGTAGTGGAGGGAGGCGTGCGTGTTGCTAACAAGTCTCTGTTGGGTAAACAATACAATACATACAGCAGTTGGACGTTTCCGGATAAACGAAAATGGAGTCCGTTCTTAAGGTCTGATTTCTATATCATTTCCTTAATTATTTTTATATTTAGTACTGTATGTATGTATGTATGTATGTATGTATGTATGTATGTATAATGTATGTATTAACAAACCCCCTCTCAATTGATTGTCTCTAACCACTTGTAATTAGGAGCCTAAAATCACAACTCAATTCGGTTCTTACAATTCATTTATATGGCCTGCTTCACTTACTGACCCTAGATTTGAAAACAGAAACATTTCGGCTACTCAACTTTCAGGCCATATCAGAAACAGATTATTCAGCATATTTTAGACGGAAATGACTCTTTGGTCGTTATGGCTACTGGTAGTGGAAAGTCATTGTGGTAACACCCCCCCCCCCCCCTTTCCGTAAATTTCGAATAATTTATATTGCTTAAATTAATTACATGATTGGTTGGTTTGTTGGTGTATAAAGCTATCAGGTTCCTCCTTTGATTTCAAATAAGACTGCTGTAGTCATAAGCCCTCTTATTTCTTTAATGCAAGATCAGGTACTTCCACCCCATCCCCTATTATTCTATTACCTACTGCTGTGCCTTTTTCCGCTAATCTTTCCATGTTAAGGTAATGGCATTAAAACAAAGAGGAATTAGAGCTGAGTATCTCTCTAGTGCTCAGATCGACTCTACTGTCCAAAGCAACGCAGAGTCCGGCAAATTTGACATTCTCTACATGACTCCTGAAAAGGCTTGTCTTATTTCCAACAGGTAACTTCTTCTTCTTCTTTTTTTCCCATTTGGATTTGTATTTCCATGCCAGGTTCACTTCTTTTATTAATGTTAAACGTAGTACTGGCAGTTGTAAGATATTGGGCATGTGCCGAAAAGACAGAGATTGAGATAATTGTGTAATGAAGTTCTTATTTGCTGGGATCTTCTTTTTTGCTTGACTGTTACATATTTGTTTCATACTTGCTTATAAATGCCTTTTAAAAGACTGGAGCCATCGACTTCTTGAGGCCAACAGTAGAGTGATAATCACTAGGATAAGAGTGTTCAACCATGTATTGTGGTTTCTTTTTGCTTATTGAGTTGTTATTATGATTTGTTTAATTTTCTTTTTGGAATGGTCATTTGCTGGAATTAAGACACATAACACACACGCACGCACACTCACAATGCCTCTACTGATGCTTGGACCACTAGTACGGTAGAGCTGAGGGTATCCATGGAACTCCAAGGTGCTTCTCTGCTATCTTACCTGTCATGAGAGTCTATTTGCAGAGACCAGTGATACTCAAAAATTAGTACTCTAATTAAGTAAGTTCAAATCTTATCGTCATTGTAGGATTTTGTTTACTCAGGACATCTATAAATAGCATATTGAAGGTCTCGAAGTACTTACATTGTTCACTTGACCTCTGCATATCTACGCAAACACATATGATATAGTTTCTAAACTTCTAGATCTTGATCCATCTCAAGTCTTGCAGTTTCATTCAAAATAGTTTACTGCTTTTTTCTATTACTAATATTTACCTCATCTCAGCTTCTGGTCGAAACTTCTTAACATAGGGATATGTCTTTTAGCAGTTGATGAAGCCCATTGCATTTCAGAATGGGGTCATAATTTCAGGTCAGATTTTCTGATTTGTATATTGTACTTGCTATCTCTTGTAGTTCATCATTGTGTCCATTTTAACTTGTAGCACCATTAATAAGATTCTAGCTGCGCCATTTTCCATACTTGACAAATAAAAGAATTATCTTTTGCCTGCTTTATTTTCATTCCGAGGAAAGAAGTCATCGATCCAAGATCCGTCATCTCAAAGCTTTCATCATCTGTTTCTTAAACTCTCAACAAGACCACTATTGTTTCTAGTCACAAAAAGATCACCCAAATAAAATGAGATGATCAAAATTTCAGCCTGTCGTGTTTCACATAAAATGTGACTCGGATAAACTTCTAACAGACCCAAGTTCAGCAAATTCATCAATTATACTGTACCAAGTTCTTGGAGATTGTTTGAGAACGTAAAGAGACTTCTTGAGAAGACGAACCTTGTTCTCTTCTCCCTTGAAAAGCCTCCAGGTTGCTCAACATAGATTTCTTCCCTCTAAATAAAGTTTGAAAAGGCTGACTTTATATTAAGATGACACACCCGCCAATATTTTGGAGCAGCCACAACAAGCAAAAGCCTTATGACGTCAAGATGAGGAATTGGCACCAAAAAGGTTTTATGGATACTTTATCCGCATCAGAGATTTACCCATGGTTATTGACAGGATTCGTTTGCTAGTCGCCTAGTCCTGTTGATGAAACCTAGTTCTTATTTTCGGAAGCGGGAAATCTATAAATTTCTTTCTGGCATGAAATAATAAATAGCAAATAGTTGAAGTGTACATGATAACCATGGCTTTATCCATTCTAACCTTTTCAGTGTGTTTATTTCTGTAGGGTGGAATACAAGCAATTAGACAAATTGCGTGATGTTCTCATCAATGTTCCATTTGTTGGCTTAACAGCAACTGCTCCAGAAAAGTAGGTATCTATATTATGATCTTCCTTTTATTACACCCTTCAGTAACCAAATTGTAATTTTTTCTTGACAGCCGTGTTGGACGCTTGAATTATGTAGTATATGATTGAAGATGGCAACAACCTTGTTATATGTATACTTCAATTTCATGCTGCATGCATATGTTATTCTACCTACTCAGTTTCTTGTCATAGCAGATACTTATCATTTTATTCTGACTTTTTATATCATCTGCAGTATTACCTTTCTCTTTCCCACCCCTGTTATATAGTTCAACTGTTCATGCATGATTGGACATTATATGTTCTATTGCAAGACTCAGAAAATATTATTTTAATATGGAGTCTGAGTACTGTCACGATATGACTAACTTCTCACTGTAATATTTTTGGTTCATGATGTGTACGTTAGTTTCTTCATGATGAAGTAAAATCTGGTTCACGTCGATCTCTCTTTCTCTCTAATTTATGTCCTGGTGCTTACAGTATTTTTGTTGTGGCAGTATACATACATACATACATACATACATACATACACATATATATATATATATACACCCACATATATATATATATATATATATATATATATATATATATATATGATTAAGGGAACTGAGAAGAAAGATTCTGGTTATTTCAGGGTGCAGTCTGATATCATCAATTCGTTGAAGCTGAAAGATCCCTATGTCGCTGTTGGCTCATTTGATCGTAAAAATCTATTCTATGGGGCCAAAGTTTCTAATCGCGGGTCTTCATCAGTGTTTGAGCTTGTGGAGGAAATCTTGAAATATGTAGCTAATCCTGGTTCAATAATTATATATTGTACTAGCATCAAAGATGTTGAGCAGGTAATATTTTCCACTTCCCTTTATCTTTTTAAGTTCTCATGTCATGTACATCTATGCATGTAACCAGTGATTCAGTGAACATGCGATGCCAAGAGACTATTTATTTTTTTACCATGGGCCTCAATGGTGGTCCTTTTACAGGCACGTGTCTACTTTGATGTATCTTCTTGTAAAATTGTCTTATTAAATAATTAGTTTTTAACATGTTTGTTAGATTTCCAAGTCACTTCTCGAGGCCGGAGTTGAATCTGCAATTTATCATGGTCAAATGGCGAGTAAAGCTCGTGAGGAATCGCACAGGTTACCTTCTTAATTGTAGTATCTTTTCTTCCCGGAATTTGAACCCCCTTAGAATCTTTACCTTTAAGTGGATTAACCAAGTGGTTTTGAGTGCAATTGATGCGCCACTTATCGCAGATCGTTCATAAGGGATGAAATCCACATCATGGTTGCGACAATTGCTTTTGGGATGGGCATTGATAAGCCTGATATAAGACATGTCATACACTACGGGTGCCCTAAGAGTCTAGAATCTTATTACCAGGAAAGTGGACGCTGTGGTCGAGATGGTATTGCTTCAAATTGTTGGCTATATTACACAAGAAGCGACTTTGCAAAAGCTGATTTTTACTGCAGAGAAGCACGTTCAGTATGTGTACTTTCTTATTTACCGGTCTTGTATTAATATTATTGGGAAGGCAAAACAACGATTACACTCTGTTCTAATATGCATTGTTAACATCTTTGCTACTAAAATTTTTAGTGTATTCAGTTTGTAACCCATTTCATTTCTGCTATTGGGTCTTTATTCACCAGGAAAGTCAAAGAAAAGCTATAATGGCATCATTCATGGCTGCACAGCAGTATTGCATGCTGACAACCTGTAGAAGAAAGTATCTGTTGGAGTACTTTGGCGAAATCTGTGCATACGAGAATTGCGGTTTGTATCCCAGAACATCCCTTTTTATATTATTCTCATTTTTGTCAGAAAGAGAATTAATGATGCTTTATAGTTTAAAGTTTTGTTTACCGATCCCCATGTACTAGAACTGAAAGTTTACATTGAATTCATGTTAACATGTAAACTAACTAGGGAAATTTTAGCATGATTAGAGATTTAATTTATTTTTAAATTGTGGGATAAATGTGAAAGTGACATAGTTGGAGCATAATTGAAGTATCTGTGATAGTAATTCGAATATTCCCTAGGAAGCCTAGTGGCATTCCAAGAATCCAGATGCTCTAGGTAATAGTTTAAGGACAGAAGCAGTGACATTATGGCGTTGCCGACGCGTTAATGTGCCATGGAAGGTTGCCTTTCCTGCAGCGACCTAGGTGTGTGCCTGGATTTTGAAGTATCTTCCAGCCCCCACCTTGATTCCCATACCGATTGGCTTGAACTAGATTCAACTGGAGAGAGAGGGAGAAATCTAACATACATGACATCATACTCAGTTTGAGGAATCAGGTGAACAGTATTCCTTTTTGTCGTGTAGTAGCAGATCAAAACTCTCTCCTGCTCTAAATTTTAAACGGAGATAGAGAGAGAGAGAGAAAGAGAGAGAGAGAGAGAGAGAGAGAGAGAGAGAGAGAGAGAGAGAGATAGAGAGGCAGAGAGAGAGAGAGAGAGAGAGAGAGGAGGCAGAGAGAGAGAGAGAGAGATAGAGACAGAGTTACCTCCATTTGTTATTGGAAAACGGAGTTAGACTTTTCTTAGATTTGCTACATCATTTTTCTTTTATTTATTACTCTTAGGGGTCCGATTTTATTATCTTGTTTTGCGATCAGATATTGTGATGGTATTGTTTTGTTACTTTTAGGGGTCTGAGTTTTTATTATTTTGTTTTGGGATCAGATATTGTGATGGCATTTGTTGATGGTTTACAATATGTGATGTTTTGTGACTAAACAATTGTACTATAGTTGTGTCGTTTATAATATTGCATACATGGATACCCGTACATAATATATAGAATTATAGATGTATTAATATAATGCATGTGCTAACATGTGGCCTAAGAGATCACCTCAGTCCACTGACGAGTGCCACTGCTCACTTAATAAGTATTTACTACTAATAAGAGGTATCAAAGTTTTTATTAAATATGTCCTACACTACATTTCAAGATATTTTCAAGTTTAGTTGCCCAAAAGAAGCTACTTACTTAGAAGATGAGTGAGTCAATTTCTTCCTTGAGAACCAACCTCGGCCCAACCTTGATTTTACACAATAATTAATTATTGTAATGTTTCATAGACTGCAAGATCTTTCTTCTCCCCTAAAGAGGCTAGTAAGAATTGCAAGTGTGACTGTGTACTTTTTATTTGGTTGCTTCTGTCTGTACTAGGTTTAGCCCTGCTCTCGAGCCCAAAAACGACTATGGTGGTGATACTAAATAAGAAGATTATAAACCAAGTTAACATTTACCTAACACAGTTAAAGTGATGAAATATGACAATCAAAGCTATCAGTTTACTTCTGCTACTTGGAAGGAATGGAATGAATTTTTATGAAGAAATAAAAGGCTTGTGAGAGATGTGGGAGGGGGGGAGGGGGTTCCAGAGAGAGGTGCAAAGCAAATTTCTCATGGTAAGAATTGTAAGCAAATCATTCTGTGGAAATTTATAGGAATGATCCGTATCCTAAAGCTATAGAATGTAATGGAGGATTAGATATTGGTTCCACAAGTTCATACCTATCTCATCCCATTTGCTTGTATTTCATTCCATCTAAGTAAGCACAAACTTGATTTTTTTTTGAGGTTTCACTATAATTATAATATTCACATCTTTCTTGTTTTTATTGTGCTTTCACGGTCTTCAAAAAAGTCTCACTCTCACAGTCAGTTATATCTCCATATATGGTTACATGTATTTTTGTTGCAGGATACTGTGATAACTGCACTATCCCAAAAAAGGAGATTGACATTTCTAAACATGCATTTTTACTTATGGCCTGCATTAAGTCATGTGGGAGTCGTTGGGGACTTAATCTACCTGTAGACGTGCTTCGTGGATCTCGAGTAAGCTACCTCCTTTTTATTAGCTAGTAACTGTGTTGTTAAATATATTGTCAGTACTCAGTACGCCTGGTAAGTCATCATGAATGCGGACATGCATTATTTGACGCCGTACGTCAAAAATAAGTAGCTTATAATGACATTAGTTGAAGTAGCTTGCTTTGCTTTGGATGTTATTCTCATGTAATTGCTTAATCACTATTGGAATTTAGATCTTTCTAGCACTTTTGCATTCTTAGCCAATGTCTGGCCTTTGAACCTGCTGTGGTAATGAATGTGATCATTTGAAAATAAATATAATATGTTGAATAGATGTTAACATTGGTAAAAGAATTTTCAATTTCAATTCAGAAATGCAGTAATATATCATGTGTGAGAGTGAACTCTTCTTTTTCTTTTTATAGTCATTCTTTTCTTGCACAATGCACACAAGATCTTGAATTGGATGATAAAAATACCCATTTATTGGCCTTTAATGTCAATTAGCCTGATACTGATAATGGACTAGATAGTGGGTTGAGTGACCAAATTTCGAGTCTTGATGGATCTAGACTTGAGTTATGTTATAAATATAAATAAAAGAACCTTTATATATATATATATATATATATATATATATATTAATGCATTGTAATTGAACACATGTGAAGATACTTTCACTTACAAATAGATTAGTTAAACAGAAATGAAACTCAGAAAAATGTTTTATGCAACTCATGGAGCTGGATGATAATATAAGATGAAGGTATAGTCTGTAAAGAATTTAAGAGATGTACAAAATTTGTTGCGAGATGATGGTCTTACTTGCATTTTTCTAATATATATCCTTTTCTAGACATGCCAGATTTAATACACTTAACAGCCTACCGCTAATTAAAAGCAGCCATCTTTATGAAAAATAAGCAATATGCCTGTTGCACCTTGAAATCATAAAATTTTGTTGTGTCAACTTGAAGCATGATGATGTTGACTATCATCTGATACAAACTACTAACGTTTTTTTTTAAAAAAAATAAAATAATCAAAACACTCCTTATTGTAATAATGCAGTTTTGGTACTTATACTTTCCTATTTACATGGTTGCAGTCGAAAAAAATTCTTGATGCTAAATATGACAAGCTTCCGTTTCATGGCCTAGGCAAAGAGGTTTCGGCTAACTGGTGGAAAACTCTAGCTTCGCAACTGATTTCTTTTGGTATGCTTATTTCTTGGTTGAATCCTTGCATTATAACCAGCTTAGGTCTGTAATTAAGTATGTTAGATCCTCCTTATACCTTTCCTGGAGATCTTAATTCTTACCGTACCAAAGTGTATGAACTATGAAGAATTATGATATTTGCTGATATTAATAGTATTGTGGTGGGTTGCTACTTGCTACGAACATGTTCTTTCCGTCAGTGCTGGTCTCTTTTATTTGATCAAAAAAACAGAAACCATTGAGGACTGGTCAGTAAAGTTACCTTGATGGTATTTTTGTTTAATGACCAATAATTAGTTGTCATAGGTTTTATTGTGAATTCTCGGCAAGTTATCTGTGTAACTGTTTTATTTAACCTCTTTTGGCAAATATAGCATTACAGTGTCTACTACTTGGTGCAGGGTTTTTGACAGAAAATTTGAATGATGTATATAAAACTATCAGGTAGATAAATTTCTGTGGGACCTTAAGAATTTTCTACTCTTTTTTATACTATTGAAAATTTGTAACTAGTTTTGTCAGCTTGTTAAGCTCACTTTCTCATAAGTCATAATTTTCCTGCCACCAGTGTTAGTCCCGATGGTATGCATTTTCTGAGCTCTTGTACGCCTGATCACCAACCACCATTGCTTTTACCAGTTGGTGAAGAGGAGCACAAAAATGCGATGGGTGATTGTGGAGACTTCAACATGGATTTTCTGAAATCTGAGGGATTATTGCAGGTATTTGTTTATAGTTGTGTATGTATTTCTTTCAACAGTCCAGCAAGTTGCATCAAATCGAAACATATACATAACTATTTATTATGTGCAACATAAATCTTCCAGCAACTTGCTTGTTTTTCACAAACTCTTGTACAGTAGAATAATTCTGGAGCTAAATATATTTATTTCTGCATTGGTTTTCTTCTGAAGTGGAGCTGAGAAAGGACAGAAGTATAGTTGTCCAAAGCCTACACACTCTAAAACCTTTTGTCTCTAATGTGAACTGCATTTATACTTTCCACGTATTGTTCCACGTATTGTTCCACATGTTGGCATGGAATCCCTTCTAATACCATCTTGCCATCTTGGTGTAAGAAACTCATTTCCTAATTGAGATATTCTTTTTCCTTTTTGTTAGGGTGAGGTGGAACTCTATAAAATGCTTTTAGAAGAGAGAATGAAGCTTGCTAGATCTGCAGGAATTGCTCCGTTAGTTTCTGCTCTGCTGCAAACTGCATATTTTAATTTCAGTTTACAGAATATCTGTTTTAAAACTCTAGAAGCAGCCACATAATAAAGAACATAAGATTTATATATCTATTTATTTGTTGCATATAAATTATACTGCAGATATGCTATATGTGGCGATCAAACAATAAAGAAGTTTGTATTGTTGAGGCCATCTACCAAAGTGAGGCTAGCAAACATTGATGGTGTCAACCAGGTATATCATAACATGGTCTTCTGACTTTGATTTTCTCTTCAATGAGTATTATTAAAATCCAAGTATCGTTGATTTGCTACAGTGAACACATGATTCTTATATTTACTAAAACAATTGGGACGGCTTTCACTGAAATCGTTTAGCTCTTTAAAAAGTGTCATCAGAATAAGAGTATTGTTATTTATGCTTAAACAATTGATTCTTCGAAATTAATTGAGTGATTATTTTTTTACTTGAATTTAAAGAATTAAAAAGCAACTGCTTGAGGGTCCTACTGTGTTGTATATCCTGTGTTGCTGTTATATGAAACTGAAGCTGCATTCAGGAAATGCCAACGCCTTTTTCTTCTATGATTTTTTTGAATAAGTGTCCTCTGCAATCACATGCTTATTTTTTAGTTCTGGGCACCATCCACTCTTGGACTTTAGAAGCTAAAGCAAAAGCTAAACCCAAGACTTCTCTGAATCTGTAAGGTTGTTTTGGATATACATACACATACACATACATGTTTATGTATATATGTAGGGGTCGGCTCAATAAGGAACTACAATCAAATGAGTAACCGGGGAACTCAACATGAATCGTCCGATTAGATAAATTAAACCAAACGCTCCTAGTACTATTCTCACACGTCATTTTTTATTTATTATTTTTCTAGACAATTACCATACAATACATACGTTTCCTTATTATGCATCTGGGAAAATTATATTATAATTACTAGCTTATGCCCTGCAAAGCACATGTTACTTTTAATTTTTTGTAATTTGCGTATAGTGTAGTATAATATTATAAATATTAATTTTAATATGTTATCGGGAGGATTCGAACCTTACACATTTGTATATAACAACTTTTATTATTAAATTTAAATTAATATGTTGTTGGCGGGAATCGAACCTTAGACCTCTATTTATAATAACTTTTAGTATTGTATCTAACAGTCATCATCTATTTGAGTTGAAGATCTAACGGCTGTGAATGAAAAGGATAACCAAAAAACAAAAAATGAGGGGTTAACCAAACTACAAAATATACCCTTAGACCTCTGTCCCTTGGACCTCTGTTTATAACAACTTTTAGTATTGTATCTAATGGTCATCATCTTTTTGAGTTGAAGATGTAACGGTTGTGAATGAAAAGGATAACCAAAAAACCAAAAATCAGGGGTTAACCAAACTACAAAATATATCTTTTTTCGCTTATTATAGTATAGTATAGTATTATTATAGTATAGTATAGATAGTATAGATGTTATGTTCAGTATTTGTTAAATAAATTAAAAAATCAATAACTTGTAATACTGTAGACAGAATTATTACTTTTCACAAATTAGTATTTACAAAATAGAGAGATTACTAAACACAATTTTGCAGAACACATATTACAGACACAAAATTAGTATAGAAAATACAGAACAAACACTTTAAATAAATTTAAAGAATAATTTTATGATTTTTAAAAAATGATCAAGGATGTATAAAATTAATATTTACAAAATTGACACAATACATAACACATAATTTTACAGAACACATACTACAGAACACAAAAGCAGTATGAAAATAAAGAGAGAATAATGTTCCTGAGATTAACTCAGGGAATTTACCTGAGATACAAGTGTTTTTTAATATAAAATAGTAATGGCATTTTTGTAAATGTATATAATATTTTGTAATTACAATAACACCCTCGTGTATTTATATGAGATTTTTTTAACCTAGGAAACTTAGGTGAGGTAACCTCAGGAAAACAAATCTCAAATAAAGAATAGAAAACTAGTATTAAAAATACAGAACACACTGTTTCAAAAAAAAAAAAAAACAGAACACACACTTTAAATAAATTTGAATAACTATCTTTTGATTTTCAAAAAATGATCAAACATGTTAAAATTTTAGGGCTCAACCGTTTTTTCTTGAGGTTTTTTCATAAATATCCAAGCCCAATTGTTTTTGTAAAATTACTTTTTTTAAAAAAATTATTTGCGAAAATACCAGCTTTTATAAATATTTTCAAAAATACGTTCTGCAACCAAATAACCAAATGCAACTGTTTGCAATCACATGCAACCTGCTGCACAACCACATATGCAAATTCAGCTAAAATCAACTAAAGTCTAGGTTGCATATGGTTGATTTGATTGCAGAAAGTATTTTTGCAAATATTTTATAAAAGTTAGTATTTTCGTAAATGTTTTTTTTTAAAAAGTATTTTTGCAAATATTTTGAGATGGTAAAATCGCAAAAAAAAAACTTAGAAAAAGTGGTATTTTTGGTAAATACCCTTTTTTCTTCCATGTAATATATCATTCCGTTTAATCTACTTTAATCTGGGCCGTTTATTTATTATGTAATCTAATGACTCTAAGAAAAGTTACTTAGTTACCCAAATAAGCAAGTTCCTTACAGACAATCACCCATGTATATGTATATGTATACTCTCAAATTACTTGTCAAAACCTGTAGCTACCAAGGCTGATCAGCCTCCATTATATGTATATAATTTACATCTTTGTTTCTATACATAAAGCCTAAACATCTGTTATGTTGCAGCACCTTTTGGCTAAGTATGGAGATCGTATTCTGCAAGCTATTCGAGATCTATCTAAAGGTCTCGGCCTATCTTTAGATGGAGTTTCAAACCTACAAGTCGTTAACAACCAAAATATTTGTACCAAATCAAATCATTTAAAAGAATTGACGCCGGCTAAGTTTCAGGCTTGGAAAATGTGGTATGAGGATGGTCTGTCATTGCAGAAGATAGCTGTAAGTATAATTAGTGATTGCTTACAAAATCATAAATAATATTTACTTTATACTGCCACTGCCCTTTTAATCTCATCTTTGATCCACATTCTTAGTTCCATAATCTCCTTTGTTGGTAGAATTTCCCTGGTAGATCAGCTCCAATAAAGGTACAAACTGTAGTTGGATATATCCTCGATGCTGCTCGACAAGGATGTGCTATTGACTGGATGAGATTTTCCGAGGAAATTGGATTAACACAAGAAGCATTCATAAATATTCAAGTTGCCATCATGAAAGTTGGATCAAAAGACAAGTTGAAACCAATCAAAGATGAATTACCTGAAGAGGTGACAATATAGTATACCAATGCAACTATAGTGGCTGTTATTGCCATCTGCCTATCTGCATAGATTTCACTTATTAATTGTTAGTATTTCTTAACAATACCAGGTAAGCTATACCCATATTACGGCGGTTTTGACTATGGTAGATCTGGGATTGACCAGAGATGCGCTCGTAGCCAATCATTGGTCTGGTAATGTAGCTAATGAATGCTCTAGTGAGATGGTAGAGATACTCAAACAATTAGATATTTTAAGCCATGTAGAGAGTAAAATCTGCGAACTCAAGGAACCAGTAAATTGTATAGTGGACCATCTTTCTTCAGAGGAGAATAAAGCAGTTTCCAGGATGCAAGAGTTCGATGATCAACACTCATTGAGGAAACGTCAAAAAGTTGATCCTCAAGAGAATTTGGTTTTAGTTGAAGCGACAGAAGATTCTATTATAGAGTGGCTCAGGAATTTTGAAAATGGGGTCAGTGAGATTGACTAGATTTTATCACATTTCATATATTTTCTTTTTCTTTATTTCATCCACAAGACACTAATTAGATCATCTGCAGGTTTCTCTGCCAGATTTTGTGGAGCACTTTAATGGATCCACAGAAGAGTCTATTGCTCAGCTGTTGAGTTGTCTCGAAAGTGAGTTCCTTGTATATAAAAAGAACGACAACTATAAGCTTATGTGATACAGTATATATGCAATGTCAATATTGCGCAGGAATCAATGTTTACAACCATGCAAGTATGCAGCTTGTGTTATGTGTTTTGGCTAAAATACTAACAGAGCATTATAATGATTTAGCCAAAGAACTTGGCAAGAATGTTCTGATCAGTTAAGAAATGTGTAAGATTGGATACTGTTATAACAAAGATCTTGACTCTATGAAGCAGACACATTAGACCTTGTTGTAATGGTCTTGTATATTTGAAGATGTTTGTATTTATATCATTACTGAACTATATAATTCTCCAATGTAATATCATAATTCTGGAACTCTATGTACTTTAATAATAATAATATTCAAACGCAAATGAAATACAAATACATTGAAGTCAACGAAATATGAAATATATTAAATGAAAAGTGATATATGAAATATGAAATACATTGAAGTCATTTTGGAACTATTTTGAAAGATAATATTTTTTTTTTGTTCCAAATATCCCACCATGAAATATAAACATTGGAGATTTTGTAAGATTGTTTACGAGATCTTAGATATTTCATCAATCACGTTGTGTTAGTCACAGAGGCATGTCTGAACACATCTAATAATAAGTCTAAGTATGTGTAATGCTATGCATTACCTACATGACCTCTTAACTGAGGGAACCTCTAGTTGTAGAGTTTCTATTTGTTCTGTACTTGTAATAGGCATCAAATCCTAGTTGTGTAACTGTACTTATAAAGTCAAGAATAATGCTTGAAAGAAGTTCCAAGGTTCATGCCTCAAGCAAGGAGATAAAGACTGTCAAATAATCACAGTTGAGATTTGAAGAAATGAAGAATTTGCCCAAGTACCAATTCGAGAAGTACATTTGTCTATTCGAGAAGTCTAGCATTCGAGAAGTCAGGGATTCGATATCTCAGAAGACACTGTTCGATATCTCTAAATACACTGTTCGATATCTCATTCGATATCTCATTCGATATCTCAGAGATTCGATATGTCTATTACTCTATTCGAGAACTCATGGAGTCAACAAGTCAAAGCATCATTCGAGTTCTCTAAGAGTCAACATGTCAATGCTCTATTCGATATCTCAAGGACTAAAGAAGCTATTCGACATCTCAGAGATTCGATATCTCAAGGAGTCCCAGATAAAAGAGCTATTCGAGAAGTGATTCGATATGTCAATATAACACTATTTGAGAACTCAGAGTTATCGATTAAGTCAATTCGAGTTCTCGAATCAATCACTTAGCCACTTCTCGAATAAATTCTTGGAGACAAAATACTGAAGAATTGTACAAGTCAGAAACCTGCAACAAGCCAAGACGCTTTATTTGACTATGTACTATAAAGCACATTGGAAAGCCTACAAAGAAGCTTGGAGAGATAAGACAAAGGGACAAGGAGCTAAAGAAGTGGATCTGAACAGGCTTTGCAAAGTCAAATCTATAGCCGTTTGGACTCTTACTCAAATGAGATAGACAGACTCAAAAGTAGTTTGTTTACCTACCTTATTTGTAGTAAGTCGGTGTATCCATGTCTATAAGGATACAGCCTCACTTCCTTAGCAGATAAGTTTTTAGAGATAAGATTTTCATATACATCACAAGAAATATCTCTCTAAGAAAAACGAAGCTGAGAATACTACCATTTGTATTCACAGATTGTACCAATATCTTTATCTAATAAAATATTAGATTAAAGTGATATTGTGTTGTGTTTGTCTTTGTTATCCGCACTTACATATCTCACACACTCAACACATATCTTGCTGTAAAGATTCAAGAACGTAGAAAAGTTCAAGAATCCATTCACCCCCCTCTGTATTCTTTTACTGTATTCAATACTCAACAAGTGGTATCAGCGCAGGCTGTTTAATCTAAACAGAATACGATCATGAGTTCGAATACACCAAAGACTACAGGTACGGTGAAGGTCCCTAAGTTCGACAAAGAGAATTACAACCTCTGGAAAATAAAAATGTTGTTGTTCATCAAAGCTGCCAATCCTCTCTACCCTGACATCCTCAAGAATGGTCCATTTGTACCACAACAAGAAATTGCTGAATCTACAGTGGGCACAATAGTCATTCCTAGATCATATGTTGCAAAAGAGCCATCCAAATGGACGGACTCAGAGAAGGAAAAGGTTGCCCTAGATAGTTATCTCATGTTGCTGATCATAGACTCCATGGATATGTCGATGTTTGCCAACATAGCATCATGCACATCAGCCAAGGACATGTGGAACCACATCGAGGTGTTATGTGAAGGGACAGAGGAGGTAAGAGAGAATAGGAAACAGATACTGGTCACACAGTATGAGGCTTTCATGGCACAGTCCAAAGAAAGTATTACTGATATGTTTGAGAGATTTCACAAGCTGGTGACTGAGCTTCAAATGAATGGGAAGGTTTACAGCACTAAGGAATTAAACATGAAGTTTCTACTATCTGCACCAAACCATCTAGAGCAAAGGGTCATATCTCTAAGAGAAAGAGATTTGAACAAAGTCACATATGATGTGCTCTATGGGGTTTTAAAGACTCATGAGCTTTAGTTGCTTCAGAAGAGGGCTATCCAAGCCAACCAAGGCAGAATGATAAACACATCCTGTGCCTTGATTGTCAACAAATCCGTTCAAGACCTGGAAGCATCTACAAGTCAACTGAGAATAGAAAGAGATAGTAGATGATGAAGAAATTGAAGAAGAAGTGACTGAACCTGTTGATGAAAAGGAAGAAGATGAGTTCTACACTCTTGAAGAGTTGGATGCCATGGAAAACACTTCATATGCTTTTATGGCTATAAAATTCCCAAACATCAGATTTAAGAGGAATCAGCCCTTCAAGTCCAGATCTCAAAATCATTCATTCAACAAGAGCAAGGCACCTGTGAAAGCAAACAAAAACAAATTCAAAACCAGCTATGTGGATAGGTCATCTGTGAGATGTTATAGATGCAATGACCTAGGGCATTTTGCCAGTGAATGCAAGAAGCCTAAAAAGAAGGATAAGGAGTTTCTTGAGCTTGAAGCTAAGTATGAGGCTCTGCTAAAGAAGCATACACCAGGTAAGGCCTACATAGCTGAAGGGAAGTGTTGGGATGATTCTGATAGTGATGGAGAAGAACAAGAATTCTGCAACTATGCCTTGATGGCCAACTCCAAGGAAGAACCATCTGAATCAGACTCTCAGGTACCATCCCTCACTACTATAGACATGTCTGTTTCTGAATACAAATCTATGGTTGAACAACTATCTGTTGAGATGTTTAATATTCATACTAGTATGACTGCTGCTAATGAAGAAATTGCTAAACTGTCTACTAAGAATGAACTGTTGAACAAAAGAAATGAGGAACTAGAACTAACTGCTATGCAAGTAGAAAACCTTAAACAAGAAATCGAATATCTAAAGAATAAGGTTCTATGTGCTAGTCAAGTTGAGAAAGCTCTTAGGGATGAACTAGCTGAAAATGAATTTAAATTGAAAACAATTAAGAATTCCTCTAGTCTATTACAGTCCTACCATGAGAAAAATCTAGCTAGACCTAAGGCTGCCATTGGACTTGATTATGACACTCTCAAACAGAGGAAAGGCTATGCAGTCATTGAAGATGACATTGTTGTTCAAGAGGAAGTGCCTCAGGTTTTGAAAAATGCTGAGACCCCAATATTTAAAACACGAACACTTGAGATTGATGAGGATGCCTTACTCATTAAGCAAATGTTGGATGATGAAGATAAGGCACAATCAAATGAACAACAAGCATCCTCTAAGAGTGAGAATGTCAAAACCAAAGCCAAGGAGCCAGTAGGAGGTAGACCTAGACTTGAGAAATTTGTGAAGTTTGTTTCAGCTGGGAATAATGAGTTTGAGAAGAAAGTGGCTAAAAAGAAACAAAACAGGAATGGCAAATTAGGGATTAACAAGGACAACAATTATGCTTATGTACCAAATGCCCCTAGGAAAGTTTGTCAAAATTGTTTTAGCACTAATCATTTAACTCATGCATGCAAGAAACCATCTGGTAGTGTTGCTAAACCGTTCTATGATTGCTCTGTGCCTTTAAGACATAGAGACTCTCCTTTCTGTGATAAATTTGATTGTATGCCATGTAACATGAATGTAATGACTAGTTGTTTTAATTTGAGAAGACAATTCATGGAAGGTTGCATCAGTCACAATGTTCACACACACTACACAAGAACAAAGTCTTCAAGTCCTCCTAAAGTTAGGAAGGTACCTCTATCACCTAAGTCTAAGAACCCTGATTCTAAGACTTCTAACAGTGACAAGAAGACTAACATCAAGAAAATTGATAAGCATGCTGTTTATGATAAAACTGTTGCTAAGCCACATGGACCCAAAATTGTTTGGGTACCAAAGGAGAAGTAATACCTTTGTGTTTGCAGGGCAAAGAAAGTGAAAGGAAGGTCATGTGGATTTTGGACAGTGGATGCTCAAACCATATGACTGGTGATATGGCCCTGCTACCACAGTATGAGGAGAAGGCTGGCCCAATGGTTGCTTTTGGAGATGACAGCATTGGCAACACACTGGGATATGGCAAGTTGAAAATTGGAAATGTCATCATTGAAAATGTAGCACTGGTCAAGGGGCTCAAGCACAATCTACTGAGTGTTGGTCAATTTACTGACAGAGGCTTCAAAGTGAATTTTGAAAAAGATGAATATTTGATCACCCACAAGAAGACTGGTGACTTTGCTCTATCTGGAGTAAGGAAAGGAAGCCTGTTTGTAGCCAATATGAACTCTGCGAACAAGGATAAAATTTGTTGCTTTTACTCAAAAGCATCAAATGAAGATAGTTGGCTGTGGCACAAGAAGCTATCACACTTGAACTTCAAAGGCATTAATTCTCTAGTCAAAAGGGAGTTAGTGAGAGGCATGCCCACACTTGAATTCTATCAAGAAGGAGTGTGTGAGGCTTGTCAAAAGGGAAAAATGAAAAGATCAAGCCACAAGTCAAAGACAGTGACATCAATAACCAAGCCCCTACAACTAATTCATATGGACTTGTTTGGGCCTGTCAATATTATGTCACTAGGAAGGAAAAAGTATGCTCTGGTGATGGTTGATGATTTCACAAGGTATACATGGGTAGAATTTCTGGCATCAAAGGATGAGGCTCCACAAGTAATCATTGAGCATATAAAGAAAATTGACAAGGAAGCAAAGGCCAACAATGCAAGTGTGATTGCATTAAGAAGTGATAATGGAACAGAGTTCAGAAATGCCATGCTTGAAGCATTCTGCAAAGAGAATGGTATTTCTCAACAATTCTCAGCTCCAAGGACTCCACAACAAAATGGAGTTGTTGAGAGAAAGAATAGAACTCTGATTGAGGCTGCTAGAACAATGTTACTTGATGCAAAGATGCCTACATGTTTTTGTGCTGAGGCTGTGAGCACTGCATGCTATATCCAAAACAGAACCCTCATCAACAAAAACACTGGAAAGACACCTTACAACTTGATGACTGAAAAGAAGCCCACTCTAAAGTATGTTCATACTTTTGGAAGCAAATGCTTTGTGTTAAAGGAAAATTCAGAATATGTTGGAAAGTTTGATGCAAAAGCATTTGAAGGAATTTTTCTTGGCTACTCTATGGAAAGAATTGCATACAAAGTTTATGTCATTAGTCAAAAGAAAGTTATGGAAAGCACAGATGTGACATTTGATGACAGCAAACTACCTGGATTAGAAGAAGCCAATGATGAAGATAAAGATCCTTTGAGGTTTGAGAATCTAGATGATTCTGATGAGGAGATTGAAACTGAATTTGAGCCCACAATCCAACAAACTCAAGTGAATGAAGAACCTGTGTCAACCAACAATGAAGAAACAAGCATCCAAGACACACCTGTGATTAGTGGCAACTTCACAGGGGGGGAAATGTAAATGATCATGATCTGGATGATGAAGCAACATCAAGGCTGAGAAATCAATCTGAACATACAAGGAAATGGGATAGATCACATACTGTAGATCAGATAATTGGAGATCCAAATACAGGAGTGAGGACAAGAAGAGCAACTCTAAATGAATGTCTCTATGGTTGCTTTCTATCCCAAGTTGAGCCTAAGAAACTTGATGATGCATTGTTGGATCCTGATTGGATAATTGCTATGCAAGAGGAGCTAAATCAATTTGAAAGAAGCAAAGTATGGGAACTTGTGCCTGCACCAAAGGATAGAACCATTGTTGGAACAAAATGGGTTCTAAGGAATAAGATGGATGAAAATGGTGTAGTCATAAGAAACAAAGCAAGGTTGGTTGCAAAAGGATACTCTCAACAGGAAGGCATTGACTATGATGAGACTTTTGCCCCTGTTGCTAGACTAGAGGCCATCAGAATTTTCTTAGCATTTGCTGCACATTCTAATTTCAAGGTTTATCAAATGGATGTCAAGAGTGCATTTCTGAATGGGGAGTTGGAAGAAGAAGTATATGTGCAACAGCCACCTGGCTTTGAGGATCCACAATTCCCTCACTTTGTCTACAGATTGCTTAAAGCATTGTATGGACTTAAGCAAGCTCCTAGGGCATGGTATGACACATTATCACAATTTCTACTGGAGAATCAATTCACTAGAGGCACACTGGACAAGACACTGTTTTACAAGAAACATGGTGATGATATTATCTTAGTTCAAATCTATGTGGATGATATCATATTTGGCTCTACAAATGAGAAGCTGTGTGAGAAATTCTCTAAGCTCATGCAGAGCAGATATGAGATGAGTATGATGGGAGAATTAACATTCTTTCTTGGGCTGCAAGTGAGTCAAAGGAAGGATGGCATTTTTATAAGTCAAACCAAATACATCAAGGATCTATTGAAGAAATTTGACTTAGAAGAATGCTCACCTGCAAAGACACCCATGGCCACTGCCACCAAGTTAGATGAAGATGTTAATGGCAAGAAGGTAGATATCTCAATCTACAGAGGCATGGTTGGTTCTCTACTCTACCTCACTGCTAGTAGGCCAGACATCATGTTTGCAACATGCTTGTGTGCAAGGTTTCAATCAAATCCAAAGGAATCACATATGATAGCAATAAAGAGGATTTTCAAATATCTGAATGGCACACCAAACTTGGGGTTATGGTATCCTAAGGACACAGGGTTCAATCTGGTTGGTTATTCTGATGCTGATTATGCTGGATGCAGAGTGGATAGGAAAAGCACCTCAGGTAGCTGCCAGTTTCTTGGACAAAGGTTAGTCTCTTGGTACAGCAAGAAACAACAATCTGTGTCAACTTCCACAGCTGAAGCTGAGTACATAGCTGCTGGAAGTTGTTGTGCTCAAGTGCTTTGGATCAGAAACCAACTTAGAGATTATGGACTTGTGTTGGAAAGAATTCCAATCATGTGTGACAACACAAGTGCAATCTCTATAGTTTCCAATCCTGTCAATCATTCTAGAACAAAGCACATTGACATCAGATATCACTTCATAAGGGAGCATGCAACTAATGGAACCATTGAGTTACATTATGTTCCCACAGAGAAACAACTAGCTGACATATTCACTAAGCCATTGGATGAAGCCACCTTCACAAGGTTGGTTAGTGAGATTGGAATGCTGAATTCTTCAAATTCTGGCTAAGTGAATATATCAACTAGATTGTTGCAGCAGTAAATACTTACTTTATCAAATGCTCAATATTTTTGAAGTAAGTATTGGCTGGAGTATGATTTATAAATATTCCACAATGCTGCATATGTTGAAAATCATACATCTTTAGCTTGAAATTTCTGTGAAATTTTGAGAGAATCACTATTTAATTTTTGTAGAATATTCTTCAGTGAATATTTCTGGTAAATTTTAAAAGATAGTGAAAATTGAATTTTATGAGTGAAAAGTATAGTTCGATAAGTCAGACTTCTCGAATGGTTCATTGTTTTGTCATGGCTCGAGTTCTCGAATAGGCCTATCTAGAACCCTCTTGAGTTCTCGAATAGTGTCTTTTGGAGAAATCGAATAGCACACTCTGAGTTCTCGAATAGAGTATTTTAGTTCTCTAGTGATGGAGTTCTCGAATACTGTATTTGAGTTATCGAATCATTTGAAAAGGCTGTTTTTCGCTGACACTTAATCGCTTTTTGAATTTATATTCAAAATTTCATTTCGCTCATAAAAACATATTTTATTTAGCTTAGAATTATTTTCTGAGTTAAATAACTGCCAGCTGTGAGTTACAAACTGCTTGAGATATCGAATAAGCCTTTCTTGACTTATCGAATAGTTGTTTTATACTTCTCGAATGGCTGACTTGTTGATACAAAACTTATATCTAATCGACAACTCAAGTCACTCACATATATACAATTCCACAACTGTTCAAATCATTTCATTCGATTTCTCAGGCAGCTAAAGTTCCAAAACCTCTGTAAACCCTAACGTCAAAAGCTAAATTTCTTCTTCATTCTCTTCTCATCTCTCTATGTAACAAAGGCAAATACCCAACTCACAATTCCTACCCACACCAATTTCATAGCAATAACCAACGATGTTGAAGCACCCAATGCAAACTTTAAGTGCTTCGTTCGATGGATGGCTGAATCATACATCAAGGATGCACTCTCAACCAACCCAACTCTGTATCTAGACTTACTAGAACAGTTTTGGAGAACTGCTAATGTGGAGGTCGTGGCCCTAGAGAATGCAATAACTTCATACGTAACCTATTGCAAGATTCAGGACAAGGAAATCACCATCACTACTGAAGACATGAATCAAGCACTGGGGTTACAACAAGGAGTGTATGACAGTCAAGCTACTGATCAGGAATTGGAAGACTTCTTTGATTTTATCAACTACTCAGATAGAATCAAGCTTGGAAATTTGAATAGGAAGTACTTGAGGAAAGAATGGAGCTATGTCTTTGCCACTCTTCTTCAAGTCTTCACAGCAAGGAAGTCCAGCTTTGATCAAATCAGCACACCTGTTCAACAAATAGGATATGCTCTAGCATATGGGAGAAAGATTGATGTTGGTTTGATTATAAGGCAAGAATTGTATGGGAGACTTGGAAAGAACTCAGCCAAGAGAGGTAATGAAATTTTCTTCCCTCGCTTTATTCAATCTGTACTTAATTTCATAGATGCTAAATTGATTGAATTGCCTGGGTTAAACAAAAATAGAATAGGCTATCCGAAATCCATGACCAAACTCATTTTTGGTAGCTTGGAGACTAGGAATGATGTGGATGTAAGACTCAAAATAACTCCCCTTATGGAGAGTTTATTTAGGACTTACCCCCACAACATGCCAATATGTGCCTCAAAATCTGAGTTAGCTAGTTCCAAGCAAGTAGAGCAAAATGCTAACCCAGGGCCTGCTAACCAACCCTCTCAGCCAAACACTTTACCAAACACAGAGCCAACTGCATCATCCTCTCAAAAGGGTGATGTTAGTAAAAGAAGAGAAAATAGGTTGCTTCTGAACCTCTAAAAATCTTAACTGAAGCAGCCTTGGCTGTAGAATTAGGCATAGAAAGTGAGGAACCTGAGTCACCCTTATTAAGGCCAAAGAAGAAGAAGAAGAAGAAGTCTAAAACCACCTCTTTAGTCACCCAAATGGTTGAAGTTTTAAAATCAGGGGCAAACAGCTCACTAGATGTATCCTCTCAACAGGGTGCATCTATAGAATCAAGCATCCTCCCCAATGCACCTATTTGTACAGAGTCAGTACATGGGAGTGATAAGGCTGGCACAACACTGAGTGGAGAGCACATCACAATTGAAACTCCCTCTATCTCTCAGGGGGATTTGCCAAAATCTAATCTACAACACACTTCTCTTCCATAATCTACCACTCATATTTCTTTGGAGCCTGCAACTCAAGCAATTGAGGAGCAAGGAACTCCCTCTAGCTCTGACTTTCTGTCACAATGGGTAAAGCCTGTGCAACATGACAGTGCTTCAGGATCAGGATCTGTTCCACCACAATTGACGGTTGAAGCACTTCAAAGCTTAGTTATGGATCAGATTCCTGAGTTTGTAAAGATATCCCAGAACTTGGTCACCTCCAATGTGCCAAATCCAGATTATGAAGCAATATTGCTCTGCCATAGAGATGCTGTGGAGATGCAGAAAACAAAGATACTTGATGAGGCTGAGAGAGATGGCAATGTAGATGCCTGGATGCAAGGAACTTATGATATCACTCTCAATGAAGCCTTACAGTATCTGAGGGAGGAGTACATCAGTTCACTAGGCTCCAATGCTAAATCCCTAACTCCTGGTGAAGTGTATGAAGCCATCAATGACTCATACAAGGGATTTCTCAAGGCTGCACACCACCTGGGTAAAGGTGTCAAATTAGAAATCAACAAGGTAAGTGATGCAACAGACAAGTGTGTGGGAGAGATAAAGAGGACTTTTGATTCCAAATTCCCTCAATTGGAAACTGTAGTCAAGGATATTCTAGCCTGCAAGTCTACCTGCACCAAGATGGACAATGGTTTAGCCATTCTCAAAGATGCTGTCACAGGACTGGGGCACAAATTCCAAAATCTCACTGATCAGACAACTGAGGCCAATGCCATGCTTAGGACACTCTTTGCAAATCAATATGGAGACAAGCTGGTCACTGAGGTCCCTGTGCATGAGATGTCTAGGTTTGAAGTGCAGAGACTTAAAGAACAATCCCTGTCTGGCTTCAAATCCACTGCATTGTTCAGCAAGGTAGATGCACTTGAAAAGGAGGTAGCTACTCTCACTCAGTCTAATGCTCATCTTACAGACAAGGTACAAACTCTGACTGAGCAGTTGAACACTCAAGCCACCACCACAGCTGATGTTCTTCTGCATCAACAATCAATGTTGTTTGCAATCATGAAGCACATGGGTCTCCCTCAACCTGAAGAATCTTCAACCCCAAAGGTCACTCCTACAGCCTCTGTGCCTAACAACAAGCCTAAGGGGGAGAAGAGGACATCAAGGAATTCAAATACAAAGGGGGAGAAAACACCAGTAAAGGGCATCAAAATCATTGAAGGTGGTCATTAAAGAACTTCAAAATCTTTAACTCATGTGCCTGGCAAAGGAAAAGACAAAGTTGATGAGCCTCCTATTTCTCTACCAGTTGTCACTCTACCAACTGTGCACATCACTACTTCCAGTGGTCAAAAGCAATCTATCACAACCACAGTGGTTGCAGGGAGTATGCCATCTGACAAACCTCCACTCTCCATATCTAAGAGTGCCAAGCCTGTAGAAGTGAAGGTGGTCACTGAGGCCAAGCTACAAGAAATTGCAAACTCAAATGTCTATCATGATGATGCATTCTTGGAGTTTCTGAAAGTCTCAAGAGAACAGGCTGGTGACACTCAATTGTATCTAAGGAGCTTGAAGGATCAGATCGATTACTTCACTGTGATACCTAGAAAAGTTGATAGCTCATGGCTCAAGGAAGTAATGATGGTAGCAAAATCCAGAATCTGGCATCTAACCTACAAAACTCTACAAGCCTTAAAACATTCAGTGATAGATGCGCTGATTGAGCTCATAGAGAAGAGGAATGTAAATGAAAACAATATGAGTCTGTATGATGACTTGGGGAATGGCCAACCTTCAAGGCTGCCAGAAGTGATTAAAAAGCCATGGACAATCATCTATCAGTCTGGCACCAGAGTTGAAGAGATTAAACAATTGGTCATTCCCAATGATCTCACTTCTCAAAATCACAGACTCATTATTGCCATAATTGATCTACTGCAAAAGAAGAAGGGGATAAGTACTGCTGAAGAGATAGAGGCACTGCACATTCTCAGATCATACATTGCAACTGGTGTAATTCCAGAAATGGCCAAGCCAAGGAGGAATAATGATGATGATGATGAAGACAAGAGTGATGGGAGGAGAAGTCATCACAGGAGTGATAAGGGGGATGAGGATAAGAAGAAGAAGAAACACAGCAAGGATAAGAAGGATGATGACCAAGGTAAAGTCTATGAGAGGAAGAATGGAAAACAGCAAGCCTTAGGCATTGCTTGCAGTAATCTCACCACAACACAAGACTCTAAGTCTAGGGTGAATGCTGTTAGTAGTGACCTACCAAAATCTACATCTATGGCTTCTGCAACTGTCTTGCCACCTCAAGAAGAGAAGAAGATTCAATGAAAGAAACCATTTTTATATTTCAAAAATCAAACTGCTAATGGAATACTACAATGGTCTACAAACAAAGGTCACATGCTACTGCCAGGCAACCATGTAAAAAGGATCAAATTCAAACAAGCTGCAAGGAAACCGAAGCTATCCAAATCAAGGACTCTGACAATCTATCCAGGCTTAAAACTCCAACCACTAGATGAAGATTTTGATGAAGACCAACTGCAATTCTTACAAGCTCAAGAATCTACCATGTTGCCATTGTTGATAACTGCCTTGAGATCAAATATACTGATGGAAGGGAGGAGAAATTCAAACAAGGAGGATGTCAACACTGGGGCAAGCTACATGACATAGAAAGAATCATTGCATTGTTGAGCTCAGAAGATAAAGTGGAAAGAGTATGGAAGCTGGAGCTAATTGATTTTGTGAAGATGAAGAGAGATCATGAGGAGAGAATCAGAAAAGAGTGTCTTGAGAAATGGCTAGCAAGGGAGAAAGAAATTGAGAGACTGGAGATTGAAACAGAAAAGCTAAGGGCAAAGGGATTGTGTAGAGTTCAGTTTAACCCCTATGTGGTGAAGTATAGGAGGAGAAATGGGGATCAGGTCCACATCAGAATGAATCTACTCAACCACTATCCTGCAAACATTCTGAAACCAGTACTTGAAGATTTCAAAGACTCAATTTTGCTTGAAGAATTGGATGCTATGGCAGAAATAATAAAAGCTATGGATGAGAATACAAGGAAGGAGAAAGAAAGAAGACAAAAAACATATGATGATTTGCAAGCCAAAGCTATGGAAAGGGAAACAAATGACAATGGCTAGTACTTCATCATAGGCTGTAAGATTACTCACCCTGTAGTTCTATCCACATTGCTAATCAAAATTCATACATGCACTGTCAAGTTTTATCTTTATGTATGTTAGGCTTGTTATCAGACATGAAATTGTGACTAAGGGTCTTACTCACAATTTGGGGGAGATTGTTAGTCACAGAGGCATGCCTGAATTCATCTAATAACAAGCCTAAGTATGTGTAATGCTATGCATTACCTACATGACCTCTTAACTGAGGGAACCTCTAGTTGTAGAGTTTCTATTTGTTCTGTACTTGTAATAGGCATCAAATCCTAGTTGTGTGACTGTACTTATAAAGTCAAGAATAATGCTTAAAAGAAGTTCCAAGGTTCATGCCTCAAGCAAGGAGATAAAGACTACCAAATAATCACAGTTGGGATTTGAAGAAATGAAGAATTTGCCTAAGTACCAATTCGAGAAGTACATTTGTCTATTCGAGAAGTCTAGCATTCGAGAAGTCAGGGATTCGATATCTCAGAAGACACTATTCGATATCTCTGAATACACTGTTCGATATCTCATTCAATATCTCAGAGATTCGATATGTCTATTACTCTATTCGAGAACTCATGGAGTCAACAATTCAAAGCATCATTCGAGTTCTCTAAGAGTCAACAAGTCAATGCTCTATTCGATATCTCAAGGACTAAAGAAGCTATTCGACATCTCAGGGATTCGATATGTCAAAATGCTCTATTCGATATCCAAGGAGTCCCAGAGAAAAGAGCTATTCGAGAAGTGATTCGATATGTCAATATAACACTATTCGAGAACTCAGAGTTATCGATTAAGTCAATTCGAGTTCTCGAATCAATCACTTAGCCACTTCTCGAATAAATTCTTGGAGACAAAATACTGAAGAATTGTACAAGTCAGAAACCTGCAACAAGCCAAGACGCTTTATTTGACTATGTACTATAAAGCACATTGGAAAGCCTACAAAGAAGCTTGGAGAGATAAGACAAAGGGACAAGGAGCTAAAGAAGTGGATCTGAACAGGCTTTGCAAAGTCAAATCTATAGCCGTTTGGACTCTTACTCAAATGAGATAGACAGACTCAAAAGTAGTTTGTTTACCTACCTTATTTGTAGTAAGTAGGTGTATCCATGTCTATAAGGATACAGCCTCACTTCCTTAGCAGATAAGTTTTTAGAGATAAGATTTTCATATACATCACAAGAAATATCTCTCTAAGAAAAACGAAGCTGAGAATACTACCATTTGTATTCACAGATTGTACCAATATCTTTATCTAATAAAATATTAGATTAAAGTGATATTGTGTTGTGTTTGTCTTTGTTATCCGCACTTACATATCTCACACACTCAACACATATCTTGCTGCAAAGATTCAAGAACGTAGAAAAGTTCAAGAATCCATTCACCCCCCCTCTGTATTCTTTTACTGTATTCAATACTCAACACGTTGTTTGAATCTATTTGCCAAGAAAAATTCATAGAAAAAGACGAGAAAATGCACCGAGAGAAAATGTTTTAAATGTGGAAATCATAATCATTTCGCCCTAGATTGTAATCAGAAACCTTCTTGGAAATCTGAGTCTAGATTCCCCAAAACTCAGAAAATTCAGTACCAACCACAATATGTTTGTTATCACTGTGGTAGTTTATTCAAGTCTATTTATATGTGTAAAGATGATCATGAACTGTATTATGACTATTATTACTTGAAATCTGAAACTCCTAGTCACAAATAGTTTGTGAAATTAGAGTCTAAAGCAGACTTTGAAACAGGTAGCTTAAAAGTAAAATTTTCAAAGCATGTTGCTTCTAAATCTAGTAACAAAGGATCAAATCAATGTTGGATACCTAAAATTTCTAACTAGTTACTTTTTGTTTGCAGGGCATAGGAAGGATGCATTCAATTATCTTGGACAGTGGATGCTCTGGACATATGACTGGAAAGAAGTCTCTGCTTACAAATTTTGAGAAGAAAGCTGGCCTAGTAATATCTTTTGGAGATGGTAACAAAGGATAAACTCTGGGATATGGCTCAATAATTCTTGGAAATGTCATCATTGAAAATGTAGCACTCGTTGAAGGCTTGAAACACACACTTTTAAGCATAAGTCAAGTAGGTGATAAAGGTTGCCAATCAATCTTTGACAATGAAGGATGCAAGATTGTAATGACCGGGAAAATTTCGTGTAATTTATTATATTAAAATATATTTTTAGTTGATTTTACTGTGTTTTAGTTTATTTTTAATACATTTAAACGCGTTATGATTTTTATTAAATAGGAAAATTATCCCATACGTGTTATGTGACTTCTATGTAGCATAGAATATTTTATTCTATTTTTCTATAATTTTTACATTTTTATAATACAGTTATTTCGCATTTTAATTTCCGGACCCAGCCCCTGTACTGAATTCGAGGCCTTGTTTTTTGATAAAATTATTTTTATATAATAATAGGATATTTAAAAATGCATTATTTTGTAATTTTCGTAATTTTTGGGAAATTTTGGCATTTATATTATATTTGTTTAAAAATAAAAATTTTACATTTTTATCTCATAAAAATTATTTTTAAGGCTTAATAATTTTAATTAGGGGTTAAAAATATTTTTGGGGTATTAATTTTTGATTAATATAAATAGCAGCTGATTTATTTTTATTTATTAAAAAAATCAGAAAATCAGATTTTCTGATTTATTTTCTGGAAATTTCTGGAAAATTGTTCTTGGTGTTCTTGAAGATCAAACAGGCTTTTGAAGGTGATTCCGAGATCCAAATCTTTCATATGAGTAACCAAACTGAACCTCGTGATCTATATTACATGTTTATGTGGGTGTTGATATGTGTGTATGCCTTAATCGAAATTTGTTTTTTTATTTAATTTTCGAAGTATTTGAATTTGGTGTTGATTGTAGAATGATTAGTTTTTTATGTGGTTAGTTCCTACAGATTGCTTATTCTTCCAGGAATTTTATGGTGATTTATAATTGATTTTTCGTGTAATAAATATGAAATTCGAGTTTAGTATGGGTGAGTTTTAATTTTTACTTTTCCGGTTGGAATGTTGATTGGTTGTCGTTCTTGATGCTTTGTATAGATTGTTGGAGTCATAAGCTTCAATTTGATATATTGAACGTGTGACTTGGTTTAGAAATGAGTAAAAACGAGTTTTTCGTCGGAGAAATTCTTAAGCTCGCCGGAGAGCTTCGTTTTCTCACCGAAATTGGCTAATTCTTGGCCGGTTTCTGCGTTTGTCGTTGTGGGTAGCTTATTGGGTTGATTTGGAACATGTTACCAGCAAAACCTATAGGAAAAGAGTGTGTTTCGAGTAGCCGGAGCTTGATCGGAGTTCACTCCGGCCGGCGTGAACAGTGCAGGGGGTCTGTGAGGAAGACGATGATAAAAAAAAATTGTTTTACTTTTAATTCTTTTTAATAATTCTGAATTTAATCACAAAATTCAGAAAATTATTTTCTGAAAATATTTTGGAAATTCAGAATTTATTTCTGAATTCTGTTTTTAATTTTAAAAATTATTTTATTATTTACTTTTAATTCAAAAATAATTAAGAATTAAATATTTTTCATTATACTAATTAATTTTAAATATTGATTTAATTAATTTAATTATTTGATAAATGTAATCATTTATTAAATAATTTTATTAATTAATTATTAGTTGATTTTAATTAATTTAATTAGGATTATTTAATTTTTAATTAACCAATTTACTGTTTAAAAATAGTTTTAATTGCTTGAAAATTTCAGAAAATGTTTTAAAAATCTTTTCAAAATTCGAAGTTGAATTTTATCCCAAAATTGTGACTTAAAATTGTTTTAAAAATATTTCTTTAGACCGGTTGAGTCCCGAATTGGGTTGTTAGACCGATTTTGTGAGAATTTCGTGTTATATACTGTCCGAAAATTTTGTGAATTGTGTGTTAATATTCTTTGATTACCTGTTAGTGATTTGTAAATATTATAAGAATACTTTGAGTACTCTTTTATATGTGATTCGTATCTTGTTAGGAATTATGTTGTCCTTGATGATAAGAACACAAAAACACCTTGAAAAACATATTTGTACAAGTTAAGTTTGTAACTTATCAACGGATAACCAGTCTATAAATATCCGTTGATGAGGTAGCTTATCGATTGATAAGTCTGTAACATACTGCTTTAAGTCTCGATAGATAAGTTGTTTGTTATTGTCATAGTTGCTAGAATTCCTAAGCCATGTTGACTATCAATGGATATGCAGAATAGGGTAGCTAATTGTATATAAGCTGTGCTATGTAATTCTGTATAAGTGAAGTGATGTTTCAACCGATGAAGCTTCTACGTCAACGGATATGACACTCCAGCAAACAACATTCAACCTATCAATCGATGTCTATTGGGCTTGCTCAGCAGGCCTTAACTCCACATTAGTATGATATTGTCCGCTTTGGGCCGAGCCCGCACGAATTTGTTTTTGGGTCACTCCCAAAAGGCCTCACACTAATAGAGTTAATCTGGCTGCTTATTAACTAGCAATCTACCCCTCCCACAACTGATGTGGGACAACTCCTAACAATCTTCCCCTTCACACATTGGGCTCGACACCTGTCGAATCTGCCACCATTCTTTGTGCTCTGGCTCCCCCTTATCCATACTGGAAGTTCCTGGCCATCTGGCTCCCCTTAGGCTCATACTGGAAAGCCCACCTGCTCCCCCTTAAGCCCAACCTGGGATAGCCCATTTGCCTTTTCCTTGGATCCATTCTGGAGCCTCATACGAGATTGTTATGGATCGTTATAACCATAACTCTGATAGCACTTGTTGGGCTTGCTCAGCAGGCCTTAACTCCACATTAGTATGATATTATCCGCTTTGGGCCGAGCCCGCACGGATTTGTTTTTGGGTCACTCCCAAAAGGCCTCACACTAATAGAGTTAATCTTGATGCTTATTAACTAGAAATCTGTCCCTCCCACAATTGATGTGGGATAACTCCTAACAATGTCTACTTCAACAGATAAAATTCTCTAACCAATAATGTCTTGATATTAATGTCTTGATATTAGAGGTTTATAGCGACTTGACATGCCTGACAGATCACATGGGTTGATAGACTTAAAAAGGGTATGGAAGCCAGTATTGGAAACGAAGAAGAAAAAGAAATATTCCTTATTCTCACAAGCAATTTAGCTTGTAAATTTAGTGCAAATCTGTCCAAGACAATCCAGACAAAATTGCATCACATGGAGACAAGGAGTGGCAGCAAACCCACAGAATACTTTGACTTTGTAATATTCGTTTATTTTGTAGGGTTTGTAAACTTGAAGTATATATATATCTTCAAGTGTAGCAAGGCAAAGTAAAGAAGAAAACACTGAGCTGAAACGCATAGAGCATTAGGTTTTCTTGTAAATACTTAGTCTTGTATTTGCAACTGTGTAAATTTTACACATGTTACTTTCTTCAATACAACCCTCAGGTGGACTCGACAAATCCACCTGAAATTTTAAAAGTGTGTTGTATGTTTGTTTATGTTTTTATTTATATTCTATAGCTTTATCTGTTCATATCCCTGAAAATTTGGTGCCATCTGTTGTCTTGTTAATTCGAAAGAATTTTCATCAAGATTGTATTCAACCCCCCTTTTACAATCTGTTGGTTTCTAACTGGGAAATAAAAATTGGTATCAGAGTAAAGCTTTTAACAAACAAGAAGTTTAAAGATCAACCACCATGGGAAAGAAGGACACAGGGGTAAAGATTTCGATACTTGATAAAGACAACTACTTTTATTGGAAAGTAAAGATGCATCTTCATCTCTCAGCTCTCGACGAAGGTTATGTAGATTGCATAGATAAAGGTGCTCACATTCCAATGAAGCCTAACTCTGGAGTTGGTGAAGCTGCTGGTACTGTAGCTGTTGAAAGGCCAGTTCAAAAAACTCAGGCTGAGTTCACAGACAAAGACTTGGAAGAGATGCACAAAGATAAGAAAACCATGAACATCCTGTTCAATAGTATCGACCAAGATATGTTTGATAATGTTATCAACTGTACCACTGCCAAGCAAGTATGGGACACTATTCAAACAATCTGTGAAGGAACTGCGCAGGTTTGGAGAAAACAAGATGCAGCTCCTCATACAACAATATGAACATTTTCACTACTGAATGGTTTAAAGTTGTATGGGAGAAAATATGAAACCAATGACTCCAACCTAAAGTTTCTGAGATCTCTTCCTAAGGAATGGAAGCCAGTAACAGTCTCATTGAGAAACTCTCAAGATTATAAGGATTTTACACTTGAGAGACTGTATGGCATCTTGAAAACTTATGATCTTGAAATGCAGCAAGATGAGGAAGTGGAGAACATTCATAAGAAAGGTGGAGCTGTTGCTTGGTGGCCAATATTCAAGCAAGGCAGGATAGTGAGAAGATGGAGAGCATAAAAACCACACCAAGTCCAAAAACTTGTGAAGGTAGAGCTGAAACTAGCAGAGGGAAAAGCAAGTTGATTGAAAAACTTGATGAATCTAGTGGGGATGAATCTGATGACTTGGATGACTATCTAGAATTCTTGTCAAGAAGATTCTCAAAGCTTAAATTAAAAAAGAATCCAGCAGGAGACAAGCAATTCAGAGGGGGGGTGAATGTATTTTCAAACTTTTTCTTTGAATAGGTATTTTAAGTGAAGATTGTTTGAGTGTTTGAATCTAACTGTGTAGCAAGAGTGTGTGTTCGTGTTCTTCAGAATGTGTAAATGGAGAATATAAACACTGGAACAAGATCACTCACTTTAATCTAATATTTTATTAGATAAAGGTTTGCTACAAACTGTGAATACAAATGGTAGTATTCTCAGCTTCATTTTTCTCAGAGAGATGTATTGAGATATGTTCTTTAAAAACTTAACTGCTAGAGAAGTGAGATTGTACTCTTATAGAACATGAGTACAACCTACTTACTACTAATAAGGTGACAGACAAAATTACTTTCTAACATGTCTATCCTTTTTGAGTAACATCTAAACGGCTTGAAATTTGACTTCCTTCAACTCTGTTCAGATCCACTTCTTTAGCAGCTTGTCTCCTGTAACAACTCTCTAAGCTTCTTTTAGACTTTCCAAAAGCACTTTACAGTACTGTGGTCCTGAAAGTGTTTTGGCTTGCAGCAGGTTTCTGACTTGTACAATTCTTGAGTCCTTGAGATATCGAATATAACTTTGACTTGTTGACACTTAGTGTAAGAAACTCTACAACTAGAGGTTCCCTCAGTTAGAGGTCATGTAGGTAATGCAAAGCATTACAAACAATTAGGCTTGTTATTAGATGTATACATACATGCCTCTGTGACTAACAGTTCCTGGGTGGTGAGCAAAGTGTCTTGCACTAAGTCACTTGAATCCATTGGCTCACCAAGAGGGAAAAATTCTTGATGATCAATGCCTTGCTCCTCAATTACTTGAGTTGCAGGCTCCAATGAAATTTGAGTTGTAGATTCTGGAAGAGAAGTGTCTTTTAGACTTGATTTTGGTAACTCCCCCTGAGAAATAGTGGGAGTTTCAAGTGTGATGTGATCTCCACTCAGTGTAGTGCCAACCTTATCACTCCCATGTGCTGACTCATTACAAGAAGGTGCATTGGGGAGAATGCTTGATTCTATAGATGCACCCTGTTGAGAGAGTACATCTAGTGAGCTGTTTGCCCCTGATTTTACAACCTCAATCATTTGAGTGACTGAAGAGGTGGTTTTTGTTTTCTTCTTATTTGGTCTCTGTAAAGGTGACTCAGGCTTCTAACTTTTTATACCTAGTTCTATAGCCAAGGCTGCTTCAGATAAAATGGTTAAAGGTGCAGAGGCAACCTGTTTTCTCTTCTTTTTCTCCTTTTTACTAACATCACCCTATTGAGAGGATGATGCAGTGGCTCAGTGTTTGGTTGAGGGGGTTTGTTAGCAAGCCCTGGGTTAGCATTTTGTTCAACTTGCTTGGGCTTAGCTAACTCAGATTTAGATGCAAATATTGGCATGTTGTGGGGGGTAAGACCTAAATAAACTTTCCATGTGGGGAGTTATTTCAAGTCTTACATCCACATCATTTCTAGTCTCCAAATTACCAGAAATAAGTTTGGTCATGGATCTGGGATAGCCTATTCTATTTCTATCTATCCCAGGTAGTTCAATCAGTTTATTATCTACAAAATTAAGTGTAGATTGAATAAAATGAGGGAAGAAAATTTCAGTACCTCTCTTGGCTGAGCTCTTACCAAGTCTCCCATACAGCTCCTGTAGAATGATCTGTCCAACATCTATCTTTCTACCATAGGCCAAAGCATAGCCTATTTTCTGTGCAGATGCACTAATTTGATCAAAGATGGACGTCCTGGTAGTGAAGACTTGAAGTAGAGTGGCAAATACATAGCTCCATTCTTTCCTCAAGAATTTCCTAGTCAAATGCCCAAGTTTGATTTCATCTGAGTAGTTGATGAAATCAAAGAAGTCCTCTAACTCTGCATTTGTGGCTAGTGGGTCATACACCTCTTGTTGTAAGCCCAGTGCTTGATTCATATCTGCTGTAGTGATAGTGATATATTTTTCTTGAATCTTGCAGTAGACTACGTATGAGGTTATAGCATTCTCAAGGGCAATGACCTCCACAGTAGCAGTCCTCCAAAATTGTTCTAGTAAGTCTAGGTACAGAGTTGGGTTTGCTGAGAGTGCATCCTTGATGTAGGACTCTGAAATCCATCGAACAAAGCACTTGAAATTTGCATTTGGTGCTTCCACATCATTGGTTATTGCGATGAAGTTAGTTTGGTTGGGTATGATGAGTTGGGTGTTTGCCATTGTTACACAGTGAGCGAGAAGAGAGTGAAGGTTAAAGAAGAAATTTTAGAATTTGAGATTAGGGTTTTCAGAGGTTTTGGGAGTTTAGATGCTTGAGAAATCGAATGAAATGAAAAGAGTAGTTGTGAAATTGTATAAGTAAGAAGTACTTGAATTGTGGATTAGATATATGTTTTGTATCGACAAGTCAAGTATTCGAGAAGTGTAAAATAACTATTCGATATGTCAAGAAAGGCTTATTCGATATCTCAAGCAAGTTGTAACCCACAGCTGGTAGTTCATCTAACTTAGAAGTAATTCTAAATTAAATAAAATATGTTTTTATGAGTGAATTAAAATCTTAGACAAAAATCTAAAAATGGTTGAAATTCAGCGAGATTTCAGCCTTTTCAAATGATTCGAGAACTCAAATACTGTATTCGAGAACTCAGTCATTAGAGAACTCAATTACCATATTCGAGAAGTCAATCATGTCTTTGTTCGATATCTCTAAAAGGCTCTATTCGAGAACTCGAGAGTGCTCTAAAGAGACTTGTTAGAGAAGTCGAGCAATGAATCATTAGAGAAGTCTGACTTATCAAAATATTCTTTTTACTCATAAAATTCAATTTTCACTATCTTTAAAAAATTCACCAGAAATATTCAATGGAGAATATTCTAACAAATTAAATAGTGATTTTCTAAAAATTTCATAGAAATTTCAAGTTGATATAATATGATTTCTCAACATGTGTAACAGATTTGAAATATTTATAAATCATATTTCAGCCAACACTTACTTCAAAAATATTGAGAATTTAGATAAAGTAAGTGTTTACTGCTACAACAATCTAGTTGATATTTTCACTTAGGCAAATTCTGAAGATTTTAGCAGTCCAATCTCACTAACCAACCTTGTGAAGGTGGCTTCATCCAATGGCTTAGTGAATATATCAGCTAATTGTTTATCTATAGAGACATAATGCAACTCAATGGTTCCATTAGTTGCATGTTCCCTGATAAAATGATATCCGATGTCAATGTGCTTTGTTCTAGAATGATTGACAGGATTCGCAACTATAGAGATTGTACTTGTGTTGTCACACATGATAGGAATCTTTTCCAACACAAGTCCATAATCTCTAAGTTGATTTCTAATGCAAAGCACTTGAGTACATCAACTTCCAGCAGCTATGTATTCAGCCTCAACTGTGGAAGTTAACACAGATTGTTGTTTCTTGTTATACCAAGAGACTAACCTTTGTCCAAGAAACTGGCAGCTACCTGAGGTGCTTTTTCTATCCACTCTGCATCCAGCATAGTCAGCACTAGAATAACCAACCAGATTGAACCATGTGTCCTTTGGATACCATACTAAAGATATCTAAAGATCCTTTTGATAGCAATCATATGTGATTTCTTTGGATTTGATTGAAACCTTGCACACAGACATGTAGCAAACATGATGTCTGGCCTACTTGCAGTGAGATAGAGTAGAGAGCCAACCATGCCTCTGTAGACTGAGATATCTACTTTCTTGCCCTTAGCATCTTCATCCAATTTATTTTTCAGAACCCATTTTGTTCCAACAATGGTTCTGTTCTTTGGTACAGGCACAAGCTCCCATACTTTGTTTCTTTTAAATTGATTTAGCTCCTCTTGCATAGCAATAATCCAATCTGGATCCAACATTGCATCATCAAGTTTCTTAGGCTCAATCTGAGATAGAAAGCAACCATAGAGACACTCATTTTGAGTTGCTCTCCCAGTTCTCACTCCTGCATTTGGATCTCCAATAATTTGCTCTGCAGTGTGTGATCTATCCCATTTCCTTGAATGTTCAGGTTGATTTCTCATATTTGATGTTGCTTCATCATCCAAGTTATTATCATATTCATTTCCTCCCCCTGTAAAGTTGCTCTCATTCACAGGTGTATCTTGGATGCTTGTGTCTTCACTGTTGATTGGCACAGACTCTTCTCTTGCTTCATCATTCACTGGAGATTGTTGAACTATAGTCTCAACTTTAGTTTCAATCTCTTCATCAGAAACATCCAAGTTTTCGAACCTTAATGGATCTTTGTCTTCATCATTGGCTTCTTCTAATCCAGGTAGTTTGCTATCATCAAATGTCACATCTGTACTTTCCATAATTTTCTTTTGACTGATGACATAAACTTTATATGCAATTCTCTCCATAGAATAGCCAAGAAAAATTCCTTCAAATGCCTTTGCATCAAACTTTCTAACATATTCTGAGTTATCCTTTAACACAAAGCATTTGCTTCCAAAAGTATGAACATACTTAAGGGTAGGCTTCTTTCCAGTCATCAAGTTGTAAGGTGTCTTTCCAGTGTTTTTGTTGATAAGAGTTCTGTTCTGAATATAGCATGCAGTGCTCACAACCTCAGCCCAAAAACATGTAGGCATTTTTGCATCAAGTAACATTGTTCTTGCAGCTTCAATTAGAGTTCTATTCTTTCCCTCAACAATTCCATTTTGTTGTGGAGTTCTTGGAGCTGAGAATTGTTGTGAAATACCATGCTCTTTGCAAAATGCTTCAAGCATGGCATTTTTGAACTCTGTTCCATTATAAGGCATACTTCTTTCTTCCTAGTGACATAATATTGACAGGCCCAAATAAATCCATATGAATTAGTTGCAGGGGCTTGGTTATTGATGTCACTGTCTTTGACGTGTGGCTTGACCTTTTCATCTTTCCTTTTGACAAGCCTCACACACTCCTTCTTGACATAATTCAAGTGTGGGCATGCCTCTCACTAACTCTCTTTTGACTAGAGAATTAATGGCTTTCAAGTTCAAGTGTGATAACTTCTTATGCCACAGCCAACAATCTGCATTTGATGCCTTTAAATAAAAGCAACAAATTTTATCCTTTCCTGCAGAATCTATATTGACTACAAACAGGCTTCCTTTCCTTACTCCAGATAGAGCAAATTCACCAGTCTTCTTGTGAGTGATCAAACATTCATCCTTATCAAAGTTCACTTTGAAACCTCTATCAGTAAACTGACCAATACTTAGTAGATTATGCTTGAGCCCTCTGACCAATGCTACATCCTCAATGATGATATTACCAACTTTCAGTTTGCCATATCCCAATGTGTTGCCAATGCTATCATCTCCAAAAGCAACCATAGGGCCAGCCTTTTCCTCATATTGTGATAGCAGAGCCATATCACCAGTCATATGATTTGAGCATCCACTGTCCAAAATCCACATGACTTTCTTTTCCTGTTCTTTGCCCTGTAAACACAAATGGATTACTTCTTCTTTTGTACCCAAGCAAGTTTGGGTCCTCCTGGCTTAGTCACAGTTTTATCATAAGCAGCATGCTTGTTAACTTTCTTAGGACTAGTCTTCTTATCACAGCTGAAAGTCTTAGGACTTGAGTTCTCAGACTTAGGTGACAGAGGTACCTTCCTAACTTTAAGAGGACTTGAAGACTTTGACCTTGTGTATTGTGTGTGAGAATTGTGACTGATACATCCATCAATAAATTGCTTCTCAAATTGAAACAGCTAGTCATAACATTCATATTGCATGACATACAGTAAAATTTATCACAGAATAGAGCATCTCTATGTCTTAAAGGCACAGAGCAATCATATAAAGGTTTAGGCACACTACCCGCAGGTTTCTTACAAGCATGGGTCAAATGATTAGTACTGAAACAGTTTTGACAAGTTTTCCTAGGGGCATTGGGCACATAAGCATAGTTATTATCCTTGTTGATTCCTAGTTTGCCATTTCTGTTCTGTCCCTTCTTAGCCACAATCTTTTCAGATTTATTCTTTTTAACTGATTCAAACTTAAAAGATTTCTCAACTCTAGATCTAACTCCTGCTGGCACTTTGGTTTTCAATTTGATACTCTCACATTTAGAGAGTGCTGATTGCTCACTAGACTGTGCCCCATCCTCATCATTCAACATTTACTTGATGAGTATGGCTTCCTCATCAATTTCAAGTGTTGATTCTTTGAAAATAGGTGACTCAGCATTTTTCAAAATGTGAGGCACATTCTCATGAGTAACCTTGTCATCTTTAATGACAGCACAGCCTTTCCTCCTTTTTAGAGTGTCATAGTCAAAACCAATTGCAGCCTTAGGACTCTCTTGATGTTTCTCATGATAGGACTGCAATAGACTAGAGGAGTTCTTAAAAGTTTTTAGTTTGAATTCATTCTCAGCTAATTCATCCCTAAGAGCTTTTTCAACCTGACTAGCACATAGAACCTTATTTTGTAGATATTCAACTTCTTTCTTAAGGTTTTCTACTTGCATAGCAGTTAGCTCAAGTTTCTCATTCTTTTTTAACAATTCATTTCTAGCAGACAGTTTAGCAATCTCTTCATTAGCAGTAGTCATACTAGTATGAATATTAAACATTTCAACAGATAGTTGTTCAATCATATCCTTATATTCAGAAACAGACATGTCTATGGTAGTGAGAGATGGTACCTGAGAGTCTGATGAAGATGTTTCATCCTTGGAATTGGCCATCAAGGCATAGTTGCAAAATCCTTGCTCTTCTTCATCACTATCAGTATCATCCCAACACTTCCCTTCAGCTATATAGGTATTGCCTGGTGTTTGCTTTTTGAGAAGGGCCTCATACTTAGATTCAAGCTCTAGAAACTCTTTATCCTTCTTTTTAGGCTTCTTGCATTCACTAGAAAAATGCCCTAGGTCATTGCATCTATAGCATCTCACAGATGACCTATCCACATATCCAGTTTTGAATTTATTCTTGTTTGGCTTCACAAGTACTTTACTTTTGTTGAATGAATGATTCCGAGGTCTAGGTTTGAAGGGCTGCTTTCTCTTGAATCTAATGTTTGGAAATTTTCTGGCCATGAAAGCATATGAAGTGTTTTCCATGCCATCTAACTCTTCAAGAGTATAAAACTCATCTCCTTCTTCTTCCTGTTCCTCAGCAGCAGTCTCGGGCATCTTCACTACTGGTTCTTCATCCATCACTTCTTCAATCCTCAAATGGCTTGTAGAGACTTCAAGTTCTTGAATAGATTTGTTCACAATCAGGGCACATGATGTGTTTATCATTTTACCAAAATTTGGTTGAATAGCCCTTTTCTGTAACAGCTCAAGCTCATGAGTTTTTAGCACACCATAGAGCCCATCATATGTGACTTTGTTCAAATCTCTTTCCCTTAGAGAAATGACCCTTTGCTCTAAATGGTTTGGTGAAGACAGTAGAAACTTCATATTCAATTCTTTGGTGCTGTAGACTTTTCCATTCATATGCAACTCAGTAACCAACTTGTGAAATCTCTTAAACATGTCAGTAATGCTTTCCTTGGGCTGTGCCATGAAAGCTTCATACTGTGAGATCAGTATCTATTTCTTATTCTCCTTGACCTCATCTGTCCCTTAACATAGAACCTCAATATGATCCCACATCTCCTTAGCAGAAGTGCAGGATGCTATGCTTGCAAACATTGACATATCCATCGAGTCTATGATTAACAGCATAAGATGACTATCAAGAGCAACCATCTCCTTTTCTGATTCAGTCCATTTGGATGGTTCCTTGGCCACATAAGATCTTGGAATGGTTCTGGTTCCTTCTCTTGTTGTGGAACAAAGGGACCATTCTTGAGAATCTCAGGATGCAGAGGATGAGAGGCTTTGATAAACAGCATCATCTTTATCTTCCAGTGGTTGAAATTATCTTTGTCAAACTTAGGGACCTTCACCGTTCCTGTTGTCTTTGGCGTATTCATATTCATGATCGTTTTCTGTTTTGATCAACAGCCTGATTTGATACCACTTGTTGAGTATGAATATACCGACAAGAAGATACATAGGGGGGTGAATGTATTTTTAAACTTTTTCTTTGAATAGGTATTTTAAGTGAAGATTGTTTGAGTGTTTGAATCTAACAGTGTAGCAAGAGTGTGTGTTCATGTTCTTCAGAATGTGTAAATGCGGAATATAAACACTGGAACAAGATCACTCACTTTAATCTAATACTTTATTAGATAAAGGTTTGCTACAAACTGTGAATACAAATGGTTGTATTCTCAGCTTCGTTTTTCTCAGAGAGATGTATTGAGATATGTTCTTTAAAAACTAAACTGCTAGAGAAGTAAGATTGTACTCTTATAGAACATGAGTACAACCTACTTACTACTAATAAGGTGACAGACAAAATTACTTTCTAACATGTCTATCCTTTTTGAGTAACATCTAAACGGCTTGAAATTTGACCTCCTTCAACTCTGTTTAGATCCACTTCTTTAGCAGCTTGTCTCCCGTAACAACTCTCTAAGATTCTTGTAGACTTTCCAAAACACTTTATAGTACTGTGGTCCTGAAAGTGTTTTGGCTTGCTGCAGGTTTCTGACTTGTACAATTCTTCAGTATTTTGTCTCCAAGACTGCATTCGAGAAGTAACTAAGTGATTGATTCGAGAACTAGAATTTACTTATTAGATAACTCTGAGTTCTCAAACACTGTTGAACTGACATATCTAATTACTTCTCGAATTAGTCTTTTCTCCAGGAATCCTTGAGTTGTCGAATAGAGCATTTGACTTGTCGAATCCCTGAAATGTCGAATAGCTTCTTGAGTCCATGAGATATCGAATATACCTTTGACTTGTTAACTCTTAGGGAACTCGAATGATGCTTTGACTTGTTAACTTCTTGAGTTCTCGAATAGAGTATTAGACATGTCGAATCTCTGAGTTATCGAATGATACTTTGACTTGTTGACTTTTAGAGATGTCGAACAGTGTCTTTAGAGATATCGAATCCTTGACTTGTCGAATGCTAGACTTCTCGAATAGAGCAAAACACTTCTCGAATTAGTACTTAGGCAAATCTTCATTCTTCAAAATCCAACTGTGTTTCTTTCTGCAGCCTTGTTCTCCAAGATTGAGGCATGATCTCTTGATCTTCTTTCAAGCATTATTTTATGACTAATTTATACAATTACACAGGAAGGATTTTGATGCCTACTACAGGTACTAAAACATGTAGAAACTCTACAGCTAGAGATTCCCCTAGTTAAAGGGTCATGTAAGTAATGCAAAGCATTACAAACAATTGGGCTTGTTATTAGATGTATGCAGACATGCTTTAGTAACTAACACTTCAACTGTAGAATTGTTGGCCATTTCGCCAATGAATGCTGAAAGCCTAAGGCTGAGAATGAGAAGAAACAGTTTGGAGCTGTTGACTACAAGAAACGGTATTTTGATCTTCTCAAGCAAAAGGAGAGAACATTCATGTCAAGAGACAATGATTGGGCTGTTGGAGGAGATTCTGATGCTGAAGAAGAGTTTGTCAATCTTGCCCTCACGGCCAATGAAAATGATGAAGAAGCTAGTTCACCAAGCAACCAGGTATTCTCTATGAATTGAACTAAACTTTCTAAAGCTGAATGTGCTAGTACAATTGATGAAATGTCTCTTGAATTGTATAACATGCATGTTTCCTTGAAATCGCTTAACAAAGAAAACAGGAGGATTAAAGATCATAATGAAAAGTTAAGTAATAGGAATGCTTTAATAGAAACTCAGCTAATTGAATTCAAGGTTATGAGAAGAGATTGACAGGATGTTAAAGATGGATTGATTAAAGCTCTTAAGAGAGAAGAGTCTTTAAAAGAACAGTTAAATAAAGAACAAGATCTAATTGCTATGTGGAAAAGATCTAAGGCCACTACTGAAGAAATTTGTAGTGTCCAAGGAATTGATTCTTTTAACAAATTAGAAGAAGCAAAGTTAGGAGTTGATGGTGAGACTGCTTCAGACAGTGTGTCAATGGATAATGATGATAATTATCCGTTGAACAGTGAGCGATCGATGGATACTGATCAAAACTATCCATCGAAAGCCAAAGCTGTCAGCAAAGAAACCTTAGTCAAATTGAACAATCAATATGGTCCTGTCAGCAAAAACTTTGTAATAAGAGAATGTACCAAAACAAAATCAGTCGATAGAGCAAACATAGGACACTTGTCTGACAAGCAATTGAAAGACAAGTTAGAAAAAGGTAAGTCAAAGGCTAAAGGTAGGAGAAAGAACAGAAATGGCAAGGTAGGGATTAATAAACACAACAATTACACTCCTGATAGGTATGCACCTAGGAAAGAATGTGTGAACTGTGGTAGTCTTAATCATCTATCTTGTAACACCCCCAGATCCGGGGTCAGGGATCGGGTCGTTACGGTCTCAATTTCCATAAATAACACTTGACTTGAGTCCAAATAAATAAACAACATGCAGTGACCCCACAATAATATCCAATCACACACACACAACAGTTATAGTCCCAGAGATGAAATTGAAATAAGTCTCACATTAAAGGATTTACGAATAAAAGTTATTACAATCCCAAAAGGAGTAACAACATAAGTTTAAAGTTCTTGCCGTTGATTAACATTAGTTATACATATACTTAAACTAGAAAGCAAAAGCTGCCTATCTATGCTACCTCAGCAATGGCAGCGATGAAATCAGCGGTTAGACCTCTGGCTAGGATAACCTGCTTGTGCCGAGTGCACCTTACGCGGGCCATTCTGCCTAGCTGTTGTTGTGACATAATAAATAAGCAAAGGTGAGCAATAGCCCACCAACAATAATATAACTGAACAGTGAAAATATATGTAACAGTCCAAATATCTTTGAAGCCATATGCCATGCATTAACGAAGATAGTGCTAGTATAATGTAAAGGATGAAGTTACAAGGTAACTAAAAAATATACTTCAGTAGAAATATCTGCTATGTCAAAGATAAGCAATATAGCATTATTTATCAATAAAGAGGAACTTGTAGAAAAAAATTGCAATTCCAGATTCAATCACTTTTTCACTTGCCAACACCGATAGTGTTGCAGAAAATTTCCAACATTTGAAAGGTAAACTAATACTGGAGCATTGACGTGCCAGGAGACATAACATTCACGATGATCAGTCGCAGGTTATGCTCCCCACATTGGCTTTAGTCGGGTGATAACGAATTTCACAATCATAATCCTTGATTAGCTCTAGCCATCTTCTCTGGCGCATGTTAAGCTCTTTTTGAGTGAAAATGTACTTGAGGCTCTTATGGTCTGTGTAAATCTCGCACTTCTCTCCATACAAGTAATGCCTCTAAATCTTTAAGGCAAAAACAATTGCTGCTAATTCCAGATCATGGGTGGGGTATCGGATCTCATAATCCTTCAATTTCCTTGACGTATAAGCTATTACCTTACCATGCTACATAAGCACGCACCCTAATCCTTTATGCGAAGCATCACTGTAAATCACAAAATCTCCCTTTCCATCAGGCAACGCCAACATTGGGGCCGTTACCAACCTCTTCTTTAGCTCTTGGAAGCTCTTCTCGCATTTTTCAATCCATTCAAATTTCTCAGTTTTACGGGTAAGTCGAGTTAACGGGGCTGCGATCTTTGCAAAATCTTGAACAAATCGTAAATAATATCCTGCCAGTCCGATGAAACTCCTTACCTCGGTTGGGGTGGTTGGTCGTTCCCAATTTGAGACTGCCTCTATCTTGGAGGTGTCAACCAACACTCCTTCTCTATTGATTACGTGCCCTAAGAATTGCACCTCATTTTTCCAGAACTCACACTTTGAGAATTTGGCAAATAGCTGCTCTTTCCTGAGTATCTCTAAAGTTATCCTCAAATGTTCGGCGTGTTCTTCCTCCGTCTTTGAGTAGATAAGAATATCGTCAATGAAAACATTCACGAACTTATCCAAATATTCCTTGAACACTCTATTCATGAAATCCATGAAAGCTGCTGGGGCATTCATCAATCCAAATGAAATTACCAAGAACTCATAATGTCCATATCTGGTACGGAATGTAGTCTTCGGGATATCTTCAGGTTTAATCTTCAGTTGGTGATATCCAGTTCTCAAGTCAATCTTAGAGAAATACACAGCTCTTCTTAGCTGGTCAAACAAGTCATCAATTCTGGGTAACGGGTACTTATTCTTTATGGTTAGCTTGTTCAACTCTCAGTAGTTGATGCATAACCTCATACTCCCGTCCTTCCTCTTAACAAACAACACTGGTGCGCCCCAAGGCGACACACTTGGTCTTATCATACTTTTATCCAACAATTTCTGTAACTGCTTAGCTAGCTCTTTCATTTCCACTGGGGTTAATCGGTACGGGGCCTTTGAAACTGGCACCGTCCCCGGGGCTAACTCGATGGCAAACTCAATTACCCTATCCGGTGGTAATCCGGGATGATCTTGTGGAAATACGTCTTCGAACTCATTAACTACCGGAATATCTTGTATCCTAGGCGCTTCCTTTTGGGTATCTATCACATATGCTAAATAAGCCTCGTTCCCTTTTCGTAGCAATCTCTTGGTCTGCGCCATGGTTAGAATTGTCTGGGTCTATCGCATCCCTTTAAAAACTACTTCCTTCTTTCCTGGGGTTTTTAACTTAACTTTCTTTCCTTTACAATCTATCTGAGCGTTATTGCGAGACAACCAATCCATTCCCAAAATAGCATCGAATTCCCCTAGCTTAAAAGGAATCAAATCGACATAGAAAGATCGTCCTTCTATTTCTAATTTACAATCGGGGTGAATCTGATTAACTGGAATGACTTCCTGATTAGCTATCTCTACTTGCAAAGAATCCCTTAATGGTTGGGTCTTAAGTTTCAAATTACGTGCAAAATCTCTGGATATAAAAGACTTAGTTGCCCCAGAATCAAACAAAACATTTGTGCTAACTGAATTTAGGGAAAATGTACCTGCTATCACATCCGTGTCCCTCACGGCATCCTGCATTGTCATATTAAAAGTTCTGGCAGTTGGTGGTCTATTGGAGGCCGCTTTGCTTGCCCCTGATGCTGCTAGTTTGTTCATTGGGCAATCCTTCCTTATGTGACCTTGGAATCCGCACTGGAAACAAGTATTGCCTCTATTGGCAGTAGGATTAACCGTGTGCAATTGCTGGAGTAATGGCCCACTTGTCCACACTTATAACAAACTGACTGCTTCTGGTTGCATACTCCGGGATGTCTCTTTCCACAAGTTGTACATACTGGTATTGAAATTCGAGAAAGGTGGGAACGGGACTTCCCTAATTGCTAGCCGCCCTGGCTTACACTTGCACTCATAGATGGTTTAAATCCTACATTTCTCCCAGGTAGGGAAACTGTTCCTCGTTTGAACTTATTTGGGGGTTTTCCTCCTGCGGACCCTCCACCCATACTGGCACGCTTCCTTTTCAATCCCCCTTTCTCTCTTTCCCTCTTCATCTGATTACTACGTGCTTCCACGATGGTTGCCTTTTCCACCAAGGTGGCATAATCAGTAATCTCTAGAACTACCACTCGATTCTAAATCCATTGTTTTAGCCCTTGCTGAAACCTGTTAGCTATCTTTTCCTCGGTGTCCAAAAATTCTGGTACAAACCTTGACAACTCTGTAAACTTAGCCTCATAGTCAGCCACTGTCATATTGTTCTATTTCAGCTCTAAAAACTTAAGTTCCATCTGAATTTTCATGAACCTTGGGAAATACTTCTCTAAGAACAATTGTTTGAACCTCTCCCAGCTTACTATAGCATCAGTTTCCATATTCTTCTTGGCCTCCCACCAATAATTGGCCACTCCCTTTAAAAGGTAAGGGGCAAAGACAGTCTTTTGTGCCTCATCGATACTCAGAATCTCGAAGGACTTTTCCATTTCCTTAATCTAGTCTCTTGCCTCAACGGGGTAAGCCGATCTGTGGAATTCTGGGGGCTTAAAGGACTTAAAGGCCCTGAAAGAGTTTGCCACGGTGCTGTTGTTTCCCTGGAGTGGTTGGGGGTAACGGTTCAAATTTTTCCTAAATAGATCCATAAACTAACCCATGGGGTCTCTGTCTTGGTTTTCCCCCTGATGTTCAACCTCAGTTTCCCCTTCTTCGACTTCCTCTTCGAAGTCTGCAGTGTGAAAGGTTTCGTCTTCTGCCCCATACCGGGAATCCTCTTGCTCATTATAATCCTGATCTTGTTCTTCATTATACTCAGGGTTTTCCTCATGTTGGTTATGATTTTCTTGGTCGGTAGATACACGGGGGTTAGCCCTAGTACCCATTCTTCTCGGAGGCATTTTACTAAAAATTTGGACAATTGTACATTAGGTTTATTCACCCATTTTAAAGGATTTCTCCTCGCAATATAGATGCATGTTTGGATTTAGGATCCCACAGTTCTATATTTTATGGCAATTTAACTGAAAGCAGTACGTGCAGATATAATGTAACAAACTAGTGATCGTGTCATAACGAAATTGAAATAATTGAAAGGAAAATAAATATATACAAGATAATGAAAGGTACATCATCTGGGTCACATCGACCGTTTTAAGAGTACAACCATCCGAATAACAACTAGTCAAAAGTGAAATATGCTATCTATCTGTCTAGTCTGCAGCAGGGAAACTAAATACACTGAGACTATCCCACCAAAAATTGGCACTACTATGTCCGTATAAGATTAGACAACTAGACCAATACATCACTATCCCTGCAGTCAGCCACGATGGTGGGTCAAAGCTAGAACCCTCCTCATAGCAATATGGAAGATCTCCTCTGCATCTGCCCTGTATACCATGCCATATCCATCACTGGGTAACTATCGCACCCTCACTCGAGTCCTCAGCTCTATGCAGGTCACCTCCCTATACATCTCTCTAGCCCTGGCTCGCCTCCCGGCCTGGTGCCTCAACCGGGCTTCTCTCTCTGCTGCTAGCTCTCTGCGGGACTCTGCCAACCTGGCCTCAGCCACGGCCACCTCTGTAGAAAGCCTGGTCACAACATAGTTATGCACACATACTGGGGTCCCCTTAATCGGGACATGGGGTGGAGTAGCTGGATCTGCTGGAGGTGCGACCTCTCCCTACTGCGGCTCTAGTGTCAGCTCCTCAAACTCATCAGGAAATGGGCTCACAGGTAGTGGTGGTGGTGAAGGGGCTCTCTCAACAGAGAGGGGTGGCACACGAAGTCCGGAACTCCCTACAGCATCATCTACTGGCTCATCCTCATCTCCCTCAGCACCCCCATCTACACCCTGCTCTAACAAAGCCTTTATGACCTGCTCAGTGGTCATGTCAGTGTCCTCCTACATGACCCTAATATCAGCTATAAGCTGGGTCTCCTCTGGATCCTCCTCATCAACATCCTCAGCAACTACCTCAGTATCCTCTCCTGTCTGGACCTCCTCCGGGTCCTCCTCTTCCTCAGACTCAATAACATCAGTATCAGCATCAGCCTGGACCTCCTCAGGGTCCTCCTCCTCAGACTCAATAACATCAGTGTCCTCATCAGGCAAGTGCTCATAATACGGGTCTCTGGTCCGAAACATGTCCTCATCATACTGTCTCGCAGCTGCCTCCTGGGCAGACATGTCGCTCGCCTACACAAGACGAACTATGTTGCTATCATGATACTTAAAAAGTTCTCGTAAGGGTTTTAGGTGAACTTGGCAAGAGTTCTTATTATATTATTGAATTTATTATTATATAACGTCGCATCATCTCTTGGGATATATAACTCTCGCTCTGATACCATCTCTATAACACCCCCAGATCCGGGGTCAGGGATCGGGTCGTTACGGTCTCAATTTCCACAAATAACACTTGACTTAAGTCCACATAAATAAACAACATGCAGTGACCCCACAATAATATCCAATCACACACACACAACAATTATAGTCCCAGAGATGAAATTGAAATAAGTCTAACATTAAAGGATTTACGAATAAAAGTTATTACAATCCCAAAAGGAGTAACAAAATAAGTTTAAAGTTCTTGCCGTTGATTAACATTAGTTATACATATACTTAAACTGGAAAGTAAAAGTTGCCTATCTATGCTACCTCAGCAATGGCAGCGATGAAATCAGCGGGTAGACCTCTGGCTGGGATAACCTGCTTGCGCCGAGTGCGCCTTGCGCGGGCCATTCTGCCTAGTTGTTGTTTTGACATAATAAATAAGCAAGGGTGAGCAATAGCCCACCAACAATAATATGACTGAACAGTGAAAATATATGTAACAGTTCAAATATCTTTGAAGCCATATGCCATGCATTAACGAAGATAGTGCTAGTATAATGTAAAGGATGAAGTTACAAGGTAACTCAAAAATATACTTCTGTGGAAATATCTGCTATGTCAAAGATAAGCAAGATTGCATTATTTATCAATAAAGAGTAACTTGCAGAAAAATATTGCAATTCCAGATTCAATCACTTTTTCACTTGCCAACACCGATAGTGTTGCAGAAAATTTCCAACATTTGAAAGGTGAACTAATACTGGAGCATTGACGCGCCAGGAGACATAACATTCACGATGATCAGTCGTAGGTTATGCTCCCCACTCGGCCACTTACGCGGCTCCTAGTTCGTATAACATCCATAACTCTGAAACATAAAGTTCGTCCCTCTTTCCCCAAGTATAATACTTGTTGATAAGACTCTACAAAGTAGTCGTATCTAGTTTGGAAAGGAAAATTCCCCAATATTTCCTAAGCTGCTGCTTGTTAATGGATACCAACTTGTTCCAACACTCTTACCCCTCGAATGATGAGTGGGTACACATGATTCAATGAATAATAGCAATCAAGTTGCGAGTGAAAAGAATAGTTTCAAAGAATTTATGACCGGGAAGTTAACAAGATAAATAATATTTCTCAAGTAAGGTTCCCTTGTAATTTGGAAGATGGATTCGAATGAAGTATATAATTTTGAGAACCTTTCTTGATTTAATAATATAAAATAGGCTCAGAATAATTTACATAATACTCGAAGGTCGAAGATAATATTTGAACGAAATAAATCATTTTTTTATCGAGTCAGAAGAATTAAATAAATATTCCAAAGAATATTTATTAAGTCAAAAATATTGAAGGGATAATCCTAATATAAAATATTACTCGGAATAATCCTCGAATAAATATTCACAAGTAATATTCATTAAATATTTAATGAATATTTAAATAAATAGTACTTAATAAATAAAGCTCGAATGAATATCCGAAATAATATTCACTGAATAAATAGTGAATGTTCGAACTAATAATACTTATTGAAGAAATAATTATCAATTGATAGTGTTTATTGAATAAATAATGAATATTCAACTTAATAGTACCTATTAAAGAAATAATTATCAAATGAATATTTGAATAATATTCACCTAATAAATAATCAAATGAATACTTGAAATGATATTCCAAATGAATATTCGAAATAATATTCGATAAATGAATCGACTTTAAATGAATATTAAAGATAATATTCAGTGAATAAATAAAGTTCAAGTGAATATTTAAAATAATATTCATTAAGTAAATAAGAACTTAAATGAATATTCAAAAAGTAATATTCATTTAATGAATAATATTCTAAATGAATATCAAAATAATATTCATTTAGTAATCCAAGCTTTAAAGGAATATTCGAAATAATATTCGTCAACCAAGTAATGGAAAATATTTACTTAAATATTTCCTTCGAAAGTAATTACGATATATCAAGAAGTACTGACTTCCGGTCTATATTCAACGAATACGATATATATGCCCTTCTCTAAGGGACTTAACAACATCCGGCTTATAACTGATAAGTTATCTATCTAGCTTATAAGCCAACAATAATCAAGGAACAAGTATAGTAATATGAATTGAAAGCAGGCATGCATGCAATGGCATATGTATAACAACAGTCATATATTTATATATTATCACAACAACAGTTCCAAGTATTGGAAACTTGCCTGGTAGTCGGGTGTGGGTAGAGATAGTGTGCCCTGGGTCTGCTCGGTTATCTATAAACAATAAGAATATTTGAGATTAATTACGTAACACTTTTTGAAATGGCTAAGTATAACTTAACGTAAGTCGAAACACGATTTCGAATTATCTCGTTATGCACCCTTTTCGTGTACTCTTATTAACCTCGTTTCGACCCGACATTTGTTCGTTATTACGGCTCGTCATTACACTTATACTTGGTATATACATAAGCCATGTAAGTGCTAAAGTAGGTCGTTTACGAACCAAGGTTATACCTCGAGTTTTTTGCGCTCGTTTTCTAGGTGACTTACCAAAGTTATAACCAAGTGTACTTTTAGGGGTTCGTTCGCGTTTAACCTTGATTCAAACATTTTTATAAAATTGAAAAACGATCCATTTGATATGAGGTTTTCTCCTACACCTTCCTTATAATCCCTAATATTTAATTACCATGATTTGTCACTAACTTACGTATTTTACCGAGGTTCAATTTTTATAACGAACTCGTACTTACGGTTTCGAACGACTTTTAGTAAATCGGCCATAATTCTTAAACCGTAAGTCGAAACACTTCGATTCTTGCGCCAAAATGATCTATGATTCGAGATCTACAAAGACATGTCATTTCCTTATTAAGGTCAGTGATTTATGCCGACTGTTATGAATGATTTTTAGTGGTTAACGAAATTTTGACTTTATAACGACTATAAATCGAACGTTCCAAAAATCATAATCAACAACCCAAGCCACACCGGGCATCAATACAACTTATAAACATGATTCTCATCTTATTAAGTCCAAGAACACATCTTTTCACCATCATAATTGTAACAGCCCCAGATCCAGGGTCGGGGATCCGGTCGTCACGGTCTCCATTTCCATCCATAATATCAATATAAATAAATTACAACCTTATGACCCCAAAACAACAACATAAAACACACCCGTTATAGTCCCAGAGATGAAATCAGAGTAACCAACAAAATATTATTAATCACAAGTTTTGTGTTAATATAACCCAAAAGAATTACATACTCTTTGCCATCCATTTACATATGTCATATAAGTAAATACATCTGATAAATCAAAAGCTGACAGCCTAGCCTACTGGTTGCTTCTACCTCAGCAATGTTGTCCATGACATCAGTAGGCAACCCTATGATTGATGTCCCTGCTTGCACCGACTGCGCCTTGCGCTGGCCATCAGATCTAGCTGTTGTTGTGATATAATAAATAAAGCAAGGGTGTGCAATAGCCCACCAAAACTAATATGTAACTAAACAATAATATATAGCAGTTCTGAAATATCTTCGAAACCATATGCCATGCATCAACGAACACAGTGCTAGTATAATATAAACGATGAAGTTACAAGGGAACTCGAATTATATCTTTCGTAAGAATATTTGTTACGCAAAGATAAGTGCCAGAAATCATCACTTTTTCTTAAAAAGGAAATTGCAGGAAAAATATGCAATTCCAGTTTTGAACAATTTTCAATCCTGCCAACACTGACAATGTTGCAGAAAATAAATAGATTCTGGATGGTGAACCAATACTGGAGTTTGTCGCGCCAGATGACACCGCCTTACGATGATCAGTCGCAGGTTGTGCATCTCAAGATTTGTTTTACTACCGGTAGAAGGAAGAACATATGAACACTACCATACGCCGGATCTCCCTAGCCATCTTTGGGCTTAGACGGGACTGGCGCCACTCGGACCCTATTTCAAGGATGGACTGTCCCACATCCTCTTACACCGATTTTCATTGATGGACTATCCCACAGCCTCTTACATAATTTTCAATGATGGACTGTCCCACAGCCTCTTACACAAATACTCCTAGTTCGAGTAAATCCATGACTCTGAAACGTAAAGCTCGTCCCCCTTTCCCCAAGTGTAATACTTGTTGATAAGACTCCACAAAGTAGTCGTATTTAGTTGGAAAGGAAAATTCACCAATATTTTCCAAGCTACTGCTAATGGATATCGACTTGTTTCCAACAATCTTACCCCTCGAATGATGAGGAAGCTACCAACAGACTCAATTTGATGGTTAGCAACCAAGTTGCGAGTGAAAAGAATAGTTTAACAAGTATATGACCGGGCAGTCAAAGAAATAACATCTCTCAAGCAAGGTTCCCTTATATTTTAGAAGATAAATTCGAATGAAGAATGGAGTTTTTGAGAACCTTCCTTGATAAAATAATAATAATACGACTCAGAGATAATTTACATTGTATTTGAATATCAAGGAAATTTTTGAATAAAACATCTCATCTTAGAACTAGTTGAAAGAATTAAATAAATATTCAAAGAATATTTAATAAACCAGAAATAATTCAAGAATATTCTTAATATAAATACTACTCATGATTAACTCTCGACTAAGTGTATATAAAATATTCATTAAATAAATAATTCCTCGAATAAATATTCAAAATAATATCCAAGAAAATAATTAAAACCTTAAATGAATATTCGAAAATAGCCAGTTAAACTTAAATGAATATTCGAAATAATATTCATTTAAATGAATAACGCTCGAATGAATATTAAAAATAATATTCACTAAATAAATAACTTCGAATGAATATTCCAAAATAATATTCATCTAAATCAATAGCCTCAAATGAATATTCAAAATAATATTCATTAAATAAATAATCCCGAATGAGTATTCAAATAACATTCCTCGAATAATTTCCAAGTACTTAAAACTTATGGAAATATAAATAATGTTCATAAATAACATCCCTCAAATAATCTGTCACTGGAATCCCTCCGGGTTTCCATGACTATCTCTATATTACAAAGTACAGACTCCCGGTCTTTATTAAAAGAATGAGATCATATGCCCTTCACTAAGGGCCTTAGCAATATCCGGCTTATAACTAGTATATCTTGTACCTAACTTATAAGCCAATATCAATTCAGGGAACAAGTATCACAATATCAATTTTGAAAGTAGGCATGCATGCAATAACATATGTATAACAACATCAAACATATATATATATATATATATATATATATATATATATATATATATATATATATATATATATATTATCACAACAAAAGCTTCAAATTGATTGAAGACTTGACTGGTACTCCTGCTATGCTAGTGGTATGACTCGGGGTGGTCCGGCAATCTATAAATAACCAAAATTATCCCGGGTTAATCACCTATCACTTTGAAACGTCAGGTAAATACTTTACTTAAGCTAAAGCACGTTTTCACGTTATCGCTCATTAACACCGTTATGACCCGACACTTGGTTGCTATCAAGCTATGTCATTACACTTACACTTGTTAGGTAGTTAAGCCATATAAGTTCTAAGGTCGAAAGATTATACCTCGAGATTTATCGATCGTTATCTAAGTGATTTTCCAAAGTTATAACCAAATACGCTTTTAGGGGTTCGTTCGCGTTTAACCTCGATTCAAACATTTTTATAAAATTGAAAATGATCCGTTTGACATGAGGTTTTCTCCTACACCTTCCTTGTGATCTCTAATATTTAATTACCAAGGTTCGTCACTAACTTGCATATTTTACCGAGGGTCAATTTTAATAACGAACTCGTACTTACGGTTTCGAATGACTTTTAGTAAATCGGCCATAATTCCTAAACCGTAAGTCCGTTTCACATGATCTTTATATCAAAACGAAGCTTATAACATGATCTATCTTGCCATGTCAGAACATGAAACTGGACAGTGACCTATAGCTACTGTAAAACAAGATTTCTTAAGGTTAACGAAAATCAAGCATTACGACGGCTATAAATCGGACGTTCCATAAATCGTAATCAACAACCCAAGCCACACCGGGCATCAATACAACTTATAAACATGATTCTCATCTTATTAAGTCCAAGAACATATCACTTCATCATATTGATCATCATGTTATAAAATCAACTAATCGACAACATAATCATGCTTATAATATCACCATAATCATAACTAAGCTAAATATCACCAAGAATATACATAATCTCAAAGTAAGGGCTAGGGTTTCATGAGGTTCATACCTTCCTTGGAGTGTCTAAGAACTTAATAATCCTTTTATAGCCCTTAGGATACCTTTACTAAGCTTAGATCATCCAAACACATCAAGAAAAACAAGGTTAGATCTTGAAAGTTACTATTCACCCTAGATTTTGGTGATTTTATTAACTATGCTAGAGATGTTTGTTTGCTTTCAAACTTCTAGGATATTCATGATATGAAATATAGGACTCACCATAATTATCTTGAGGATTAACAATTGTGGGAAGTGGGATTTTGCTTCTTGAATTAGGCAAAAAGCCGAATGGCTTCCTTTGGAGAGAAGATGGAGTTGCTTGTTTGCTTTTGCTTGGTTAATTGCATAAAGTGATCAATAATGATAGATATTTGTTGGTTGAACCCTGGTCTAGTTGATGGGTTAAGGCTTGGTTAAGGGTTTGTTACCATGTGAGCAAGTGTTGGTGTCTTATGGTGCACCTCTTTGCTAACTAGCTTGGTTTCTTTGATCTTGTCTTGCATAAAGTGATTATGTCACCTTCCACTAGTTCATCATACCTCTTGGCTCTCTGCTTGTTTCTTTGTCCGGTTATTGCCCAATTTGATTGATCGCTCGGAGGAATATCTCAATTGTTTCTAGTTAGGGTTTTACCAGAAACCTTCTTAATATTTATACCACCATTCTCAATCCTCCTTTATAATTCTTGAACCTATATTCCTTAAATCCTTTCAATAATTCCTTAAGTCTTTCAGTGTTCAGGGAAATCTCGGGGAAAATAAAAGTGCTATTTTTTCAGAATTCGATAACTTTTACGTACACTCTTTTTCCCCTTGGATCATTAATACGAATTCAGAAATCCGTTCCGGGTACTTCTATATAGTGTCGTCTAATAATATTCCTAATTCCACCAAAACACTATTCATCACTTATTCTTTCTTTATTCCTTATAATTAGAAATAAGGTCCTTGTTCTCTTTTGAGCATTCCATACCCTTTTACGGAACCACTGGACTTATAACAGATATCGATTTGGATGACATGAGAATAATCTTCCTCTTTGGAACTTACTATCTTTTTCTTTCCAGGAGATAGATTATTTTAATCTAAGTTGGCAACCTATTGCATTCTTCGTGGCATATAAATATTGGAATCCATATCTATTCCATAATAAAAGTTTTAATTCCTACCAAAAATCAGGGTTCTAACAGTCTCCCCTCCTTAAAAGGATTCCGTCCCGGAATCAGGTAGGAAGCAAAGAGTCATTTGTTTGTCGTTTCACTTTTCAGCTTCCCGGTCAATTCTTAGTCATTCTACCCTTTCTCAGCACATCTACTGGTGCTACAATACATACTTTATCCTTTTTCCATTAACTTTTCCATTTTTCGAACAACACACTATCCGGGTTATGCCCTTACCCAATCATATACTATTACTCTTATTGGTATCTATATTGACTTTGGTATCACTACCGCGCTGTGAATTCGGAGATAACCTCACTTGTACTATGCATTTCCTGATTACTTTAATCTTCGTAATCTCGATCAATATAAAGAAGTGGAAGAATTTATTGAGAGATCGCTATGATCAACGAACATTTGTTATATTGCATAGTTAGTACAGAAGGGGGCCAGCCTTTAGTACTTGACAAGAAATTAAACAAGTTATGGTATTCCACTTAGACTTCTATCACACAGATAGATAGTCACGTAGCAGTACCTCCCCTCCTTAAAGGTTGTTCGTCTCAATTCATAAAGAAGATGAATAAGAGAGAAGAAAAGAAAAGAATTCTAAAGGATTATAGAAAGTTTTAATGATTGTAAAATATCATACTCAGAATTTACCTCTAAACTATAGAGGTTCATCAAAGAAGAAAATATTCATAATTATATCCAATACTATTTGATCGCAATCTCACGTGTCAACATATCTTGCTGTCTTGTCCATTGTTCTATGGACCTATAGTCTGGTTCAACCTTAGCAACAATTACTTTTGGAAAATCTTTCAACCTCTCAGGTTAAATCTTGGATTTCTCGCTTGACATCATTGTTACTGACATTCCACGCCACGCTACTAGCTCTTACATAATTATAATTCTAACATTATCAAGTTGTCATCTCGGGAGTTCGTCAGAGAACCATTCATCAGTCCATTCGTAGCATTCCTTGCTTCACGTTCCCCATAATTACTTTCCAATCTTTCCTTTATCAATCACATCCGTCTTATTGTCTGATTCTTATTCACCTCTGTTATTTACCTCCACCATCATCTATTTATTGCGACATCTTTTGCACTTGGTACCTCCTTATTGGTATCCCGTCACATTTACTCTATAATCATCACATTATTCCAATTTAAACCCTTCGAAATAAATCTTGTCGATTTCTCTAGCTAAGATCCAATATAATCTATTTCTGCCAAACTTGTTTCTCATTACTTGTTCTTTTCTATCCGTGATTTTTTTTTCACAGGTTGTTCTTCGTAAGTCAGACCAGGTCGTATATCTACCTGCTCGTATTCTTATCATATGTCGAGCCTCTGCGTTTTACTGGTGTAGCCTTGCCACATGAAACACGTTACGATCATGCTATAAGTTTTGGGGGTAGAGCTGGCTCGAATGCCACCTTTCGAACACTTTTAAACTCTCCGATGGCCCAATAAATCTCGGGCTCAACTGCCCTTCTCTCCAAGTCTCATTAATTCTTTCCACAGAAATACCTTTAGCATCCTGAATCTCCAACCTCATATTCTCTATCTTGTTTGCGCAGAAATGCCCTAACATAAACTTGCTTGTCATTCATCAACATGCCATTTAGCTTATCAATAGCAGCACTATCTTTATCTTTGCGTTGTCATTTACTTTCTTAGAAGAATCACCACTATATTATTGTAGTCCATTTTTGAATCACCATCGTTTGCTGTTTACGTAGTGCTTTAATGGTTAATCAGACGGGTTTCATAATTTTCATATCCAAAATTCTCTAGGAAGACGAACTAATCATTATTTCTTATTCATAAGGAATACTTCCTGAACTTGATGTAGATATTAATGAAGCAGATACAATTGTAGAAGAGCTTCAATCACCGCAGCTATACCAGGTTGATGAAATTGTTAATCAGATATCTTCAGTAGAAGACTGGAAACTTAGCGGTTTACTTAATCAATTTCATATTATGGTCCTAGTTTACCTCAAAATAGGACCTCCTACAGTGTGTAATTTGCTTAAGACGATATCAGGAATCGAATCTTTACTTAAACTATTCTTATGATTGCTTCTCATACAATCATCTGAAGGAATGTAAATCCTCCACCACAATATGTCCTTCGAGTTCTTCTCAATATCATTCTGTTTCTTTGGTATGAGCATCTATAATTACTCCTCTATACTTAAAGTGTCGGCCACCTCATTGGCCTTTCCTGATAATAATAATTTCTTGTAATCCATGTTCTCTGGATACATTCCAACTCAAATTTTTCTACCTCATTCCCGTCACTGTTGGCTGAAAGCATTCTCCGTTAAGCTCTGCTGAAGGAGAAAAATATATCTATCAGTCTTTTCCATAAGTCATTGCTTCCACCTTTCCGTGGGAACTTTATCACAGTTACTCCCAATCACACCTAGGATATTTATTCTCTTAGTTCTTTCTTGTTTTAGGATAATCTCAACCTTTATTTGGTTCAATCCATACTTCCTCATGGTCTCACACATGCCTCGCCTGGCATTATTGTTATTGTGTTATACATTCTCTACCAAACTTTTTATTTTGAAACTCAGAATATTACCCCCCATTTTTTTTCTTGTAAGGTCTCTTAGGTCATCCTCATCATTCCTCCTGTATTATCTAGGTACAGGGTAAATCAACATATCCTTAATCGATCCTATAACAATTCTGTCTATGTACTTTCCGAAACTCCTTAAAGATTATTGTTGCCTTAGCCAATCTAACTTATATCATCTAAATTCACATTATCTTTATTAGGGGTGATGCCATTCTTTGTGCATCCCCAGGGTTTACCTTAATTTAGGGATATTCTATCCACAATTTTATTTTCAAGAAATACTTGCTTCCTTTCATTGACAATCAAATCATATATCCTTAATAAGGGTCTCTTTTCAATCACTCTCATCTTGACAATCTTTAGGTGGCTTAATGCTAACTTTTTCTTTTAAATGGATGCCAGTCTATATGACCTTTCAAAAGACAACTCATGACTATCTGCTCTTTTTATAGAACTTGGCAATGGTAGCAAGGATATTCTGGAAGATATTGGTTGTGTTCAACGTAAATCTTTTAGTACTTATTACTCCTCTTAAAGATACTAAGCTTCAGATAACCTTTATGCATCATATTGCACAATCTTTGACAATCTCCATAAACATTTTATTGATCACTTTCCTCAGTCATACTATGTCCATTGTATTTATAAAATCCCAACATTATGTACCTCCACTCACTATAGTTGGATTTCTAGCTCATAATCTGGTCAATCATATACACCTGAATTACTTCACTTTGTATAAAAAAGTTCTCGCGGTTGGCGCTTGGTCAGAAGCAACCCCATTTTGTCCTTACATCGCTGGGCTAGTCACTTTATAATCCTTTTTGACATGGCCCCAACTGGCCACACTAAAACATATGAGTTTAGGGGTTAACTAATGGCATTACTTTTCTAGAAATTGCCTCCTTCGTCCATAGTGAAGACAATTATCTGGGGCAGGTTACGCTTATCCATATGCTTTTTCCCGCGTTTTCCTAAATGTATTGTTCGCTGCTTTCCCTTACACAGCAAATCTTGGGTGCCAGAGTGGCATAGTCACTCCTCGTTCATCCTTCTTCCCTTGATACCGTTTCTGATCTTTTCCAAAATTTTACTCCATATAAATCTCAATCGACTTCTCGGTACCGTCTCCGGGCACCTTTCCTTTGCTTTTGTTTTCTTTTTTTTTTTCTTTTCACATTCTCTTATCGATCCCACGTGCTACACAAGCTTACACTTTTGGCATAATAACCTTTTCATTTAAGTCAATCCCGGAACTCCTCAGTCCGTTTTGGTCCTTAAGTACATTTCCCCTTTACCGTCCAACCTCAACTTCATCATTTTATTTCTACAATCAATCGCAATAATCAGGGTCGGTCTACCAACCCATATAGCGGCTACCTTACCCAATCCACGGGGTTCGCCCCAGTCTCCACTCTCTTTAGTGACATTCTCTGATAATCAGAAAGACAGGGTTTGCCAAAGTTTGTTGAATTTCTTCCCAGAATCAGGAAAATTTTGGTTAATCTAACCACCCACTGGTAACAATTAAGAAGATCAGTTTCGAAACCTAAAGATTAGTTCTATGAACATCCAAGCAGGTAGAATCGTAAGCAGTTATAATACGGAAGGTTTAACACCAAGTTGGTAGTTTATCCACTGGAAAGGAATCAGATATGTACATCCCATAGAAGGGAAATCAGAAGTTTCAAACTGAAACATGCCACACCTTCCTGATACATATACGTCCTAATAGTCAATACTATCAAATGTTAGTCTACCTAACCATTAGTCTCAGAAGAAACACTACCGTCGGAGTTAGCCGTTCCACAAAATTGGCACTACCAAGGCCATCCGACTCTGCCGAACCGCGATGCCCGAATGCATCCACAATCACTCTGTCGTGCTGCATAAGCACACCACCTAAACCTGTATGAGCTGCATCATAATAAATCACAAAGTCTTCCTTCTTCCATTAGGCAACGCCAACGCTGGGTCGTCACCAATTTCATTTTATTTAGCTCCAGGGAGATTTTCTCGCATTTTTCTATCTATTCAACTTCTTTAGTCTTACAAATAAGTCGGGTCACGGGACTGCAATCTGTGTAAAGTCCTGAACCACTCTTTGGTAACAACTTGTGAATCTTATGAAATTTCCCACCTTGTTTGGTGTGGTTGGCCCCTTTCTCAATTGAAACTGCCTTTAACTCGGCTGGGTCAACCAACACTACTCCCTATTGATCGCATGTCCTAATAGCTGGACTTTATTTTATCAAAATTCATACTTCGAGAACTTGGCATGCACTTGCTCTTTCTGGTTTCATCTCAAAATTCTCTCCATTACCTCTTAACCACTGATCGTATCACTTTATCCATTTTTGATTCAGCGTCGGAGTAAACTTAATGTAACTATTATAATCCATCCAAGGAAAAGAAATAATTTAATATTCCTCTGTATCACATGTATCTAATATTTCTGGTTCATCATTTCACTGAGTTGAAATAAACCAATACTTAGTCCTTGACAATAGTCTGATTACGAATTTATCATAGACTCACTGGTCTTCTCCTCTTATAGGTTCTGTGATCATCATTTCACTTACTACTTCCTTATATAACTTTATCCAATCATATGGCACTTGCTGCCTCTATCTCAACTGCTCCTGGAGACTCTGCTCCCTGTCATATATTGATGTCTTTGATAATCACGCATTATTCTAACTCTTTTCTTACTGATCTGAAAGTCTCTAAGGATTCTCATCTATCCCCATATGAGTTCTCAAGTAATCCTTTCAATCCGTCTTACTTGCTGGTACTACATCTGGTAGTCCGGCTATGAATTCAATATGCATCTTCAGATCTCTTAATAATATCTCTATTCCTTATACTCACTTCTCTGAGCACTATACTTTAACTCTTATAGTCTCTCTGGCTGCAGCCCTCATTTCCTCAAGGGTAAACTCTTTATCCTTAACAAGATTCTCCTTCATAGCTGGAACCTCCTTCGGGTCCTCAGTAGGGTACTCTATCGAGTCTTCAAGCCGAAAGTCAACATATAATAAAGCATCCTCGTGCTGCTGCTCGTAAGCCTCAAGGTCCCTCGCCTTACTCGTCGATACGATATCGAGCTAAGTTACTATCATGATAGTTAAGAGTTCCCATAAGGGTTTTATATGTCAGTACTACATTAAGTAGTCCGACTATGAACTAGGCAAGAGTTCTTATTATCTTAGTGAATTTATCGTTTTAACGTCGCGTCATCTCTGGGGTTTATAACGTAATGCTCTAAAACCATTTCTGTAACAACCCCAGATCCAGGGTCGGGGATCCGGTCGTCACGGTCTCCATTTCCATCAATAATATCAATATAAATAAATTACAACCTTGTGACCCCAAAACAACAACATAAAACACACCCGTTATAGTCCCAGAGATGAAATCAGAGTAACCAACAAAATATTATGAATCACAAGTTTTGTGTTCATATAACCCAAAAGAATTACATACTCTTTGCCATCCATTTACATATGTCATATAAGTAAATACATCTGATAAATCAAAAGCTGACGGCCTATCCTACTGGTTGCTTCTACCTCAGCAATGCAGTCCATGACATTAGTAGGCAACCCTATGATTGCTGTCCCTGCTTGCACCGAGTGCATCTTTCGCTGGCCATCAGATCTAGCTGTTGTTGTGATATAATAAATAAAGCAAGGGTGAGCAATAGCCCACCAAAAATAATATGTAACTGAACAATAATATATAGCAGTTCTGAAATATCTTCGAAACCATATGCCATGTATCAACGAACATTGTGCCAGTATAATATAAACGATAAAGTTACAAGGTAACTCGAATTATATATTTCGTAAGAATATCTGCTACGCGAAGATAAGCGCCAGAAATCATCACTTTTTCTTAAAAAGGAAATTGCAGGAAAAATATGCAATTCCAGTTTTGAACAATTTTCAGTCCTGCCAACACTGACAATGTTGCAGAAAATAAATAGATTCTGGATGGTGAACCAATACTGGAGTATGTCGCGCCAGATGACACCGCCTTACGATGATCAGTCGCAGGTTGTGCATCTCAAGATTTGTTTTACTACCGGTAGAAGGAAGAACATATGGACACTACCATACGCCGGATCTTCCTAGCCATCTTTGGGCTTAGACGGGACCGGTGCCACTCGGACCCTATTTCAAGGATGGACTGTCCCACAGCCTCTTACACCAATTTTCATTGATGGACTGTCCCACAGCCTCTTACACAATTTTCAATGATGGACTGTCCCACAACCTCTTACACAAATACTCCTAGTTCGAGTCGAGTAAATCCATGACTCTGAAACGTAAAGCTCGTCCCCCTTTCCCCAAGTGTAATACTTGTTGATAAGACTCCACAAAGTAGTCGTATCTAGTTGGAAAGGAAATTCACCAACATTTCCCAAGCTACTACTTGTTAATGGATATCAACTTGTTCCAACAATCTTACCCCTCGAATGATGAGGAAGTAACCAACAGACTGAATTTGATGGTTAGCAACCAAGTTGTGAGTGAAAAGAATAGTTTAACAAGTATATGACCGGGCAGTCAAAGAAATAACATCTCTCAAGCAAGGTTCCCTAATATTTTAGAAGATAAATTCGAATGAAGAATGGAGTTTTTGAGAACCTTCCTTGATAAAATAATAATAATACGACTCAGAGATAATTTACATAGTATTTGAATATCAAGGAAATTTTTGAATAAAACATCTCATCTTAGAACTAGTTGAAAGAATTAAATAAATATTCGAAGAATATTTAATAAACCAGAAATAGTTCAAGAATATTCTTAATATAAATACTACTCATGATTAACCCTCGACTAAGTGTATATAAAATATTCATTAAATAAATAATTCCTCGAATAAATATTCGAAATAATATCCAAGAAAATAATTAAAACCTTAAATGAATATTCGGAAATAGCCAGTTAAACTTAAATGAATATTCGAAATAATATTCATTTAAATGAATAACGCTCGAATGAATATTAAAAATAATATTCACTAAATAAATAACTTCGAATGAATATTCCAAAATAATATTCATCTAAATCAATAGCCTCAAATGAATATTCAAAATAATATTCATTAAATAAATAATCCCGAATGAGTATTCAAATAACATTCCTCGAATAATTTCCAAGTACTTAAAACTTATGGAAATATAAATAATGTTCATAAATAACATCCCTCAAATAATCTGTCACTGGAATCCCTCTGGGTTTCCATGACTATCTCTATATTACAAAGTACAGACTCTCGGTCTTTATTAAAAGAATGAGATCATATGCCCTTCACTAAGGGCCTTAGCAATATCCGGCTTATAATTAGTATATCTTGTACCTAACTTATAAGCCAATATCAATTCAGGGAACAAGTATCACAATATCAATTTTGAAAGTAGGCATGCATGCAATGACATATGTATAACAACATCAAACATATATATATTATCACAACAACAGCTTCAAATTGATTGAAGACTTGCCTGGTACTCCTTCTATTCTAGTGGTATGACTTGGGGTGGTCCGGAAATTTATAAAAAACAAAAATTATCCCGGGTTAATCACCTATCACTTTGAAATGCCTGGTAAATACTTTACTTAAGCTAAAGCACGTTTTCAAGTTATCGCTCGTTAATACCGTTATGACCCGACACTTGCTTGCTATCAGGTATGTCATTACACTTACACTTGTTAGGTAGTTAAGCCATATAAGTTCTAAGGTCGAAAGATTATACCTCGAGATTTATCGATCGTTATCTAAGTGATTTTCCAAAGTTATAACCAAATACGCTTTTAGGGGTTCGTTCGCGTTTAACCTCGATTCAAACATTTTTATAAAATTTTAAAACGATCCGTTTGACACGAGGTTTTCTCCTAAACCTTCCTTATGATCTCTAATATTTAATTACCATGGTTCGTCACTAACTTGCATATTTTACCGAGGGTCAATTTTAATAACGAACTCGTACTTACGGTTTCGAACGACTTTTAGCAAATCGGCCATAATTCCTAAACCGTAAGTCCGTTTCACATGATCTTTATATCAAAACGAAGCTTATAACATGATCTATCTTGCCATGGCAGAACATGAAACTGGACAGTTAATTATAGCTACTGTCAACACGATTTGTTAAGATCAACAACCCAAGCAACACCGGGCATCAATACAACTTATAAACATGATTCTCATCTTATTAAGTCCAAGAACATATCACTTCATCATATTGACCATCATGTTATAAAATCAACTAATCGACTACATAATCATGCTTATAATATCACCATAATCATAACTAAGCTAAATATCACCAAGAATATACATAATCTCAAAGTAAGAGCTAGGGTTTCATGAGGTTCATATCTTCCTTGGAGTGTCTAAGAACTTAATAATCCTTCTATAGCCCTTAGGATACGTTTACCAAGCTTAGATCATCTAAACAAATCAAGAAAAACAAGGTTAGATCTTGAAAGTTACTATTCACCCTAGACTTTGGTGATTTTATTAACTATGCTAGAGATGTTTGTTTGCTTTCAAACTTCTAGGATATTCATGATATGAAATATAGGACTCACCATAATTATCTTGAGAATTAACAATGGTGGGAAGTGGGATTTTGCTTCTTGAATTAAGCAAAAAGCCGAATGGCTTCCTTTGGAGAGAAGATGGAGTTGCTTGCTTGCTTTTGCTTGGTTGATTGCATAAAGTGATCAATAATGATAGATATTTGTTGGTTGAACCATGGTCTAGTTGATGGGTTAAGGCTTGGTTAAGGGTTTGTTGCCATGTGAGCAAGTGTTGGTGTCTTATGGTGCACCTCTTTGCTAACTAGCTTGGTTTCTTTGATCTTATCTTGCATAAAGTGATTATGTCACCTTCCACTAGTTCATCTTACCTCTAGGCTCTCTGCTTGTTTCTTTGTCTGGTTATTGCCCAATTTGATTGATCGCTCGGAGTAATATCTCAATTGTTTCTAGTTAGGATTTTACCGGAAACCTTCTTAATGTTTATACCACCATTCTCAATCCTGCTTTATAATTCTTGAACCTATATTCCTTAAATCCTTTCAATAATTCCTTAAGTCTTTCAGTGTCTAAGGAAATCTCTGGGAAAATAAAAGTGCTATTTTTTCAAAATTCGATAACTTTTACATACACTCTTTTTCCCCTTGGATCATTAATACGAATTCAGAAATCCGTTCCGGGTACTTCTATATAGTGTCGTCTAATAATATTCCTAATTCCACCAAAACACTATTCATCACTTATTCTTTCTTTATTCCTTATAATTAGAAATAAGGTCCTTGTTCTCTTTTGAGCATTCCTTACCCTTTTACGGAAGCACTGGACTTATAATAGATATCGATTTGGATGATATGAGAATAATCTTCCTATTTGGAACTTACTATATCTTTCTTTCCAGGAGATAGATTATTCTAATCTAATTTGGCAACCTATTGCATTCTTCGTGGCATATAAATATTGGAATCCATATCTATTCCATAATAAAAGTTTTAATTCCTACCAAAAATCAGGGTTCTTACAATAATCATCATGTTAATTAAATCCACCAAACTACTACATAATCATGCTTATAGTATACTAACATCATAACTACTCTAAAAATCATCAAGATCATCCATAAACTTAAAGTAAGTGCTAGGGTTTCAAGTGATTATACCTTCCTTGGAGAGTTCTAGAGCCTTACTAAGCCTTGATCTAGTCCTTGTGTGGCCTAAGTTCGCTTAGATCAACCAAAAGAAATCAAGAAAACAAAGTTAATATATGAAGAACACTATTCACCCACCTCTTTCATGATTTTTTTAAAAATAAAAATAAAGGATTTTGAAGCTCAAATTTTTAGGAGATCACTTTTATGAAATATAGAACTTATCATAAAAGTTTCAAGATCAAGTGATGCTTCGAAGAGGGTTTTTGATCTTGGAATTACCAAGAAGCCGAATAGAAGCTTTATGGAGAGGAAATGGTTTCTTTGCTTGGTTGATTTGTGAATTATGCATAAAGTGATTTTGCTAGATAATATCTTGATAGTAAAGTAGCTTTATTAAAGTTGTGATGTCATGGATGAGGTTTTTGGAGAGGGCATGTGTTGATCTTTGGTGATGTTTAAGCCAACTAGTAGTTTGATTTGCTAAGTGCTTGGTTATGCTCCAATTTTTCTAGTTACTTAAGTAATTACTTAGTTGCTAGATATTCCCACTAACTCATGTATGCATCTTGATCCCCTGCTTGTTTCTTTGTCCAGTTATTGCTCAATTCATTGATCGTTCGAAGGAATATCTCGAAGATTTCCGATTAGGGTTTTACCGAAAATCGTATTAATATTTATACCATAATTTTCAATCCCCTTTAATAAATCTCGAATCCATATCCCTTAAATCCTTTTAATAATCCCTTAGGTCTCTCAATGTCCAGGGAGATCTCGGGGAAAATAAAAGTGCCATTTTTCAAAATCCGACAACTTTTACATACACTCTTTTTCCTCTTGGATCCCTAATACGAACTCAGAATTTCGTTCCGGGTACTTCTATATAGCGTCGTCTAATAATATTCCTAAATCCACCAAAATTACTATTCACCAGTTATTCTTTACTTATTCTTTTAGGGTTATATAGATGTCCCGGTTCTCTTTCGATCGTTCCTTAACCATTTTTCGGAACCACTGGACTGATAACAGATATCGATTTGGATGACATAATAATAACCTTCCCCTTCGGAATTATCAAATCTTAATTTCCTAGGAGATAGATAATTGTTATCTAGATTTTCAACCAATAGCATTCTTCATGACATATAAATATTTGAATCCAAATCCACTCCATTCATTCATTAGAACAATCGTTACATCGTAGTCACAACCACTATTCACTATTACATCCATACATAATAAAAAGTTTTAATTCTATCCAAAATCTGGGTTCTTACATATCTGCTAACTGTAAAAACTTGAAAAATGCTCCTATGCCTTTACCTCTGCCTATCCCTGCCATAAATGCTATGCCTAACATGTATGCCCAACCTGCTCATGCATCTAGTCAATATGCTAACATGTCATTCATGCATAATCCATACTATCATGCTTTTAATGTGCCTCAGATGCCATGGATGATGAATAACATGCCTGCAAAGACTATACCTAATGCTGCTATCTATAATGCATATGAGCAAGTATCAAATCTTGGTTTTCAAAGGCCTACACCTAGAGTTAAGATTGATTTAACTCAACCTGAATTCTTGGGTGGAAAGGAATTGAAGGGCAAGAAAAAGGCTAACAAGGCAGGACCCAAGGAAACTTGGGTACCAATATCAACTTAATTTGGTTTTGATATGTGTAGGGAAAAAGAAAGGGTCTTTGGTATCTGGATAGTGGCTGTTCTAGGCACATGACTAGACACTCTACCTTGCTCACTAAGTTCGAGGAGAAAGCTGGCCCTAGCATTACCTTTGGAGACAACAGTAAAGGATATACTAGAGGATATGGCTTGATTTCACAAGGAAATGTTGTCATTGAGGATGTAGCACTAGTTGATGGTCTCAAGCACAACCTGCTGAGTATCAGCCAACTATATGATAAAGGTCAAAATGTGTGGTTCACTTCTGAAGCTTGTGTTGTTTTCAAGAAAAATGACAACAAGGTAGTGATGACAGAACAGGAAAGGAAATATGTACACAGCTGACTTCAATTCAACAAGTGCAATTACTGCTACATGTCTTTTCAGCAAGGCAAGTGTAGATGAAGGATGGCTATGGCACAAGAAACTGTCTCACTTGAATTTTAAAGCAATAAATGAGTTGGTCAAGAAGGATTTGGTCAGAGGTATTCCGAAGTTGGATTTTTCCAAGGATGGATTGTGTGATGCATGCCAAAAAGGGAAGCAAAAGAAGGCCTCTTTCAAATCCAAGTCTATGTCATCAATTGATCATCCCTTACAGCTACTGCACATGGATCTCTTTGGACCAGTCAATGTTTTATAAATCTCTAAGAAGTGATACTGCCTAGTGATTGTTGATGACTTCTCTAAATACACATGGACATTCTTTTTGCACTACAAAGATGAGGTAGGAGAAATCATTATCAATCACATCAGGACAGTCAACAACAATCCCTCTTTCAAAGTTAGAAGGATGAGAAGTGACAATGGAACTCAGTTCAAGAATTCAGTGATGAGGGAGTTTTGTGAAGAACAAGGAATTATCCAAGAATTCTCTACACCAAGGACTCCTCAACAAAATGGTATAGTAGAAAGGAAAAACAGAACTCTCATTGAAGCTGCAAGGACTATGCTTGAAGAATCAAAGTTGCCAACATATTTCTGGGCTGAAGCTGTCAATACTGCATGCTATTCTCAGAATATTTCTTTGGTCAATCAAGCAAGAGGCATGACTCCCTACCAACTATTCAAAGGAAAGAGGCCAACAATTAACTTTCTGCATGTCTTTGGTTGCAAATGTTTTGTCTTGAGAAATCAAGGTGAGAACACAGGAAAGTTTGACACAAAGGCAGATGAAGCTATTTTTGTTGGATATTCAGCTTGGAAATCCTACAGGGTCTACAACCTAAGACTTAATATTGTTATGGAATCTGTACATGTTGTCTTTGATGATAAGAAAATCCAAGGGTTGGTAGATGAAGGTTTCCATGAAGATCTCTAATTTGAAAATGAGATAAGTGGTGAAAGCAGTGAAGATGATGAAGAAGCAGTGTCCACTGGTGTAAGATTGCAGCATGCTCAAGGTGAAGAGCGTGACACATCATTTGTTGATGCTGAGGAAACCCCATCTGTTGGAAATCACTTTGAGATACCCATTGAGAGCCAAAGGGAATTATCCATCGATCACTCTGTTAGAAGTCCAACCTCGCCCAAACCTAAAGACAAATCAGTGATTGACACTAATTGGGTATTCAAGAACAAGATGGATGAAAATGGCATAGTTATAAGGAATAAAGCTAGGTTGGTTGCAAAAGGCTACTGTTAAGAAGAAGGGATTGATTTTGATGAAACCTTTGCACCTGTAGTAAGGTTGGAAGCAATCAGAATTTTTCTGGCCTATGTAGCCCATGCCAATTTCAAAGTCTATCAAATGGATGTCAAGAGTGTTGGTAATGTATTATTGGAGATCTAGACTTTCCAGAATATGTCTATTATCTTCTCAAAGCACTCTATGGCCTAAAGAAAGCACCAAGAGCCTGGTATGACACTCTCTCACAGTTCCTCATAGAGAATCACTTCACTCGAGGTACTGTTGATAAAACTCTCTTTTATAGAAATGTCAATGGCTCTATGATTCTTGTTCAAATTTATGTAGATGATATAATATTTGGTTCTACTGATGAGAAGCTTTGCAAAAGGTTTGCCAAACTTATGCAAAGTAAATATGAAATGAGCATGATGGGTGAACCAACTTACTTTCTTGGTTTGCAAGTAAAGCAAGTTAGTGATGGTATTTTTCTGAGCCAATCTAAATATGTTTATGATCTATTGAAAAGGTTTAACTTACTGGATTGTGCTTCTGTAAAAACACCGATGGCCACTGCCACAAACTTGAATTGAATACTAAGGAGAAGAAAGTGGACATTTCAAGTTATAGAGGCATGGTTGGCTTACTTTTATATTTAACAACAAGTAGACCTGATATAATGTTCTCTACCTGTTTATGTGTTAGATTCCAAACTGATCCCAGGGAATCTCATTTGATAGCTATTAAGAGGATCTTCAGATATCTCAAGGGAACACCAAACCTCGGCATTTGGTACCTTAGAGAATCTGGTTTTAATCTAATTGGCTATTCAGATGCAGATTATGCAGGTTGCAAAATTGACAGGAAAAGTACCACAGACACTTGTCAATTCTTAGGGAATAAGCTAGTATCATGGTTTAGTAAGAAGCAGAATTCAGTTTCTACTTCTACTGCAGAAGTTGAGTACATTGCAGCTGGGAGCTGTTGTGCACAAATCTTGTGGATGAAAAATCAACTTCTTGACTACGGTTTAAGGATTGATAAGATTCTAATTTTCCGTGACAACACCAGTGCTATTGCTATATCTGAAAACCCAGTGCAACATTCCAGGACCAAGCACATAGACATCAGATATCACTTCATCAGAGAACATGTGATAGAGGGAACTGTGGAACTTCACTTTGTTCCAAGTGAAAAACAACTTGCAGATATCTTTACCAAGCCACTTGATGAATCAACATTCACAAGGTTGGTAAATGAGCTAGGCATGCTGAATTTCTCCTAATCCATCTTAGTTATTTGTATGTTGTTAAGCAGCCAGAAACAGGTTGAATTTTCTTTCTTAAGAAAGGCACAAAATTCTGTCTATGTCAGAATTCGCCTATCAACGGATATGTCCATTATCCGTTGATGTTCAAATATTTTCTGGATTCTATTTTATTTTTTCTCGGTGGATAATAAGTTTCTTTTTGTGTGTATTAGTCCAATAATACATGTCAACGGGAAACTCGCTTCTCGAGAATCAACTCTTTTATCCGCTGGGTAATTACCTTATTTTATTTTTACTCTTGTTTTCAGTCAGACTGTGCTGTCAAATCTTATTTACCATATCATGAACGAATATGTTTCTTGGTTTTTGTGCTTGCATGCTTATGTGCTAAATGTGCTAATTGATTTCTTAGAAATTGTCCTATTATTCCTGCGTATTTCTATTAACTTGTTTTAATAGGATAAATAGGATTAATCATGACACTTTCTAGGGAATCTAAGAGAGAGATTATTTGTATAGTCTAGACTTGCATGCAACTATAACTGGTATCTATAGGTGTGTCTACTCATCGTTTCTTATTCCCAACACCATCTATTTATACAGCAGCCATTACAACCTTTCTCATTTTATCATCCCTTTTCTCTCTTCAAATTCTTGCCTCTTTAAATTTCTCTTCACTTTTCTCCAATGGACTTCTTCATGCACTTTCGATATATAGATGAGATTCTCTTTGACTACCGATCATCCTCCATGGTAGTCGATGGCATCAGTTATCCTGCTGATCGAGTCCCTGAAGACGTCCTCAAGAAACTTACTGATAAGTGCATATTTTTGCATATTTTTATTACCGATTTATTGCTTGAACTCGTATTTTAATAGATTATTTTGTTGCATTTCAGGAAATTCGTGAAAATTAAAGAAATTGCAAAATAAAGAAATAAAGTGCAAAGAAGGAGAAAAGAGGAAGAAAAATGACTAGAATAAAAAAGGAAGGAAAAAAGAATTAGGAGCTTGGAGCAAATTGGAATATTTCAAACACACCCCAAAACCTTCATTTGACTTTATATTTCAAAAGCTTCATGCGGGGAATCTTGAAAAAAAGTGCAGCATGATTTTGGACTGAGACTTCCATGTTGTTTTCATATGTAAACAAGATACTTAGAAAGTCCTATAAATAGACCCTTCATTTGATCATTCTAAGGACACGGACACCAACCTGAAGCAAGCACTTTGCTTCACTTTTTTTTGTCGATTCCTGTTGCTCTCTTTCAATACATCTTAGTTTTTAGTTACCCTAAATTTTGTAGCCTCCATCTTTATTTTCTTCCATTTTGTAATTGTTCTTCGTAAACACTTCTCTCATTTTTAATACAAGCTTTATTTTCGTTATTTTCGTAAATCCGTTTAGTGGATAAAGTAGCGAAATGCTAACCACATGGGGTTGAAAAGAGCTCTTACATTTACTTTTAATGCTCTAATTTTAGTTCTTGCTTTATGTCAAATAGCTTATCTTTAATCATTGTAGCTTACCTTTCTGTCAATAGCTCCCTAGTTTTACAAATTGAAAGTTCACATATTGATTTTAATATCATTTAGCTGGTCACTTGCTTTATGTCTGCTTTGCGTTTTTAAATTTAAGCTACTGCATCTAATTAGCTTGGTTAATAATTGTTATTTAAGATATTAATATTATCATCCATATTGTTCCTTGCCATGTTATTAGATCTGCTCCATTTTTAAGTTTTGGTTTACATCATTCCGTACCTGGTAAATTGTGTTTAGCATTATTATTAATTAGACTTGTCACTAATTTTAATAAGTTGTTTAGTAGTACTAATTAATGTTAGTTGAATTGTTGGTTTGTTAGTTTAGTGTTAGGTACGGAGTCAATTTGTAGATTTAGTTTTCTTGATCTTTTCTAAAGCCCAGCCCATTACTTTAACAGTATATATTTAAATATACACTGTAAGTTAAAATAAACGTCCCAAAAGTTATTTTGACTGATGTCGTTTGGGGTGAGTATCGACGCTATGTCCAAGTTCGAAGGAGACAACCATCCAAACCAAATTTATCGGTTTTACAATCCGTCTAATCATTACCATAATCATGATCGTAAATACTAAAATCAAACCACCCAAATCATAACAGTTTGGTTTGGGCGATTTCAGTTTTAAACCGTTAAAAAGAACAAAATTATGTACTAGCAATTAATTAGCACAAAAAAGTCTTACAAAAATAATTATTTACATTATATAATATTTGTTCATAAAATATTTAATTAATCTTGATAATAGTACAAAATATTAATAAAAAATAATTTTTTAATCACTTCCACAAATTAAAGTTGGATTACAAAATTTCACAAATTTTTTTATGAGAAACTTTCAATTAATTCAAGTTAAGGCATAGAAGTTATATAGGTTACATGTTAGTATTTTTATACATAAAATAGATCTATTAATTTTTAACAACAATGTATTATATATAGGTTCCTAACTAATGTTAGTTATATATTTATATATATATATATATATATATATATATATATATATATATATATATATAACACATATTTGGACGTTATGGTTATCAGTTTGACAATTCGGTTATATCGGTCGGTAGAAAAGATAAATCATACCCAACCATTAATTTGTGGGTTTTGGAAAAGTAAAACCATAACCAATCCAAACCATTATAAAACAATAAATTTCGATTTGGAAGGGTTGAGTCGGTTTGGGAGAAATTCAAAAAAAAATGCACAACCCTAGTTGTCGTGCTTCAAATTTCTGTTTCACATTTTATGTTTAAAATTATAAATTCAAAATTTGGCAATATAAATTCATTTGCCCCTTTTTAAAGTATGCTGCTAACCTTTGTTTGGAAACAATTTATTCGTTAGTGATTTCCAATTTGTTAATGATGAAAATATTTTAGAATTGTTTCAAATTGTTCCAAATGCCAAATATTATCTTTTAATTTCTAAAACGCATTTTAATATATGGAGGATCTTTTATTTTTAAAAATATACGTTCAATGAAATCTTGCCAACCAAATATTTGAGCATCATTTGAAAATATTTTTGGAAAGTATAACATTTTTCATGAATATTTTCGGCATTTGTATCGGGGACATGAATTAGAAAAGTAAGGAAAAGTAGTAATAAATGGATAAGTTAGTAGAGCATATTAAAGTTATTAAAATAAATTTTATTTCCATAAATGTCTATAATTAAATGAGATATCAAAAAAATATCAACAAATGAATAAATTGGAAGAATAATAATTATTTATAAAATGAAATTTGTGTATAAATTTTCATAAACTTATAACTTCAATAGAGTTTAGATAGGTAATTGTAATTTTTTTTTTACTTTGAATAAGTTAATTGATGCATTAGTCAATTTACATTACATTGTGTCATTTATCCAATGCAAAAAAGTATGCTACCAACCTACTTAAATTGAAGGTCCAGTCGATTGATTTCTACAGTAACAACCCGCACCTATAAACATTACATACCTTTTAGTCTACGGGAAAAACTGAAACCAAACACTAAAATCTAATGAATGGCATGTCAATGCCCACTAACTTTTTGAGACATTACAACTGAGGAGTGAGGAGAGGCAAAATTGTATTGAATAATACAATATATAAATTACTTTGTTAAAATATGTATCCTTTTCAAATTATTTTGTTTTAAATGCATTCACATTTTATTAAATTAGTAGTATGTTATCAAATTTAACATCTCTACAAATGTAACTCACCAAAGTAAATTTGACATAGTTACATCATTTTAATCGCACCGGAATCTGATTTTTATTATTAGCATTTTATTATCTACGACTATGTAATGGCATTTGAATAAAATTTTGTGAACGTGTAAATTTCATTCACAAAACTTTATTTGTTACATACTTCAAGTTTATCATTTATTACTATATCATGACATTATAATTATATAAATATATTTTGATAAATTAAGAATATATTTCAGACCGAATTATACACTCTTAAAACATAAAGAATTGATCGGGTGATACGTTACAAAAAATATGAAATTTATACATGTACTTTCATAAATTTAATTTAGACCAACATACGTAATCATATTTACAAGCAATTTTTAATTCTATAATTCGTATTTAATTATCTACAATTATCGACATTATAATATACAACATTTTTTTCATTAAGTGAGCCCTTTCCAAGTTTCCACTGAGACTGAATGAGATTGGAGATATGCAGTTTTTGAAAAATTCATCAAAGAATTCAAAGAAATTCCAACCGTCATGGTACGTACAAGACCTGAAAGGACATGCTATGCTATGGATCTGAATGATGAAATTCTTATATGGAAGAAGACATGGTAGACTCACCATGGTCAGGTTGAGGACCATTGGGAGGAAACTTGGGCCAAAATATATGTAACAATAGAAAACAAGCCCACATTATTTCAGAAAAGTAATAACGGGCTCAATTGGGCCAAAATTGTACTCTTGGTACATCTTATTTTTTGTTTTAAAAAAATTTTACAATGTGTAAAATAACACGAATGCCATAAACTCTTTTTAACAAATTAAAGTTAAACTTCAATATTGAAACACGATTCAAAATATTTTTGCCAATCACACCTAAAAAAGAATGAAAATCATTGGTTACAAACTTTAGTTGTCAATAGTAGTTGGAGTAAATAAACAAAGAATGCGCATTTATACGAAAAATTATTTGGATAAATTCTTAAAGAGTAAAATGGTTATTAGTAATTAAATTAGAAAAATCAAAATATAATCTTGAATTGCAATAAATAAATATTGGTAATTTATAATAACAAATCTGGATTAATAATTGATAATTTTTTAAAAAAGAAAGCCCGTGATAGCGGGTACACTTTCTAGTAGTAATAGATATAATCTCAATACATGCATATCTAGAACGAGAAAGTACAACAAAGATCATGACATCATTGACTGTTTACAGGCCAAAATATATAATTAAAATGAGAAGCAAAGTTTGCTACAGAGGAATTTTATTGCAGTTACATACTAGTACTACAGTCTAAATATATTACAAACAATTTCTTATCCTGTTATATATCTCTCATTAGAAACATGCCTTGAGGCACATATTTTGCCATAGGGTGATCAACAATTGGTAGTTTTGTCGTGCATGACACCGATTTCGTACAAGCAAGGATGATGTTTCGCCACGCCGATAAATGTTGGATACACATTTGTTTTGAAGTATTCCTCAAGTGCTACTTGTAATGAGCCACCATGTGATATTTTTCCACAGAAAACCTTTTCTACAAAAAATACCTCAAATCTTTTTCTTCTGAACCATTTAGGACCTGCATACCCAAGCTAGCGGTTGTCGAAGCAAAATCTGGTATCTTTTCAGTTTCCGAGAGGCATAAATGTTTCACGAGATTATAACTCCAAAAGTTCATTTCATCACCTCCATCATCCTACCAGATCTTTTTCAAATCCTCTTCAGCAACTTTATGGGAAGCAAGGTCTTGTTTGATAGTCTGAAAATTTAAAAAACATTGTTAAATATCATCATGTTAATTCAGATCCTAAACGATTATTTATCATTCAATATGATTATTTGGAAGATAAACTTGGAAAATTTTTTATCAACTAGAAGAAACACAACAATGCGAAAGAGAAAACACAACTATACAATCAATTTTCAACAAATATACTCTTACTACATTAAAATAACATGAGTTTATTACCACCTACTTTTACTACATTAAAATAACATGAGTTTACGATTACCTAATCTTACTACATTAGAATAACATGAGCTTACAGCCATATATGTTATACACAGATAATTTACTAAAATAATTATTTATATTATACCCAGATTTTCAATTTGATAAGTTCATGTATCGCCACTGAAAATTGAAAGATATCTTTCTCTTTTAAGGTTTTGATATTTATTATAGAGAAAAAGGAAATTTGGCTGGCTATCTTTTTTGTTTTTGGCACTTGGATGGCTGATAATAATTTTTGACATTTTGTCTGACTGTAATAAAATTTTTAAGCACTTGAGGGACTTCCGTCAAAACGCTAGTAACGTCGTCTAAATGTCAGGGGTAAATATGACTTTTCATCATGTGATTCGCGTTATATAATTACCCTCTCAATCTATATATGCTAATCCCTAATTTTCCCCCCAAAATCCCTAAATACTTAAATCCCTAATTTCAATTGGCGATGGTGGAGGTTGTTGGTGTGAAGGGGGAGGGTGGGAGAGGTGGGTGGTTGCAGGTGGGAGAGGCGCGTTGGTTTGAATGAACGGAGCCGCGAATTGGGTTGGTGAACGGAGGAGGTTGCGAGTGTGGCAGTGTGGTGTTGTTGTTGGTGAAGTTCGAAGGGGACATGGGTGCTGGGAGAGGACGGACGAGGTGGGAGAAGGGAGACATAGGTGGAAGGTGACTGTTGGGTGGCGCTAGTTGTTGGCCGAGAGGAATTAAGGTGGAGATGAACAGAGGAGGGAGGAGATGCGGTGGTGGTGTGTGCAGGTGTGCTGGAAAAAGAATGGTGGAGACGTGTGGTTGAGGCGTGCCAATCAGGACGTCAGAATCTATCTTGATTCAATGAAAGAACTTGAAGAAAGAACTCGGGCTTGTTACGAAGGGAACATCAACCTTAGCAGCAATGAGTTTGTTCAAATGATGGTGCTTGATGGATGTTTCATTCTTGACTTATTCTGTGGCGCTGCAGAGGGATTCCAGCAGTTACGAAATGATCCTGTGTTTTCCATGCGTGGATCAATGCATTCAATTCAGCGTGATATGATTATGCTTGAAAATCAAATCCCGCTTTTTGTCCTTGATCGGTTATTAGGCCTTCAGTTGGATTATCCTGATCAGAAAGGGCTGGTGGCAAGGCTTGCCCTTAGTTTTTTTGATCCATTAATGCCAACAGACGAGCCATTGACAAAGAGTAATAGGGACAAACTAGAATCATCAGAAGGATATACAACCTTTGACCCTTTATCAGGTCAAGGCCTTCACTGCCTGGACGTTTTCAGGCACAGTTTGCTTCGTAGAGGGCCTTCTCTTAAGCCACGGGTTTGGAAGAAGCAATGGTCACGTGTTTATCGAGTTGCAGACAAACGCAGGCAACAGTTGACACATTGCATAACAGAGCTAAGAGAGTCAGGAGTCAAGTTCAAGAAAAAGAAGACTGATCGCTTCTGGGACATCACATTCAGTAATGGTGTGCTTCAGATTCCTAGGCTCTTGATCCATGACGGTAACAAGTCACTCTTTCTCAACCTCATAGCATTCGAGCAGTGTCATCTGGATTGCGGCAATGAAATAACATCATATGTGATCTTTATGAACAATATGATCAACTCGACTGCTGATGTAGGTTACCTCCATTATTGTGGGATCATTGAGCATTGGCTTGGTAGTGATTATTTTCACCTTTGGAGTCACAAATACACATTTCACTGGAGCCATAGTATGTATGTGTGTTGAGTGAGAATAACAGGGCTCAAGAAAGACTAGTTCAACTCATAAGCAGCAGCACTTAAAAGTATTGTAAATAATGAATGTAAGCTTTCCTTGGTATATTTGCAGTAATTGTTAAATTAACATGTTGTTTCTTGAATATCACTAGTATGATCATTCCCTGTACATATTTTCCATCAGCAGTAGTCAAGTGTTAATGTTATAATGAAAACAGAAATGGCAAAGTAAGATGGACGATGCAGTATCATGCATCAACAGAATGATAAGGGAGCATAATTTACCTGATGAGTTTACATTTTCTACGATTATAGATGGATATGTAAAGCAACATAACCTAAAAGCAGCATTAGGGATTTTCAGCCAAATGTTAATAAGGAACTTCAAGCCAAATGTTGTGACTTACTGTGGCTGTTGAAGAACAGAGGACGAAGGGGATGGTCGGAAGTGATGGGTTGGACGGTGGAGATGGTGGAGGTTGTTGGTGTGAAGGGGGAGGGTGGGCGGTAGTGAACGGCGGAGATGGAATGGGTGGAGTTGAGCAGGCGGGATGGTAAGAGGAATGGGGAGAAGGGAGAAGGGATGAGGGATGGGTGGAGTAATTGTCATTTTCATTGCCATTAATCAGTCAACAAGAGTTCAAAATACATTGGAACATATTATCGGAAATACCCCGGCCAATTTCAGGTTTTGGGGTTAAATTCTAACGGTGCTTGACGGAAGCCCCTCAAATGCTTAAAAATTTTAATGCAGCCAGACAAAATGTCAAAAATTATTGTCAGCCATCCAAGTGCCAAAAACAAAAAAGATAGCCAGCCAAATTGCCTTTTTCTCTTTATTATATTATTAAGAAATTAATAATAGGTCACTTAGTACCTCCCACTAGGAGTCATGGTCCTATTCGGTGACAAGTCAAACCTTGGTCAAACCCGAGTCAATTACTGTCAAATATGAACTTTAAAATATAGAAATGTATTTTATTGTTTGACTTAGCTAAAATATTTATAATATCATCTTATGGTATTTTATAATATTTTAGATGTGGCATTTAGGAGGCATACCTTTATATTTGGTCTCGGTCGTTTTAAACCTTATCGTTTTAATATCTTTCGAACCGACGACTCACACCAACGGATATTTCATGGCTTACATATTTTTGAAAATCTTTTATAAATATCCGAAATGCTTTATCATGACATATTGCCTTCTATTGTAAGACCAGTCTTGTATTTAAAATATTACTTTCTCTCGGTGCCCCTAACGGCTATATCTACTCGGAGAATATTATTTTAAATACGTTAGTACTTCTCCCTATACTTTGGAATATTATATTCTTTGGAGAATACTATGATATGACTTTCTTTAGTCATAATATAGTGCTTGGTCTGTTAGTGATGACCAAAACTATATCGTTTGTCGGCTACGCGAAAGCGGTACCCGATGAATAGTAAACTAAGCGTGAACGACTTTTCAAGGCCAAGATTGACTTGAAACCTTGTAGGATGTCTTGACATGGTCTATAATAGGCCTAGGAAGGTCTAGGAATTTTTCCGGAATTTTACAAAAATATTTTTCCGAAAGTCGCGTTTTTAGCCAGTGGTTACTATTCATTATTTTGCTTCGATTATTTTTAGTCGACTTGTGTTATCACAAAAATTATGAAACTTTGGGGAATGGCTTAAAAAATATTTAGGAAGCTCCAGTAATATTTTCGGAATATTCTGAGAATATTTTTCTGGGTGACTTTTTACGATATAAGTGATTTTTCGTACGATTTTATTCGTCAATCAAATCAACTTATTTTTAAAAACTGTTTTGAACATGTTCCTAAATATATTCAAGGATGTCTCTCCCAAAATTTCACAATATTTTGATGATTTTTCATTAGGGTTATTAATTAGCAAGTTTAGGCTTCTAGAATGTGCATTTGGGTTCAAATTAGCTTTAAATTCTCATGTAATGCAAATGCAACTTTATTCATTGTTTATTAGAAGTCAACTTTGCTGGGTTTAAAGAGGATAAGGATGAGAAGATATTTTATTTGTTTATTATTACTTTATTAGAGCCATTGGATGGCTAACAAGTGGCAAAATGTGAGCCATTGGATCAAACCCAAAACCCTAATCTTTGCCTATAAATTAGAGCTCATTCTCATCATTTTTCTGAAGCAAATCAAGCAAGGAAGTGCTGCAAATATCTCTTTATAAATTCTTGTTCTTAAGGTGCTATTTCTTTTCTTATGAATTTCTAGTTATAAGCTTGTTTTTCTTTCAATGTCTTCATCTTCTTCAAGCTTATGATATTGCTTCACTTCTCTTCATCTTCTTGCTTCTCAAGCCCGCCGAGAGCGAGGTTGTGTTCCACTCTATGATTTTATAGTCCGCCTTTATGGCCGGTTGAATTAAGAATGATAGTTCATAGCTAAACTCAAGAAAACGGTTAAAACACCCCGCTAGAAGCAAAAAGATGAAGACTTGCTCGGTTTCTTCTCTAACTCCTTTGAGTTTGGCTTGCTTTGAGTTTGGTTATAGTCCACTCTATGGTTCAAATATCCGCTAGATTGGCTTGGTTGAACAAAGAGTGACAGGCTATAGTTAATCTCACTAAAAGTGATTGTTAGTGCCAAAAACAAAGAAGTTGTGCTAGATGTCTCCTTGAATTATTTGGTCACTTTTGTGGTTTGTTATAGTCCATTCTATGGTTCAAGAATCCGCCACCTTGGCTTGGTTGAACAAAGAGTGATAGGCTATAATTTATCTCATGTTTTATGTGTTTAAAGACCAAATAAATCAAGTAGTGCACTTAGCCTTAAAAATCCATCTTGTGCACATTTTTAGACCCGATTTTGGTGCTGATTTTCTTGCCTCTAATCTTAGGTTTGTGCCATCTTTGAATGTCCTTAAGTTGGTAAAATATTAGCCCTTGTTATGGCGAATTTTTACTACACTTTTTGAAGGCTTTAAAGATGTAAGACAAGAGTATTCACTTGGAAAACTTTCGACTATAGTAGCATTTCTTAAGGCTCGGTTTTGTGGTGTTCTTATATACTTTAAACAAGCTCTACGAGTGTTCTAGGGGCTGCCTTGTTTTGATAAAAGATTGGCTTGGTTTGAGCAATTTTTATCATGATTTTAATGATTATTTCCAAGTGATATACATGGGTATAAAACAAACTAAAATTGACCAACCTTAATTCCTTATATTCTTGTCATTTATAGTTTGTTTCTTGCACTTATATACTTGCTCTTAATTGTCTTTATCTTGTTAGTATATAAATTGTGTTTGTAAGGAAGCTTGACTTGTATTTACACTTTGTAGTGTTTTGTATAAGACTTACTAGTTCTTCCTTGTCATGAACGATCTTTTTCTTACATTTGCACTTCTATAGTGGCTTGTGTAGAAAGATCCAAGTTTATCTAAATTAAACTTCATCTTTCACTTTAGTGGAAAGTTTAGATGAACTTACAAAGCCTACTTAGTTCTTGAATGCTTTCCGAAAAGAGCACTAATCATTGAGTTAATCATGTTTGTTATCTTGCTATCGGAATGAACTAAGTATTCATATGGTTTATTCGAAAGTCTAAACCTTTGATTCGGCTTTGAATATATTCCGGGGGAATATATTGTACTTCACTTAAGTACACCAAGATTGCTAGTTATATTTAATCTTTCTTGATTATATGCTTTCATATAACTTGTTAATCTTACTTTGTTTAAATTGCTAGTTATGTTTGCTCTCTCATTTTTATATGCTTGAATATAACTTGGTAATTTAATTGTGCTATATATATATTGCTTCCGCTCTTGCTCTTGTTAATTTTATTCATGATATATATATGCACACATTCGGCACACACACTTACAAATATATATTTACTCACAAGTTTATATATATTCATGGTTTCTTGATTATTATGTGCCATTTATAATATATATTGTCTTTATATATTATATCTACTTGCTACACTTGTTATATGCATGTGTGTAGTTGTTCTAGCACTTACATTGTTAATAGGTTGGACTTGTTAATGGTATACTTGCTCTCTTGGATTAATGAATATGGTTATATGTTAATCCCTTTATCTACTCGTGTTATACCATTCTTAATTGATTTATCAATTGTATGACTTGTTGTAGATTTTGTGCATGTATGTTTCTAATAGGTTGGACTTGTTAGTGATGTACTTGCTCACTAGAATTAATATTTGTGTAATATTAGTTCAAATCTTTCTTTTCTTCTAAAAGGGTATTTTGTAGATATTGTATATTAACTTTTACAGTGAGGTGAAGTGAAGTGAGGTGATTCTTGTTCTAATACCCAAGTCTTAGGCACGCCGACGGGGAGTTGGGTGTCTACGCACCGTGAGGAAAAGGAAAGACCCAAGACCGGCAAAGGTTAGTAGTACAAAGACTACACAAGGGGCTACATCGGCTTTGAAGAGGTAACGGGGAGTTATCGTGTAAGATAGGTCGTGTAGGGTTTGTACATTAATTTGAGGAGGTAACGGGGAGTTACGCTCCAAGATAATTATTGTATGGTTGCTACTTTATTTTGAGGGGGTAACGGGGAGTTATGGTCCAAGATAGATATTGTAGTGGTTCTAATTGTATTTTAAGAAGGTAACGGGGAGTTACGCTTCAAGATAGATATTAGTAGGTTTGTAAAGGCTTCTCCGCCTAAGTTAAGGAGTGTGTTTTTAGTGGAGTAACTCTCGAGATCGGGGAGGGTCTCGGGGACTGGATGTAGAGGTATATATATCTATTAGAGGTATATGTATCGCGAACCAGGTGAAAAATCGACTGTGTGGTATTGCTTGCTCTTTCTCTTTACTTATGCATTTATATATTGCTATATTGTGATAAAACTTTTTTCAAAAAGAGAAAAACCCGTTTTGGCAAAGTTTCTCGAGGCAAGTCATCTTAATCTTTCGAATCCGCTCTTCGGGAAGTCTGTATCATTCTTCTCGGATTGTTAAAATCGATGTCTAGAACTGAGGGGTATTAAGCAACCTACGGGTTCTCCTTCGGAACTAGTTGGTTGATCTCGAAAGATTTTAGATCACAAGTTTTCGTGAAATTTTCTAAGGCGAATATTTTTAAAAGGCAAATAATTTTTAAAATTGGTAATAAGCTATTCAACCCCCCCCCCTTCTAGCTTATTAATACGTCATATCGGACCTAACAAAAATAACTTAAAAATTTACCAATTAAAATTAGGGTATTTACCAAAAATACCACTTTTTTTAATTATTTTGGGATTTTAAATGCAAAAGTACCTTTTAAAAACATTTTGCGAAAATACCAACTTTCATAAAATATTTACAAAAATACGTTCTAATTTTGCATTTGGTTGATTTTTTTTGTAGAACGTACTTTTGCAAATATTTTTTAAAAGTTGGTATTTTCACAAAATATTTTTTTTTAAAAAAAAAAAGTATTTTTGCAAAAAAATTGTTATCTCGGGTATTTATGAACAAACTTTTTAAAGTTAATTAACTAATTATTATCATATAGATATTTATTTAAATTTTATGAAATATAATCAAATTATAAAATAATTGGTTAATGATATTGGTATACAATATTTTAAAATTATCATAAAATTATATAAAAATAAAATCAAAATGTTATCTTTTACAATTTATACGTGAGAACAGTTGTTCTACACTCCTTTAAAAAGTACAGAACAATTGTTTTGCATATTTTTCACATTTTTATTTACTATCTTATAACCCGTGCAATGCACGGTTCCTTTTTTAATATTTATAATTATATTAATATTTTTAAATTTTATTTGTTATTAATTTACATTTGTTAAAAATTTGATATATATAAGATTTTACACATTCGATTTAATATTTGTACTCTATCTTGAATTCTTAAAATTTGATTTGGACAATTTTACAACTCACGTGAAATAAAAATAATCTTTAATTTAATGATGGTTTAAAAATTATTTTCCAATTAAATCTACGCAGAAACAAAGTGAGAAGAAAGTGACGATTTTTTACGTTGAAAATTTAATCGATTTATGAATTCTACTTATAATTCGTTTTGATTATCAAAATACCTTTGTTATTATTTGAAGATAGTTCTACTAACAACCAAATACAATTTTAATAATAAGTGTAAGAAGGATTTTGTCCAAAACTTTGATTATCGGTAGTCTGGTCCTCCGTACGACAAAATAAATTAGAACCGTTAAATCATAAAATAAATAGTTGAAAATCGTTATACGAAAAGATGAAAGTCAATGATTTAAATAATATCTAATTAGGTTTTCTACGTTGAATATCATTATTAATGTAGAACTTCTACACTGAATAGGATTATTTTAAGAATTAGTAATTATATTTTCTCTTAAGATTTTGAGTGTTTCCATTTGAATGATAATGATTAAATCATTACTAAATTAAAGATAATTTTATGAGTTTCGCGTGGTTTGTAAAATCATCAAAATCTGATTTATAGATTCCAAGATAGAGCCCAAATAGTAAACATGAATTTTTTTTAATATTAATAAAAAAATAAGTAAAATTCAATTCTTATACAAACCTTTTTAATTATATCCTTTTTAGATTATAATTTTCTGTCTAAAAATCACTTCTAATGCAACCTTTTCTAATTATATCCTTTTTGGATTATAATTTTCTTTTTACTATGATATAATCTTGATCGTCTATTTTTATAAAGATTAGATTCAACGGTTGAGATTATTTTGGTAGTACAGTGATCGAAATTATGGGTAATATCCCTTTTGGTTGATATAATGTATTGTTCTGTTGCAGATCTCACTGTTCTCATGTTAATATGTGTTCTCAACAGAACGTGACCTATATATATATAACATATATATATATATATATATATATATATATATATATATATATATATATATATATATATATATATATATATATATATATATATATATATATATATATATATATATATATATATATATATAGAGGTCACGTTCTGTTGAGAATTTCTGGCAAGAAATTATTTCACTACACAAACTTTTACGCTAGTTAAAACCAATTTAGCATCCACTCAATTTTCCATTTAAATTTTAAATAAAAATTTTAACTTATCATATTGGTTAAACGTTTTAAATTGAATGAATCATAAAACTAAATTCTTGCTAGTTTATATTAATACATGTATAAATTAATCAAATTTATATTTAATAGTGTTAAATAAGAGAAAATTACCAAAATAATCATATTTGAGCTTGCTTGGCCTTATTTATCGACGGGACACGTTAAATCGTGTACCGTGATATATAGTATAACACAGTATTTCGTCTACCATAACACTGCCTCATACGGTGGATCGTGTAACGTGTTTTCGGTTATACGGTACACTGTGTCCCGTGTTAGCGGGGTGCGTAGCACAATAACGGTACACACTCTACCGTATCGTCCATAACACGGAAGGCGTAGTCCCGTATCATTCATAATACGGAATACCGTGCAACACATCCAGCTATTACGGATGACGAAACTCCGTATCCCATCGGTATTTCGGGCCATCTTTTCCATAATCAGTATTTTGGGCAATCATTATTTATTTTTGATTATTTTGGGCCATCACCCGTTAAATAAGCTCCAAATTTTACTATTTAAATTCCACTTTGATATTTATATTACTTAAATGTCCATCATTTTACTATTTAAGCTCCATCATATTCCATCATACTAGGGGTATTTATGTAATTCAAGTAAAAATAGAATTTCAATAACAATACTTGGAGTTTATTTAAAAATTCCGTATAATAAATGTTTGTCCAAAGGCTAAAATACCCATTATTATTTGTTTTAACCTATTTAAGGATAAAGAAAATTCGTATTGATATAATTTGGAAGTTTAAACTAGTTTGGCATCCATTTAATTATCTCGTTTAATTAATTTAAAATGGAATTATCTAATTAATTAAACAATTTGTTAGAATCATACTATTATATACAGGGAAGGCGGGGGCGGTCAAGTGGCACCTCTCAAATCGCTTCGATCTATTTTTCCAATTTTTATAATTGTTCCCAATTTTTAATGTTAAAAATTGTTATTTACTTTATATTTTTTCAAATTTTTAGTGTTAATAAATACAACTTCCCTTTTTATGTTTAAATTTTTAATAATTACAACTTCCCTTTTTATGTTTTTATACTTTTATGTTTTTATAGTCAATAAATACAACTTCCCATTTTACGTTCGAATTTTTAGTGTTAATAATTACAACTTCTCTTTTTATGTTTCTAAAGGTAATAAATACGACTTCCTTTTTTACGTTCGAGCTTTTACTATTAATAATTACAACTTCCCTTTTATTTTTTTTATTTTAATAAAAAAAATTCACTTTTTATGTTCGAATTTTTAGTATTAATAATTACAACTTCCATATTTATGTTAAAATTATTATTTTCTCAATATTTTAGAATCTTTAGCATTATCGAATTTTTAGTGTTAATAATTACAACTTAATTTTTCAATATCAAATTTATAACTTCCCTATTTATGTTAAAAATTATTATTTTATTTATAGTTTTCAAACTTTTAGTATTAATAATTGCAGGTTCCCTTTTTATGTTAAAAATAATCAAATAAATGTTGAAGTATAAATTTACAATTAACTTATAAAAATTTGTTAATATAGGCGGTTCTAAAATCGCTTAATTTTATTTTTTTTTATAAATTTTGCATAAATTTGCAATTTTAAATATTAATAATATAATTTCCATTTCCATCTCCGAATTATAGCTAGAAAATACATTATAATATATAAAGTATATTTTGTTACATTCGTACAACAAGAAAACTTTCTTAAACAAAATATTTTATCTTATGATATATCACTAGCTCCAAAACATGTGTTCACTAGCTCGTCTGTTCTCGAGCAAAACCCTTGGCTATATAACTTATGCCCCAAAACACGTGTTCATTAGTTCGTCTGTTCTCGAGCAAATTTCGTTTTGATTTTGCACTTTCTACTATGAGGAAGAAGATCGGAAAAAGATTGCGAATCCACAATACCCAAACGTAAGTTATATATTTAAATAAGTCATGAAACTTTCTTTTATACTCTCTCTTTATTTTATAATTGTTACGTATTTGTTGAGTAATTTTTTAATCGATATGCAAGAGAAAAAAGGTGACAATTCATAAGGCCCCCTAGACATACGTTTTATTTTTAAATATTGTATTACTATCTTTGAAAAAACTCTAACTTGTATATATATTTTTCATTCCACGAATCAAAATTTTAAAATAAATATTTTATGTTTTAGAGCATCTCCATGGGTTTGGCTAAAATTGTTGCCTAAAATAATACAAAATAATTATTGGCTATATTAATAAAATTTATATGTACAGTTTTGTTATAGCTCGACAAATTTGGCCAACGTGGAAAGGTTGACTATAATAATTATAGCCAAGGGTTTTGTATTGTTGGAGATTCAAAATTTATAATCTCTTCGTCCCTTCCAATTCTTTACATTTAGAAGAGAGGGTTTGACACGCATTTTAAGACTTATATAAAGTATAGTTTCATATATTTTTAAATTTTTTCTTCTGAATAAAAATTTAATGTTTCAATTTTTATTTAAAAAAAGAAAATTTTGAAAATGAGTTATGGAATTATACTTTATATACATCTTAAAATGCGTGTCAAATCCTTTGTCCCAAATGTAAAAAATTGGGAGGGACATAGGAAGTACAAATTATCTAAACTATTTGCCACAGTAGGATTTTTTTTCCTAAGAGATTCTCCCATTGGAGATGCTCTTAATGGGATATAATATGGTTTTTGGAGGTGGCAATGGAATACCAAATAGTTCCGTGACTATGTATTTATATTTACTAGCGTTCTACCCGTGCTACGCACCGAACGGTAAAATTAATTAATTAATTAATATAAACATTTTATTTTAATCATTATTTAGGAAAAAAGTTAATTTCATGAGAATGTAATTAATTTAAGTATAGAATTACTTATTCGTCATTTTATACCAATTGCAATAAAAATAATATTATCAAACAATTATCATCATTCCCCGTTGAAACGCTCTAAACCCTTCTTTGTTGTTTTTCTTAATTTTATTTTTCATTTTATTTTTCTCATTTTTCGGAATCTTTCTACCAAGTTCATAAGTTTTTACCCATATTTTAAGTTTTGTTCTTTTGGAAATTTGGTGTATTTAAATGTAAAGTACCGTGGGTTTCTAGAATTTTTATTATATTAATTTAATCAAAAAATTTATATGGGTTACGATCAATTTTTCAAATACATATTGAAAATTCATAAACACTTATTTCTCACGACCATAATAAATCATAAGATTGTCTCTCAAAAAAATGTTGTATGTTTCAGCAATGTGAGAAAGGATCTCTACTGTGTAAGATCTATTAAACGAACGTAGTTATGATAAAGGAAACTTTCTTATAATCCAGTTTCATATGTGTTTGTTCAATATGATTGTTACAATTGTATGTTCTTTTATTAGTAAATTGATTTACTATAGAAAAATAAATATTATCAATCAACCAAACATATCCAACATATCCTGTTCTTAGAGTAAGATATGACTATCAGAGTTTATGGTGATTACTCTCAACTTATTTTTAATGACAACTTAAAATGTGTATATTCACTTTGGGAGTTTGAAGGTTGATTTTATTTTATTTTGTTTCTATTAAAACATGGTACATTAAATATTAATTTTTTCTTACACATAAATAGGGGTGGAAAATTATTCGATCTAATAGTACACGATCCAGAGCCCGAAATTTTGGATGTACCGAACCCGAATTTTCGGATTCAAGTTTGGAATTAAATTTTAAACCCGAAATAGTTTCGATTTGAATTTGGATTTCAGTTTTACCAAACCGATATCCGATCCAAAACCCAATCCAATATCGAAACCGATACATTTGTTTTATTTAGACAAAACAAAACTAACAAATAGCTTTGTTTGTTTAAAATCTATCTACCAAGTTGTTATGTTTTTTTTTACCTATATTTAAAGTTCTATTGATATTAAAAATAAATGTTATCAACCAACCAAGCGAATTTGATATATCTGTTCTTAGATTATGATGTGAAAAGTGAATACTGTTAATTTAATTCAAGAATACAAAATTAGAAAGGGAACCTTTTATTAGAATAATATATAATTTTATGTATTGACCTATCTAGTTAGCAATAATAGTGATTTTTATAACGATGGCTATAGCCGTTCCTCTCTCTGCTCCTCTCCCAAAAAATACTAAACTAAAGTTTAGGGGCTACATCAATTTTGATTGATGATAAGCCCACCTTTTATCATTTTTCTTAATTTTGCTCTGTTTTTTTTAATAAAAATCTCTCTTTATTGAGATTCTAGTAACCCGTTGGTAGGTTTTATTTACTGATATATTGGATTTTGTATTTTGTCTTGTGAATGATAACTTCCGTTTTTTTTCCTTGAGTTCACTTTATTTTTCAATAAATATATCTATTTATCGAGAGTCTAGTACCCCGTTAGTGGTTTTTGTCAACCCATATATTGGGTTTTGTTCTTTCTTTTTGCGAGGGTAGGTTCTTTTATTTTGGCATCTGAAATCTTAGATTTAAAGGATTTTGTTATATTGGTTCATTGATTTGGATAGTATAGATCGTAGCAATGGTCGGTTGTTTGAATTGATTTGGATTTTGTTATATTGATTCTTATACAATTTATAAGAAAATTTAAAATTTTTGATTAGTTTTGTAGGTGTCGTATGTCCTTTTATTGATAAATTAATTATATATAAAAAATAGTGATTTATAAGAATTGTTGCGCTGAGTTGACGAATTTGCTATAAAAATATTCAATAACAATATTTTCATTGATTCTGTAATCTGATTATTTATGCACTAAATAATGTCTAATACTTTTTAAGAGTATATTTAGTATTTTGAATAATTCAAATATTTTGCCAGGTCAATTTGTTTGTCCCATTAATTATTGCATAGCTAAAAAAATTGATAAGTAAAATGTTAAAGATAATTAGTTTAAAATTCATTTAAATATTTTAACTGGTTGTTAGGTTTTTTTAATAATTGATTAATTTAAATTTTGAACGTGTATTTAGAATAGTGTGGTAAATATTTTTCAATTTTAAATTTTTTTTATTCAATAATAGTATATTTATTCAAATTTGATTGCAACTTATGATTGTAGATCGAGAATTTGAGATATTAAAATACTATATTATATAAAATAGATGAAATAGACTCATGTATTAAAATAATATTTATATTAAAATCAATTCATAAATACACAATTTTGGAAAATAGCTCTATACATAGAGACTTGTGCAAAAAATAGATGTGTCAGTATATAATGATATAATTGTAATTGATTTAAGTCAAAAATTGTGATTAATTAGTTATTAAGTATTTATGAAAATTAATCTGTAATATATAACTATATACTGTATTATAGTATGATTGTAGTTGATATTTATGAAAATTAGCTTGTAGTAATATATAATAGTATAAATTTGTTTGACTTTAAATTAAAATATTGATAAGTTAGTAAATATTTTATCACTTTAAAAAATATTTAATTTATGCATGTAGTAAATAAAATAAATTTTGTATTTCAAAAAAATTATTAAGTAACCAAGATAAGTAATTTAGGATGAGAATGATATGATTGATATAATTTCTGTGGTAAATTCTAAAATGGCTCTTATATATATTTATAAAATTAATCTGTAATGTATAATAATGTAATTATGATTAATTGTAAATCAAAAAGTGAAGAATAAAAATTGTAAAAATTGCTTAATATTATATTTATGTATAATCCTGATTGATTTTAATTTTATACTAATTTATTGTAATTGTTTTTTAATATTAAAAAATATGTAATATGTGGATATGTTAAATCAAGTAACTATTATATTTAATTTAGAATTGTTAACTAATCATGGTTAATATAATAGGATAAGAATGATAAATAAGGAAAACTTTTAATATAATATGATTGGTCTAAAATTAGGAATGTCCTCTGACTGGTCCTAAAATAATTCAAAATTTTCTGATTGGCTTACTACATCTAACTGTAATCCTTCCTGATTGATTTTAATTTTATACTAATTTATTATAATTGTTTTTTAACTTTAAAAAATATGTAATATATTGATATGTAAAATCAAGTAAACTACTATATTTAAATTAAAATTGTTAACTATTCATGGTTAATATAATAAGATAAGAGTGATAAATAAAGAAAAATTTTAAAATAATAAAAGATTTATTAATTAATTTTATTAATAAATTATGAATAAATATATTTTCGAGTGTTCAAAAAAATCAAGTTTTTGAAGATATGAATTTTATCCAAGTTATTTAAAATATGATTCAAATCCGATTTTGTAGTGTTGGTTTATATTTATTAAATAATTAATTTCATTAACAAATTTTGAATAAATATATTTTTGAGCTTTTGAAACAATCGAGTTTTTGAAAGTATGGATTTTATCCAAGTTATTTCAAATCTGATTTTTCAGATTTCTAGTTGAGTTAGATTATAATTATTTAAAAAAATTTAATTGTACAACATGTATTATGAAAATCTATTAATAGTGTATGATAGTCTTTGAAGGTATGAATTTTATCCAAGTTATTTCAAATTTGATTTCAAATCCGATTTTTCAGATTTATAGTTGAGTTAGATTATAATTATTTAAAAAAAATTGTACAACATGTATTATGAAAATCTATTTATAATGTATGATAATGTGATTGTGATTGATTTTATGTTAAAAGAGTGGTTGATTAATGAATGATTAATTATAAAATTTTATTTAAAATAATAATAGTATATCGTGATTGATTTCAAATTACAAATTGTGATTTTTTAGTAAATATTTTTTGATTTAAAAATATGTATTTATGAATATGTTAAATAAAATCTTTATTGTATCAAAATTATAGAAGTGTTAACTAACCATAGTTAATGAAGTAGTATGAGAATGTAAATAAGGAAAACTCTTAATATAACATGATTGGTCTATAATTTAGGAATGCGTTGTGATTGGTTCTAAAATAATTCATAGTTTTCTGATTGGTTAACTGATATATGGTAGACTCAGGTATTATAATAAAGGATGATACGGTTGGTTTTGTTGTTTCTATTAACTTCAGATTTTATATTTTTGTTTTAGACATATTATTTTACTTTTTAATAATTTGATTTGTTGCAAAATTTGTTTCTGGATCTAAGACCAAGATATCTATTACATCATTTAAAGTATTTAATATGTTTTAGCATAGCGGTTATACGTAATGTTCATTACAGTTATTTTATTTCCGGTTGCAAAGATACAAGGGAATTCCATAAAAGAGGGAATGTGAGTGCATTAAGAATGATTAGAATAGGATTTTAGGATAATATCATAAAAGTTAGAAAAAATTAGACCTCATTAGAGCATCTCCAATGCTACACATCTGTTAGCTAAACTTGATGACATGGCACAATTTTTAGATGATATCTATATTTTTTCTTCTCCAACCATACATGCTGTTAGGTAAAATTTTAGATAATCATCTTGACATCCTCTATATTTGGAGGACATCTATAATATATAGATAATATCTATAATTCATTATCTCCACTTATATCGTGACACATCATCGATCTTATTTACTTACATATATTTATATTATTAAAATAATAATAAAATACTATTTTTAAAATATAGCTAATCATTATAGCTAATATCATTGGAGTAAAACATCTTACAGTTCAGTAAATTTTTAGATAATCATTATATAGCTAATAATTTTATCTATTACCATTGGAAATGCTCTTATGGAACTCAGTAAACCAAAATTTAAATAGAGTCAAATATTAAATTTAAACAATGGGGATAAAATTTACAAGAAAGTAGTGTTTACAATTCTTTTTATAAAAAAATTAACTGGCTAAATTATCTAGTACTGAAATTATTTTTATTATTTTGAATACTTTTACATAATAAAAATGATTCATATATTTTATAAAAAAATTTATAAAAATATTATAATGTCATCGCGAAATGCAACTTAATAAATTAATAGATTATTAAAACTTATAAACGAAAAGACAACACATAAAGAAAGTTGACATGATTGACCATGAACCAAACCAATGCAGAGTGAAGTGCGAACTATTATATGCTACAAAATTATCATTTCATAATTCAGTTTGCAGTGTAATTAATCTGAAGCTTTTTCTTCGTGAATATTCTTATATTTTTTGGACGATTACAGTCCTCTAATTGTGAAATGGGATTAATTGTTATATTTTATGTTATTATTATTTCAATTTGTTATAAATAAAATATATTATTTTAATATGATAATAGATTGTGTGGAATCATGCTACAGAGATTGGCCTATAGCCATTATGAAATGATTGGCTAAATATTTTGTTAAGGGGAATGACCCATTGGAATACCCAATTTTATATATATATATATATAGGGAGTTGCTCAAGAGAAAACTAATTTTTGGAGAGAACCAATAAACTTTTCTCATCCATTGATTTTATATCAATATGACGGTTCATGCTATTTTATAAAATATGTTACAATCTAATAAAAAGCATATAAAAGTAAACCAAATTACTCATTAATGAATGCAGATTCGAAATATTTCCTAAATTTTACTTGCCAATTTTAACAAGATTGTTCTTATCTATTTTTAATAAATTCAAAATCTTTCAATATATAATTGCATGGAATATCTATTTTCTTTTCAAGGAAATCTAATTTATTTATATTCATGTAATTACTATAAAAGATATGTAACTTAATATAAAAACTTCCTTTGTTATCTAATTATATTCTAATTGAATATATGAAATTTTAGTTACTATAATTTTAATATAAAAATGAATTACTACAAAATTTAAATTGAATAAAGAACACCTAGTAGAACATCTAATAATTTTTTTTCAAAATAATCTTTTACAAAATGTATTAATAAGTAGAAAATGTAGCAAAATTTAAACACCGAGCAGAATACCTACTAGAAAATAACCTTATTCTAAAAGTATAAAAATATATTAATAAAATATTTAATACTCCTAGAACACCTAGTAGAAAACCTAATATAATTTGTATAACACATGTTAGAATTGTAAATTTATTATTTATTAAAATTTAAACATATTAAATTTATTAAAAAAATAATTTTATTCTAAAAATATCAGTAAAACTTTTAATATAATTTCGTTGAATATATAGAACACATAGTAGAATACTAGTAGAACACCTAATGTAATTAGTAGAACACAGAATACCTAATATAATTAGTAGAATACGTAATAAAATTGTAATTTTATTATTTAATAAAATTAAATATATTAAATCTTGTCAAAAAAAATTAAAGAATAAATTTTATTCTAAAAGTAACAGTGACATATTTAATATAATTTTGATTGAATACATAGAACAGCTAATCGAACACCTACTAAAATATATCTTATACATTGAATGTTTTTCTAATCAACGAAATATTTAATTTAATTTAACCTAGTAGAAAATCTAATGTAATTAATATATTATAGGTTAGAATTGTAAATTAATTAATTATTAAAATTAGACATATTAATTTTATTAAAAAACAATTAAAAAATAATTTTATTCTAAAAGTATCGATAGAATTTTTAATATAATTTTATTTAAATATATAGAACACCCAGTACTAAATTTAAGTTAAAAATAGAGAACACCTAGTAGAACACATGTAATTAGTAGAACACCTACTAGAACACATGTAATTAGTAGAACACCCAGTAGATTTAAGTTAAAAATAGAGAACACCTAGTAGAACACATGTAATTAGTAGAACACCTAGTAGAACACATGTAATTAGTAGAACACCGTAATTAGTAGAACATCTAGTAGAACACCTAGTATAACATATGTAATTAGTATAACACTTAGTAGACCACCTATTAGTAGAACAGCTAGTAGAACACCTGGTAGAACATATATAATTAGTAGAACACCTCGTAGAACATATGTAATTAGTAGAACACCTTGTAGAACACCTAATGTAATTAGTAGAATACTTAGTAGAATTGTAATTTTATTATTTAAAAAAATTATTATATTAAATCTTGTTAAAAAATAATTGAAGAATAAATTTTATTCTAAAAATAATGGAGACATATTTAATATAATTTTGATTGAATATATAGAACATCAAATCGAACACCTACTAGAATATATCCTGTACATTGAATCTTTCTCTAATCAATGAAATATTTGATTTAATTTAAGCTAAAAATTTAGAACACCTAGTTGAACATATAATGTAATTAGTAGAATGCTTAATAGAATTGTAAATTAATGAAATATTTGATAGAAACTTTATAGGAACATTTTATAAATTCAAAATAGTCAACAAGATCTCATTGAAATTAGAGTATATATTGAATTAAATGCCATTATACAGTTTCCATTATTGAATGTTGACTTAAATCTTAAATGTATTTGAATGAAGTAATTAACTTATTTGTATTTGTATTTATCATTAAAGTCATATTCTATATTATAGTAATGAATGGTGTAGATTAGTTCTCTAAGTTTTCCATCAAATAAGGTTTTCCCTATATATATATATATATATATATATATATATATACCGATCATTGTTCCAGGGAGAACCTTCTTGTATAGAATCCTGAAGAGAACCATTGATTATACCATAGAATTTCATCAATAAATTACAAATTAAATTTTTAAAAACATAAAATTTGATTCTAATGTATATTATTAACGACATATAAATTTTATAAATGATTTAACACATAAAATTTGAACAAAAAATTTGATTTGAATTTGATTCTACAGTAGAATCAATTGAATAAATTTGATTCTATGGTAGAATTGCTTTGGATTATTTTATTAATTTTTAATGATTTTTCAAAAAGAAAAGTTGTGTAATTTCATTTTTAATTTCTTAATTAAGATTTATAATTATATTTTATACAAAAAAAATATATGTATTTTGTGGTGGTTCACTCTTATACTCTATTTAAGGTGATTCTCTCTAGAGTGTCACCCTATATATATTATCTATATTTATTATTCATGTCATGCCACCTAGATTTTTTGCTAAGGGTTTTCTAGCGTTGGAAATGTACCGACTACAATGGCACAGTACATATAGCTGAAGCTATAAAACTAATTGTTACATATGGTTTAGATAAGTTCAAGTTTCTCAACAACCTGATGCATTCAAGGAATGCTCACTGCATTAGATCTAGTAATCCAAATCTCTACGAATTTAAGATTCTTCAGGGATTTATATATTAAATTTGTACATAACATACATGATGCGAAGTTATGTGGAAAAGAAGAGGTAATAACGGTGGTATGGCCCTTAAGATCGATATGAGTAAGGCCTATGACAGGATCGAATGGGACTATTTGCGCGAACTGCTTTGTAAAATAGGTTTTCATGATTGGTGGGTGCATCCAGTTCTTCAATGTGTTAATTCAGCCTCGTACAACATTACTCATGGATTTAGGGTTATGGGCCCGGTGATTCCAAGTCGGGGTCTTCGACAACGAGATCCATTATCTCCGTATCTCTTTATTCTCTGTGCTGAAGGGCTATCTACTCTATTATAAAAATACGAAACTCAACGTTGGATTTATGGCATTAAGGTATGTCGTCAAGCTCCTAGTGTCAATCATTTACTATCTGCAGACGACAGTTATATGTTTTGTAAGGCAAATGATGAAGAAGCTTTGAAGATGGTTGATATTCTTCAAATTTTTGAAGAATCCTCAGGACAGCTGGTGAATTTTATGAAGTCTTCAGTTATCTTTAGCACAAATGTGGGTAGAGAGTGCAAGGATAAGATCTGTCAAATACTTCAGATGAGCGACGCTGATGGTTCAGTGGTTGTTTGCACTAAATCACGCAAGTGTACGTGGTCACAAGTAATATAGAATAAAGTTGAGTTCGTTCCCACAGAGATCTGGTTATGGTTTTAATTCTGTTTTGTACCTATGCAACAATGTATGGTTATTATGCACTGCTAAGACAATTAACAATATTGGGGTTTGATTATCTAAATTAAACTAAGATGCAAACTATTAAACTAAGAATTACTTAACTAATGATAATTAAAATCGAATTACTTACGCAAGATAAACCATGGAATCCTAACTTCATTAAATACTTCGCTTAGATCTGACGCCTTTAATTATGATATCTGATCGGACAACACGAAACAAGTATACGCTACTTCTCAGTATACGAATACCAAACTAAACATACATCCACAAAAGAGATAGAAGATGAATAGACACCAATTATGCTTAGACCCTATATCTCTATAGAATTTGAAAACATAACGGTTGAAGAACAAGTTATCCATATTGATCACATAGGGCAGTATAATATCTCTATTTACGCCATAAATCATGATGTTAAACATCAACCTATCCTATGCTAGCATGGCAAGTTCTAAATCTCAAGATCCACTCTCACTTCACAAGAGATTAACAAATTAGATGTTCGCGGCGCATCTATCAATTAAGCATAACCATACAAGGATATCAGATATATATCACACACAGATCTTAAAGCAATCAAGATACCAAAGCTCCATAAATAAATCCGTTAGAATCCCATGACAACGATTAGTTCATAATCGAACCGTTCGTCACCATGAGATTTGATGAAACCATGATAAATCACAAAGTATGAAAGAATACAAATAAACTAGAGTATTGAGTTAAGAAAACAAATCCCAAAAACATCCAAGAGTTCCGCCTAATTAGAAGAAAACAAAAGTAGATCTAGATCTTCGTTGCTTGTCACTAGCGTTGGAATCCTTCTCCAAGTCTGAATCTCCGTATCTCGGCTCTCTCTCTGTGTTATGATGAGAATTGGTGGATGTTGGTCATTTTATGATGGTAGGATGTGTTTATATAGGCCCTAGGAGTCTTTTTCAGCAAGAAAAGTCCCAAAAATACAATAAAATTCAAAATAGGATAGAATTCATTAAATTTCCAGAATGTTCGGGCGCAGTCTGCGCGGTTTCTGCATAGTCTGCGCGGTTGGCTCCTGTTCAGAATTATAGAAAATTTCCCAGGTTTCGCGTGGACTGCTTACGGGCCTCAAACGGACTTGTAGAACTCCAGATATGTCCAAAACAGTGGAGACTGCGCAACCTACCCGGAAAATCCGAATTTTAATCAATTTAACCTCCAACTCTTAGTTCTGCAAAACTCAATGAAAACACATTAAATACACCACATACTTGAGGCAAAGTAATCAATTTAAGCCGATACGAAGCATTCCAAGTGGATATAAAATCCACTTATCACACCCCCAAACTTAAACCGATGCTTGTCCTCAAGCATAAACAAATATAACTATATACAACTAACTAGTACCACTTCCGTAGGTGATCACGGTTGCATTTGGCATATGCAACAAGCCCTTTAAACCCCTAGGCAGCCCTATTGGACGAGTAAGGTCTCGTGAGGGCCTATAGTGAATGTACCCACAAAATCCATCTAACTAAACAATGCAATAACAATGCAATGCATGAATGCAACTAAAATGAAAATGCGACGATCCCCTTCAAACTAACCAAAACCAACTAGTAAGCAAATATCTCAAAGAATGCAACTAAATCCAAATAGAGCTCGACTAAGTCCCCGTATACTAACAATACATGAACAGAAACGTGCGTGTGTGCGATGCTCATCAGAAATACTCTCAAAACTAGATCAAAACCATACTCATTCTTCGCCAAGACAATCACAAGTTTATAAATAGAATAGACTGTAAACACTTCATATCCTAGAAACACCTCCATCCTCATCTGAGTTAGCCAGAAATCCATGCTTTATTACTAAAAAATTACGACACATAATATACAAGCATGCTTATTTAACCGTGCAATGGATGAGACCCCTAAAGGCTTATACAATAATACCCATTTAGCGAGCGTTGGGTTAGTGGATCCCAAACTATAAAAGCCTTAGGTCACTAGGCACAAAGTCCCCGCGAACTTAATTGCTCGAGTATTAAAGAGCTCACCCTAGTTAATTTTGCAATTAAACTATTTACATAACTCTTTTTTTTCTTTTTCTTTTTTTCTCTTTTTTATTCTTTTCTTTCTCTTTTTTTTTTCATATATTCAATCTGGAATGAGAATTCTCATTTCCAACCCTAGACTACTCATATAAATATGAGCCGGCTACTAGCCATTTGACACCTAGCCATTATTGACACTTATTTACAATTAAGCATGAAATCCCTAGTTTCCCCCAAACTTAGACTTAAGTGCTTCTATGTCATCAAGGGAATAACGAAAATTCTAAATATAAACAAGTGATTAAATCTCAAAACAACCAAACAAGCATGATCCTAACCTAGCTCAAAAGCAAACTAATGAGACTGTGTAAAGATTTTGTTTCTGAAGCATGCAAGTCAATTTCATAAGAACTATAAATCAACCCTCTACTCATCAGAATTAGCTCGTCCTAAGGGATCATGAACTATGCATGCTATGCAAATACAACTAAATGAACTCACATGGTATAAAAACACAATAACAGAATGTCCTATATGAAACAATATGCAATAACACGAACATACATGCATGAATTAATACTAATATGCAAAATATGATATCTATATGAACACAACGACACATAATCACAAATAACTACATATACACTACTTATCCCCAAACCACCCCCAAACTTAGAATATTCAATGTCCCCATTGAATTGAAGGTAAATACAAGGGATAGCAGAAAACATACCTAATCATCGAAACACGTGGGTTGCCTCCCACGAAGCGCCTTTGTTTAAAGTCTTTAGCTAGACCTGGCAATGACTTTGTCTCTTGAAAATTTCTACACCATATCTCTTGATAAGTGGATTTATATCCACTTGGATCGCTTCAATTCGGCTTAAATTGATTGTCTTGGACTCAAGTTTGTTGTAGATTTGATGTGTTTTTCTTAGTTGTGCAGATTTACAAGAATGTCGATTATGGGTGATGTTTCTATCGTGTTTGGAGGATTAATTGATTAAAATTCGGATTTTTCGGGAAGGTTGCGCAGTCTACAGTGTTTTGACCATATCTGGAGTTCTAGAAGTCCGTTTTCAGCGATCTTACAGCTCACGCGAAGCTTGAGAGATTTCCTACAACCTGGGACAGAAAGCAGGTGCAGGGAGCGTGTAGTTAAAATTCGCGCACGTGTTCTTTGTGAAGCAAGGCTGAAAGATTACTGTTTTGCCCTTATTCTAATTCTAATTATATTTTGGGCAAGTTTTAGTACCTTAATCGAATTCTAATTGTAATAGAAGGTAATTTTCTGCTGGGCAAGAAATCTAAAGCCTACTTAAACACATCTTAGCATTGTAATTAGGAGAGTTTTATTATTATTGTAACATAGCTTAGATCTGCAAGGGAGAAAAGGAGAGAAGGATTCAACGCTCGTGACAAGCAACGGTCTAGATCTACTTCATCTTTTGTGTTATTTTGGATTCTAGATTTGTTTTCTTAACTCTTTGTTTATTAATATAATTACTTCTTTTATTCATATCTTATTTTATATCATGCTATCATCAAATCCCATGATGATGAACGGTTCAATTATGAGCTAATCGTTGTCATGGGATTCTAACGAATTTATCTATGTAGCTTAGTAGTTTGCATGCTTTAAAGATTTATGTGTGGTGAATTCTTGATATCCTCGTATGGTTGTGTTTCATGTATTTAGATGCGTCGCGAACATCTAATTTGTTAATCTCTTGCTAAACGAGAGTGAATCTTGAGATTTAGAACTTGCCATGCTAGCATAGGATAGGTTGATGTTTTAACATCATGATTTGTGGCGTAAATAGAGATATTATGCTACCCTATGTGATCTAAGTGGATAACTTGTGCTTAAACCTTTATTTTTTTCAAATTCTATAGAGATATAGGGTCTAAACATATTTGGTGTCTACCCATCTTCTATCTCTTTTGTGGATGCATGCGTAGTTGGGTATTAGTATACCGAGAGGTAGCTTTTACCTGTTTCGTGTTATCCGATCTGATATCAAAACCATCACATGTATTGATTAAAGGCTGCGACTCTAAGTGAAGTAGATAATGAAGTTAGGATTCCATGTTTATTCTCATATAAGTAAATCAGTTTTAGATCTCATTAGCTAGTTAATTCTTAATTCCTTAATTCAAATCTTAGTTTAATTTAGTTAATTAAAACCTCAATTTCTTTATTATCTTAGCAGTGAATTAAGATCATACACTGTTGAATAGGCACATTAGCTGAAAAGAACTTAACCAGATCTCAGTGGAACGAACTTAATTGTATTACTTGTGACCACGTATACTTGCGTGATATTGTGTAACAAGTTTTTGGCACCGCTGCCGGGGATCATCGGTGTTTAATTTAGTTTATGTGCTTGTCATCAGTGGTCGTTAGCGTTCACTGACTCGGATTTCTTATTTAGTTTGTTTGTTTCGTGGTGTTTTCAGGTACTTGAACGTGTATGCGAACACGTTTGCAAACTCGTAAACTGGCAGAAGAGGAACTTGTAGCGGTAAAAGAGATGGCAGACTTACCAGCAGCAGTCAAGGCTTTGAAGGACTATTCGCAACCAAAGATCAATGACATACAATCTAGTATCGTCAGGCCAGCTATTGCAGCGAATAACTTTGAGATCAAGCCGAGCACAATTCAGATGGTGCAGAATTCGGTTCATTTTGGGGGTGCTTCGACAGAGGATCCTAGCATGCATATTCGGGACTTTATCGAGATCTGCGACACTTTCAAATTTAATGGTGTGTCGGAGGATGCTATCAAGTTGAGGCTTTTCCCATTCTCTTTAAGGGATAAGGCTAAGGGCTGGTTACACTCTCTACCAGCTGGTTCCATTACTACATGGGAGGATCTTGCTCAGAAGTTTCTTACTAAATTCTTCCCTATGACGAAAACTGCAGCAATACGGAACCAGTTAACTCAGTTTCAACAGTAATCTGGCGAGTCTTTGTGTGAGGCTTGGGAACGTTATAAGGAGATGCTTCGTAGGTGTCCACATCATGGGATGCCTGACTGGATGGTTATTAACGGTTTCTACAATGGGTTGGGAGCACAGTCTAGACCTTTGCTAGATGCAGCATCAGGTGGAGCTCTGTGGGCTAAGAGCTACGAGGAAGCATATGATCTTATTGAGACGATGGCGGCTAATGAATATCAAAATCCAACCCAGAGGCTTTCTCAAGGCAAGGTAGTAGGTGTTCTTGATGTTAATGCAGTCTCAGCTCTAGCAGCTCAGCTAGAGGCAATGAATAGGAAAATAGATTCTTTGGCAAATCATGGGATTCAGCAGGTTGCTGGTATTTGTGAGCTATGTGCGGGCGAACATGAAACGAATCAGTGTGCTATCTCTTCTGAATCAGCACAGTTCATGAGTAATTTTCAGAGACCTACTGCACCAGTTCCAGCCACTTATCATCCTAATAATCGGAATCATCCCAATTTCAGCTGGAGCAATAATCAAGGTGCTCAACAACAGCAACCTTATCAGCAACAGTTTCAAGGACAGCAAGCGAAGCCATTCAATCAGGGCTATCAACAATAGTATGCTCCAAGGCAACCATATCAGCCTCCGGGATTTCAGCAACAGCCCCAGGCTCATGCGGGGCAATCATCTAATGAAAAATCAGAAATGGATGATTTGAGGATGATGATGAAGAACCTGCAAGCTTCTCAAAAGGTCTTGGAAAACCAGATAGGACAGATTACAAGTGCCTTACTTAGTATGCAACAAGGAACTTTTCCTAGTGATACGGAGGTTAATTCAGGCAGGAAAAGCAAAGAACAGGTCAATGCAGTTACTTTGAGATCTGGAAAAGTCACGAGGGATCCTAAATCAGCAGCTAAGGAAGATGAAGATGTTCAGAATCAGTAGGTTGAAAAATCTGTAGTGCTAGTAATTGAGAAATCTGATTTAGTGGTTGATCAGCTTGATGGTGAGAAGAGCAAGAAACTTGTTGAAAAGTCTACTCCGGAGCAATCTTCAAAGAATAATCAGATCTATCCTCCTCCTCCATATCCTGGACACTTGCGGAAAAGTCAAGAGAAATAGTTTCAGAAGTTTATGGATGTCTTTAAGAAATTGTCCATTAACATTCCTTTTGTTAAAGCATTGGAGCAGATGCCGAGGTATGAAAAGTTCATGAAGGATATTTTGTCACGAAAGAGAAGGTTGGAAGAATTTAAAACAGTGGCATTAACGGAGGAGTGTAGTGCAGTTCAGCAGCAGAAGTTGCCACCCAAACTTAAAGATCCGGGAAGTTTCACCATCCCTTGCACTATTGGCAACCTTTCTTTTAGCAAGTGCTTGTGTGACTTGGGAGCTAGCATCAATCTCATGCCTTTATCTGTGTTCAAGCAACTTGGTCTGCCGGAGCCAAAGCCAACCAATATCTCTTTGCAGTTGGCCGATCGATATATCACATATCCAAGGGGCATAGTGGAGGACGTTTTGGTGAAAGGTGATAAGCTTATCTTCCCAGCTGATTTTGTTATCTTGGATTTTGAAGAAGACAAGAAGATTCCCATAATCTTGGGAAGGCCTTTTCTAGCTACAGGTCATACTTTGATTGATGTGCAAAAAGGAGAGCTTACAATGAGGGTGCAAGATCAGAATGTCACCTTTAATGTTTTCAAAGCCACGAAATTTCCGACAGAGGATGAAGAGTGTTGCAGTGTGGAAATAGTTGATACGGGTCAGAGAAAGAAGTTTGATCAGTTGTTGAGCAAAAAGTCGAACACACACGTGCTAAAGCATCACATCAGTGATTTCATTGACAATTCTTCAATTCGAGATCTTTCGAATGTAAAGCTTGGGAAACTTCCATCACATTTGAGGTATGTCCTTTTGAATAATGAGCTAGTGATTTTTGAAGAGGGGCATGATAATGGGTTGCGAATGTGGAAAGCTGATGATAAGGAAGAAGAAAGCTTGACGTTTGAGTCGGAGAAACACATTAGAGGTGTGAAGAAGAAAAAGAAGAAGATTAAGCTGTTGGATAGTAAAATCAGGTTGAAGTCTGAGGGAAGAGATTTGTGGAAAGCCAACAAACAGGATGTTAACGTTCGTATGAATGGTCTTTCTGTGGAGGATGGTTCAGTTATTCTTTTGAAACCGCCATGAGTTGAGGAAGTAACGTCAAGCTATTGACGTTAAAGAAGCGCTTCGTGGGAGGCAACCCACGCATTAAACAAAAAAAAAATCGGGCATGTCGCGCAGGCTCCGCCTGCTTTACTGGATGTCGCGCAGGCTGCGCCTGCGTGACTACATAGTAGGCAGGCTGCGCCTGCTTTAATCAGGCTGCGTGGATCAGTTTTTTTTCAGCAGATTTTTGTTTTTTTTTCTTTTCATTCCTTTGTCTTTATGCAGCAGCTGTTGTACTATATATAAAAAATAAAAACAAATTTTTCAAACCCCAATAATTCCTTTTCCAATTTTATTCTATCACCCCCAAATTTTATCCTAATCCTATATCAATTCCAAAAACCCCATCTCCTATTCAAATCTCTAAACCTATATCAATTCAAATTCTTTTTCTCTAATTTATTAAATCCTTTTTCTATCTTACCTCAAATTCTTACCCACTCAAAATTTCTCCCTTTCACGTTCAATTTATATTCATCCAATCCCTCCATTATATATATACACCTATTCATACAAAACCCAATTCATCTCTACATCTCTAAAAAAATTCGAGTTCAAGAAGGATTCAAGTTTGGGGGAAGTTTAATTGCAAGTTCACCTCTTCGATTCGTATTGGGTAAATCTTTTTCTCTAATCTTATTTTTATTACGAATTTGTGTTCTTGTAATTGGGGGTTTTGTAGTATTCTCGTTATTTGGGAAGTGGCCAGTGTATTCTTGTTACGAATCTGGTAGAGGATAATGCGTACGAGCTCCATACACTGGCCACTTCCCAATTAAGAGGTGTAGAGATGTAAAGGATGAATTTGGTTTGTATGTAAGGGTATGTATAGATAATGGAGTGATAGGATGAATATAAAAATTTTAATGTGAAAAGGAAAAAAAATTTGGGTGGGTATGAAATTTGATGTAAGATAGAAATATGATTTGATGAATTAAAGAAAAAGAATTTGAATTGATATAGGTTTAGAGATTTGAGGAGGAGATGGGAGGTTTTGGAATTTATATAGGATTAGGATAAAATTTAGGGGTGCTAGGATAAAAGGAATTTTTTTTGGGGTTTGAATTTTTTTTTTTTATATAGGACAACAGCTGCTGCAAAAAGGCTAAGGAAAAATAAAAGAAAAAAAACAAATACAAAAATCTACTGCGCAGCCTGCTTGAAATGAGCGCAGCCTGCCTACTGTAAAGTAACGCAGGCGCAGCCGGCGCCACATCCAGAAACGCAGGCGCAGCCTGCGTGACATGCCCGAATTTTTTTTTTTTTTTCCACCACACTCAAATTTTTTTTTTCCTACACTAATGCGTGGGTTGCCTCCCACGAAGCGCTCCTTTAACGTCAATAGCTTGACGTTACTTCCTCAACTCATGGCGGTTTCAAAAGAATAACTGAACCGTTCTCAACAGAAAGACCATTCATACGAACGTTGACCTCTTGTTTGGTGGCTTTCCACAAATCACTTCCCTCAGACTTCAACCTGATTTTACTATCCAACAGCTTAATCTTCTTCTTTTTCTTCTTCACACCTCTAAGGTGCTTTTCCGACTCGAACGGCTGAACAAAACTTTCTTCTTCCTTATCATCGGCTTTCCACCTTCGCAACACGTTATCATGCCCCTCTTCAAAAATCAGTAGCTCATTATTCAAAAGGACATACCTCAAATGTGGTGGAAGTTTCCCAAGCTTTACAGTCGAAAGATCTCGAATTAAAGAACTGTCAATGAAATCACTGATGTGATGCTTTAGCACGTGTGTGTCCGACTTTTCGCTCAACAACCGATCAAACTTCTTTCTCTCCGATCAACTATTTCCACACTGCAACACTCTTCATCCTCTGTCGGAAATTTCATAGCCTTGAAAACATTAAAGGTGACATTTTTATCTTGCACCCTCATTGTAAGCTCTCCTTTTTGCACATCAATCAAAGTATGGCCTGTAGCTAGAAAAGGCCTTCCCAAGATTATGGGAATCTTTTTGTCTTCTTCAAAATCCAAGATAACAAAATCAGCTGGGAAGATAAGATTATCAACTTTCACCAAAACGTCCTCCACTATGCCCCTTAGATATGTGATAGATCGATCAGCCAACTGCAAAGAGATATTGGTTGGCTTTGGCTCCGGCAGACCAAGTTGCTTGAACACAGATAAAGGCATGAGATTGATGCTAGCTCCCAAGTCACACAAGCACTTGCTAAAAGAAAGGTTGCCAATAGTGCAAGGGATGGTGAAACTTCCCGGATCTTTAAGTTTGGGTGGCAACTTCGGCTGCAGAACTGCACTACAGTCCTCCGTAAATGCCACTGTTTCAAATTCTTCCAACCTTCTCTTTTGTGACAAAATATCTTTCATGAACTTTGCATACCTCGGCATCTGCTCCAATGCTTCAACAAAAGGAATGTTAATGGACAATTTCTTGAAGACATCCATAAACTTCTGAAACTGTTTCTCTTGACTTTTCTGCAAGCGTCCAGGATATGGAGGAGGATGATAGATTTGATTATTCTTTGAAGATTGCTCCGGAGTAGACTTTTCAACAGATGTCTTGCTCTTCTCACCATCAAGCTGATCAGCCACTAAATCAGATTTCTCAATTTCTGGCACTGCAGATTTTTCAACCTGCTGATTCTGAACATCTTCATCTTCCTTAACTGCTGATTTAGGATCCCTCGTGACTTTTCCAGATCTCAAAGAAACTACATTGACCTGTTCTTTGCTTTCCCTTCTGCCTGGATTAGCCTCCGTATCACTAGGCAGAGTTCCTTGTGGCCTACTGAGCAAAGCACTTGCGATCTGTCCCATCTGATTTTCCAAGAGCTTCTGAGAAGCTTGCAGGTTCTTGATCATCATCCTCAAATCATCCACTTCTGATTTTTCATTAGATGATTGCCCCGCATGAGCTTGGGGCTGTTGCAGAAATCCCAGAGGTTGATATGGTGCCCTTGGAGCATAAGGCTGTTGATAGCCTTGATTGAATGGCCTAGCTTCCTGACTCTGAAACTGCTGATAGAACTGCTGAGGTTGTTGAGCACTTTGGTTATTGCTCCAGCTGAAGTTAGGATGATTCCTGTTGTTCGGATGATAAGTGGCTGGAACTGGTTCAGCAGGTCTCTGGAAATTACTAACGAACTGTGCTGATTCAGAAGAGATAGCACACTGACTTGTCTCATGTGCGCCCGCACATAGCTCACAAATACTAGCAACCTGCTGAATCCCATAATTAGCAAGAGAATCCACCTTCATCGTAAGAGCCTTCAACTGAGCTGCAATAGCTGAAGCTGTGTCAACTTCAAGAACACCTGCTACCCTGCCTTGTGATAGCCTCTGGGTTGGATTTTGATATTCATTAGCAGACATCATCTCAATAAGATCATAAGCCTCCTCATAGCTCTTAGCCCACAGAGCTCCACCTGATGCTGCATCTAGCAAAGGTCTAGACTGTGCTCCCAACCCATTGTAGAAACCGTTAATGACCATCCAATCAGGCATGCCATGATGTGGACACCTACGAAGCATCTCCTTATAACGTTCCCAAGCCTCACACAAAGATTCCCCAGATTATTGCTGAAACTGAGTTAACTGATTCCGTATTGTTGCAGTTTTCGCCATAGGGAAGAATTTAGTAAGAAACTTCTGAGCAAAATCCTCCCATGTAGTAATGGAACCGGCTGGTAGAGAGTGTAACCAGCCTTTAGCCTTATCCCTTAAAGAGAATGGGAACAGCCTCAACTTGATAGCATCCTCCGACACACCATTAAATTTGAAAGTGTCGCAGATCTCGATAAAGTCCCGGATATGCATGCTAGGATCCTCCGTAGAAGCACCCCCAAACTAAACCGAATTCTGCACCATCTGAATTATGCTCGGCTTGATCTCAAAGTTGTTTGCTGCAATAGCTGGCCTGACAATACTAGATTGTATGTCATTGATCTTTGGCTGCGAATAGTCCTTCAAAGCCTTGACTGCTGCTGGTAAATCTGCCATCTCATTTACTGCTGCAAGTTCTTCTTCTGCCAGTTTACGAGTTTGAAAACGTGTTCGCATACACGTTCAAGTACCTGAAAACACCACGAAACAAACAAACTAAATAAGAAATCTGAGTCAGTGAACGCTAACGACCACTGATGACAAGCACATAAACTAAATTAAACACCGATGATCCCCGGCAGCGGCGCCAAAAACTTGTTGACACAATATCACGCAAGCGTACGTGGTCACAAGTAATATATAAGGTTAAGTCCAAATTCGTTCCCACAGGGATCAAGTAATGGTTCTTTTCAGTAAATGCACCTATTCAACAATGTATGATCTTAATTCACTGCTAAGACAAGTAATTAATTGAGATTTTAATTAACTAAATTTAACTAATATGCAATTTAAGAATTAACTAGCTAATGAGATCTAAAATCAAATTACTTATATGAGAATAAACATGGAATCCTAACTTCATTATCTATTTCACTTAGAGTCGCAGCCTTTAATCAATACATGTGATGGTTTTGATATCTGATCGGATAACACGAAATAAGTAAAAGCTACCTCTCGGTATACAAATACCAAACTACGCATGCATCCACAAAAGAGATAGAAGATGGGTAGACACCAAATATGTTTAGACCCTATATCTCTATAGAATTTGAAAACATAAAGGTTTAAGCACAAGTTATCCACATAGATCACATAGGGCATCATAATATCTCTATTTACGCCACAAATCATGATGTTAAAACATCAACCTATCCTATGCTAGCATGGCAAGTTCTAAATCTCAAGATCCACTCTCGTTTAGCAAGAGATTAACAAATTAGATGTTCGCGACGCATCTAAATACATGAAACACAACCATACGAGGATATCAAGAATTCACCACACATAAATCTTTAAAGCATACAAACTACTAAGCTACATACATAAATCCGTTAGAATCCCATGACAACGATTAGCTCATAATTGAACCGTTCATCGTCATGGGATTTAATGAAAACATGATATAAAACAAGATATGAATAAAAGAAGTAATTATATTAATAAACAAAGAATTAAGAAAACAAATCTAGAATCCAGAATAACACAAAAGATGAAGTAGATCTAGATCCGTTGCTTGTCACGAGCGTTGAATCCTTCTCTCCTTTTCTCCCTTGCAGATCTAAGCTATGTTACAATAATAATAACTACTCTTCTAATTACAATGCTAAGATGTGTTTAAATAGGCTCTAGATCTCTTGCCCAGCAGGAAATTACCTTCTATTACAATTAGAATTCGATTAAGGTAATAAAACCTGCCCAAAATACAATTAGAATTAGAAAAAGGGCAAAACAGTAATCTTTCAGCCTTGCTTCACAAAGAACACGTGCGTGAATTTTAACTACACGCTCCCTGCACCTTCTATCTATCCCAGGTTGTACAAAATCTCTTAAGCTTCGCGTGAGCTATAAGATCGCTGAAAACGGACTTCTAGAACTCCAGATATGGCCAAAACAGTGTAGACTGCGCAACCTTTCCGGAAAATCCGAATTTTAATCAATTAATCCTCCAAACACGATAGAAGCATCACCCATAATCGATATTCTTGCAAATCTACACAACTATGAAAAACACATCAAAACTACAATAAACTTGAGTCCAAGACAATCAATTTAAGCCGATATGGAACGCTCCAAGTGGATATAAAATCCACTTATCAAGCTTCATGTTGGAAGAAGAGAGGGAGGGTTTGGCGAGCTACTAATGATATTAGTTTTGATAATTGGCTGAAACGTATGTTAAAAATTACGGGCAAAGAGGGGCATGGAGAAATTGTAACTCTTTGCTGGAGTATTTGGAAAGCTAGGAACAACATGCTTTGGAATCAGAAGAAAGACGAGATAAATTTTATGGTCTTCTCGACACGACAATATCTTGTAGAATGGAAAACAGCTCAAGTAATGTCAACAGAGGCTTGTACCAGGATGTGGAAACCGGTGATGGAGAAACTTCTTGGGTGAAACCTAAAAAAGATGTAGTAAAGATAACAGTCGATGCTGCGATTTTTACTGAGACGTCTACGTATGGCATTGGTTTGCTGGCTCGGGATGATAAAGGGGAGGTAATTCAGGGGAGGTCAGAATTGTTTCAAGGATCAGTTCGATCAGAGTATGCAGAGGCCATAGCGGTCAAGGAAGCTTTAAGCTGGGTGAAGGGAGGAGGAGGAGACTGGAGGGAGGTGGTGATTGTAACGGACTGCCTGGCTGTGGTTCAAGCGATTCGGAGTAAAGTTATCATGAGCTCTCCATTTGGAAGTATAATTATAGAGTGTCGTTTGATGCTTTTAGATCTAAACATTGATTTGTGTTTTATTAGACGATTTGCTAGCATGGCTACTCACTATTTATCGAGGGAGTCGTGTTCTTTCCCAGGTCGAGTCTTCGATATGAGGTCTATTCCTGTTGAATTGGAGTATGTCTAGTTGGCTGATTTGCTTGAGTAATGTGATAAGTGGATTTCATATCCACTTGGAACTCTTCGAATCGGCTTAAATTGATTATCTTGGCCTCAAGTATGTTGCGTTCTTTAATCGTTTTTGTAAGTTTGTACAGGGTTATTATCTTGAGGTTGGATGATATAAATTGCATATTTTATGGTGGATTTGAGCTCAAGAACTGAAGAACGGGAAGTGGCAAAATAATCGGAAGAGAAAACGGAAGAGAAATGAGTAAATTGTGGAAAATTCGGATTTGCCGGTAGGTTGCGCAGTCTACACTGTTTTGGCCATATATGGAGTTCTAGAAGTTCGTTTTCAGCGATCTTACTGTCCACGCGAAGCTTGAGAAATTTTCTTCAACATCCTGGCAGATTGCAGCGCAAACTGTGCCCCTGCTATGCAGACTGCACCCGAACATCCTGGAAATTTCCTAATTTCTATCCTATTTCGAATTTTAGATGAATTTTTTGACTTTTCTTGCTGGAAAAGAATTCTAGGGCCTATATAAACACGTTCTATCATCCTTGAACGTATAAATACATAACCAACACTCTCATAACAGAAAGAAAGAGCCAGAAATAGAGATTCAGTCTTGGAGAAGGATTCCTACGCTCGTGACAAGCAACGGAGATCTAGATCTACTTTTGTTTTCTTCTAATTAGGCAATACTCTTGGATGTTTTTAGGATTTGTTTTCTTACTCTATTACTCTTATTTATTATTCAGATCTTGTTTTATTATCATGGTTTCATCAGATCCCATGATGACAAGCGGTTCGATTATGAACTACTCATTGTCATGGGATTCTAACGGATTTATCTATGTAGCTTAGTAGTTTGATTGCTTTAAAGATTTGTGGGTGATGAATTCTTGATATCCTCGTATGGTTAATCTTAATGCTTTTAGATGCGTAGCTAACATCTAAATTGAATTGTTAATCTCTTACGAAACGAGAGTGGATCTTGAGATTTAGAACTTGTCATGCTAGCATAGGATAGGTTGAGGTATGTTTGACATCATGATTTGTAGCGTAATTAGAGATACTTATGCTACCCTATGTGATCTTCTTGGATAACTTGTTCTTCAACCTTTATGTTTTCAAATTCTGTAGAGATATAGGGTCTAAGCATAATTGGTGTCTATTCACCTTCTATCTCTTTTGTCGATGTATGAGTAGTTTGGTATTCGTATACTGAGAAGTAGCTTATACTTGTTTCGTGTTGTCCGATCAGATACCAAAACCATCACATGCATTGATTAAAGGCATCAACTCTAAGCGAAGTATTTAATGAAGTTAGGATCCCATGTTTATTCTCATATAAGTTATTCGATTTTAATTCTCATTAGTTAAGTAATTCTTAGTTTTGTTAATTTGCTTCTTAGTTAATTTAGATAATCAAAACCCAAATTTGTTATTTGTCTTAGCAGTGAATAAAAACCATACATTGTTGCATATGTGCATTAACTGAATTGAAACCTAAACCAGATCTCTGTGGGAACGAACTTGACTTATTCATATATTACTTGTAACCACGTACGCTTGCGTGATTTTGCGTAAACAAGTTTTTGGCACCGCTGCCGGGGATCATCGGTGTTTTAATTTTATTTTATGTGTTTGTCATCAATGGTCGTTAGATTTCACTGACTTAGATTTGTTTTTCTCATCTATCTTGTTTAGTTCTGTGTGTTTCAGGTACTTGAGGAACTTGAAACAACCGTAGACATGGGAAATCCAGCAAGAGCTCTGAAGGATTATTCTCAGCTGAAAATCAATGATATTCAGTTTAGCATTGTCAGGCCAGCTATTGCAGCTAACAGTTTTGAGATCAAGCCTAGCATAATTCAGATGGTACAGAACTCAGTTCAGTTTGGGGGTGCTCCTACGGAAGATCCTAACATGCACATCCGGAATTTCATTGAGATCTGCGACACTTTCAATTTCAATGGTGTGTCGGAAGATGCTATCAAATTGAGACTTTTCCCATTCTTTTTGAGGGATAAAGCTAAGGGCTGGTTACACTCTCTACCAGCCGGTTCCATTACCACATGGGAGGATCTTGCTCAGAAGTTTCTTACTAAATTCTTTCCCATGGCCAAAACAGCAGTAACCAGGAATGCTTTAACTCAATTTTCACAGCAGTCTGGAGAATCTTTATGCGAGGCTTGGGAGCGATATAAGGAGATGCTAAGGAAGTGTCCACATCATGGGATACCTGATTGGATGGTGATTAACTGCTTTTATAATGGCTTGGGTGCACAATCTAGACCTTTGCTAGATGCAGCATCAGGTGGAGCTCTATGGGCTAAGAGCTATGAGGAAGCTTATGAGTTGATTGAGATGATGGCTGCGAATGAATACCAGAATCAAACTCAGAGATTATCACAAGGCAAAATAGCAGGAATTCTGGAAGTTAATACAGTCACAGCTCTAGAAGCTCAGCTAGAGGCACTTAATAAGAAATTGGATTCTATGTCAAAGCAAGGGGTGCCTCAAGTTGCTAGTGTTTGTGAGCTATGTGCGGGCGCATATGAGACGACTCAATGTGCCATATCTATTGAATCGGTGCAGTTTGTGAGCAATTTTCAGAGATCGCAGCAGCCAGCTCCCAACATCTATCATCCTAATTTCAGCTAGAACAACAGTCAAGGTGGTTTCCAACAGCTAGAGTAGCCTTATCAGCCGTTTCAAGGGCACCAATTTGTAGCTAAACTGTTCAATCCATCAGGTTTTTAGCAGCAGCAGGGGCAACAGTTTCATCAGCAATATGCCCCAAGGCAATAGTTTCAGTCACCAGGATTCCATCAACAGTTTCATGGGGATGCTGGTCAGTCGTCTGAGGAAAAATCTGAATTGGAAGAGTTGAGATTGATGTATAAAAGTCAGGCAGCATCTCTCAAGACGTTAGAGAATCAGATAGGGCAACTTGTAAGTGCCTTACTCAACAGGCCGCAGGGAGTTCTTCCTAGTGACACAGAGGTAAATCCAGGAAAACAAGATGGCATGGAGCAGGTTAATGTCGTAACACTCAGATCTGAAAAAGTCACGAACGATCAGAATTCGGCAATTGAGGATGAAGAAGAAATTCATGATCAGGAGCCTACAAAAAAAGAAGATTATTCTGTTTTGTCAGAACTTGTGGTGGATAGTGATGAGGAGGAAGAGTGTGAGTCACTAGACTTGGTTGATCTTTGGGATTCTCAGGTGCTGATTGATGAGGTTGTTTCATGGTCGAATCTTGAGGATAATGCAATTGAGTCTTTTCTTGAGAAATATGTTTTGTTTGAGTATAAGGGTAATAAAGATCTTCATGAGTTATACAAGAATTTTACTTCTGATGAGATGTTAGAAGAATTGAAGGTCATTTGTTCTAAGCATGAAATTCAACTTGAGGATAGTTCGTTTGATCCTAAGTCTGTTGTTAATACTTCTGTTGGTGAACAACCCACTTCTGTTCCTAATCCGTCTATTGCTACTCATGATCAGTCTTTGGTAGTTAATAATGAAAATCATCATGTTGAAGAAGCTTCCAAACTCGAGCTTAAACCACCAGATCACCTGAGGTATTCATATTTGGTTCAATCATCTACTTTGCCTACTATTATTATTGTTGCTAACTTGTCAGGAAGTGAAGAGAACAATGTTACTGACACTTTTGAGGAGCAAAGAAGGCTGAAACTTGTCATCAAGGATGTAGCCCCGGAGAAGATAATGAAACGGCCATATAGAGATACGGTGTAGAAATTTTCAAGAGAAAAAGCCATTGCCATGTCTAGCTAAAAACTTTAAACAAAGGCGCTTTCTGGGAGGCAACCCATGGATTTCCTGCTTTCAATAAAACATTACTATTTTCGTGCGGAGGGTGTAGAGGTCACTTTGCTTATTTTTGGAGCTCATGTTCAGTATCCACCACCAAATTCACCACCCGAGAAGGGTGGCCCTGCCGATAATTAGGTATGTCTGCTATCTCTTGTATTACCTTCAATGGGGACATTGAATATTCTAAGTTTGGGGGTGATTTGGGGATGAGTAGTGTTAGTTGAGTCTTTGTTCATGTAGGAAATCATATTTTGCATGTTTAGTGGTAATTCATGCATGTTTTGTTCATATGATTGCATGTGTGTTTCATGTAGGACATTTTGTTATTTATTTCTGTATACCATGTGAGTCCATATTAGTTGCATTTGCATGGCATGCATATTTCATGATCCCTTAGGATGAGCTAATTATGATTGGTACGTCGATGTCTTATTGAATGCGGTAATGATGAGTAGAGGGTTGATTTATAGTTCTTATGAAATTGACTTGCATGTTTTAGAAATAAAATCTTTACACAGTCTCATCGTTTGCTTATGGGCTAGGTTGAGTCATGCTTGTTTGGTTGTTTTAGATTTAATCACTTGATTATATTTAGAATTTTCGTTATTCCCTTGATAGCGTAGGAAAACTAACGTCTAAGTTTGGCGAAAACCAGGAATTTCATGTTAATTGTTAATATTTGTCAATAATGGTTAGGCGTCAAATGGATAGTAGCCGGCTCATATTTATATGAGTAGTCTAGGGTTGGAGATGAGAATACTCATTCCAGATTGCATATATAAAAAAATCATAAATAAAAAGAAAAAAAGAGTCAAAAAAAAAACAAAAAAAAAGTTATGTGAATAGTTAAATTGCAGAATTAACCAGGGTGAACTCTTTAATACTCGAGCAATTAACTTCTAGGGGACTTTGCGCCTAGTGACCTAAGGCTTTTATAGTCTGGGATCCGCTAACCTAACGCTCGCTATATGGGTATTATTGTACAAGCCTTTAGGGATCTCATCTATTGCACGATTAAATAAGCATATGTATTGTGTTATGTGTCGTAGTTGTTGTTTAGTAATAAAGCATGAATTTCTATCTAACTCAAATGATGATGGAAGTGTTTCTAGGTTATGAAGTGTTTACCGTTTATTCTATTTATAAACCTGTGATTGTCTAGGCGAAGAATAGGTATGATTTCGATCTAGTGTTAGGAGTATATCTGATGAGCATCGCACACACGCACGTTTCTGTTCATGTATTGTTAGTATACGGGGACTTAGTCGAGCTCTATTTGGATTTAGTTGCATTCTTTGAGATATTTGCTTGCTAGTTGGTTTTGGTTAGTTCGAGGGGATTATTGCATTTTTATATTAGTTGCATTCATGCATTGCATTAGATAGTATAGAGTCTGTTTATGCTTGAGGACAAGCATCGTTTTAAGTTTGGGGGTGTGATAAGTGGATTTTATATCCACTTGGAACTCTTCGAATCGGCTTAAATTGATTAACTTGGCCTCAAGTATGTTGCGTTTTTGATTCGTTTTTGTGAGTTTGTGCAGGGTTATTATCTTGAGGTTGGATGATATAAATTGCATATTTTATGGTGGATTTGAGCTCAAGAACTGAAGAACAGGAAGTGGCAAAAAGAATCGGAAGAGAAAACGGAAGAGAAATGAGTAAATTGTGGAAAATTCGGATTTGCAGGTAGGTTGCGCAGTCTACACTATTTTGGCCATATCTGGAGTTCTAGAAGTCCGTTTTCAGCGATCTTACTGTCCACGCGAAGCTTGAGAAATTTTCTTCAATATCCTGGCAGATTGCAGATGTGCAGACTACACCCCTGCTGCGCAGACTGCGCCCGAACTATTTCGAATTTAAGATGTATTTTGGGACTTTTCTTGCTGGAAAAGAATTCTAAGGCCTATATAAACACGTTCTATCATCCTTGAACGTACAATTACATAACAATCACTTCTCATAACACAAAGAGAGAGCCAAAAATAGAGATTCATTCTTGGAGAAGGATTCCTACGCTCGTGAAAAGCAACGGAGATCTGGATCTACTTTTGTTTTCTTCTAATTAAGCGATACTCTTGGATGTTTTGGGGATTTGTTTTCTTACTCTATTACTCTTATTTATTATTCAGATCTTGTTTTATTATCATGGTTTCATCAGATCCCATGATGACGAGTGGTTCGATTATGAACTACTCGTTGTCATGGGATTCTAACGGATTTATCTATGTATCTTAGTAGTTTGATTGCTTTAAAGATTTGTGTGTGATGAATTTTTGATATCCTCGTATGGTTAATCTTAATGCTTTTAGATGCGTAGCTAACATCTAAATTGAATTTTTAATCTCTTATGAAACGAGAGTGGATCTTGAGATTTAGAACTTGCCATGCTAGCATAGGATAGGTTGATGTATGTTTGACATCATGATTTGTAGCGTAATTAGAGATACTTATGCTGTCCTATGTGATCTTCTTGGATAAGTTGTTCTTCAACCTTTATGTTTTCAAATTCTATAGAGATATAGGGTCTAAGCATAATTGGTGTCTATTCATCTTCTATCTCTTTTGTGGATGTGTGAGTAATTTGGTATTCGTATACTGAGAAGTAGCTTATACTTGTTTCGTGTTGTCCGATCAGATATCAAAACCATCACATGCATTGATTAAAGGCATCAACTCTAAGCGAAGTATTTAATGAAGTTAGGATCCCATGTTTATTCTCATATAAGTTATTCGATTTTAATTCTCATTAGTTAAGTAATTCTTAGTTTTGTTAATTTGCTTCTTAGTTAATTTAAATAATCAAAACCCAAATTTGTTAATTATCTTAGCAGTGAATAAAAACCATACATTATTGCATATGTGCATTAACTGAATTGAAACCTAAACCACATCTCTGTGGGAATGAACTTGACTTATTCATATATTACTTGTGACCACGTACGCTTGCGTGATTTTGCATAAACATAATGCATATTTTATTCTGTCAAAAAAAAAACAACGAAAAGCATAAGTACAGTGGAACTACATTTTTGCTGAACATCTACATACAAACAACATCACCTGAAAATATATGACAAAAAAAAACCTTTCTCACTGAAAAATAAATTACTATAATCATGAAACAAACATTACAGTGAATAAAATGAAGTGATTCTACTATCACCATAAATTACAAAACAAGCAAGGAAAGCAAAACTAACCTTATTCTGCGGCGGATCCTCTACAGTTGACGGAAATACTTTCACATATATTATAGTACTCAATGAGAGGATATATCAAATCTCTAGATGGGCAAATGAAAGTTGTTTGAGAAACAAATTTGTATGTTAACAAAACCAGAAGGCAGAAGTTATGTTAGATCATGCATATAACATATTTATAGCATAACAATACCACAATTCACTGTTAGGAGTTGTCCCACATCGGTTGTGAGAGGGGCAGATAGCTAGTTTATAAGCAGCCAGTTAACTCCATTAGTATGAGGCCTTTTGGGATGTGCCCAAAATTAAATCCGTGCGGGCTCAGGCCCAGACCGGACAATATCATACTAATGTGGAGTTAAGGCCTGCTTAGCGAGCCCAACAAGTGGTATCAGAGCTAAGGTTATAACGGTCCAGAACAATCTCAGATGGGCTTCCTGAATGGGTCTAGGAAGAGGTAGGTGGGCTACCCAGGATAGGCTTAAGGGGGAGGCAGATGGGCCTTTTAGTATGAGCCTGGGGAGCTAGATAGCCAGGAGCTTCCAGTATGGGTCAAGGGGGAGCCAGATCACACAGAATGGTGGCAGATTCGGCAGGTGTCAAGCCCGATGTGTGAAGGGGGAGATTGTTTGGAGTTGTCCCACATCGATTGTGGGAGGGGCAGATAGCTTGTTTATAAGAATCCAGTTAACTCCATTAGTATGAGGCCTTTTGGGATGTGCCCAAAATCAAATCCGTGCGGGCTCAGGCCCAGAGCGGACAATATCATACTAATGTGGAGTTAAGGCCTGCTTAGCGAGCCCAACATTCACTTCAGATGCACATGACATAGTTATAGCATGATTTAAAAGTACAATTCAGTTCACCAGGGGTACTAATTTACATCACACTAACATGCCCTTCTTAAGTGCTCATACTTAAAGCCAGTTGCCAAAAAATCGATGTACAAGGGGTTTCACTTTGAGAGAAAAAAGTTAGTGGCCAGGACAAGCTTAAGCATTCTTCTTCACCGGGAGTCCGGGACTACAAGGTAGTCAGCGAAGTTTCCCAATACCCATTTTCCTGTCACAACTGCTTGTACAAAGAAACCAAAATAGAGAAGATCGCTAGTCTTCCATTCTTGAGCATCTTCACCTTAAGCTAAGCAAATGCCTCACGGAAAAAGTATTTTTTTTCTAGTGCTCTGTCCTCATCCTCATAGTCATAGAAACAGTTACATAGGTACCCAAAAGAATCACACAACTATCGAGGTACGATAGAGGTGATAGTTAACTGGCCGCCTGATGGTAAAGTGGGGCTGCTCAGTAAGTGATCTGTGTCATGCAATCTTCTCTCCATAAAGAAACCAGGTTATTTAGGATGAGCCAGTTTCATCTTACTGCTCAACATTAAAACCACTTGGGACATAAGTGGTCTGTCTCTTGGATCTTCTTGAACGCACAATAGTCCAATACGGATCACTCGAAACACTTGGGCCAGATTATTAGACTCCAACATCACCTTATCGATTAGTCTTAAAAGCATTCCTTTACTGTAACTATTCCAAGCCTAAAGGTTATAGATAATTCAAAATTTTTCAGAAAACTTGAATTTCTTTTTTATTATTGTTACAATTTTCTTTAAAGCTAAAAATGTAGCATAAAAAAATTATAATATCTTCATGTATGCTTACTTACATGTCCAAGTAGGTTTAAGCTGTGATCAGGATGAATGAACAGTCAGTTTCTCTGTCCACTCATTATTTCAATGAGTAAAACACCAAAGCTATATACATCTGAGTTAACAGAGAACTTCCCGTCAATAGCATACTCAGGGGACATGTAACCACTACAGTAGATCAAATATAGAGATATTATTTTCAGCCGTGAACAAAAGAAAGAAATGAGTTGCATAGCAGTAGAACTTCTTACTATGTCCCAACAATTCTTGATGTAATTGCTTCAATTTGACTTCCTTTAAAACATTTTGGATTCATCTCATGATCAAGTAAAATATTACTGGCTTTTAAATCTCTGTGAATAATTCTTAACTTTGAATCTTCATGAAGATACAAAAGCCCCCTAGTAATGCCATTTATTATGGTGTATCGTTTCGGCCAATCCATTAAGGGTCTTGTTTCTTCATCTACTGATTTGTCATCATGTAAATCAAACTTATCATACTAGCATCAATATATCTCTAATTTATTAAACACAAATTTCAGATGAGAACGTACTGAAAACATATGAATCTAAACTCTTATTAGCCATATATTCGTAGATCAAAATCCTTTTCTTCTTTCTCCGTGCAGCAACCAACTAGTGCCACAAGATTTATGTGCTGAAGTTTCGCAATAAATGAAACTTCATTTATGAACTCATTGAGTCCTTTACAAGAATACTTCCAAAGCCTTTTCACCGCTATCTCTTGTCCGACCATAAAAATTCCCTGAAGGCAATCACTGAATGTTATCATTGTGATGATTTTAGATTCTGGACCCCAGTACATCATTTTTTTGTCTACCTTTTAGTAAGGCAACATAATTTTTGAGGATCTATTTACGTAAAAAACACATGTTGAATATAAGTAAAATCACCTTGTACACAGGTCCAAAACCACCCTCTCCGAGGTTGTTATCCTGGGAGAAGTTATCTGTAGCATTAACAACTGTTTTGAAGTCAACTAATGGCAACTCCCAGTCTTCACTCTCAATTTTGTTCAAGGCAACACCTTCTGAACAAAATATCAAGTTCTCTGCAAAGTTTGAAGTAGGATTAATGCAGTAATGCACAGAATCAGTTATTCAGATGCCCGAATTCTGTACCGTACTCCTGATATATTGATCTGGTCATTGTTAGTTCATTATTAAGCTTTCAATTCTTGTATGAAGTTAGGTTTTTCGTATTAGGACACTGTTACTTGTCTTGTTTAAAGTATAATTCTTTTGGTTCGATAATAGCTATTGTTTTAATGAATAATTTACCCTCTTTGTGCTTTCTCCTTCTTGATCTATACAGGACTATGAGAATAAGTACTACTAATACTAGTACCATGGGAACCAAAAAGATCATTGTACGTCTTTTTGCTCTGGATCCCTGGCTGCTAACTGCATTGCAACAAATGAAGAACTAAAACAAAATTTCTAGAAAAGAAAAGATCTGAGGTTGTATTTTCTTGTTTACATCAAATAAAAAAGGTAAAAACTGGAAAAGTAGTGTTACCTAATCTGGATGCTGAAAGTATGTACCTAGAGGGGGGGTGAATAGGTGTATTAGGTTAACTATAGTCTATTTTTATTTTTACAGAAATTCTTCCAGACATATATCAACTTGCTGAAATGATTATAGCAGAATGTTTCAGCTTGCTGATTTTAACTAATGCAGTGCAGAAATAAACCAACAGAATAGAAGAACTTGACACACAAGATTTTAGCTAGGTTCGACCCCTAATCTCTATGGTCTACGTCCTAGTCCCTTACCAAACACGGCAAGAGAATATATTATTAATCACTATAAACCCGATTACAAGATTCAATAATATATCTCCCTTTTTCCCTAGCTACTGTCAAAATGGCTTGCTGAAACCCCGTTTCTAAACCTGCTCTCTAAGAACTATACCAATCCCCGCAGTACAAACTTTTCTAGCTTCGTGTTTACCAAACCCTTGTTCCACAAGCCACTGCCCAGCAACTATACCTTTACAATACGTACAATACAGATTTGAAGGATTGAAATTACAACTCAAAGATATAGACCCTTATATATATATATATATATATATATAAAAACGTGTAATATATCTTTAGAGCTTGTGTGTGTGTTGTTTGTGAATATGGCAATGTTAAACAACTGTTTTGAGGTGACTGAAGGTATAAATGATTTGATGAATATTCAAGCTTGTGTATGTAAGTTTCAGTGGTGTTTTTCAGTCCTTGTTTTCGTTTGTACAAGTGAAGTATAAATACTATCACTGTCCAACGTTCGGATTTGTTCAAGAAATAGCCGTTGGTAGTTTCTTCAGATATTATGTATTAAGAACGTGTTTGTGTATGGAAGAATGATTCTCAACTGCAAAAGCTTTTCTTGAGTGGATGTTCAGAGAATATAATTAGTAGAGTAGCAATGAGAACATGTTTGTGTTTGGAGGAATAATTCTCAACGGGACAATTTCTGAGATCGTGTGTGTGTCTCAAGAAAGATTCTTATGAAAAGAAGTCTGAGTTTGTGTGCTGAGAACGTGGGAGTGTGTCTCAAGAAAAATTCTTATGCAAAGAAGTTTAAGTTGGTATGCTTGGATGGAGACATGTCATATAACATTGTTTAGTGTATCCCCATGCTTGAGTGTTTTGTTTGTGATATTTCTGAGCTCTTTAGTATATATAATACACGTAATATATATATATAAGAGTCCTTACATTTAAATCTAAATAGCAGCTCTTTTGTATTTCTGGACTTGTTTTTGACAGTTTTTGTATTCCCAGAAACAGCTTGCTGAATGTCTTAACGGCTTGCTGATTTAGTATAGCTCCTGTGTCACCAATTCTTGAAACGGCTTGCTGAATGTCATTTACATCTAAATAGCATCTCTTTGTATTTCTGGACCGTTCTTGACAGATTCTGTATACCCAGAAACAGCTTGCTGAATGTCAAATCAGCTTGCTGATTTCGTATAGCTCTTGTGTCACTATTTCCAGAAACAGCTTGCTGAAAGTCCTGTTACAACATGTTAGTATAGCAAAATATATGTAATCAATTAACCATCAAAATCAATTAGGCTTTCAATCTCCCCCTTTTTGATGATTACCAACATATATTTTTGGGAGGGAATTTCTCCCCCTCAACATATGCTTCCCTGTATAGACATTATAAATAAGAGAAGATAGTTTTCCACCCCTAAGTTCATGCATCTAAAACATTCGTATAGACATGGCATATTTGAGCAATTTAGATAATCCAACATAGCATCATAGCATAGCAATCAGAATTTTAACACAAAACAAGTTACCCAGACCCAGAAATTAACTTAACCCCGACCCCCAAATGTTTTCTCCCCCTTAATCATTAAAAAGGAGTAAATAAAAGCATAAGGTCGTTAGATAATATCATCCCTTGACTGAGCAGCAACAACCCTAAAAAATACTCGAAGATTCGAGTCAGCAACAACCCATATGGAAGCCCAGAATTCTGCTTCCCAACAGCGGCCATCATATTGTCGAGAATCAACTTAGGGAGGTCGAATGCCTTACCCTTAAGAATCATGGCACATACACATTGGTAGAATACATCAAATAAAAAATAGGTTGATATTATGCATTTAACTTGAAGACATGAAACATAATAAATCATCGTGATAACAAAAATCGATGTTACCCATTTCAGCTTGCCATTTTCCAATTCAGCTTGCTGTTACCACTTCACACATGCCTAATTCTCTTCTTAGAACAGTAAATCTTTCTTCTGCAAGAGGCTTAGTGAATATATCAGCGAGCTGATATTCGGTTGGCACGAATATAAGTTCAACATTTCCCTTAGCAACATTATCTCTTAAGAAATGATGACGGACATCGATGTGCTTTGTTCTCGAGTGATTTACTGGATTCTTTGATATGTTGATTGCACTTGTACTATCACAACGAATTGGAGTTTTGCCACATTTGATTCCATAATCTCTTAATGTTTGCCTCATCCAAAGTGGTTGAGTGCAACAACTACCCGCAGCCAAATATTCTCCTTCTGCAGTAGAGAGAGCAACAGAGGTTTGCTTCTTGCTTTGCCAAGAGACTAAGCTTTGTCCTAAAAATGTTGCAACACCACTTGTGCTTTTACGATCAGTTTGACTACCTGCATAGTCTGCATCACTATATCCCACAAGATCAAATGTATTTGTAATAGGATAAAATAATCCAAGATTTTGAGTACCACTCAAATATTTGAATATTCGTTTAATAGCATTTAAGTGAGATTCTTTGGGATTAGCTTGAAAACGAGCACAAACACATACACTATACATGATATCAGGTCTAGATGCAGTAAGATATAGTAAACTACCAATCATACCTCTATATTTTCGAATATCAACACTAATACGTGTTTCATCAGAATTCAGCTTGCTGATTGGAGTCATTAGTGTTGATTTTGCCTTTAAGTTCTCAAAACCAAATTTAGTGAGTAGATTCTTGACATATTTGGTTTGATGAACATATATTCCAGCTGAGGTTTGTTTAATTTGAAGACCCAAGAAGTAATTTAGCTCACCCATCATGCTCATGTTAAATTCACTATGCATGCATCTCGAAAACCACTTGCACATAGAAGCATTAGTTGATCCAAAGATAATATCGTCTACATAGATTTGAATAACTAATAAATCTTTACCTTTATGCATGGTAAACAAGGTAGGATCAATATTACCTCAAGTGAAGCCATGTTCGATTAAGAATTCACTTAATCTTTCATACCATGATCTAGGAGCTTGCCGTAGTCCATACAAGGCCTTTTTCAGCTTGTAAACATGATTTGGAAACTCCTGACTTTCGAATCCAGGAGGTTGTTTGACGTATACTTCCTCTTTCAGCACGCCGTTTAGGAATGCCAATGATTGATACATCCTTTGGTGGTTCTACAAGTTCCCAAACATCACATCTTTCAAATTGGTTGAGTTCTTCTTGCATTTCCACAATCCAATTTTCATCTTGAAGTGCTTCGGTTATGTTCTTTGGCTCTTCTTGAGCTACAAAAGCCGCATATCCACATATATTTGCTTGAGCCCTTCTTGTCTTGATTCCATCAGTTTTGTTGCCAATGATTAGCTCTGGAGGATGATCCTTGACTGTTCTTGGTGCTTTAGGCAATGAATGTGGTACTATCTCTTCATATTCTTGTGTTTCTTTATCTGCAGTAGAGATTTCAGCTTGCTGTTTTGCAACTTCAGCTTGCTGATTTGCAGTCTGTTGAGTTTCTGGAGATATCAGCTTGTCATTATCTCTTGTTCCTGCAAAATCTTCCTCATTTTCTGGTAGATCAAGCTTAGATTCTTGAAATGAAACATCAATAGATTCTTCAACAATTAATTTAGATAAATTATAGACTCTATAAGCTCTACTAGTTAATGAATAACCAAGAAATATTGCCTCGTAGGATTTAGCATCGAATTTACCATCCTTGTCGATTGTTTTAAGTACAAAACACCTTGATCCAAAGACCTTGAAGTAGCCAATGTTTGGAGTTTTATTCCTTAAAAGTTCGTATGGAGTCTTGTTGAGAATAGGCCTTATCAAGACTCTATTGAGAATATAGCTTGCTGAATTTACTGCTTCTGCCCAGAAACTTCTTGGTAGCTTGCTCTCTTGCAATAAAGTTCTTGCAGTTTCTTGCAGAGATCGATTCTTTCTTTCAACTACTCCATTTTGTTGAGGAGTTCTTGGAGCTGAGAATTCATGAGTGATACCTCTTTCTTCACAATACGAAACAAACTCCTTTTGGAATTCTCCACCTCGATCACTTCTTATTCTTATAAGATTTGTATTGAGCTTTTTCTCAAGACGTTTTATCAAAGACTCAAATTCTCTGAAAGCACAATCTTTAGTTTGCAGAAATAAAGTCCATGTATATCTAGAATAGTCATCTACTATAATAAAACAATATTGTTTACCTCCCAAACTTTTGTATGCTTCCGGACCAAATAAATCTAAATGCAAAAGTTCTAGGGGTTTAGAAGTTGATACCATAGTTTTTGACTTATGTGGAGTTCTAATTTTCTTGCCTAGTTGACATGCTCCACAAGTTTCCATCTTGACATACTTGATTTTTGGCAATCCTCTAACAAGCTTTTGCGAAGACAGCTTGCTGATTTGTTCCATGTTAACATGACCAAGCCTTCTATGCCAAATCTCAGGAGATGAGTCCATTGCAGCTAAACAGCATGCTGTTTTCTGCATGTCAAAGTCTAGTATATATATATTTCCTTCCCTTCTAGCAACTAGGGGGACTTTGTTAGTGCAAATAGTAACAATACATTTATCACGACCAAAATTAACTAAATGACCATCATCATACAACTGACTAATACTAAGTAAATTATATGAAAGTCCTTGAACATATTGTACCTTATCAATTGATATAAAATTGTTACCTATTGTGCCCTTTCCAAGAATCTGAAGAGTTTTGTTATTTCCAATTGTTACTCTCCCGCCCTTTTTCAACTTGAGACTTTTGAATAGAGTTTTATCTCCACTCATGTGTCTAGTGCACCCACTATCCAAGATCCATTGTCCAGTTTTCAACTTCGTGGCAAGACACATCTACAAAAACAAACATAAAAATAGCTCATCCTTTTGGTACCCATGTTATGTTGGGTCCAACATGGTTAGCATCAGGAATATATGAAACATTCAAGTCAGTTTTCTTGATCCACATTTGGATCACTTTTGATGTTGTTTTTCTGGTTTCATGAGTTCTGCCAGAATGATATCGGCAAGCTGATTCTGTTTTGCAGTACTTTGGTAGGTGTCCCTTCTTTCCACATTTTGGGCAGATTTTCCAAGGCATGGCATATTCATATGGAACTCCATCTTTGCCTTTGTACTTCAACTTCTTTTTCTTCTGTGTTGAATTAAATCCAAGTCCTTCTTTACTAAATGATGATCTTGTTTGCTTCATAATTGCTTTTAGGATTTCTTCGCCTTGGACAAATTTTCCCATTCCTTCTTGACACTTCTTTAATTCATCTTCTAGTTCAAGTATCTTCTCAGCTTGCTGTGTCTCCTTTGTCTCTTCTTCTTTGGAGTTTGAATGCTTTTGTAGTGAGTCAATGTGTATACCTTTTGCTGTGAGTTTAGCATTCAGCACGCTGAATTCTTTCATCATGGTGTCATTTCTCTTCAGCAATACTTTGTTGAGCCCTTCGACTTGAGCAAGCTTAGTTCTTAGATCAGCAACTTCATTATGATTCTTAACGTGATCTTCTTCATTCGTCAAGTCAGAAATGATCTCTCTTAGGTAGCCAATCTTCTTTTTCAGCTTGCTGATTTCCTCTTTCAGCTCTACGGTATCATCCATAGAATTGCTACTTGTGTCCTGCATGGTTATACTATCTACTGCATATTCTATAGGGGAATCAAAAGACGTGTTAGAGGAGTTTACCTCGTTGTCATTGTCATCCGAGGAGTCATTTTCGGTTTGTACTTCCTCGTTGCTTTCTACATCAAGACCTACGAAAGCGAGATTCACCATTTCATTATCATCATTGGATTCCTCATCATCGTCATCACTCCATGTTAGGAAGGCTTTCCCTTTCTTCCTGTTTTTGAAGTCATCTTGCTGTTTTGTTTTGTTTTTGAGTTTGAAGCAATCTCTTTTAAAGTGGCCTTTCTTTCCGCATTCAAAACAGCCTTCATCATTTGTTTCCTTCTTAGCTTCTGAATACATGCCTTTCTTCTTGAAGTTTCTCTTTTGAATTATCCTCTGGAGTTTTCTTGTGAGGAGTGCAATTTCTTCATCAGAATCTGAAACTTCTTCAACTTCCAGCTTGCTGTTATTTTCCAGCTTGCTGTTATTCGAATGTAAAGCTAGATTCTTCACTTTAGCTGCTGGAACTTGAGTCGGCCTGGATGTGCTAGCCCTGATTTTTGACCCAAACTGCTCTAATTCAGAGGATAGAGCTAGAATGTCCATAGTGTCAATTTGGGGAGAAGATTCCAACGCCGTGACTTTTGGGGCGAAGCTCCATGGGACGGATCCTAAGATGATCATATTGATTTCTTCTTGAGGTATCCTTTTGCCAAGCACTTGAAGACTGTTTAAGGTTGTTTGAAACCTAGCTTGAGCTTCTTTAATGGTTTCATTTTCATTGATAGTGAAACCATTTAGTTCTCTTACTAGAGTACCAAGCTTCACTTTCTTCACTCCCTTAGAACCTTCATGATACGATTCGAGGGTGTCCCACATTTCTTTAGCTGTTTTGCATGATGAAACTTTGTCACTTTCAGTTGGACTAAGACCATTTAAGATAGTATTCTTTGCACGGTTGTTGTAGCTTATTTTCTTCAATTCTGCATCGGTGAGAATATCAATATCCTTTGTAATGCCTTTGTCATCTCTGAAGACGTATGGTCCTCTGCTTACAACTCTCCATTCCAGTGGTTCTCTGGCCAGATGATTCTCCATTCGACTTTTCCACCAGTTGTAGTTTTCAGTACCTAGAAGAAGCGGTGCCCTGGAGTCTGAGTTTCCGAGCGGATAATTGTCAGCAATTTAGATCGATACTTTTCCTGTTACAGAAATGATTAGTATAGCAAGGCTCTGATACCAAATGAAAGTATGCACCTAGAGGGGGGGTGAATAGGTGTATTAGGTTAACTATAGTCTATTTTTATTTTTACAGAAATTCTTCCAGACATATATCAGCTTGCTGAAATGATTATAGCAGAATGTTTCAGCTTGCTGATATTAACTAATGCAGTGCAGAAATAAACCAACAGAATAGAAGAACTTGACACACAAGATTTTAGCTAGGTTCGACCCCTAATCTCTATGGTCTACGTCCTAGTCCCTTACCAAACACGGCAAGAGAATATATTATTAATCACTATAAACCCGATTACAAGATTCAATAATATATCTCCCTTTTTCACTAGCTACTGTCAAAATGGCTTGCTGAAACCCCGTTTCTAAACCTGCTCTCTAAGAACTATACCACTCCCCGTAGTACAAACTTTTCTAGCTTCGTGTTTACCAAACCCTTGTTCCACAAGCCACTGCCCAGCAACTATACCTTTACAATACGTACAATACAGATTTGAAGGATTGAAATTACAACTCAAAGATATAGACCCTTATATATATATATATAAACGTGTAATATATCTTTAGAGCTTGTGTGTGTGTTGTTTGTGAATATGGCAATGTTAAACAACTGTTTTGAGGTGACTGAAGGTATAAATGATTTGATGAATATTCAAGCTTGTGTATGTAAGTTTCAGTGGTGTTTTTCAGTCCTTGTTTTCGTTTGTACAAGTGAAGTATAAATACTATCACTGTCCAACGTTCGGATTTGTTCAAGAAATAGCCGTTGGTAGTTTCTTCAGATATTATGTATTAAGAACGTGTTTGTGTATGGAAGAATGATTCTCAACTGCAAAAGCTTTTCTTGAGTGGATGTTCAGAGAATATAATTAGTAGAGTAGCAATGAGAACATGTTTGTGTTTGGAGGAATAATTCTCAACGGGACAATTTCTGAGATCGTGTGTGTGTCTCAAGAAAGATTCTTATGAAAAGAAGTCTGAGTTTGTGTGCTGAGAACGTGGGAGTGTGTCTCAAGAAAAATTCTTATGCAAAGAAGTCTAAGTTGGTGTGCTTGGATGGAGACATGTCATATAACATTGTTTAGTGTATCCCCATGCTTGAGTGTTTTGTTTGTGATATTTCTGAGCTCTTTAGTATATATAATACACGTAATATATATATAAGAGTCCTTACATTTAAATCTAAATAGCAGCTCTTTTGTATTTCTGGACTTGTTCTTGACAGTTTTTGTATTCCTAGAAACAGCTTGCTGAATGTCTTAACGGCTTGCTGATTTAGTATAGCTCCTGTGTCACCAATTCTTGAAACGGCTTGCTGAATGTCATTTACATCTAAATAGCATCTCTTTGTATTTCTGGACCGTTCTTGACAGATTCTGTATACCCAGAAACAGCTTGCTGAATGTCAAATCAGCTTGCTGATTTCGTATAGCTCTTGTGTCACTATTTCCAGAAACAGCTTGCTGAAAGTCCTGTTACAACATGTTAGTATAGCAAAATATATGTAATCAATTAACCATCAAAATCAATTAGGCTTTCAGATGCTGGCATTTTCACATAAATATCTTGCCCATCTTCTGTGTACCCCATCATCATATCAATTAGATCATTGAACCATAAGATGCATCCGCTTCCGCCTCTTCTAATATATGCATTTGCATAAGCTGTACAAGAGCAGTTCTGTAAACAGAATCTCTCACACTCTTCAAAGGTAATTCTCATGTCATACCATGAAAATCGTGTGTCTGGTATCTTTACACCCGAATATTTCATAAAAGTTGCATCAAACGTGCAGTTTAGTGTTTTTCTTCGAACACAGCCACCAGACCAATCTGCTGTCCACCAATTCCCTGGGAATTTGGGAACAAATTCTCTCAAACATTCACATCTTGGTGAACTATCAATGTTACAAATACCATTAGGACCACACAATCTATATCGACCACAGCTACTGACCATTATGGTAGTATATACATCCCAAGTTTGATTTCCATAATTCCATACAAGAAGCTTTGTTTCTCCATATGAAGTCACTTTGAACCTTATAACAGCAGAAGTGCTTTTGATAAGATCAAACTTATAATAAATTTCCTTCTCATTGATAACAAATTTCTCCGTATATATTCCATTTAAATAATTATTCAGATCGCCACTGAACTGGCGGCCGTTCCATGGTCCTAACCTGTACCTTCTCACCGAACCTTTAAAAATAAAAAACTGCGGAAAACCTTTAGGATCCAATCGGTCAATGAAATTCCCTGTGGCCGGATCATCAATACTTTTCCATGATGTGTAGTACCAGTCTAGGCTGGTTACCAAGTTTAATCCAAGCTTCATGCCGGGTAGAATATTATCTCCGGGATAATCAAAGCTCTGCCAAATAAATGTTGGCACAAAGTAAACTGCATACAAAGTGTTTGTATAAAACGGGAGAGAAGAAACAATACTCTGAACAGTAAATCTTGGCGTACATACTAAAACACTACAAATACACAACCGACTTGATAGGAGCCCGTTGGATACTGATATTCATTTTGACTTCTGAGTTTACTTACTGATTTCTAGTCTTTTCTGTTTTATAGATATCTATCTTCTTATTAATAATATATGTAAATTTAATCACTTTGAAATTCATAATCAACTACTTTTCATTTGAAAGTTCATAATCAGAATTGTTTGTACTGATCAAAGTATTTTCATATCATAATTAAAATAAAATATTTCAGTTAAATAAATTGTTAAATTTAATCAAAATCTTGTAATTTCACAAATAGTTAAAATAAAAAACATATTTCATTGATATTGAAATTAAGTAAATGTTTATAAATAAAAATATATTTCAAATATGAAAGTATTTTATCCACTCTCATATTTTTCTTTGATGTATCTTTATAACTCTATAACTTATGTTTTTATAAATATGATCTAATTACACTAAACTTTACTCTAAAAGTTCTTGTTATATTTATAACATTAAACCTAACTCATGGTTATATTTTTATTATTGAAAAATCCAGCAAAAAAATGCTTCAAAATAAGAAATTAAAATAGTTACATCTATTTAAAAGTTTAAACATAGGTTATGATCGATTGAAATTGAAAATATAATAATATTCTCTAAAAATTATAACTCATCCGTAGTAACTAAATTCAATTAGTATAGGATAACAAATTAAATAATAAATTATAGTAAGAAGAATTATAAAAATATGATAAAAAGGGAACAAAGGTATTGTAAGTTATTGAGTTTTATTCTAGTATACAAACCTATTTCATAAAAAAGTTAAATAGATAAAGAAGAATTATGAAACAAGAAGTGGGTCATGTGTCATCCTAAAAAATCGGTCGTGAGTTTGTAGTGTTTTAGTATGTACGTCAAGATTTATTGTACTCTGAACGACTTGATTTTATTAAATGAAAACACAGTACAATATATAGAATGAAAGCAACAAAAAATGTCCTATAAACTAGGAACTGCCAAAACTTACGCTCCTAAATAACTGAAAACGCAATATTTTATTCTCTACTACTGATCCTACAATATCTCCTCACAAGTGAAGATTGAGACCAACAACCGTTTATAGAATTGTAGGAAGTCATATATGAGCAAATGCTTAATCAAATGAAACTAATTTCCAAGTTTAGATTAAACCAACAAACACTCCTTTTATCTAAACTTAGCTGAGCACACTTTCGAACTTCAAGCTGGCTCCTCATTCGTTCAAACTTGACAGCAGTAAGAGCTTTGGTAAGAGAGTCAACACGCTGATCCTCAGACTTCACATGCTTCACAATTATTTCCCCATTTTCCACGCATTCCCGTATGAAATGAAACCGGACATCTATGTGCTTGCTCCTACCATGAAAAACTGGATTTTTGGCCAAGTCGATAGCAGACTTATTATCAATAAACAAGAGAACTGGACCAATGTTACAATCAGTGACCTGTGACAATAATTTCCTCAACCAAATAGCTTGACAGGCGGCCGTCGTGGCTGCCAAGAATTCGCCTTCACAAGAAGAGAGTGCAACACATTTTTGTTTCTGCGATGCCCAGGTTATCAGACTTTTGTTAAGATAAAACACCATGCCTCCCGTGCTCTTTCTGTCTTCCACATTACCTGCCAAATCGCTATCTGAATATCCGATCAGCACCTTGCTGTCACTGTCCTTTGTATAGATTAACCCGTAATCCAATGTCCCTTTTATATAGCATAGTATACGCTTTGCTGCATTTAGGTGCATCATCGTAGGTTTCTCCATGAACCTACTCACAATTCCAACATAATAGGCTATGTCTAGCCTAGTGTGAACCAAGTACCTCAGCCCGTCAATTACACTTTTGAACTTCATGGGATCTACTTCTAACCCCCCCTCATCCTTGTTGATGATTTCTCTTGGGTGCATTGGAACCTTGGTCGAATTACAATCCACCATACCACCTTTATTAAGAACCTTCTTTGCATATCCTGTTTGATTTAGTTGTATAAAACCATTGCCTTCAACCACCTCTATGCCCAGATAGTATGTTAATTTTCCCAAGTTGCTCATGTCGAACTTGCTAGCCATCTGTCTCTTGAACTCTGCAATCATAGTAACGTTCGACCCCGTCACTAGTAGATCATCTACATAAACTCCAATGATCAAAACATCATCACCTATATTTTTAGTATAGACAGCTTGTTCATATGCACACCTTATGAAACCAAGTTTCTCCAAACACTGATTCAGCTTTGAGTACCACGCTCGTGGTGCTTGTCGTAGGCCATACAATGCCTTCAAGAGTTTGTAAACCAATTGTTCTTTACCATTTTTAACAAAACCCTCAGGTTGTCGCACATACACCTCCTCCTTGATTTCTCCGTTTAGAAAGGCCGTTTTCACGTCCAAATGGTGTACTTCCCAGCCACCCTTTGCTGCAAGTTCTAATAGCAGCCGTATGGTCTTAATGCGTGTGACTGGTGCGAAGACTTTATCAAAATCCACTCCCTATTTCTGCACATATCCCTTAGCCACAATTCTCGCTTTATATTTGACAATATTCCCACTGGCATCTCTCTTTATTTTGTAAATCCACTTTAAATCAATGGCCTTTCGATCTTTAGGTAGCTCAGTTAGTTTCCAGGTTCAGTTTTTTCAACAGCAGCCGTCTCAACCTCCATTGCCTTCTTCCACTCATTCTGTTTTGCAGCTTGATTATAATTCATGGGTTCATCCACTCCCATAAGATACAACTCATCATCCTCCAGTTCAATCTATTCAGTCATGTTGTAGATTTCACTGAGCCTCCTGTATCTTTGAGGTTGTTCTTCTGATTCTGCAGTTGTGTTTGAAACCATTGAACCTTGAGAAATGCTTGAAGGTGTACCAATGTCTGAACCCACTGAGCTTCGTGAGATACTTGAAGGCGTTCCAGTTGTCGACTCTGAGGTATCTCCTTCTGCTTGATCGTCGTCGACCCATACCTCTGGCACTTCTGAGTTATTTATAAACACAGGGAATGTTCCAGCTTGTGTCACTTGCGAGTCTGCTTCTTCATCCCAGTTCCAAGACTTACTTTCGTCGAACACCACATCTCGGCTTACACGAACTGATTTAGTTTCAGGATTATAGAGTCTGAATGCCTTGGCACCTGGTTCTTTTCCGAGATAAATGATAGCTTTGCTTCTGCTATCAAGTTTCTTTAAGTTGACACTGGGCAGCTTCATATATGCCATGCATCCAAACACTCGAATGTGTTCCACATGTGGTTTCTCCTTCGACCAAGCTTCATACGGAGTGACCCCAGTTACTGCACGAGTGGGTAACCTGTTGAGTAAATAAGTAGAGTGTCGAATTTCTTCTCCCCAAAAATAATTTGGCATGTTCATTTCCTTTAAGAGACTCCGTGCCATTTCAATCATGGTTCTGTTTCGCCGTTCGACTACGCCATTTTGTTGAGGCGAGTATGGCGCAGTAAAATGTCTGACAATCCCAGCTTCTTCACAATATTTGGAGAACTCCTTTGATATGAATTCCCCACCATTGTCCGTTCTGATTGTCATAATTCTTTTTCCTGGACCATTCTCTACCAAGGCATGAAATCTTTTGAAAGCATCAAATGTTTCACTTTTGTTTTTCAGAAGATAAGTCCACATTACACGACTATAATCATCTATCAATAGAAATATATATTGATTACCTCCAGGTGTTCTTAGAGTGATAGGACCAGAGAGATCTCCATGAACTAGTTCAAGAGGTTTTGTTGCAGAGAAATTCGACTGTTGTGGAAATGCCTTTCTGGTTTGCTTTGACATCAAACAACCAGTGCATATTTCACCCGACTGATTTATCTTTGGCATGCCATGTACCATATTGGTTGTCGAAATCAATTTCATAACTTTAAAATTGACATGACCTAGGCGAATATGCCACAACCAGTCTTCGTTCTTACTTCTTGCCAATAAACATTCTGATTCACCACTATAAAGAAGAATTTTATAAAGTCTATTAATAGAGCGTTTAACCTTCATAAACAGCGTACCTTGTTCTTCATGAATCCAGAGATTGTCGCCCTTGAGAGTAATCCAGAGATCCTTGGTATCTCGCATCAGTGCCTCATCATGCTCTCTCTCAAAGGCCTCAGGGTCTGGTATCTCCTCCATCTACACAAGGGAAATAAGGTGGGTCACTAACCATAAAGAAAAGTTTAAGGAGTAGTTCCCTCACGGGCCTTAAAGTCAGGGCGATGTCCGATAACCCGACTGCAAACTCGATGAGAGTTCTAAGTATTATTAGGGTTGTTATTATGGTTATTATTATTGTTATTATTATTAGGATTGCTTTCTTAAATTACTATCGTTTCTGAGAACTGTAACCTCGCTCTGATACCATTTCTGTGATGCCCCTAGATCCGGGGTCGGAGACCTAGGCGCTCACGGTCCATTTTCCATTAATAACATACCTGTTCTTGCACATAATATATAAAACAGCCATCGACCCCACAATAAAACTCACACCGCACACACACACACAGGTTAGAGTCTCAGAAACGTCATACACTTGATTAAGCAAAAGTAAAAGTTTCAGAGTTATTACAGTCCGAAATAAATATCATTTATGCTACCAGCAACACTTCGATATGAAGCGGTGTTGGCGGCTTGAAAGTTTATTACGGTACACTGCTTTGCACAGGTCATACTTATAAATAAAACGTACTAACAAAAGTTGCCAACCAATCCGGCTAATGGGGCCTACTGGTGGAATCTCAACTGCTGCCTCGGGCCTAGTCACCTGCTTTCGGGCAGTCTGTTTGGGTCTTGCCATTTCTCTTAACTGTTGTGTTTGTAAATTTGAAAACAAGCAAGAGTGAGCAACTATAGCTCAGCAAGAAATATATGTATAAGATAAGCAATATATCATTACATGTGTTTAGCAGTTATTAAACTCGTTTATATCATTCAGTTGTAAAATCATTTGTCATCGTTGATAAATTTCAAAGGTGCATCAATACGTGCCCTTGCTTTCAAAGTAAACTTGCAGTTCTAGATACTGCATGAAGTCAACATCTTTCTCATAAAAAATAGAACACTACCGGCAACTTGGCACATAGGCCTAAGAAGCAATGTCAGAGCATTTTTCCAAAATGGAGGAATGGGACTTAAAGAAAATATAAAACCTGACAGGGATTGACGATGATCAGTCGCCACATCCAAGTCCAATAATCCGCGGGTCTTCTCTACCGGTAGAAGGATAGAAACTACATCCGTAACTATCCTCGGGTGAAAACTACATCCGTAATCACCCTCGATGAAAACTACATCCGTAATCATCCTTCGGCAACACCTGGGCCGGAATAATAATTGATGGACCGCCTGGCTCACGGCCACTTACACATCCCGGGAATCGTTCGTCAACGGTTCCCACACCTGCCAGAGTCCCTTTTTCTTTTTCTTTTAAAACTGGATTTTGAATGAAAACTGAGTAGTTGAGGTCCGACATCAGTCGACCGATGATTCTTGAAATCTTACAAGAAGCAAAACCTGACCGGGGGTTTTCAAAAATGTTTTGAGTTCGAAAGAGTTCGAGTTTTAAAGTGCTAAAGGTATCTTGGATTAGCTTTGTCTTTAAAATAATGAACAATGAATAATAAATGATATTTTAAGATTTAATATTATTAATTAATAAAATAATTATTTAATTAAGTAAGCTTTTAATCCAAGATAGGTATTTTTTGAGTATTTATAACGATATAAAAATAATTACTTACGTATACGATACTTCCCGAATGACCCTTCGGGTTTTCGCAATCTAATTACGATATACTAATATACCGCTCCCCGGTCAATGTTATATAGGGACCGCTACGACCTCTATTGCTAGAGTCGTTGTCCGAAGAAAACATTTCATTCTAAGTTCAAAGGGTACAAACATATATATGCATATAACTAAAATTTCATCATTTCTTCGATAAGCATAAACATATGATATGATTGAAAACTACAAACACAACAGTGGAAGTCCTTATATATGTAAGTTTTGAAAAGTAAACTTGCCTTGGTGAGGTTGGGGTGGTCGAGCATGCGGAGTGGAATGATATATACATAATCAATAGCCGTTCGTTAGTACCTTAACAATATCTCTTTTAATTGCGAGGTTTTAGGGGGGTACAAAATTAACTTAATGACTTCGTCTTATGACTCTCTAGCCCCACTATAGGTTCATGTCATCACTCGATTACGCTCGTCACTTATTCGACTTAATTTGGTTACTATATCCGAATCATATTCAATCCCCCTAAAATCACACTCCACTTACGACTTTTTCACTTGCGCGAATTTTACTCTAACATTTTTATAAAATTGAAAAATATATATTTTAATCAAATTCTTTTTGGGTAGCCTTCACCACTGCATTTACTAGCTCCTTTAATTTTTCCATGATCCTACATAAATTTTTAGGGGTTTAAACAAGGTTCACAAGGGGACCATTTAGTGCAGTTCGGATTCCAGAAACACATTTCACTTCTCAGGCCATAACTCAAAATCTATACATCACCTAGTCATGAACCTTATATTTCTGGAAACTACATTCAAATACATTTCCAACAATATATATTAGGACTTCAGGGGACAAGATTTAGGGGTTCAAAACCCTCCTACAAGACAGTACAAGTTCCTGGAAAATTACTCAGCATGCTTTTACCACTTAACCATTCAAGAATCTTATATAAACATCACAACCATCATCTAAACCACCAAGATCATACTCTATAGCATACATGGAGTTACATACACTAACCACAAGCTTAAAAATCAAAACCACAACATTTAAACTCAAGATCTACATCATCCATAACTTATATGTCCAAGATTCACACTCATATCCATGGATCTAACATTAAATACCACAAATAATTCTTGGCCATGAGGGGTTAGGGTTTTTATACCTTCTTGAGTATCTAGGAGCCTTAGGTATGCCTTACAAGTCTCAAGAACACCTTGGATGAGCTCCTACAATCCTTACAACTCAAGATCTAAATGAAAACCAAACATAGTTACTATTCAACAAAACTTCAACAATTTATAACTTAAAAACTAGTGGATGAAAGGGGTTGGAATTCATAGCATACATTTCTTATATGGTGTAGAGGACCTATAATTTTTGTCTTGAATTAAGAGTGATGAGAAGTGGAAGAAAAAAATTCTTCTTCCTTCTCTACTAGCTTGGCCGAGAGCAAGAGGAACAAGAGGGGGGGGGGAGGAGTGTTTTGTTTTGCTTTTTGGTGTTGGGTGAATAAAGTGAAATGGGTTGGTTGATATGTATTAGGTGTATGTATATGGTATCACATGTTGCAAGTCTAGTGCCTAGGCCATACCTCCTTGTCTTCTTGGACAATGCACCATAACTAGTTACTATTCCTCTAGTTATCTTTGCATTACTAGTTTGCTTTTCTAACTACCTAGTTGCATGGGACTTGCATGCAATATCTTTCCTTGTATCATTATTCTTCCACCAATGCTTGTCACTTAATCTTTAATTCGTATCGTATCTTAATTAATTTCTCGTAATAATACTTAGTCGCGTAGAGATTTCCCTTGTAATTCCTTAAGTACTTAATTGTGTAAATTCCTCGAATATCCATAACTCCTCGTCATAATCCCTAATAAATCTTTTAATACTCTAATAACTCTCAAATCCCAAGTTTTATAAATCTTACTAACAATAAGACTCTTGCCTTCAACAACCTTCCCTTTATCTTACATGGTGAATGTAACAACATAATTTCTCAGACAATCAATTCCATTAAACAACAGGGATGACTAAAAAGGTTCCAAATTCACAATGTCATATGATATTATATAAAAGAAAATAGTACAAAAATTAGGGTTCTTACAGCCTCCCCTCCTTAAAAGGATTCCGTCCCGGAATCAGGTTGAAAACAGTTGGGGGTGCTTTTCACGCATCGTGCTATCTAGTTCCCATGTTGATTCTTCAACATTATGGTTCCTCCACAAAACTCTCACTAGTTTGACAACGTTGTTCCTCAGCACCTGTTCTTTTCTATCCATGATTTCTACGGGTTGCTCCACATAGGTTAAGTCTGGTTGCAGATCCACTTGGTCATATTCTATCACGTGCCGAAAGTCGGTATGGTAGGGTCGTATCATGGACACATGGAACACATTATGTACTTGCTGCAAGCTTGGGGGTAAAGCCAATTCATAGGCTAACTTTCCAACTCGTCTCAAAATCTCAAAAGGTCCAATAAATCTTGGGCTTAGCTTCCCCTTCTTACCAAATCTCATCAATCCCTTCCACGGTGATACCTTTAACATCACAAACTCTCCTACCTCATATTCTTTGTCCTTGCGGGTCTGGTCCGCATACTTCTTCTGCCTGTCTTGGGCCGCTACCAGCCGTCCTCTTATGAGTTCGATGGTTTCTCTTGTCTGTTGGACCAGTTCAGGCCCTAAAATCTTCCGCTCTCCAACTTCTTCCCAACACAAGGGAGATCGACATCTTCATCCGTACAAAGCTTCATATGGGGGCATTCCTATACTCGCATGGTAACTGTTGCTGTAGGAAAATTCGATCAACGGCAAGTGGTCATCCCAACTTCCCTTAAAATCGATGGCACATACTCTCAACATGTCCTCTATGGTCTGGATGGTTCTCTCACTCTGTCCGTCGGATTGGGGGTGGTATGCAGTACTCATGTTTAACTTGGTCCCCACACAATCCTGAAAACTCCTCCAGAACCTGGAGTTGAATCTTGGGTCTCTATCTGATACAATGCTCACAAGAACCCCATGCCTAACCACGATCTCCTTTAAGTAAATATCCACCAGCTTGTCGACAGTGTATCTCTCGTTGATTGGAAGAAAATGTGCTGACTTGGTCAATCTATCGATAATTACCCAAATGGCATCATGATTAGTCTTGGTCCTTGGTAGTCCGACCACAAAGTCCATCGCGATATGCTCCCACTTCCACTCGGGTATCTCTAAGGGTTGCAACAATCCACTGGGCCTCTGGTGTTCGGCCTTTACTCTTTGACATGTCAAGCATTTACTTACCCATTCTACCACGCCCTTCTTCATATTTGGCCACCAATAGTATTCCCTCAGATCTCTATACATCTTGGTGCCTCCAGGGTAAATTGAGTACCTTGAACTATGAGCCTCTTGCAAGATCTCGTCTTTTAATTCCTGAACGTTCGAGATCCATATCCTAGATGCGTACCTCATAACTCCATTCCCATCCTTTTCACACTTAATTTCCTCGCCAGCTAAAATTTTCTCCATCGAATTCTTTTCTTCTTCTATCTTCTTTTCCTGGCATAACTTAATCTTTTCCAATAGCGGTAGTTGGACTCTTATTTCCATTAGACTCTCTTGTCCAATTCCTGGTAACCTCACTTCAATTTCCAGTTTCTCAAGGTCCTTGATCAACTCGTCCATTGACGTTATCATCTTGAGTTTCTCATTTCGGCTAAGTGCATCGGCCACCACGTTGGCCTTCCCTGGGTGATAATGAATCTCACAATCATAATCCTTGATTAGCTCTAACCATCTCCTCTGCCTCTTGTTCAACTCTTTCTGAGAGAATATGTACTTTAAGCTCTTGTGATCCGTGTAGATTTCACACTTTTCTCCGTAAAGATAATGCCTCCAGATCTTCAAAGCAAAAACTATTGCCGCTAATTCCAAATCATGGGTGGGGTATCTTATCTCGTACTCCTTAAGTTGTCTGGACGCATAAACAATCACTTTACCGTGCTGCATAAGCACACACCCTAAACCTTTATGGGATGCGTCGCTATAAATCACAAAATCTCCCTTATCATCAGGTAGGGCTAGCACTGGTGCTGTCACCAACCTCTTTTTCAACTCTTGGAAGCTCTCTTCGCATTTTTCAGTCCACACAAACTTCTCGGTCTTGCGAGTTAGTCGGTTCAAAGGGGCTGCTATCTTGGTAAAGTCTTGGACAAATCTCCTATAGTAGCCAGCCAACCCTATAAAACTTCTCACCTCTGTCGGAGTGGTTGGTCTCTCCCAATTTGATACAGCCTTTATTTTGGCTGGGTCCACTAGAATGCCTTGATCGCTAATCACATGCCCTAAAAACTGAACTTCCTTCAACTAAAATTCATACTTCGAGAACTTAGCGTACAACTTTTCTTCTCTCAATGCTCCCAATACAATCCTCAAGTGCTCTGCATGTTCCTCTTCCGTCTTGGAATAAATCAAGATGTCATCGATGAAGACTATAACACACTTGTCCAAGTACTTCTTGAAGACTCGATTCATTAAGTCCATGAAAGCTGCGGGGGCATTCGTTAACCCAAATGACATCACTAGGAACTCATAGTGTCCGTACCGGGTGCGAAAGGCCGTCTTTGGTATATCTTCTGGCTTAATCCTTAACTGGTGGTACCCGGTCCTCAAATCAATTTTAGAAAAATAAACTGCGTCTTTTAGTTGATCAAACAGGTCATCTATCCTGGGCAAGGGATATTTATTCTTTATAGTCACCTTATTCAAATCCCTGTAGTCTATACATAATCTCATACTACCATCCTTCTTTTTCACGAATAACACCGGGGCTCCCCACGGTGACACACTAGGTCTTATCATCCCTTTATCCAACAACTCTTGTAACTGAGTGGCCAGCTCTTTCATCTCCACTGGGGCTAGCCGATATGGGGCTTTCAAAATTGGGGCCGTACCAGTAACTAAGTCTATGGCGAACTCGATGTCTCTATCAGGTGGTAGTCCGGGAAGATCATCCGGAAATACGTCCGCGAACTTATTAACGACAGGGATTTCCTGTAGGTTTGGTGCCTCCTTCTTGGTATCCTTCACATAGGTTAAATAGGCTTCGCATCCTTTACGTAACAGCTTCTTAGTTTGAATCATAGTCAGGAACTTTTGGTTTTGCCGTTTTCCACTAAACACTACTTCCTCGTCCCCTGGTAGTCTCAAACTCACTTTCTTCTTTACACAATCAATCTGGGCTCCGTGGGTTGTTAACCAATCCATACCTACTATTACGTCAAACTCTCCTAGTTTAAAAGGTATTAAATCTACCCGAAAGTGTCGCCCTCCTATTTCTAGGTCACAACCTGGACATACTTGGCTAACAGGGATAATTTCATTATTAGCTATCTCTACTTGCAGTCTGTCTTTCAATGGTTCAGCATTAAGGCCTAACTGACATACAAAATCTAGAGATATGAAAGACTTGGTAGCTCCCGAATCAAATAAAACATTTGCCTTAACTGAGTTGAGTAGTAGGGTACCTGCAATCACATCCGTGTTCCTCACGGCATCTTGCACCGTCATGTTAAAAGTTCTTGCAGTAGGGGCTTTGTTAGAAGCAGTTCCACTTACTCTTGACGCAGCTGGCCCAGAGGACATACATTCCCTCATTCGGTGCCCTGGTTTCCCACACTTGAAGCAATTACCTCCGGCACTGGTGTTGTTACTAGTTCCTCGACAGGCGTTAGCATAATGTCCTGTCAGCCCACACTTGAAGCACTTCACATCCTGTAGGTTACACACGCCCGCATGTTTCCTTCCACACTTATTACAATCCGGGGGTAAGGCTTGGGATGGGGTAGAGTAAGACGATCCCTGTGGTCGGCCGCTCTGGCCCACACTCCAACTTTCAGCTCTCTTGGTTCCAAAGTTTCCGCTGGGTTGGGACATCGCCCCTCGCTTAAATTTGCTCGGAAAGCTCCCACCCGCAGAGTTTCCCTTTCGACTATCAAACTTCCTCTTCTTTCCTTCCCTCTCCTTCTGCATCTGTTCACTCCCAGCCTCAACAATTGATGCTTTCTGTACCAGGGTGGCATAGTCTGTCAGCTCAAGAACTGCCACACGATTCTGAATCCATTGCTTTAGCCCCAATTGAAACCTTCGGGCCCTCTTTGCCTCAGAGTTCACATATTCCGGCACAAACCTCGACAACTCAGTAAATTTGGCCTCATACTCGGCCACCGTCATGTTACCTTGCTTTAGTTCCAAAAACTTCAACTCCATTTGTGTCTCCATGAACCTAGGGAAGTACTTTTCCAAGAACAGCTCGCTAAACCTCTCCCAGGTCACCACACCTCTGCCTTCCAAATTCCTCTTAGCTTCCCACCAATAGTTTGCCTCACCCTTCAGGAGGTAGGTGGCGAAAACAGTCTTCTGCTCCTCCGCGACACCTAGTATCTCGAAGGATTTTTCCATTTCCTTCAGCCAGGCTCTTGCCTCAACCGGATCTGCAGTTCCTTTAAATTCTGGGGGTTTCAGGGATTTGAAGTTCCGAAAATCATTTGCATTAGCATTGTTGGGTGGTTGCTGAACCGGGGGACGGTCCAAGTTCTGCCTAAGTAGCTCCATGAACTGTTCCATAGGGCCTCCCCTTGGATGTTCTACCTCTCGGGTGTCATCACCAGCTTCTTCTTCATCATACTCAGAGTCATCAAACAAGTTATGATCGTTGCCCTCATCCTCACTCAGGTTCACATTCTCCCCTTCATGGTTCTGGTGGCCTCTGGTCCCGTGGTGGCTACCCTGGCCTTCAGAACTAATCGGGTGAGCTCGAGTGTTCATTCTTCTGGGTGGCATGATTCTGATAATGAAACAAGAAATGGGTTAGGGTTTTCTAATTCCCTGACAGCGTTTACACGGGTCAGGAACGTATCGTTCCTCCTCATAGGGGTGGAAGTTGCAAAAGTTTTAATAACCCGATGCTGGAGATAAAACGTCAAAACATTTTTGGGGAAAAATCTCTATGGGGTGCGAAAACATTTGCAGGAGTTTTCAAGATTTCAAAACCTCAAAAAAAAAAAAATTTCTTTTTTTTTGAAAAATTTATTTTAGAATTTGTAGGAACATTTTGGGAATTTGTAGAGAACAATTTGAAATCGCATGTCGTAAATTTGAAACAGTATGGTTGTATTTGTGGCTTGTAGCAATTGTATATATATTCACAGTTGTATATCAAAACAGTAAAGCATGGCATCAGAAAGTAAGGCAGCTGAGACAATATCAAGGAAACTGAAACTAGATAAGTACGGTACAAGAGTTATCACAAAGTTTGGATGTTAGAGTCTAATACATAGTTCCGATGTCAAAGTCTAGCAAAAGTGGAACAATAGCAAGTACATCATCTGAATAGTCAGGGCTACACAAAAGTAGGGCTACATCCGTACATACTATCCGAAGTCACATCTACATATCTGTAGGTCAGTCTACTCATCCACTGGTCAGAAAGGATACCACTGCACAAGTCAACTATCCCGCAAAATCGACACACTAATGTCATCTGAACCTAGAGGACTGAGCTATCAGTAACACATCATGGGGCCGCACCGCGACGGAGCAAGGCCCTCACTCGGGAAAATGCACGACGCACAACACGCCTAGCATCCCTAGCCTGGACAACTCCGCCCCCGCGGACTCCTAAACCAAGAATCCTCGCGCGACTCCTCCTCTCAATCCTATGGAGTCGAGCCCTAGTCCTCCTAGCAACAGCAGTCCTCATCTCAGCCAGAATCCTCAATCACGCCTCGCGCTCCTCTACAAGTGCCCGCCTCGCCTCATTAAGTCTGGCCTCTGCAGAAAGTAAGTCTCGGGTCAGGAACTGCACCACGTAGGCGTGCTCAGTGCCCGACACTGGGGGTAGGTCCATCGGCGGGGGTGGTATGACAGGAACAGGAGCAGGTGCAGGAGCAGTAGCAGGAGCAGGAGCAGGGGTAGGGTCAAGCTCCTCCTCGCCAGAAGTATCATCCTCGGAGTCACCGTCCGATGAAACAGGGCTCGATGACTGCGGAGAGGGTGGGGGTGACATAACACGGCCCTCACCGAATCTCACACTCTCCTCGTCAGTAGCTACAGGAGAGGGGGTAACAGGCTCAGGCTCAGGCTCAAAGGGCTCCTCATCGGGATCCTCATCATCAGTATCTCCTATCAGCGTAATCCAGGGGCCAAGCTCAGGGTCAGCACCCATATCCTCCTCAGGATCCTCGGTATCTCGCATCAGTGCCTCATCATGCTCTCTCTCAAAGGCCTCAGGGTCTGGTATCTCCTCCATCTACACAAGGGAAATAAGGTGGGTCACTAACCATAAAGAAAGGTTTAAGGAGTAGTTCCCTCACGGGCCTTAAAGTCAGGGCTATATCCGATAACCCGACTGCAAACTTAATGAGAGTTCTAAGTATTATTAGGGTTGTTATTAGGGTTATTATTATTGTTATTATTATTAGGATTGCTTTCTTAAATTACTATCGTTTCTGAGAACTGTAACCTCGCTCTGATACCATTTCTGTGATGCCCCTAGATCCGGGGTCGGAGACCTAGGCGCTCACGGTCCATTTTCCATTAATAACATACCTATTCTTGCACATAATATATAAAACAACCATCGACCCCACAATAAAACTCACACCGCACATACACACACAGGTTAGAGTCTCAGAAACGTCATACACTTGATTAAGCAAAAGTAAAAGTTTCAGAGTTATTACAGTCCGAATTAAATAACATTTATGCTACCAGCAACACTTCGATATGAAGCGGTGTTGGCGGCTTGAAAGTTTGTTACGGTACACTGCTTTGCACAGGTCATACTTATAAATAAAACGTACTAACAAAAGTTGCCAACCAATCCGGCTAATGGGGCCTACCGGTGGAATCTCAACTGCTGCCTCGGGCCTAGTCACCTGCTTTCGGGCAGTCTGTCTGGGTCTTGCCATTTCTCTTAACTGTTGTGTTTGTAAATTTGAAAACAAGCAAGAGTGAGCAACTATAGCTCAGCAAGAAATATATGTATAAGATAAGCAATATATCATTACATGTGTTTAGCAGTTATTAAACTCGTTTATATCATTCAGTTGTAAAATCATTTGTCATCGTTGATAAATTTCAAAGGCGCATCAATACGTGCCCTTGCTTTCAAAGTAAACTTGCAGTTCTAGATACTGCATGAAGTCAACATCTTTCTCATCAAAAATAGAACACTATCGGCAACTTGGCACATAGGCCTAAGAAGCAGTGTCAGAGCATTTTTCCAAAATGGAGGAATGGGACTTAAAGAAAATATAAAACCTGACAGGGATTGACGATGATCAGTCGCCACATCCAAGTCCAATAATTCGCGGGTCCTCTCTACCGGTAGAAGGATAGAAACTACATCCGTAACTATCCTCGGGTGAAAACTACATCCGTAATCACCCTCGATGAAAACTACATCCGTAATCATCCTTCGGCAACACCTGGGCCAGAATAATAATTGATGGACCGCCTGGCTCACGGCCGCTTACACATCCCGGGAATCGTTCGTCAACGGTTCCCACACCTGCCAGAGTCCCTTTTGATTTTTCTTTTAAAACTGGATTTTGAATTAAAACTGAGTAGTTGAGGTCCGACATCAGTCGACCGATGATTCTTGAAATCGTACAAGAAACAAAACCTGACCGGGGGTTTTCGAAAATGTTTTGAGTTCGAAAGAGTTCGAGTTTTAAAGTGCTAAAGGTATCTTGGATTAGCTTTGTCTTTAAAATAATGAACAATGAATAATAAATGATATTTTAAGATTTAATATTAATAATTAATAAAATAATTATTTAATTAAGTAAGCTTTTAATCCAAGATAGGTATTTTTTGAGTATTTATAACGATATAAAAATAATTACTTACGTATACGATACTTCCCGAATGACCCTTCGGGTTTTCGCAATCTAATTACGATATACTAATATACCGCTCCCCGGTCAATGGTATATAGGGACCGCTACGACCTCTATTGCTAGAGTCGTTGTCCGAAGAAAACATTTCATTCTAAGTTCAAAGGGTACAAACATATATATGCATATAACTCAAATTTCATCATTTCTTCGATAAGCACAAACATATGATATGATTGAAAACTACAAACACAACAGTGGAAGTCCTTATATATGTAAGTTTTGAAAAGTAAACTTGCCTTGGTGAGGTTGGGGTGGTCGAGCTTGCGGAGTGGAATGATCTATACATAATCAATAGCCGTTCGTTAGTACCTTAACAATATCTCTTTTAATTGCGAGGTTTTAGGGGGGTACAAAATTAACTTAATGACTTCGTCTTATGACTCTCTAGCCCCACTATAGGTTCATGTCATCAATCGATTACGCTCGTCACTTACTCGACTTAATTTGGTTACTATATCTGAATCATATTCAATCCCCCTAAAATCACACTCCATTTACGACTTTTTCACTTGCGCGAATTTTACTCTAACATTTTTATAAAATTGAAAAATACATATTTTAATCCAATTCTTTTTGGGTAGCCTTCACCACTGCATTTACTAGCTCCTTTAATTTTTCCATGATCCTACATAAATGTTTAGGGGTTTAAACAAGGTTCACAAGGGGACCATTTAGTGTAGTTCGGATTCCAGAAACACATTTCACTTCTCAGGCCATAACTCAAAATCTATACATCACCTAGTCATGAACCTTATATTTCTGGAAACTACATTCAAATACCTTTCCAACAATATATATTAGGACTTCAGGGGACAAGATTTAGGGGTTCAAAACCCTCCTACAAGACAGTACAAGTTCCTGGAAAATTACTCAGCATGCTTTTACCACTTAATCATTCAAGAATCTTATATAAACATCACAACCATCATCTAAACCACCAAGATCATACTCTATAGCATACATGGAGTTACATACACTAACCACAAGCTTAAAAATCACAACCACAACATTTAAACTCAAGATCTACATCATCCATAACTTATATGTCCAAGATTCACACTCATATCCATGGATCTAACATTAAATATCACAAATAATTCTTGGCCAAGAGGGGTTAGGGTTTTTATACCTTCTTGAGTATCTAGGAGCCTTGGGTATGCCTTACAAGCCTCAAGAACACCTTGGATGAGCTCCTACAATCCTTACAACTCAAGATCTAAATGAAAACCAAACATAGTTACTATTCAACAAAACTTCAACAATTTATAACTTAAAAACTAGTGGATGAAAGGGGTTGGAATTCATAGCATACCTTTCTTAAATGGTGTAGAGGACCTAGGATTTTTGTCTTGAATTAAGAGTGATGAGAAGTGGAAGAAAAAAATTCTTCTTCCTTCTCTACTAGCTTGGCGGAGAGCAAGAAGAACAAGAGGGGGGGAGGAGTGTTTTGTTTTGCTTTTTGGTGTTGGGTGAATAAAGTGAAATGGGTTGGTTGATATGTATTAGGTGTATGTATATGGTATCACATGTTGCAAGTCTAGTGCCTAGGCCATACCTCCTTGTCTCCTTGGACAATGCACCATAACTAGTTATTATTCCTCTAGTTATCTTTGCATTACTAGTTTGCTTTTCTAACTACCTAGTTGCATGGGACTTGCATGCAATATCTTTCCTTGTATCATTATTCTTCCACCAATGCTTGTCACTTAATCTTTAATTCGTATCGTATCTTAATTAATTTCTCGTAATAATACTTAGTCGCGTAGAGATTTCCCTTGTAATTCCTTAAGTACTTAATTGTGTAAATTCCTCGAATATCCATAACTCATCGTCATAATCCCTAATAAATCTTTTAATACTCTAATAACTCTCAAATCCCAAGTTTTATAAATCTTACTAACAATAAGACTCTTGCCTTCAACAACCTTCCCTTTATCTTACATGGTGAATGTAACAACATAATTTCTCAGACAATCAGTTCCATTAAACAACAGGGATGACTAAAAAGGTTCCAAATTCACAATGTCATATGATATTATATAAAAGAAAATATTACAAAAATTAGGGTTCTTACACATGTGATTGCTTGCGCCGTTGTCTAAGTACCACAAATTCGACTCCATCTCTTTTTCCTTGTCCGCTTGTTGCAGTTTAGGTGTTACATGTTCCTCGTTGATCAGCAAGGTGACTTTGTCAGTTTTCTCACACTTGACCATTAACAATGCTGGTTCATCGTCTGGGATTTGCGCAAAATTTCCTTCCTCTTTTACCTTTCTGTCCCACTTAGGCTTCTTGCATTCTTCCGCGTAGTGTCCATATGCATTACAGTTGTAGCAACGGACTTTACTCTTGTCTCGTGTCCCTCTATACCTTTGTGATGTTGCCTCATTTCCTCCTTTATTCGATCTCTTCAACCACTCCTCCCTTGTAAGCAATAGTTTGATTTTGTTTTTCTCTCTTTCAATCCACTCCTCTTTGGTGAGTAACAATTGACTCCCCCCTGCCTCTGTTTTCCCTTTTATTCTTTCTTCATATGCTTTCAATGAGCCCACCGTCTCATCCACCGTCATTGTCTGAAGGTTGCCAAAATGTTCAATAGTAGATGCAATCTGCAGGAATTTTATCGGTACCACCCGTAGTAATTACTTAACTACGTAACCTTCTACAACTTCTTCCCCTAGTGCACGAATGTTAGTGACCAGTCCATTCAACTTCATCGTGAAATCGTCAATAGTGTTTGTCTCCTTCATATTCATAGATTCGAACTCTGCTTTGAGGGTCTACACCCTTGCTGTTTTGACTTTGTCTGCACCCTGGCACAGGCTTTTTACTGCCTCCCAAGCCTCCTTTGCAGTTTCTTTATCAGCAATAGAAAGTAGGACATCTTCGGGAATGTCTTGATATATCGTAGCCAGAGCGATCTTATCCTTCTTATCATCAACCTCTGATGATTTAGGATCCTTAGGTGATACAGCCTCCCAAACACCAATGGCCTACATATATACCTTCATCTTCATGGCCCAAGCTGTGTAGTTCGCCCTTGTCAGCATGGGGTAATTCAAACTGATCTTTCCATCCTTGTTCTTCGTTGTCTCCATCTTTTGTGCCTTAGGCATATACTTGGGCATCAACTAGATAACCAAGCTCTAATACCAGAATGTTGGCACAAAGTAAACTACATACAAAGTGTTTGTATAAAACTGGAGAGAAGAAACAATACTCTGAACGACTTGATTTTATTAAATGAAAACACAGTACAATATATAGAATGAAAGCAACAGAAAATGTCCTATAAACTTGGAACTGCCAAAACTTACGCTCCTAAATAACTGAAAACGCAATCTTTTATTCTCTACTACTGATCCCAATATCTCATCACAAGTGAAGATTGAGACCAACAACCGTTTGTAGAATTGTAGGAAGTCAGATATGAGCAAATGCTTAATCAAATGAAACTAATTTCCAAGTTTAGATTAACCCAACAAAAATTGTTGATCACATTATCATCATCCCTTAAAACCAAATTCCCAGAATCTAATAGTTGTGCGACAGGGTTCTTCATAGATATAGACGTATTCGATGACCATATTATCCCATTGACCGTTTGCAATGTAATTCCCTTGTCATGAACTCTAACCACACTTAAGGTATTCATAATAGGAGTATTTCTGTTAGCAACCCATACTACCGTCCTGTTGGATATTTTTTTGTACCAGATGCCAAGATATCGATTGGTGGACTTACTGGGACTGAAAAATCCTAGTTCGAATTCTCCACCGGATGATGTGATGGTCTCACCATCCCTAATGGTCTGATGTGCTCTAATGGGGTCTACTGCTGTGGAGTTGATCAAGGTTGATAACAAGGCTAAGAATGAGACAATGATAACATTTACATCCATTGTATTGCCCAGGCTCATTACTAAATGTATCTGTATAGACTAGTTCTAGTTATTTCAAGGTTGACTTAAGACCAAGAATATTTCAATAAAATACGCAACATTTCAGTTCCACAGACTTGAAGAATGACAAATTTCTTTCCCTGTCATTTTTGTTTTGACCTTGACGTTATATTTTGCATTAACCATTGAATTATATTGTAATTTACTCTATCAGTAGTAGCAATATAAGACGACTTCTATGTAATCTGAAGCATTTCCGTAAAAAAATTCGAAAATTATACTATTCCATACTATTTGCTTTCTCAGCAAAATCCGAGGGAAGGCGTGAACACTGATCTTTGCTAATCCCGTTTTGAATTGAACATGTTTTGAGTCCTGGTTAATTAGAGGTGTTGAGTAACTAGCTCATCGACTTACCATAAAGTGTCAGAAAATTAATCATATATTATTCAACACTCCCCGTCGATATTCAACAAGAAGAACTTACACACTAATAAAACACTCTATGAGGAGTATAATGATTTGTGTACAAGTACTGAGAAGCTTAAGTATTCAATGCATTTCTTAAAATCCCTGAAAATGCTACAAGAGCTATTAATTTGTGCATCACGAACCCAAATTCCAAATTCGGATAGAATTTGATTCTCCCAATTCACAATACTGAACCAGTAACAATTAAATACATTACTGATTTACAAGCTTCAAATAATGTCATGGTGCAGCATGCACCTAATCACTTCACCTGAAAACTGTGGTGTTGTGATAGAAAAGCGCGAATAAGCGCACAATTAGTTGCACAAAGGGATTATACCAAAGTTTCGTGAGTACAAAGTAGTATGCAATGTAGTGCAATCTTGAAACTAGCAATTAATAGCGCTTGTAAAAAAATTGCATACAACGCACATTAATTCATCAAACTATTCTCGAGTTTAAGAAAAACAAATAATATGTTCACTTCAAAAACAGCCGATAGATATACCTCCTTCAACTCCTATAGATGCAGATGATGAAATGCAAGAAAGAGAATTTTAGGTGCCAAATAACGAGGTAATCGAATTAGAAACCCCTGATATCGTTAAACATAATTCAACATATATTTTCTTGTACCAGATACCAAAATATCGATTTGTGGACTTGACAGGGCTGAAAAATCCAAGTTTAATTCACCAGATGATGTGATAGTCTCACCATCCCTAATGGTGTCTACTGCTAGATTATGAATGATAGGAACAGTGTCCACTGTTTAGTTAGGCCCCGTTGCGTGGGTTATCTACATCACCGGAAGTCGGAACTAGTTATATAAAAGTTGACTTAGACCAACAGCACATCATTTCATGTCTTTGGTGGTCCTTGTTAATTAACCGTTTAGAACATTTACTTGGTTACGCATGAAGCCTGTTACTTAGGACTTAGAACATTTACTTGGTTACGTGTGAAGCCTGTTAGGACTCAAAGCGTGAAATATTCTTTGAACTAAAAATCAAAGTTTTCAGCTACCTTAGAAGATCTTAATATACTTTTCACATGACAATTCTCACAATATCATGACTATTCCCCATACTCAGTTTAAGCCCAACTTTTTTTTTTTCGTTCAATTTCAAGTTATTTTTACTTATTACATAACAATGTGATTTGCTTGTCGTTGACTCTTACTACGCCCAAGGTATTCATGTTACCGATTTGTAGACCTTTTGGGGCAGAAAAATCCATGTTCGAATTCTCCACTGGCTGATATGATGGTCTCTCCATCCTCAATGGTCTGATGTCCTCTAATGGTGTCTACTGCAATGGCGTTTATCAAGATAGATAACAAAGTGGAGGAGCAGAATAATGGTAGTTATATCCATTGCACTACTCAGGCCTCACTGCTAAATGGATCTATATAGACTAATTCTAGTTATAAAAAGGATGACTATGAGTAAGAAGAATAATTTAGCTTAAGATAACCATCTTTTCAATATCTTATGAGTTAAAGACTCGTAGCATGAACGAAGGTTTTCTGGTTCATTTTCCTGAACCAGAAATTAATGTTTTCATTTAGCTAAAAAAGGTCTTGAGGCTTTTGATTTCCATAGAAGCAGCCTCTTGAAACTATTTAACATATCAAGACTGTTATATCTAGTTCATGATTGATTTAGTTTTATATAATTGATGCTCCTCTTTCCTTGCTAATAATAAGAAATATGAGGATTCAGGTTCAAGTAACTACAGAGTGCGTGACAATATACATTTGCATCTGAGCAGTTCCAGTGTATATCATTTGCTTTATCAGTAGTAGCACAATGAATGATTTCTTGCTAAATGAAACCACCATCTTATATTAGCATCCCACTACTAAGAACGAATTAAGCTTTTACTGAATCTTCTCTTAGATTAAGAAGTCGTTGAGGGAGGAACTTAATTTAGATGCAGAGTATATCAAGAGTGTTATGATTTGTGTACAAGTACCTAAGCAGGCTTATCTCTTCCTTGCATTGCTTAATATTTCCTAATGTTGCAAGAGCTGTTACTTTGTGCATTAAATTCTTTTTACTACAGCAAAATAATTATCTCACTCCAAATATGATATTATTTGGTTTTCACAACATATTACAGAGATTCTCAATCTTGCACCAATCGCATTTTGAAAATTTTAAAATATTTAAAAACTAGTTTCACCATATGCACTTACACTCAAATCATTTCAGGAATTAAGAACTTACAAGTACTTTTCAAGAAGATGTAAGTTCTAGATCATAATTTATAAATGTTAAACCCAGAGGCCAGATGTCCTAATGGAAGATAAGATTCGCGTAATTTTATCTTATTTTAGATTCTATTCTACTATCCCGACTATTGGTTATACTCTTTAGCCTTTTCATTTCGTACTCTACTAACCAGATAATCAGATATACGGTAAACCATTAGTTTGGAAATTGAAACACGGTGTATGCTTGGATAGTATGTATAATCAGTCAATGTTATTGCAGCATCTAGTTAATTATTTGCACTACTGATAAGTGATTGTTAGTAATACAGCATATGCAGTAGAACAATTACAACTTTATATTTCAAATTTCCAACAATGATCCGTCTAAAAAATCTGGAACAAGACAGGAAAGGCTGAAGCCATCCAACACAACAGACATGATAGGAGGACCCCAAGAGAATGATAATCACCAATGACAATAGACAAAAATATTGTGTCAGATGAGCCTTCGGCCTAGTCCACCAATTTCTTAAGAGGGACGGAAGCATTTTAGGCCATGCAGATACTAATATCTCAATACAGGTGGTTGGAGGGAGATAATCCAAGAATAGATAAGAAAATCATGGCAACCAATCAGATTGCAGATATAGATGTCATGAGATAACCAATTTGCTAACTATCAGCTAGTATAAATAACTTCCTCCATCTTCATACACTACTAACACTTACTACAACTATCATCAAATCTTTCTTTTCTTCCTTTTCAGTACAAATGGCTGCTTCAACGATGGCCCTATCTTCTCCTTCTTTTGCTGGCAAGGCTGTGCAAGTAGCTCCATCTTCTTCTGAGTTATTCGGAAATGGAAGAGTTTCTATGAGAAAGACTGTTAAGAAAGTCACTGTTTCTGACAGCCCATGGTACGGCCCAGACAGAGTCAAGTACTTGGGCCCATTCTCCGGTGAAGCCCCATCTTACCTTACTGGTGAATTCCCAGGTGACTATGGCTGGGACACTGCTGGACTTTCTGCTGATCCTGAGACGTTTGCCAAGAACCGTGAGCTTGAGGTCATCCACTCCAGATGGGCCATGCTTGGAGCCCTTGGCTGTGTCTTCCCTGAGCTCTTGGCCCGTAATGGTGTCAAGTTTGGCGAAGCCGTCTGGTTCAAGGCCGGTTCCCAAATCTTTAGCGAGGGCGGACTTGACTACTTGGGCAACCCAAGCTTGGTCCATGCACAGAGCATCTTGGCCATCTGGGCTACCCAAGTTATCTTGATGGGTGCTGTTGAGGGCTACCGTGTTGCAGGAGGGCCACTAGGTGAGGTTGTTGACCCACTTTACCCTGGAGGAAGTTTTGACCCCTTGGGCCTTGCTGAAGACCCTGAAGCATTCGCTGAGCTTAAGGTGAAGGAGCTAAAAAATGGAAGACTAGCCATGTTCTCCATGTTCGGATTCTTTGTTCAGGCCATTGTCACAGGAAAGGGTCCATTGGAGAACCTTGCTGACCACCTTGCAGATCCAGTTAACAACAATGCTTGGGCCTTTGCCACCAACTTTGTTCCCGGAAAGTAAATTTAGGAGAGTAGAAGATGAGTGTCTTGACTGTTAGAGTTTCTGTTTGTAAAACTCTTTGTGAATTATCTACTACCATATGAACTATATATCATTCAACTTTTGAGCAAGTCCTTGACTCTGTACCATTCTGTTTTGTTGCTATGCTCTTAAACTTTTGCTTCCCTTCTCTGAATACTTCACAATTTTCTGCAATCATAATTAAAAAAATGTTGATATATTATAGGATAATAGCTAGAAAATCGGTGGCACAAGGCGCATGGGATCAAGCAATAACCAAACCATAAACCTTAAAACGAAATCGAATCATTTGTATAGTGGTATATAATGATTAGAATAAAGAAACTCGTTATGTTAAATACATTCATATCATCATATCATTATTTTTGCTACTTACGGTGGTGTCGCTAATATACATATAGAAAATACGAAGAAACATGAAAGTTATTTAGTTCCGAAATCGAAAATGAAACTGCATCATTCGAAATATTTGTATAGAGGTACATAATGATTAGAATAAAGAAACTCGTTATGGTGAACGATTTTTGGAACTCTTTTTCCATAAATTATTAGTTCACTCTCAAATTTGTACAACTGAACTCAATATCACAACCGCAACTACACCTTGCTCATCCTTAATTGACGTAATTAATCTAGAATGTGAGAATTGCCAAAGCAAACATAGCCAACTCAAATTGTGCTACTCTCGCAGATATGAAACGTCCTCTACTTTAATCTTTAGTTTAATAAATTGATTATATTAGTTAAAGGAATATATTAAGCTCTTTTCACATGATTTGGCTCTTTTTTCCGTCCCAGGAGAAATATCTGACTAGTTGGACTAACTAATGAAGATCATAGCATTCACAATGTAAGTGAGGTAGAAACTCTGTTCTGGGATTCTAATACAGATACAGAGTAATTGTCAATCCTTGAAATGCATGCAAATACGTAAACACAACTTTGTTTAGATTCTACTTTGGTCTAGCCAATGCTTTAGACTGTATATGACTACATGAGTGCATCAGAAAAACCATAGACTGAACTTTGAAGGGCCAACGAAAAAAAGAAAAAAAAAACTATACCGAAAGAAAAATGCATGTCCTATATCCCTACAAACATCAAGAAATGGCAAAGAGACTAAGACTTCGATTCAATTTAGTGCGAACCATGCATATGATGCTATTTAGTAAAAGTACAAAGTTGTGGCCTATTTCGCTCCATTAAAATGCATCGAACATCTGTCATATTGCATCTCCTATTGTTCAGTAGAGGAAGTCACAGATTCATAGAAAGGTATTTGCAGAAAGATACACACTCTAATATGTCTTGAATCTAATTGACATGGAGCAAGAACGAACGGAACTCTTCTTGCAGCTATGCAATCTGGAAAGAAGTAGTAAAATTGAAAGCACAAACATGTTATTATGGCTGTAATAAAGTGAAACAGTTTCAATCTAGTGATTAAACTAAAATTAATTATACTTTTCCAAAACTTATCTGACTTACTGGAAATTTTATTAGGCATGACATTTCCAGTATATGAGAAAGCACGTAACTACAAGCCTTCCTAATACTATCCCATTATTTCACAGGAATCAAAATCCATTTCGTTGATTTGGAGAAGAAAAAACCGAAATGTAGCATATTTCTTGGCAACATCGCCTACGGTGTTTAAATTTTACCCAAGCATATTTCTTGGCAACATCGCCTACGGTGTTTGTTTGGGCACTCAGATGTTATGGATGACCACCTGGGAAAAATGTGAATGTAATAGTATGATGTATAGCAAGTGTTCGGTGTAGATCAATGACGACCCGTTAGACCAGGTGCAATATAATGTATTTTTGAAATGAAACAAAAGATTGGAATATAATAAAATTAAAAATCGTAATGAATTTAATTTGCAGAACAAGTTTATTGGTGAATTTCTGATTTGCAACTTTCAGTTTTCAGTTGCAAAAGTTGCAAACTGAGGTTGCAAACCGCAGTTGCAACTGAGGTTGCAACTGAGGTTGCAACGGTTGCAACTGAGGTTGCAACTGAGGTTGCAAAAGTTGCAACTGAGGTTTGAGGTTGCAAACCTCAGTTGCAACTGAGGTTGCAAAAGTTGCAAGTGAATACTGAAAGTTGCAAATCAGAAATCCACCAATTATGAGTGCTCCTAGCGGGGCCTTTCAACCCAAATTCACCAATTATGAGTGCCCCTGGCGGGGCCTTGCAACCTCATTTGCAACTGAGATGCTACAAATTTCTGATTTCAAGTTCTGGGGTTCAGATGTCATTTTCGACCACTTTTTCGGAATCTAGATATATAAAAAGTGGTCGAAAATGACATCTGAACCCTAGAACTTGAAATCATAAATTTAAAAACTGGAAGTTGCAAATGAGGTTGCAAAAGTTGCAATTGAGGAAGGTAGTATTTTTGAAATATTGAAAACATAAAATTATAATGAGGTAGTATTTTTGGAAAAATGATTTTATAGAAGTGAAAAGATAGTTGGATGGTAGTAAAATTGGAAGTAATTGTTAAAATCTTATGTATTTATGTAAATAACCCATGTTTTTAATAGATATATGGAAAGAAATTGTGGATGGTCGAAAGTAGGATGCATAAAATATATAAAAATATATAATTTATTTGTTGTAATACATAGCGTTTTTAATAGATATATAGTCTAATAGTCCAACATTCCATTCGTCTACATTTAACACATCTCCAATATGTGTACTATGGGTTGTAAAAAATTTTTTAAATATAAATTTTTTATACTCAATACATATATAATTTGGATTTAACATTATATAATAAATAATAATTTAAATTTTATTAAATACACATAATTTATTACGAAAACATATTTATAATATTTTATAATTTATAAAAAAACAAATTTGCAACATTTTTTACGGAAAAATGAAATTCTTGTATAATGAATGTTCATATCTAACTTGAGTTAAACATTACCTGTTGAACAATATTCATATTTGTGTTAAATCAAAATATATATAATAATTTTACATTGGTATGATTAATAAAAATATAGAAAACTAATAATAATTCACATTTTTATACTCAAATTTGGTATTGGTGAACCCGATAGTTGAGAATTATATAATATTTATTCAACAAAATTTTTCTACGGTTCAACACAATCCTATATTACACAAATAAAAATTCATAATTTTATATCCTAATTTTATATTGAAGGATTAAATTATGTGTATTTAATTAAATTTTAATTACTATTTAATAAATAATACTAAACTCAAGTTAAGTTAAGTTAATAGTAAAGATTTGGAATCATATCATTTTCAATGGATATTATGGACCATCTATTTATCTATAATGTGACATATTCAAACATACATAAGTTTCTTTCTTTTTTTCTTTTCCTTTTTTTTTTTGAAAGTGGTCAAGTGGTCACAATGAATTTACTAATTGATGAATAAAAGGGGATTTTTTTTTATTCAAAAAGACACGTTACTTGAAGGTTCTATTATCTAAACAGAGATAAGTTTTGATCAACGTAAATTACCAAAATTATATGACATATTAATGGAGTATGGAGTATTAATTAAAAAAAATATTAAATGATTGTGAATTGTCACTAAATATACTTGTTATAGGGAGAATATTGTATAACAATATTTTGGAGGTTTGCTGGATTATCGGAGCAAAATACGGATATTTTGCTAGCAAAAGAAGAACGAGGATTAGGGTTTGTGTGTTTAGATGTGGCTGAGCTTGATAGGTGTTTGCAGGTAAACTGTTTCTCATCCGTATCAAGGTGCCTACGTACCCTATTTATAGGGATCAAGCCTGACGTAGTTCTTGGGCAATAAGTTACCTAGGCGGGCTAGGGTTTTAAGAGGTAAACCAAAATCCAAGCCCAATTGTTTAGGGTTGACGTGGCAGTGAGTCATCAACCCTATCCATGATCCATGATCCAGCTGTAGAAGCCCACGGTCTTGAACGGATAGATTTAGCCAATGAAAGATCCATCAGGGCCCTTGCATGCGACCTTGAGAGGCCTGGCCACGCGAAGCGATCCCTGTGCCTAGCTACTCATGCGACCTTGGGTCTGGCCATGAGCCTTCCAGAGAAGAGGAGATAATGATCTCGCTGCAAGTTACAGATGTGATGCAAAAGCGAAGCGATCCCCTGGCAGACATCGCCAGCGAGGCGCTATATAGCGAGGCGCAACCATGTAGCGAGGTGCTCCTGTAATAGAGGTATTATTGCCAAGGCATGTTGGGCTGATTCCAATAGTGGGCTTTAGTGACCCAATCTTCATCTTCTAGGCCCATCATAGATTACGAACCATAAATTTAGCTAATCAAATCAATTTAGCTTATTATGCCAGATTTGGGCGTAACAACTACCCCCCGAGTCCATATTGCCATTGGAGATGCGATGTGGACTCAAAAAATATCAATTGTCACCACGAAGCGAGCCCAAGAATAGATATAACCGTCGGAGTAGTCGCGACCCCAAGAATTTGAAAGGTTTTGACAGCTGTTGTGTCTCGAGATGCGTGTCCAACGGACGAGATTTCAACACGTGTCCCATGTCTTTCTCTCTCCTGATGGCTATATATACCCCTGTCACTATCATTACTTTTTTTCATTCTCACAAACACATTGTCGAAGTGCTGCCAGTTTGCTCTCAGATCAAACGCAAGGGATTTTCAAGCGATCCCGAATTTCTTCCGATTTCCTCAACCTTCTTCAAGAAAAAGTAAGTCTTTTCTCTCTTCTTGCATTTAAATTATTGTTCTTCATTATAATTGCATGATTAGATAGCTTTAATTGTACGCGATGCGATCCCTTCTAACAGCGATCCCATAATGCTAATTTGAATATGCGATCCCGTCCTCACTGCAATCGAAATGCAATCTCTCCTATAGGAACATAGATGCAATCCCTTCCCGAGGCCTAAATGCGATACCCTAGGAACACGTAGAGCCTTTCTGTTTATTTATTCCTTTCTCATCCTTCATTTGCTTTCTGTAAGAGCACACATTTAATCATTTCCCCCTTTTCAGATGTCACAAGATGACAGTTCAAGGACACCTTCTCCGATGCCTCATATACAAATTAGCGATGCTGCAGCAGCCAATATCGCGAGAGCTGCGAGTACCAGTGAAAGTTCATTCAAGTTATACTTCGACCCTCTATGGTCTAACAAAGAGTATACCCGTGAAGTGCCTCTAACTTCGTGGAGAACAAATCACCCTTCAAGCTCATGAGATCAATCTTTAGATGTACTTCCAGCTCAGAACGAGCCTCACACCAAAATGACTGACATCGAGCATGACATCGAATCGTTGACAAAGAAAGGAGATGAATTTAGCTCTAAGGCAGCGGAAATTCTCTCTAGAATGCCTCCATCTCAAACCATGTCGCCCATTCACATAAGTGATTCTCCAACAGATTCATTAGGCGATGCCTATTATGACATTGAGGGAGGCGCTGACAACGAAGCCAACTCCGACGATGATGACTACGAAGAGCCTTCCTCAGATGATGGTGGCCTTGACGAAGTGGCCAGAGTCGTAAACTTCAGAGACTATGACTATGTTCCCGAAGCCTCACCCGATCCTTATGTCCCTACCCCTCAACCAGAGCTGGAGGGAGTTATTTATGTTGATGGGCCTAACCCCAGGGACATCAAGCCCGGTTCAAAGGTTAAGCCAGGGAAAGCTCGCGTGCTTGCATGTCGCGATATGTCTTCAACACTGATCGTGAAGACTATCACAGAAGGTGTCAAGAGGTTCCGTCCTGAAGGCAAGATCATTCTGCCCAAGAAGAAAATGCGATGCTATCGCTTTAACCACGACGAGAATGGAGGCAGAGTGCCCAGAATGGTCCTAACGGTCCCTCTAATGAAGATAGGTGTCTCTTCTCCTCTCCATCCATTCATTAGGGACGTCTGTGAGACATACTATCTAGCTCCCATACAAATCAGCACCAATGGCTATCGATCCATGATTGCCTTGTACATACTTTACCACAAGCTTGGATATCCCCCTAGATGCGAAGACAATGGGCTACTTCCTTCAGCTGAAGCGATGTGGAGCCAAGGATTTTGGCTACGTCTACTTCTCGGTGTGGCCAGAATTCAACAAGAAAAGCCTTCTCCCAGGCGGGATAAGTAATGCGGGCTCGTGGAAGGAGCCTTTCTTCTATGTACACGAGGTCCCTCGAGTGAAAACAAGCTTCAACTACCTCCCCGGTAAGCTATCGAGGCAGAAATCCTTTATCGTATTTTTTGCCTTTTACTCTCAAACTAACAACTCCTTTGGCATCGCAGTTGCTCCAGTTCGCACCGTCCTAAGAGGTGTTGAAAAACAGCGAGCGGACGATGTATTAACGAAATCCACCGCGGAGGAAAGAAACATTAGGACTCTTCTTTCCATTGAGAACCTAATAGAATGCGGATTCCTCAAAGAAGGGATAGATGTTTCCCCTGAGGCGGGGCCTTCACATGCGAGGCGAGCCTCGAAGAAAAGAAAGGCAGGAGAAGAGGCCTCGTCTTCTCATGTCGCAATAACGGACGAAGAGGGTACTTCTAGGATAATACCGAAACATGCATCGCATTCCTTTTTACTCCATATGCATAATTGTTTTACCTTATGTCGTATTATTTGAACTGTTTGTAACTTGTCCTTTATTTTTCTACAGATATGTCTGCTCGCGGCGGAAAAAGTCAGGCCCCCCCATTTCTACAAAGCAGCAAGAGAGGGGCGTCCTCAAAGGTTCCTCCTCTTCCTCCCATTAAGCCACCTGTGGCCAAGCCTATCAACGATCCTCCCCCCAAGTCAATCATTGCCAGGGACCAGGTCGGGGACTCCCCTGAACAAAGCCCGCTAAAGCGATCCAGGACAGATAAACCAAAGGACGGTCCCGCCCAATCTTCAGGAGTTGTTACTGCTTCAGCTTCTCAACACCTATTCGCTTCGTTGGGAACCAAATATGCAGAGGAAGCTGAAGCTTCCAACTGGTGGAAAACATCACCTGAAGAGAATGCCAAAGCGGTGACTAGGTGTCTAGCCAAGGCCTTCATTCGTCAGGCTGCCCATACCAAGAATTACTTTCTGCTGGACAAAAAGAACAAGGTTCTTGAGTTCCAAAAAGTTGAAGATAAGCGTTCCCCTGAAGCCGAGTTCAAAAAACAACTCTCTCATGAGACTGCTAACATTCGTACAGACTTGAAGAATGCTCGCATGGAGAAGAATGATCTTGAGAAATCTTTCAAAGAACTGCAGAAATCGAGCGAGGAGGCAGCTAAAAAGAGCGCTGATGAGATCGCGAAGCTGACAAGCGACCTGAATGCTGTTAAGGCTGAATTGGCCACTGCTCAGGACACAATTCTGGCCCAGGGTCAATTCTCATTCATGAAGGGGTTCATCAGAACGATCCCTGATTTTGATTGGAATCAACTTGGACCAGGTAATGCTGAGTATGCCGAAACACTCAAGAAGGAGATCGCTGAAGAGGATGCTGCGGAGGCGAGGCTGGAGGAAGAAGCGAGGCTAGCAGATGAAGCGAGGCTGTTGAAGGAGGCCTCTGCTACCAATCAAGATCCACCTGCTTCCTAATTTTTTTTATATATTTGATGAAGTCCTTTAAACTCGGGATGCGGGCACCCTTAGAATGCTTCGTAATTTGTAATATTATTTTGTTTAACTGCATTGGGATCGCATGGCGACCCTTTAACTATGAATTGGCATCACTTTGACTTCTTCATCCTATGTTGTCTTTTTTTTACATAACATATTTGAATAAGTAATTTAGCTTCGCTTCCTTAGTACTTTGACTTCGCAATTACATCATTATTCCATCTTTGCATGTTGAATTGTCTTGAATAGTGCTAGATTTGCATGCCTTTGCTTAGATTCCTTAGATTGTTGTAGCAGTAATTTCAAATGCGATCCTTGCATCGTTGAGATGGCTTGGACCTTAGTATGTTAATGTTAACAAACAAGCAAGTAAAATTTGAATGCACAATAAAAAGTAATTCATAAAGAAATTGAACTTTTATATTGATAAACGGGACGAAGCCCAAACAAGTTGACAAACGGGGCGAGGCCCAATAAATGATAAGTGGGGCGAGGCCCAATAGTTGATAAGTGGGGCGAGGCCCAAAAAGTGGTAAGTGGGACGAGGCCCAATGTCATTACATCATAAAGGGAGGGTGTCTATATGATCACTACCCCCCAGTATTTTGTATGAATTTATTCATGCGAAATAGATAGAAACTACCAGGAGCGATGCCTTCACTGATAGTATTTGCGTAAGTGTTCCGCATTCCAAGCTCGCGGAATAACCTTATCCTTCATGTTTGTGAGGTAGTAAGTTCCCTCTGAGAGAGTAGCATAGATTTTGTAAGGCCCTTCCCAATTAGCACCAAAGACTCCATGACCCGGGACCTTAGTGTTAGGCATGACTCTTCTGAGCACGAGGTCGCCTATCTTTAAAGAACATGCCTTGACCTTCCCATTATAGTACCTCGCTGTCCTTTGTTGGTAAGCCGCGAGGCGAAGCTGAGCCTCGCTTCTTGTTTCTTCTATCATGTCTAAGTACAATCTATGATTGACCTCGTTTGCTTCGGGATCGTAGTGTTCCCTTCTAAACGACCCGGAGCCCACCTCAACTGGGACCATGGCCCAGCAGCCATATGTTAAGGAAAAAGGAGTCTCTCCAGTTGTGGTCCTTGGGGTCGTGTTGTATGACCACAAGACCCTTGGTAATTCTTCAGGCCAATTGCTTTTGCTCTCCTCCAACTTAGCCTTCAAAGTATGTTTGATGATTTTGTTGATGGCCTCAGTTTGGCCATTTGTCTAGGGGTGACTCACAGCTGAAAAACTCTTTTTGATCCCCAAGTTCTCACAGAATTCTTTCATGTCCTTGCTGTCAAATTGCTTTCCGTTATCTGATATGAGCTGATAAGGAATCCCATAGCGACACACAATTGCCCTGTACACAAAGTCCTTGAGTTTCTTTGCAGTAATATTGGCGAGTGGCTCAACCTCGGCCCACTTGGTGAAATAATCAACAGCCACAACTGCGTACTTGACACCTCCTTTGGCTTTAGGTAGCTCCCCAATTAGATCAATGCCCCACATAGCAAAGGGCCATGGGCTCGTTAGCGAGGTGAGGTGAGAGACGGGGACGTTGCTGAAGTTAGCGATCCTTTGACAGGCATCGCATTTTCTTGAAAACTCAAATGCATCTCTTTTCAACGTAGGCCAATAATACCCTTGGCGAAGAATTTTCTGGGCCAGCGAACTACCCCCTGTGTGATTGCCGCATATCCCTTCATGGACTTCTCTGAGAATATAGTTACACTCTTCCCCATCTACGCACCTCAGGAGTGGGATGTTAAACCCTCTTCGATATAAGACTTCGTTATAAATGACATAGCGAGCCGCCTGATATTTAATCTTCCTCGCTTCTTTCTTGTCTTGAGGCACCGTTCCATTTTTCACATATTCCCATATTGGGGTCATCCAAGTCAACACTGGGGTCGATATTTCCATAATGAACTCCTCAGGTACACTAGGCTTCTTCTGAATTTCCAATGGGATAATTCCAAGTAATGTGGCCTCGCGACGCGACCCCAATTTTGCAAGTGCATCTGCTCCTTGATTCTTCTCTCTTCTAATATGGACCACCTTGACATTGTTAAATTTTTTCATCAACCTCTGTGCACATCGCAGATATAGCTCAATCTGCTCACCTCTAGCTTGCCACCCGCTCCAGAGTTGATATGTTACCAGCATGGAATCGCTGTAAGCTGTGAGGTTCTCTACCTTCATTTCCAGTGTCAGTTTGAGACCAATAATGAGGGCTTCGTATTCTGCTGCATTATTGGTGGCTTCGAAAGCGAAGTGTACTGCACTTTGTATCTTGCGACCCTCTGGAGTTACCAACTCGATGCCGGCCCCGGATCCTTCCTTGTTAGATGCCCCATCAACGTATAGTTCCCACCACGAGGCCGAATTTTCTTTTTTGTCCTCGCTAACTATAATTTCTGGAGCTTCTATGATGGCCCAATCATCTCCCTCAGATTGGGGAGGAAACTCCAAGATAAAATCCGCAAGTGCCTGTCCTTTTATAGGGCCGCGAGGCTTAAATTCGATGTCAAACTGACTAAGCTCCACTGTCCATTTTAACAATCTCCCTGAAGACTCTGGCTTGTGCATTACCTGTCTCAGTGGGTAAGCAGTGCGAACCTCAATGCTATGAGCCTGGAAATAGGGCCTTAACTTCCGCGAGGCCAAGACCAAGGCATAGGCTAGCTTCTCCATGTTTGTATATCGAGTCTCAGCATCTAACATTCTTTTACTGACATAGTAGACTGGATATTGAACTTTTCCCTCCTCGCGAACCAATACTGCACTGACCACGTGTTCAGACACAGCGAGGTAGACAATGAGGACCTCGCCTTTAAGGGGCTTTGAGAGAAGTGGTGGCGAGCCCAGGTGTTCCTTTATCTTCTAAAAGGCCTCCTCGCATTCCAATGTCCATTCAAAGTTTTTTTCCACCTTTTTAATGGCCTTAAAGAACTCATGGCACTTATCTGATGATTTGGAAACGAACCGATTGAGAGCTGCGATCCTCCCTGTCAGACTCTGCACTTCTTTCACACTTCTTGGGGATCGCATGTCCATTAAAGCCTTTATTTTTGCAAGGTTCGCTTCAATTCCTCGGTGGTTGACAATGAATCCCAAAAACTTTCCAGATTCGACCCCAAAGACACACTTCTGGGGGTTAAGCTTCATTCTGTACTTCCTTAGTATATCAAACATCTCTGCGAGGTGAGAGTTGTGATCCACAGCTTCCTTAGACTTGACCAACATGTCATCTACATAGACTTCCATTGTCTTTCCAATTTGTTTCTCGAACATCATATTAACGAGCCTCTGGTAGGTAGCCCCAGCATTAAGAAGACCGAAGTGCATCCCTATGTAGCAATAGAGACCTCTATCTGTGATGAACGAGGTATGCTCTTGATCAGGGCCATACATGGGTATCTGATTGTACCCAGAGTAAGCATCCATGAAAGAAAGAAGTGCATGCCCTGCTGTTGCATCCACTAATTGGTCGATCCTTGGTAGCGGAAAACTATCTTTGGGATAATGTTTGTTGAGGTCGGTAAAGTCCACACATGTCCTCCACTTTCCATTTGGCTTCTTCACAAGGACAGGGTTCGCGAGCCAGTCAGGGTAGAATGATTCCCTAACGAGCCCTACCTCGAGGAATCTGTCCACTTCTGCCTTTAGAGCCTCAGCCCGTTCTCCACTTATGGGTCGCCTCTTCTGTCTGACCCCCTTCTTGCTTGGATCCAAGTTTAGCTTATGACACATTACATTAGGATCGATCCCAACCATATCTTCATGTGACCAGGCGAACACGTCAAGATTTGCCTTTAGAAAAGTAACCAGCCTTTCTATCAAATCAGGATTGAGTTGCGACCCTATTTTCAACACTTTTGAAGGGTCCTGCACATCAACAAGAACAGGAATTGTGTCTTCAGATGCCCCGGCTCGCTCCACATGTTCTGGGATGCGAGGATCAAGATCTAGATTATACTCGCGAGCCTGAATTGATTCTGCCTCGTAGGGGTTGGCACCCGCGTGCCCATACTCCTTAACAACAGTTGTAGTCTGTGTAATTCCATTTGGCAGTTCTGTCAGTGTGGACGTTTCTTTGCGAACCCATTTTCCCTTTCGGGATCGCACAGCGGCCTGCTCCGGGCTCTCCTCGCTGTCACTATCTGTAGCCTCTTCCACGATCCCTTCCTGGAGAACCATAACTGGCTGCGAGGTTCCCATCATCAAAGCCCCAGGTACTGGTTCTACTTGAATTCCCAAATTATCAAAATAATCAGCTGAGAGCTCCTCAATCGAGATCATGTTACAGTCGGTTGGGGGTACAAAATTTTTCTTGCGAGGCCTACTTTCCTCCTCGCACTCCATCTTGTCTGTCATAGAATTACTCCCTTTTTCTGCTGACCTGAGGGCCCTGTTGTAGCATTCACGAGACTCATGTTGTGCCCCCCTAATGCACCCGACTCCATTTGGGGTAGGGAACTTCATAGAGAGATGGTAAATAGAAGTAACCACCCTCATTTCTTTGAGTATTGGCCTCCCCACGATAGCATTATAGGCTGAAGGTTGATCAACCACCATAAAGTCTGCAATTTGGGTGGTAATACAGGGCTCGTCCTCTAAAGTGACAGGGAGCCTTACGAGGCCCTTGACATTGACTGAAGCTCTAGTAAAACCATAAAGATGCCCCATTGTAGGGATAAGGTCTTTATCCATGAACCCCATTTTCTGATAGACCTCGTAGGTTAGGACATTCACTGCGCTTCCATTGTCCACAAGGACCCTGTGAACATTCTGCGATCCAATGCAAACTCGGACAACGAGGGCGTCCGAATGAGGATGGTGGACCCACTTCACATCTTCCTCAGTGAACATGATATTTGTATCTTCCCCCTTGAAGAGCTTTGGGGGTCGCTCCAGCAAGTGATGGATATTGGTGAGGGGTCGCTCCTTAGCTTCGCGGGCATATCTTTCTCTAGCCCTATTGCTATCCCCCCCGATGTGGGGTCCCCCAATTATCACGTGGATACTCCCGCCTCGCGTTTCCCTTTCCTTAATGACTGGATTCTGTTCAGGTGGGGGGGCTTGATTATAACCAAGGCCAGACTTGGGATTATGCTTCTTCACCTCGCGAACTGCCCACTCAGTTAACTTTCCCTCACGAATTAACTGATCCACTTGCTGTTTAAGCTCTCGGCAAGTTATTGTATCATGCCCTGTTTGTTCATGAAAGGCACAATACCTGCTAGTGTTTGCAGTCCCCTTCGGACCCATCGGTGAATACCCCCTTGTTTTCATTGACTGCGTAAATGTGATCAATTGGGGCGACTAGAGGAATATACTTGTCTTCATCCCTCGCGGGGCGAGCTCTCGGTGGGGATCACCTCAAAGGATCGCGGTCTCTCCTTTTTGGGCTGGGGCTTCGACTTCGATCCCGTCTTCGCCTTGGACTTCTGGAGTCCTTTCTTTTTACCCCCTGTTTCTACTCCAACTGCTACTCCTTTCATTATTCTTCTTCAAATCTGCGAGTGACTTCTTAACATGCTTGAAAGGCTCAGCGACCTTATACAATTCAGAAAGAGTGCTAAGGGTTTGTTCTTGTAGCTTCTTCAAAAATTCAGTACCTTCCCTCACTCCATCGATGAGGAAATTTTTTACAGCTTCGTCATTTGCACCTCGTACGCGAGGCACCTCAGCATTGAACCTCTTGAAGTAATCATGAAGGGTTTCACATTCCTTCTATTTTATGTTTGCCAAGGTGGACACAGGGGGTGCGTAGAGTATTGAGGACTGGAACTGTTTGATGAAGATGTCCACGAATTGTTCCCAAGAATCAATGACAATCAATGCCCCTAGCTTTGAAAACCACTGCTGAGCACTTCCCCTCAGCGAGGCCGCAAATAGTCTACACCTCGCTAGTAATGAGACCTGATAAACATCCATCTCATTATTGAATCGAATCACAAACTCTGCTGGATCAGTATCGCCATTATAGGTCATGTCATGTTGATAGCCTCGAAACACTGCAGGAAGTGGAGCAGTTCGAATTTCATGAGTAAAGGGCGATGAAGAGCCCATAGTGCTAAAGTTCCCTTTCTCATTGTTCATCGCGTCCAAGGCCTTCTTCAACTCCTCCAGCTTATAGTCTCCTACCTTGACCTCCTTGTCACCCTCCTTTTTACCTCCAGTACTTCCATGATGTGACTGAGTCTTTTTTAGGACACTAGACTCCTCCTGATCATTCCTGCGATCCTTATTTTTACGATCTTCTTCAAGGTATTGAGATCGTTCTTGGTCTCGATGAGACGGGGTCTATCATCGCGATGATGGGACCGCTCACGCTCTCTACGGGGAGAGGGGGGTCTGTCATCACGACGATATGACCGCTCGCGATCTCGAAGAGACAATGGTCGATGTGTGCCCTTGCTTCTGTCCTTAGATTCTTCATGTCGAGGTGCATTGACCTTTTCGAATTTTAGACGAAGGTCATGTTCAATTAGCTTCTTTTCGAGACGGTCAAAAACACTGACCGATCTCCCCTCAGATGAGGCGACCTTGTCATGCGATCCTCCTTTCTTTTCGAGCGAATCCTCCTCCTCATTCCAGTCAGGATTGGTTTGATCTGTTAGGACATCCTCAAAGTCATCAATGAGTTTCTTAGTGGGGAGTTTGCTTCCTTCCCCTGGTGTTCTACCGCCTGTCCTTGCATTCCTCTTCGATCCTCTAGAACTATAGCGCTTCTCCAATTTTGCGACCCTTTCATGTACAGCGGTCACTTGCTCGCCGAGGCCTTTTAGAAAAGACATGACCTCGCTGGTCAACGCCACCCTCTGTACTGGGGGGTGTGTTCCTCCTTGTAGCCAGTCTTAGAGTTGTCCTTGGACACCTCGTGCTCTGAGGGGTCCCTCATCAGGGGATCGTCCTTGTTAACTTTATGCGATCCCGGGGTCTCTCCATCGTTCTTCTTTTTGTGTGATTTAGTCATCGCTTCTCCCAATTCAATGACTACCCCTCCTTCTAGCGCCAAATGTTATATGGAGAATATTGTATAACAATATTTGGAGGTTTGCTGGATTATCGGAGAAAAATACGGATATTTTGCTAGCAAAAGAAGAACAAGGATTAGGGTTTGTGTGTTTAGATGTGGCTGAGCTTGATAGGTGTTTGCAGGTAAACTGTTTCTCATCCGTATCAAGGTGCCTACGTACCCTATTTATAGGAATCAAGCCTGACGTAGTTCTTGGGCAACAAGTTACCTAGGCGGGCTAGGGTTTTAAGAGGTAAACCAAAGTCCAAGCCCAATTGTTTAGGGCTGACGTGGCAGTGAGTCATCAACCCTATCCATGATCCATGATCCAGCTGTAGAAGCCCATGGTCTTGAACGGATAGATTTAGCCAATGAAAGATCCATCAGGGCCCTTGCATGCGACCTTGAGAGGCCTGGCCATGAGCCTTCCATGCGATCCCTGTGCCTAGCTACTCATGCGACCTTGGGTCTGGCCATGAGCCTTCCAGAGAAGGGGAGATAATGATCTCGCTGCAAGTTACAGATGTGATGCAAAAGCGAAGCGATCCCCTAGCAGGCATCGCCAGCGAGGCGCTATATAGCGAGGCGCAACCATGTAGCGAGGTGCTCCTGTAATAGAGGTATTATTGCCAAGGCATGTTGGGCTGATTCCAATAGTGGGCTTTAGTGACCCAATCTTCATCTTCTAGGCCCATCATAGATTACGAACCATCAATTTAGCTAATCAAATCAATTTATCTTATTATGCCAGATTTGGGCATAACAATACTAAAATCATGTTACATTTATGTAGTTTGTTATCTTGTTTATACAACTAGCATAAAAACCCGTGCGAGGCACGGGTCGCTATTTTAAATTGTATTTTTAAATTAAATTATGCATGATCAATGTCTTTCAAAGTACTCCATGTGATTGATTTTAATGGAATTTTGCTTGTTAATGGCACATATGCTATTATTGTGTACTTATTTAATTATGTTCAAGTTTGTAATCTGAAAATTAATATGAGTAATATTGATAATGGTCATGTTAGTTTTTCTTTTTATGAGTCATATAATAGAATTCGAGTGTTTTATAGGCATCGTCTAATTAAGAAGATTTTTCAGAACACTTACAATACTAAACTGTTCTTCCACTTCTTTGAAAATGATAGGCAGTGGCGAAAGCTAAAGCGGAGGCTTATGAAGGGCTGTACAAGCGCCTAGATACCAAGGAAGGAGCGAATGCCATCTTTAAGCTAGCTAAAGCTAGGGAGAGAGGGCGGCGCGACCTGGGATCCGTTAAGTTTGTTAAGGACGATTCAGGCCAAGTGTTATTGAATGAAGATGCTATTAAGGAGAGGTGGAGTTCGTATTTTCATAATCTTTTCAACGAGGCTAGGAGGAGTGGTGTCGGGGTGGAGCGAGAGGTCTCTCTTTCGCCTGTGCTCTCTATTGATTCCTGTGAGCGCTTCAGCAAGGAGGAAGTCTAGGGTGCCCTGCAGAAGATGGCTAAAGGGAAGGCGGTTGGCCAGGATCTTATCCCGATCGAGGTTTGGCTTTGTCTTGGTGAGGTTGGCGTCCAATGGTTAACAGATCTGTTCAATGTTCTTCTCTTGGGTGCTAAGATGCCAGCTGAATGGAGGCGTAGTGTTGTGGTCCCGTTTTTCAAGAATAAAGGCGATGCTCAGAGTTGTAGTAACTACCGGGGTATTAAATTACTCAGTCATACTATGAAACTTTGGGAGAGAGTGGTTGATAGTCGGATTAGAAGAGTAGTTGAAGTCTCAGAGAATCAATTTGGATTTATGCCTGGGAGATCGACGACTGAGGCTATTCATCTCGTTAGACGCCTTATGGAGAAGTTCAGGGATCGTCGCAAAGACCTCCATATGGTGTTCATTGATCTTGAGAAGGCGTATGATAGCATTCCCCGTGAAGCTATCTGGAAGAGCCTTCAGGAGAGGGGAGTGCCGTCGGCGTACGTTAGGGTGATTCAAGACATGTACTCCCAAGCTAGTTCTTGCGTTCGGACCCCAGTGGGGGACTCCCGTTTCTTCCCTGTTGAGATGGGGCTTCATCAGGGGTCGGCCCTGAGTCCTTTTCTTTTCGCACTTATCCTTGATGTCATGTCGCGGGGGATTCAAGATGCTGTCCCATGGTGCATGATCTTCGCGGATGATATCGTGCTAGTGGCGGAATTGAGGAGGGAGGTGAACGACAAATTGGAGCTTTGGAGATCTACTTTGGAGTCCCAAGGGTTACGTATGAGCCGTTCTAAAACCGAGTATCTCTGGTGTAACTTCAGTGGTGAGGCCAGCGTAGATGGGGTGGAGTTTAGGATTGAAGACCAGATCGTCCCGCAGACAGACAAGTTCAAGTATTTAGGTTCGATCATCCAGAAGGAAGGTGAGATTGTAGCCGATGTCACGCATCGTATCAAGGCGGGGTGGTCAAGGTGGAGGGCAGCGTCAGGGGTGATGTGCGATAAGATAGTCCCTTTAAAGTTGAAAGGGAAATTCTATAGAGCGGCTATCCGTCCAGCGATGTTATATGGTTCGGAGTGTTGGGCGGAGAAGAAGGCTCTAGTAAGGAAGTTGGAAGCGGCTGAAATGAGAATGTTGCGGTGGTCCTGTGGGCGGACGATGATGGACAGAATCCCAAATGCGGTGTTTAGGAGCGAGCTTGAGGTGGCGCCTTTTTCGGCGAAACTTAGGGAAGGGAGGTTGAGATGGTTTGGCCACGTCCGTAGGAGGTTGGTTGAAGCCCCAGTGAGGAGGGTCGAGAGTATTTCGGTTGGTGGGGCGAGGAGGAGAGGCAGACCGAGGAGGTCGTGGGAAGAGCAGCTCAGGCTGGATTTGAAGGCCTTAGACTTAAATGAGACCATGTGTGCGGATAGGTCTGCTTGGAGGCGGCGTATCAGAGTGGTGGATTCTCTTTTAGGGTGCGGATCGGTTGTCGAGAGCCTCAGAGTTGGGTTGTCTCGGTTAGCGATTTTGTAGTAGTTCGACTTGACTTTAGCGTTCTTACTTTGCGCTTTTAGTGTCTTTTGTTTGCTGACTTTGCAGTTACAGGGACCCTAACTCGGTGGTATCATAGATCCTCGCAGACAGGTAGGCCCCATGTGGAGAACGCCATGGGCTCAGGTATGGCTTTGATCATTTCCGTATCAGCTGGTTTCCTTTGTATTTATCACACTCTTTGTATGTCGTGCTCTTAGCCGAGGGTCTACACGGAAACAGCCTCCCCGCTCTAAAAGTGGGGGAATGGTCTGCGTACATCCTACCCTCCCCAGACCCTGGTCTGAGCGGGAAATACTGGGTATGTTTGGTTTGGTTTTTTTTACATCCATTTAGTTCGATCTCCAATAATATTCAAGATACAAACTAAATAGGCTTCAAGATATTGCATTTTGCGAATGTAGGTTTTACTCTTGATATTAATCAAAAACTTCGTAAATCTTCAAATATTCAACTCTGGCCTTGCGCTTTCACTTCTTAAAACTATCTTTCCAACTCTTTCATCTATTTTCTTCTAATTTCTTCATTTTAAGCATCCTTTGTCCTTTACTATTCCTCTGTCCGCTAGACTTGTAAAACACCAGATAATTCTAATTGACTGAGTAAATATATCTTGTGTAACTACAAGTTTATTATTGGATTCTAATTGATAGACCAAAGACTTGAATGAGTTTGTTGAATTACGAGTCTCTAGCTAGCTTTACTTATTTTCTAAAATTTATTATAATTTTTTAATTGATATTTTAATTATTAAAAAAATTAAAATTTTTACCTTTAATTAATTGTGTCTTGGTAAATAAATATTTGATAAATCAATAAATTCGTCAAATGAATAATTTGTATAATTCTAAATATTGACATCGATAGAGAATAATATTAATAAATGATATAACATAATATACTATAATCCGAATCAATAAATGTAAAAATAAAATATAGCCAAAAATTGTTAATATGTTACAATAATAAAAATATCAAAATTTGTTTCACTCAAGTAATGCATGCACACACATCTATAATGTGTATGATTTAAAACACATGAGACTAAGAGCCTATTTGGCAACGGCTTTAAGTCGGAGGTTAAAGTCATTTTTTACTTTAAATCAAAAAATGTCTATTTGTGTAATAAGTCAGAAATTGACTTAAAGTTAAAAAAATAGCTTAAAGTCAAAAGTTGGTAGGAGGTACTTTTTTGAATGACTTATTTTGTTTTGAGAATTTTATTTGATTAAAATTAATATCATCATTCAAATAGATAATTTATCAAATTTATTTTTATGTTTACATTTTTAACTATTCATTAGTCACTCATAATATAATATTAGTCAAATAGATATTGACTTAAATTTTTTACTTCACTATGATTTTGTGATAGAAAGATGTGTGAATTAAATTGGTGACCCTATGAATATTATGTTGATTATTATTATATTATTATTATTATTATTTTAAAGTTTAATTTAGCTCCAAATTTATTTACAAATGTATTACTGTTAAGACATTCACATATTACGTGTATGATTTATAAACACATGTGACATTGTGGCGTAGTGGCAAGAGTATGCATAAGTTACTTGATAGATTCCAATGAACAACACTTTTTTTAATAAAAATGTGTTGGTGTTTTACCTAAGTTTAATTTAGTTCCATAGTTATTTACAAATGAATTACTCTTAAACGACATTCATTTATTATGTGTATGGTTTGAAAACACATGTGACATTGTAGCGTAATGGTAAGAGCATGTCTAAGTTATTTGGTAGACTCAAGTTCGATTCTCATGAACAACACATTTTTTAATAAATATTAAACATGAGGGCAAATTGGTATTTTCATGTGCATTAAAAAATCTCAAATTTTGTTCTTGTGTTGGCCTATTATATATACTAGCTTATAGCCCGTGCAAGACACGGGTTATTTTTTTTTTAATTTGTTTATAATTTAGTATATATAATATTTTAAACATTATTTTTAGTTTAGTACTAAATCTAAATTAATATGCTGTTGGTGGGAATCGAACCTTCAACCTTTCTATATAACATAATCTAGTATTAATTTTATATTAAAATGTTGGCGGGATGCGAACCTTAGACCTTCAACTTTTAGTATTATTGTATTTAACGGTCATGATCTATTTGAATTGAAGATCTAACGGTTGTGAATGAGGATAACCAAAAATAAGGGGTAACCAACTACAAATTATACCCTATTTTGCTTATCTATACTATATTATAATAAGCGAAAGGGGGTATAATTTGTAGTTGGTTACCCCCTTATTTTTGGTTATCCCCTTATTTTTGGTTATCCTCATTCACAACCGTTAGATCTTCAATTCAAATAGATTATGACCATTAGATACAATAATACTAAAAGTTGAAGGTCTAAGGTTCGAATCCCGCCAATAACATTTTAATATATACTATATTATAATAAGCGAAAGGGGTATAATTTGTAGTTGGTTACCCCCTTATTTTTGGTTATCCCCTTATTTTTGGTTATCTTCATTCACAACCGTTAGATCTTCAATTCAAATAGATCATGGCCGTTAGATACAATAATACTAAAAGTTGAAGGTTTAAGATTCGAATCCCGCCAATAACATTTTAATATAAAATTAATACTAGATTATGTTATATAGAAAGGTTGAAGGTTCGATTTCCACCAACAGCATATTAATTTAGATTTAATACTAAACTAAAAATAATGTGTAAAATATTATATATAATAAACTATAAACAAATTTAAAATAAAATAAAAATAACCCGTGCTTTGCATGGGCTATAAGCTAGTTATAATATAGTATAGATAATAGATTTATGCATCATGATCTTACCATAACTAGCATATATCATTAACATTAAATTTAATTACAACACACTAAAATGAACTATTAGATCTGAATATGAATAGACGGTGATAATTAGGTCTCCAAATCTTCGACTACAAATTGGTATTATAGAACTTTTCTTTAGTGTCTTGGCTATGCACTTAGCTTACTTCTGTATATTTATCCGTAAAGGATTAGTTAATCATATATAAAAAAGAATAAGAAATATTACTTGTTTATATCAGGCTAAACGATACCATGAATCACGTTTTATACTCAAACTATTGTTTGTACAGCCTAATATGTAAGAACCCCAAATTTTGGATATAATTAAAACTTTTTATTAAGTAATGATAAAATGAGGAACAATGATTCCGACAACAAGGTCACCAGCTCTAATGAATGGTGGTTTCAAAGAACAATGATTGTAATGAATGGATATTGCTTTGGACAATGATCCTGATGCATTGGTATATTGTCAGAATAGAGTAATTCGATGGTTGAGGACCTAGATAAGAATAATCTACCATCCAGGAAGGAGCTAATGGATCCTGGAAGGGAAATGAGTACGTGCATAGTGTTTCCCGTACGTGCATAGTGTTTCCCGTACGTGCATAGTGTTTCCCATACGTGCATAGTATTTCCCGTACGTGCATAGTGTTTCCCGTACGTGCATAGTGTTTCCTGTACGTGCATAGTAATTTGGTGGATGAATAGTGATTTTGTAAGTTGGAAAACTTTTCACGCCACCCTATGTACGGGACGTGATATGGATGTTTCGAAGTCATATTAGTAATACGCGGAGGAAATAAGTGAATGCAGAGACGATCGGAATTCAGAAATTCCAAATTCTTTTTCGGTATAATATTTGACCGGACAGTGGATTAAATATTATTATAATCCAAGAATTGAGATATTAACTTTGAGGATTTGATATTTTGGGATGTTATTATATTTGATTTAAGAATGAAGGTAGGAAACCACTGAGGCAGTGAATCAAGCGTTCTAGAAACCGCTAAAACGTTATAACGAGATTAATCAATAAAGCGAACGAATCCTAGATTACGGATTAAGTTCGTATCGAGATTAAATATCCTACATGGTCATCACGAGGATTATATTAAGGATTGGGGAAGGTATTATGAATATCGAGAAATTTCCCGGTAAACCCTAGAGGTGAAACTACTTAGTTATTCGTCCGAACGATCAATGAATTGAGCAATAAACGGACAAAGAAACAAGCAGGGAATCAAGATACATGCATGTAGTGGTGGAAAATATCTAGCAAACCAAGTGATGACTCATGCAACTAGCATACTTAGCAAGGAAACTAGTACTTAGAAAGCAAACCATTTAGTTAGCTTATAACCATACAAAACACAACACTTGTCTTGCAAAAATACATCATCTAGTGCATCATCACTTTATTAAAGTAAAAAGAGATGAGATATTATCCAAGGCTCATCCACTTTATGCATTATTCCAAGAAAAACCACAAGAACACATCAAACTCTCTCTAGCTTTACCATTCGAATTTTTCCTTAATTCCAAGGGGGAAATCCCACTTCCAACCATCATTTGATCTTGTAATTTTTATGGTAAGTCCTATATTTCATAAAAGTGATACCCTAGAAATTTTAGCTTCAAATTCCTTAGTTTCCATTTTCAAAAAAATCATGAAAGAGGAGGATGAATAGTAACCTTCTTGAATTAACTTTGTTTATCTTGATTTCCATGATGATCTAAGGTTTGTTAAGGCTAGGAAAGGCACATACAAGTCTTATTAAAGCTAGGACATATCCCAAGGAAGGTAATCCACTTGAAACCCTAGATCTTGTTTTGAGAATTATGTATGTTCTTGATGGATTTAAGCTTGGTAATGATGTTAGTATGTTATAAGCATGATTAGTTAAGTGATTTAGTGATTTTGGTAACATGATGATTATAGTGGTAAAGTAGATGTTCTTGGACAGATTTGGGATGAGAAATATGTGTATGAGTTGTATTGATGCCCGGTGTGGCTTGGTTGTGTTGCTATGATTTTTAGAACGTTCGATTTATAGCCGTCGTAATGCCGAAATTTTGTTAACACTTAGAAACCAAGCATGGCAGTTGATATAATTTCCTGATCTTGATAATATTATGACTGGCCCTTGTAGTTCTTGAGTCATAGATCATTTTGGAAAAAGAATCGAATCAAACAGACTTACGGTTTAGGATTTATGGCCGATTTACTAAAAGTAGTTCGAATCCGTAAACGAAAGTTCGTAACTGAAATTGAACCCTCGTAAAATATGTAAAGTCATGACGAATCTTGGTAAATAAATACTAGAGGTAAAAAGGAAGGTGTGAAAGAAAACCGTATGTCAAAAGGATCATTTTTCGATTTATTAAAAATATTTGAGTCGAGGTTAAACGCGAACGAACCCCTAAAAGACGACTCTATTATAACTTCGGTAAAACACTTAGTAAACGGGCGATAAAACTCGGAGCATAATATTGGTTCGTAACGATCAATCTTAGAACTCATATGACTTAAGTATGTCCCAAGTATAAGTGCAGTGACATGTCGTATTAACGAACGAATGTCGGGTCGGATCAGTGATAATAAGTAATCCACTAAAAAGGGGTATAACGAGATAACTCGAGAACGTGTTTCGAATTAAGTATAACTTAACTTTTAATATGTTAAGTGATTAATCCCGAATGCCTTGGCTATTTATAGATCACCAAGCTGAACCGGGACCCGCTACCACTACCCCTTACCGTACTCGACTACCAGGCAAGTTTCAATTCCCTTCTTTTAGGCTGTTGTTGTGATTGAATAAATATATATATATATGATTGCTGATATACATATGCCATTGCATGCATGCCTACTTTCAAGTTGAATTGATATACTTGTTCCCTGAATGTTATTGTTGGCTTATAAGCTAGATAGTTATACATCAGTTATAAGCCGGTTATTGTAAGACCCTCATAGAAGGGCGTATACATCTTATTCATCAAATATAGACCGGGAGTCAATATTTCTTGATATATCGAGATTACCTCGAATGGAAAATATTTTCGGGCGACGAATATTATTTGAATATTCGTTCGAGATTATTTATTTTAACGATCTTTACTTCAAATAATTATTTGAACGTAACTATTCGACGAATAATATTTTTAATATTCATTCAGTGTCGAATTATTTATCGATTATTATTGCGAATATTCTTCTAAAGGTTGGACTACTAAATGAATATTAATTGGATATTCATTTAGAATATTATTCATTAAATGAATATTACTTTTGAGTATTCATTTAAGACAGTAATTACCTATCGAATATTATTTTAATGTTCATCTGAAACTTGATTTATTTATCGAGTCTTATCTCGAATATTCCTTTAAAGTTTGGATTACTAAATGAACATTACTTGATATTCATTTAGAATATTATCCATTAAATGAATATTACTTTATCAATATTCATTTAAATTCCTAATTAATTATGAATATTATTTTGAATATTCATCCAGGGTTCTATTTAATCATCGAATATTATTTTAAATATTTTAAATATTCCTTTCAGGTCTTATTAATTAATGAATATTATTTGGAATATTCATTTGAATATTTAGTTATGCAATAAATATTCTCTCGATATTTCTTCAAGAATTATTTGAGAGATACTCTGATTAAAGATATTATTTCATATTCCTAAATATTCCGTAAAATATTTTAATTCAATAAATATTCTCTGAATATTTATTCCATACTTAGAATAACCTCGATAAGGTTCATCTTCTTCGATTATTACAGAAAATATTTCGGAGTCATATTATTATTAATCTTATATCAAGAAAGGTTCTCAGACATCATTCTTCTTTGAGTCTATCTCCTTAATAATAGGGAACCTTACTTGGAAAATGTTATTTATCTTGTCGACTTCCCGGTCATAAAGTATTCCCTTCACTCGCAACTCGGGTGCTGTTGACTTATTAAGTCGTTGCTTACCTTCTCATCTTTCGAGGGGTAAGATTACTGGAACAAGTTGATATCCGTTACCAAGTAATAGCTTGGGAGTTATTGGCAAATTTTCCTTTCCAACTAGATACGACTACTTTGTGGAGTCTTATCAACAAGGATTATACTTGGGGAAAGGGGGACGAACGTTACATTCAGAATCATGAATTCTATTTGAACTAGGAGTCGTGTAAGAGGCCGAGTAGCGCCGGTCCATCCCCTTTGGCCCAACCGTTGGCCGGGGAGAGCTAGCAAAGCGGTATACAAGTAAAGCCGTCAGTTCTTCCTTCTACCGGTAGTAAATCTAAATTGAGCTGTACGATCTCGACTGATCATCAAGATTGGAACAGCGGGCGCGGTGAATACTCCATCATTGGTTCATCATCCAAATTTATTTATTCCCTGCAACATGATTACTGTTGGCAGAGTTGGAAAAGGGTCATAACTGGAATTGCAACCTTTTCTTGCAAACTCCTCTTCTTAATAACAATAAGAATATCTCGCTTACTTTGATGTAGCAGATATTTCTACAAACAAATACTTTAAGTTACCTTGTAACTTCATCGTTCATATTATACTGGCATCATTTCCGTAAATGCATGGCATATGGTTTGAAAGATACTTTTGAACTGTTATATATTATTGTTCAGTTATATATTATTGTTGGTGGGCTATTGCTCACCCTTGCTTTATTATTATATCACAACAACAGCTAGACCAGATGACTCGCACAAGGCGCACTCGACGCGGGCGAGGACGATGAGACTACCAGAGCTGAAAAAGAAGCTATTGGTAGGATATATTTATTCTTTCAGTACCAAGAATATGGTTTAGTATGACTTATGTAAATGGATGGCAAAGAGTATGTATTTATATTGAAATTCTTTTGGATTGTAAGAACTCATAATGTGATTAATAAAAAATTTGATTTTTACTCTGATTTCATCTCTGGGACTATAACGGGTGTGTTTTATATTGTTGTGTTGGGTCGTAGAGACGTAATTTATTTTATGTTAAGGAAAGTTCAATTGTTGTGGACAGAATTAGAAACCGTAACCACCGGATCCCGGACCCCGGATCTGGGGGTGTTACAGAAGTGGTATCAGAGCATACGTTATAAACCCCAGAGATGAGGCGACGTTAAAACAATAAATTCACTAAGATAATAAGAACTCTTGCCAAGTTCATAGTCGGACTACTTAATGTAGGGATGACCTATAAAACCCTTATGGGAACTATTAAGTATCATGATAGTAACTTAGCTCGATATCGCATCGACAAGTAAGGCAACAGACCTTGAGGCATACGAGTAGCAGCGCGATGATGATTTATTATATGCTGAAGATCAGCAGGTAAATTCCATAGAGTACCCTACTAGAGACCCGGAAGAGGTTCCAGCAGATAAGTAAAATCTTGTTAGGATAAGGAGCTTACCCTCGAGGAATGAGGGCTGTAGCCAGAAAGACTGAGATGATTAAGGTATAGTGCTCAGAAAAGTGGGCATAAAGAACTAAGCTATTAGCAAGAGAACTGAAGATTCATGTTGGATTCGTGGCCGGACTACTGGAGGTAGTACCAGCAAGTAAGACGGATTGGAAGAATACTTGAGATCTTATACGGGAATAGATGAGAATCATTAGAGACTTTCATATTAACGAAAAGAGTGCTAGAAGGATGTATGATTATCAAAGGCATCGATATAAGGCGAGGAGCAGAGTCCCTAGGAATAGTTGAGAAGAGGCAGTAAGTGCCATATCATTTGATAAATGAATAAGTATGAATATTGTCAGTAATAATTCACCATGAGAAGGTAGATGTCATAGGTTGTAATTTATGGAACCAAATTGAGGTTGATGAAGTTGTTTTATTCAGGAAAATGTCCATTTTATGAATGAATCAGTTAGAAAGTGAAAACATTGGGAAGTGACAGCGTGATTGGATAAAGTTATATAAGGAAGTAGTATGCAAGACAATGATCTCAGAACCTACCGGAAGATAAGACCAGTGAGTCAAGATGAACTCGTAATGAGACTACTACCAGAGACTAAGTATAGGGTTAATTTCAACTCAGTGAAATGATGAACCAGAAACGTTAGATGCATGTGATTCAGAGGAATATTAAATTCTTTCTTTTCTTTGAATTGATTATAGTAGTTACCTTAAGGTTACTCCGACGCGGAATTATAACGGATCAAGTAATACGATCAGCAGTTAAAGAAAAAAAAATGTGAGAAAATCTTCCTGGAGCTAAAAGATGAAATTGGTAATGACCAAGAGTTGGTATTGTTTAATGGAAAAAGGGAGACTTTGTGCTTCCAATGACGCTTCGCATAAAAGATTAGGATGTGTGCTTGCGCAGCACGACAAAGTACTTGCGGATGCATTCGGACAGCATGGTTCACCAGGTTCGGATGGCCTTAGTAGTGCTAATTTTTGTGGAACAACCAACTCCGACGGTAATGTTCCTTCTGAGACTGGTAGTCAGGTAGACTGACATTTGGTAATATTGAATATCAGGACGTATAGATATCAGGACGTTGTGACAAGTTTCAGTTTAAAACTGTTGATTCCATTCTAAGGGATGTATATAATTGGTTCCTCTCCAGGGGTTAAATTTCCAACCCGATGACGATTATTTCGTTAATTATGACTGCTTACGGTTCTACCTACTAGGAGGTTCATAGAACTATTCTTCAGGTTTCGGAACTGGTCTCCTTAGTGTTACCAGTCGATGGGTAGATTGATCAAAATTTCCCTGAGTCTAGAAAGGAATTCGGTGAATTTTGGCAAACCTTGTCTTTCTGATTATCAGAGAATGTCATGGAAGAGAGTAAAAATTGGAGCAAACCCTGTGATTTGGGTAAGGATGCTGTAAAATGGGTTAGTAAACGGACCCTGAGCATTACAATCGACGGTAGTGATAAAATAATGAAGTGAGATTGGACGAAAATAGGAAATGTAAGTAAGAAACTAGCCGGACTGAGAAATTCCAGGATTGACTTAAATGAAAAGGCTGTTGTGCCAGGAATGGTAAGCTTGTGTGGCACGCAGGATTGATAAGAATAGTTGAAAAGATAAAAGTGGAGGAAAGGTGACCGGAGACGGTGCCGAGTAGTCGATTAAGACTTATATGGAGTAAAGTTTTGGAAAGGTAGAAAGGTATCAAAGAAGAAGGCACTATGCCGGCAATTGCTAGAAAAGTAATGCTATTAGCCAACCCCTAAAATCATATATTTTTATTTTAGTGTGGCCAGATGAGGCCAAGTCACAACGGACTATAAAGTGACTAGACCAGCAATGAAAAGACAAAGCAGGGTTGCTTCTAAGTAAGCACCGACTGCAAGGGCTTCTGATATAAAGGAAATATTAATGAGATTGTAGGAGTCTTCTACTAAACCCTTTGCAACCCATGTTTTGATGGGGAATTTACTAGACCTTTCTGGGATGGGGTAACCCGTACTAAAGTGACTCATGTGTATATGGTTGTCCAAGATTACGAGTAAAATGGAAGTATAGTGACTTGAGATGTATGATGTTAGGGTATCATGAATACCCTGAACATATTACGACTAAGGGAAGTAAACAACGAAGGTTTATGAAGAGAGTATAGAAATGGTCAGAGATGGATCAGTATGCTGTAGAAATTTTGTCTAAGGCAAGTACATTTGAGAAGAACGATAAGTACTAAGAGATTCACGTTGAACTCGACCAATATCTTCCAAAACATCCTTGCTGCCATTACCAAGTTCTGTAAGAGAGGAGATAGGCATATGTTGCCTTTTTGGAAGGCCAAATAGGCTGACAACTATCTGAAAGAAGAGGATGGCATTAAGCCACCGATCGATTATCAAATGAGAATGATTGAAAAGAGACCTTTATTAAGGATACATGATCTGATTGCCAATTATAAGATGCAAGAATTCTTTGGCAGTTGAATTAAGGATAGGATATCCATAAATTAAGACAAACCCTAGGGAATGCACAAGGGGTGGCATTAACCCTAATAACGACATTATGACTTCAGATGATATGAGTTGGACTTGCTAAGGCAACAATGACCGGTACGGATTATAAAAAAAAAGAGTTCTGGAAAGAACATAGATAGAATTATTAGAGTATTGATCAATGACATTTTGATATACCCTGTACCCAGAAAATACAGGAGGAAGGATGAGGATGACCTATGAAACCTTACAAGGAAAAAGGTAATATTCCGAACTTCAAAATGGAAGTTTGGTAAGGAATGTATGACATAGTAACAGTAATGCCAGATGAGGCATGTATGAGACCATGAGGAAGTATGGATTGAACCTATAAAGGTTGAGATTATCCTAAGATAAGGAAAGAACTAAGAAGAGAAGTATCCTAAGTAGGATTGGGAATAAACGTGATAAAGTTCCCACGGGTAGGTGGAAGCAATGACTTATGGAGAAAGACTGTTAAATATATTTTTCTCCATCAGCAGAGCTTAAGGGAGAATGCTTTCACCCAAAAATGATGGGAATGAGGTAGAAATGTTTGAATTGGAATATATCCAAGGAACAAGGATTACCAGAAATTATTATTATCAGGAAAGGCCAATGAGGTGGCCGATAGTCTAAGTATAAAGGAATAATTATAAATGTTCATACCGAAGAAACAAAATGATATTTGGAAAGACCTTGAAGGTCATATTGGAGTGGAGGAAGTTACATTCCTTTTGATGATTGTGCAAGAATCGAAGGTAATAATAGTTTAAGTAAAGATTCGATTCCTGATGGAGTCTTAAGCATATTACGTACCTTAGAAGGTCCCGTTTTGAGGCAAACCAGGACCATGGTACAAAATTGATGAAGTAAACCGTTAAGTTTCCAGTCTTTTATGGAAGATGCATAAGTGATAGTTTCATCAACCGGACCTAGCTGCGATGCCTGAAACTCTTCTGCAATTCTATCTACTTCATGTTATATCTACATCAAGTTCAGGAAGTGTTCCTTATGGATAAGGAATAGTGATTACTTTGTCTCCCTAAGGGATTTGAAACCCGTAGGGTTAGCTATTAATGCACTACGTAAACAACAAGTGATGGTGATTCTTCTAAGAAAGTAGATGACAATGTAAAGATAAAGAAAGTGCTGCCATTGATTAACTAAATGGCATGTTGATGAATGACAAACAAGTTTATGTTAGTGTACTTCTGCGCAAACAAGATAGAGAATATGAGGTTGATGATTTATGATGTTAAAGATATTCCCATGGAAAGAATTAATGAGACTTAGAAGGAAGGGCGGTTGAGCCCGAGACTTATTGGGCCACCTGAGAGTTTAAAAGTGTTCGGACGGCGGTATTCGAGCCAGCCTTTCCCCCAAAACTTATAGCACGGTCATAACGGGTTTTCATGTGGCCAGGCTACGCCAGTAAAATGCAGATGCTCGATAGATGATAAGAGCATGAGCCGGTAGATATACGACCTGGTCTGACTTACGAAAGACAACCTGTGGAAAACCACGGATAGAAAAGAACAAGTAATGAGAAACAAGTTCGGCAGAAAAAGATTATATTGGATCTAAGTTAAAGAAATCGGCCAGACTTAGTTCGGAGGTTTAAATTGGAATAATGTGATGATTACGGAGTAAATGTGACGGGATACCAATAAGGAGGTGCCAAGTGCAAAAGATGTCTCAATAAAGAGATGAAGGTGAAAGTAAATAACCGAAGTAAATAAGAATCAAATAATAAGAAGGATGTGATTGATAAAGAAAAGACTGGGAAAGCAACTATGGAATGAGAAGCAAGGAATGTTATGAATGGGTTTTCTAATGAATTCTCAGGATGACAACCGGATAGTGTCAATATTATAGTTATGAAAAAGCTAGTAACATGATATGGGATGTCAGTAATAATGATGTCAAGTGAGAAATCTAAGATTTAACCTAAAAGGTTGAAGGATTTCCTGAATGTGAGTATCGCTAAGATTGAACAAGAGTATTTGTCCATAGAATAATGGACAAAGCAGCAAGATATGTTGACACGTGAGATTGCGATTAAATAGTATTGGATATAATTATGATTAATTTCTTCTTTGATAAACCTCTATAGTTCAGAGGTAAATTCTGAGTAAGATATTCTACAATCATAAAAGCTTTCTATAATCCTTTAGAACTCTTTTCTCTTCTTCTCTCTTATTCATCTTCTTTATGAATTGAGAAGAACAACCCTTTTAGGAGGGGAGGTACTGCTACGTGACTATCTGTCTATGTGATAGAAGTCTAAGTGGAATACCATGACTTGTTTAATTGCTTGTCAAGTACTAAAGGCTGGCCCCCTTCTGTACTAACTATGCAATATAACAAATGTTCAATTGATCATAGTGATCTCTCAATAAATCTTTCCACTTCTCTATACTGATCGAGATTGCGAAAATTAAAGCGATCAGGAAATGCACAGTACGAGCGAGGTTACCTCCGAATTCGCAGTATGATAGTGATACCAATGTTACTGCAGGTATCAATAAGGATAAGATTGAGTAAGAGCATAATATGGATAGTGTGTGGTACAAAAAGTAGCAATGCTGATGGAAAAAGGATAAAGTTTGGATTGTAGCATTAGAAGATGTGCTGAGAAAGGGTAGAACGACAAAGAATTTACCGGGAAGCTAAAAAGTGAACGACAGGAAAACGACTCTTCGCTTCCTATCTGATTCCGGGACGGAATCCTTTTAAGGAGGGGAGACTGTAAGAACCCCAAATTTTGGATATAATTAAAACTTTTTATTAAGTAATGATAAAATGAGGAACAATGATTCCGACAACAAGGTCACCAGCTCTAATGAATGGTGGTTTCAAAGAACAATGATTGTAATGAATGGATATTGCTTTGGACAATGATCCTGATGCATTGGTATATTGTCAGAATAGAGTAATTCGATGGTTGAGGACCTAGATAAGAATAATCTACCATCCAGGAAGGAGCTAATGGATCCTGGAAGGGAAATGAGTACGTGCATAGTGTTTCCCGTACGTGCATAGTGTTTCCCGTACGTGCATAGTGTTTCCCATACGTGCATAGTATTTCCCGTACGTGCATAGTGTTTCCCGTACGTGCATAGTGTTTCCTGTACGTGCATAGTAATTTGGTGGATGAATAGTGATTTTGTAAGTTGGAAAACTTTTCACGCCACCCTATGTACGGGACGTGATATGGATGTTTCGAAGTCATATTAGTAATACGCGGAGGAAATAAGTGAATGCAGAGACGATCGGAATTCAGAAATTCCAAATTCTTTTTCGGTATAATATTTGACCGGACAGTGGATTAAATATTATTATAATCCAAGAATTGAGATATTAACTTTGAGGATTTGATATTTTGGGATGTTATTATATTTGATTTAAGAATGAAGGTAGGAAACCACTGAGGCAGTGAATCAAGCGTTCTAGAAACCGCTAAAACGTTATAACGAGATTAATCAATAAAGCGAACGAATCCTAGATTACGGATTAAGTTCGTATCGAGATTAAATATCCTACATGGTCATCACGAGGATTATATTAAGGATTGGGGAAGGTATTATGAATATCGAGAAATTTCCCGGTAAACCCTAGAGGTGAAACTACTTAGTTATTCGTCCGAACGATCAATGAATTGAGCAATAAACGGACAAAGAAACAAGCAGGGAATCAAGATACATGCATGTAGTGGTGGAAAATATCTAGCAAACCAAGTGATGACTCATGCAACTAGCATACTTAGCAAGGAAACTAGTACTTAGAAAGCAAACCATTTAGTTAGCTTATAACCATACAAAACACAACACTTGTCTTGCAAAAATACATCATCTAGTGCATCATCACTTTATTAAAGTAAAAAGAGATGAGATATTATCCAAGGCTCATCCACTTTATGCATTATTCCAAGAAAAACCACAAGAACACATCAAACTCTCTCTAGCTTTACCATTCGAATTTTTCCTTAATTCCAAGGGGGAAATCCCACTTCCAACCATCATTTGATCTTGTAATTTTTATGGTAAGTCCTATATTTCATAAAAGTGATACCCTAGAAATTTTAGCTTCAAATTCCTTAGTTTCCATTTTCAAAAAAATCATGAAAGAGGAGGATGAATAGTAACCTTCTTGAATTAACTTTGTTTATCTTGATTTCCATGATGATCTAAGGTTTGTTAAGGCTAGGAAAGGCACATACAAGTCTTATTAAAGCTAGACATATCCCAAGGAAGGTAATCCACTTGAAACCCTAGATCTTGTTTTGAGAATTATGTATGTTCTTGATGGATTTAAGCTTGGTAATGATGTTAGTATGTTATAAGCATGATTAGTTAAGTGATTTAGTGATTTTGGTAACATGATGATTATAGTGGTAAAGTAGATGTTCTTGGACAGATTTGGGATGAGAAATATGTGTATGAGTTGTATTGATGCCCGGTGTGGCTTGGTTGTGTTGCTATGATTTTTAGAACGTTCGATTTATAGCCGTCGTAATGCCGAAATTTTGTTAACACTTAGAAACCAAGCATGGCAGTTGATATAATTTCCTGATCTTGATAATATTATGACTGGCCCTTGTAGTTCTTGAGTCATAGATCATTTTGGAAAAAGAATCGAATCAAACAGACTTACGGTTTAGGATTTATGGCCGATTTACTAAAAGTAGTTCGAATCCGTAAACGAAAGTTCGTAACTGAAATTGAACCCTCGTAAAATATGTAAAGTCATGACGAATCTTGGTAAATAAATACTAGAGGTAAAAAGGAAGGTGTGAAAGAAAACCGTATGTCAAAAGGATCATTTTTCGATTTATTAAAAATATTTGAGTCGAGGTTAAACGCGAACGAACCCCTAAAAGACGACTCTATTATAACTTCGGTAAAACACTTAGTAAACGGGCGATAAAACTCGGAGCATAATATTGGTTCGTAACGATCAACCTTAGAACTCATATGACTTAAGTATGTCCCAAGTATAAGTGCAGTGACATGTCGTATTAACGAACGAATGTCGGGTCGGATCAGTGATAATAAGTAATCCACTAAAAAGGGGTATAACGAGATAACTCGAGAACGTGTTTCGAATTAAGTATAACTTAACTTTTAATATGTTAAGTGATTAATCCCGAATGCCTTGGCTATTTATAGATCACCAAGCTGAACCGGGACCCGCTACCACTACCCCTTACCGTACTCGACTACCAGGCAAGTTTCAATTCCCTTCTTTTAGGCTGTTGTTGTGATTGAATAAATATATATATATATGATTGCTGATATACATATGCCATTGCATGCATGCCTACTTTCAAGTTGAATTGATATACTTGTTCCCTGAATGTTATTGTTGGCTTATAAGCTAGATAGTTATACATCAGTTATAAGCCGGTTATTGTAAGACCCTCATAGAAGGGCGTATACATCTTATTCATCAAATATAGACCGGGAGTCAATATTTCTTGATATATCGAGATTACCTCGAATGGAAAATATTTTCGGGCGACGAATATTATTTGAATATTCGTTCGAGATTATTTATTTTAACGATCTTTACTTCAAATAATTATTTGAACGTAACTATTCGACGAATAATATTTTTAATATTCATTCAGTGTCGAATTATTTATCGATTATTATTGCGAATATTCTTCTAAAGGTTGGACTACTAAATGAATATTAATTGGATATTCATTTAGAATATTATTCATTAAATGAATATTACTTTTGAGTATTCATTTAAGACAGTAATTACCTATCGAATATTATTTTAATGTTCATCTGAAACTTGATTTATTTATCGAGTCTTATCTCGAATATTCCTTTAAAGTTTGGATTACTAAATGAACATTACTTGATATTCATTTAGAATATTATCCATTAAATGAATATTACTTTATCAATATTCATTTAAATTCCTAATTAATTATGAATATTATTTTGAATATTCATCCAGGGTTCTATTTAATCATCGAATATTATTTTAAATATTTTAAATATTCCTTTCAGGTCTTATTAATTAATGAATATTATTTGGAATATTCATTTGAATATTTAGTTATGCAATAAATATTCTCTCGATATTTCTTCAAGAATTATTTGAGAGATACTCTGATTAAAGATATTATTTCATATTCCTAAATATTCCGTAAAATATTTTAATTCAATAAATATTCTCTGAATATTTATTCCATACTTAGAATAACCTCGATAAGGTTCATCTTCTTCGATTATTACAGAAAATATTTCGGAGTCATATTATTATTAATCTTATATCAAGAAAGGTTCTCAGACATCATTCTTCTTTGAGTCTATCTCCTTAATAATAGGGAACCTTACTTGGAAAATGTTATTTATCTTGTCGACTTCCCGGTCATAAAGTATTCCCTTCACTCGCAACTCGGGTGCTGTTGACTTATTAAGTCGTTGCTTACCTTCTCATCTTTCGAGGGGTAAGATTACTGGAACAAGTTGATATCCGTTACCAAGTAATAGCTTGGGAGTTATTGGCAAATTTTCCTTTCCAACTAGATACGACTACTTTGTGGAGTCTTATCAACAAGTATTATACTTGGGGAAAGGGGGACGAACGTTACATTCAGAATCATGAATTCTATTTGAACTAGGAGTCGTGTAAGAGGCCGAGTAGCGCCGGTCCATCCCCTTTGGCCCAACCGTTGGCCGGGGAGAGCTAGCAAGGCGGTATACAAGTAAAGCCGTCAGTTCTTCCTTCTACCGGTAGTAAATCTAAATTGAGCTGTACGATCTCGACTGATCATCAAGATTGGAACAGCGGGCGCGGTGAATACTCCATCATTGGTTCATCATCCAAATTTATTTATTCCCTGCAACATGATTACTGTTGGCAGAGTTGGAAAAGGGTCATAACTGGAATTGCAACCTTTTCTTGCAAACTCCTCTTCTTAATAACAATAAGAATATCTCGCTTACTTTGATGTAGCAGATATTTCTACAAACAAATGCCTTGATTTTTGCAGGGTTTGCCTCGATTCCTCTATGATTCACAATGAATCCAAGATATTTTCCGGATTCCACCCCAAAAACACATTTTGGGGATTCAGCTTCATCTGGTACTTCCTTAGAATATCGAACATCTCAAATAAGTGCAACACATGGTCGACTGCCACCTTTGATTTAACCAGCATATCATCAACATAAACTTCCATAGTCTTACCAATCTGTTCCTTGAACATCATGTTTACCAGCCTTTGGTAGGTAGTCCCGGCATTCAGCAGCCCAAACGGCATCCCCACATTATAGTACAATCCTCTATCAGTTATGAAGCTGGTATGCTCCTGGTCCGGCTCATACATTGGTATCTGCTTATACCCAGAGTAGGTATCTATGAAACTTAGAAGAGCATGGCCTGCCGTAGCATCCACCAATTGATCAATTCTGTGTAGCGGGAAGCTATCCTTAGGGCAAGCTTTATTCAAATCAGTGAAGTCAACACATATCCTATATTTCCCATTGGGCTTCCGGACCAGTACCGGGTTTGCCAGCCATGTTGGGTAGAAGGATTCTTTGATCAAGCCAGCCTTTAACAACCGATCAACCTCTTCCTGAAGGGCGATAGCCCTTTCACCGCTAATGGGCCTCCTTTTTTGTCGGATACCCCTTCTCTCGGGATCAAATTCAAGTGGTGACACATGATTTTTGGGTCAATCCCCACCATGTCTAAGTGACACCATGCAAACACATCCAGGTTACCTTTAAGGAAAGAGGTCAACCTCTCTCTTGTCCTTTCATCTAGCTGTTTCCCAATTTTCAGGACTTTATTAAGATCTTCAACATCTACAGTATGGGAATAGTATCCTTGGCAGCCCCTGCCTTTTCCAGGGTACCGGGCATCCTGGGATCAATATCGACTTCAACCAGAAGCCCTTTCACCACTTCCCGGCTTCCACTCTCCGGTAATACATCATCTAGATCACCATCTGAGGCATCTTTTACTACGCCTTCTATTAGAATGTTTTGAATTTCCTCGTTTTTCTCGGCAGCTTCCAACAACAAACTCTGTGGTGGTACTACCCCCCGAAAAACTGGAACCTCTTCAGTAGGTTCCTCTGGCAGCTCAACTATCATGATGGCATTGCACGATGCCTTTCCAAACTTTTGTGGATCTAGCCCGTGGTTTCTCATTAGGGCTTCCCCGTCAGCCTTTTCCTTAACTTGGATAGACTTATCTACCCTTTCAACTGCCTGCACAGCTTTGTTATAACATTCCCTTGATTCATATTGACATCCTTTCACACACCCAATACCATTTGGGGTAGGGAACTTCATTGAAAAGTGGTATATTGAGGTTACCACTCTCATGTCTTTCAGTACCGGTCTCCCAAGAATTGCATTGTGAGAGATATCTTCATCTACTGCCATAAACTCAGCCATTTGCGTGGCCTTGCAAGGATCCACACCCAGTGTCAATGGCAGCTTAATCTTTCCCATAATTTGAACCGGGTTGCCGGTAAACCCATATATCTCATTATTGGTAGGAAGCAACTCTTTATCTAGGAGCCCCAGTTTCTGAAATGTGGTATACGCCAAGATATTCACTAAGCTTCCATTATCAATCAGCACCCTGTGCACATTCATTCCACCAATACTTACGGTTACCACCAAAGCATCATTATGAGGGTGGTGAACCCACTTGGCATCCTCCTTTGTGAAGGAAATATCAGCGGTTTCCCCTTTGAACAGCTTAGGGGGCCTTTCTCAAAGGTGGAAAACATTCGTTAGGGGCTTCCCCCTGGCTTCCCGGGCGTACCTATCTCTGGCATTCCGGATGGAACCCCCAAGTAAGGGCCACCAAAGATGGTATGAAAGCTATTAGCCCGGGTATTCCTTTCCTGATTTCCCGGTGCTTTATCCTTATTATCTTTTCCTTCCTTATACTTCTTAGCTTCTTGGACCACAAATTCTGTCAGGTATCCATTTCTAATCAATTCTTCAATTTGATCTTTCAAGTGCCTGCAATCGGCAGTATCATGGCCATTTACTTCATGAAAAGCACAATATTTCCCCTGGTCTTTTCTGCCTGGGGGTCCTACCCGGTAAGGCTTCCAGAACAGTCCACTCTTCTCATTTACTTCAAGAATATGGCCAACTGGGACAGTCAGAGGAGTATATTCAGAATACCGCTGAAAATTCAACCTTGGGGTAAGTCTGTCCCTGATAGAAATTTTGTCCTTTGTTGCGTTGAAAGTAATTGGGGCAGTCATATCATCATAACGATGGGCTCCCACTCCGGCGGTACCGCTCCCGGAAGCCCTCTTGTTGGAATCCCGGTTTCCAGGGCTATATGAGCGATTTCTCTTGTTTCTATTCCAACTCCTGGAATTAGAGTCCTTGGACAGTTTCGCCATTGACTCTTTAATCACCTTGTGGCATTCCACTTGCTGGTAGAATTTTGCCAGTGTTCCAGGCTCCTCGGTTTGCAATTCTTTCTAGAATTTGGTTCCTGGCCTAACCCCGGCTATCAGGAAATTCTTTAGGTTTCATCGGAAGCCTTCTTCACCTTAGGCACTTCTTCATTAAATCTCTTAAAATACTGCCTTAAAGTTCATGCTCTTTCTGCTTGATATTGGCCAGGGTGTTAACTGGTGGGGCATACGCCACGGTAGCCCTAAATTGAGAGATAAACTGGTCTCCCATCTTCCTCCAGGACTTAATTGATTCTTTAGCCAACCTTTTGAACCACTAGTAGGCATTCCCACCATCTGAGAACATATCACTTCCAGAATAATCATCTTCATAAGCTGTCTTACTCTTCCTGGGAACCAAACTCTGATGTGAGCTGGAATCCTGGCCGGTACCCCCATCGGAAGAAACTCTGGTAGGGCAGGTTTTTCTGCTCTTATGTCCAGAAGTATGACCACTTTGTTTGTAACTCCTCCTCCCATCAGATCTGGACCTTCTGGAATCATTCCTTGGGGGTACCGAGTGGGTTCTCCCCCGGTACTCTCGGGAACCCTGAATGTGGGAACCCCCATTACCATCCCTTCGATCTCTATCTCCAGTATTTCCCACTTTATGGCGAAGGTCCTTATTGGTTAGCCTCTTGCCAATTCTGTCAAAAACGCTCAGGCTTCTAGTGGGTGAGCCCTCGGAACCATGGGCATCCGGGTCATCAGATTGGTTACCCCCATATTTTTCACCTTTAGGCTCCTCTACCTCTTCTTCTTCTGTTGGGACATAATCAGTGTTGTCCTCAAGATCCTCCTCAGATTCGAAGTCCAACTTTGTTAGGGTCACATTCTTTTTTGACCTCGACTTGTGCTTTTTACACCATCTTTTCATTCTCTCGGAACTTCTCTCCAAATGGTCAATTCTTTCAGCCATAGTGACTAAATGATCCAGGATATCTTTGTTGCTAACATCACCATTGTCACCTTTGTTTCGTCCGTTACCACCGTGAGGCGGTGTCTCAACACTATCGGAATTGTCACTCGCCATATCTCCTCCAAACGACGATTTTTGAGGGCCCTCCTTCCGGCGCCAATTGTTGTGGGAGGATTTGTCACAACAAATTAGGAGACCGTTGCTGGAATAGATACAAATCGTTTAACTGCCCAGAAAGGCTCACAGCTAGAGATTAGAGACTAGCCGCCCAGAAATGCTCATGACTAGGGGTTACCGAAGAACACGGGAGGTTGTTCCTCGGAGGATCGGACTGGATTTACGGGAATTAGAGCTCAAGGACCGAATGTTGGCCTGCCAAGAATCCTAATTATGAAGTGTCATACAGGAGTATACGTGCTCTATGCTTACTCAAGGTGTAAATGTGTCTAAGAAACCCGTAAACTGCCTACATACTTCTATTTATAGGAGATCAAGCCAATATGTAGTTCTTGAAATGATATATTCGGTTATTTATGATGAATTATCCCATTTCTGAAGAGATTATGACTGATATTTCTGATATAAATCGTGTGTGATGTATATAATATGGTTTCCCAGATGTTTTAGGAGTGTAGGATGTGTATCCTTTGTACTTATCTTGATTTAATGTGAGTTAATCAAGTATATATGACATATATCATCTAAAAACTGTATATTTATCTGATTAGAAGTGTAAATCGACTGTAAAGATGTGTTCCTAAAAGTAGGAGGTCTGCCTTATCCAAATTGGTGGCCTAATCAGGCTTTCAGCGGAAGCTGGGGATACCGCCCGGTAGCCTAGTTCCGGTAGCCCCTCCGGTAGCCCAAGTATGGAAGCTACTCCATAAGCCCTATCTGATGGATGTTGTAGGTTGTAGGTTATCCACAACGGGGTGCCCTTGGGACCCTAAGCCTTATATTCGTTTAACGTGATCATATGGTAGCCCTTGGGGCTGCCACGGGCCTTCGGAAAGAGAAAAAACAGTTTGAGACTGTGGACTAAAATCAACTTCAGCTCCTTTTTAATATTTATAATTATATTATTTTTTTTAATTTTATATGTTATTAATATACATATTAAATTGTTGTTAATTAAGTGAAATTAGCAAAATAATCTTTAATTTAGTGATGGTTTAACAATTATTTTTCGGTTAAACCTACACAAATTTTGACGATTTTTTACGTTAAAAATTCTATATAATTTATGAATTCTACTTATAATTCATTTTGATTATCAAAATACTCTTGTAATATTTGAAGATAGTTCTACTAACAACCAAATACAATTTTAATAAAAAGTGCAAGAGAGATTTTATCCAAAATTTTGATAATCGATAGTCCAGTCCTCCGTACGACAAAGATCTTAATATGAATATATGAAAACCATTAGATATAGCATAAAAAATGTTTTATATTTTAATATGTTATAAACTAAAATGTATATTTATACTGAAATACGAAAATGTATATGTCAATGATTTAAATCATATATAATTAGGTTTTCTACATTGAATAACATTATCAATGTAGGACTTCTACATTGAATAGGATTAATAAAAATTTATAAATATATTTTATCTTGAGATTCTGAGTGTTTTCATTGGAATAATTATTATTAAAGCTATCACTAAATTAAAGATAATTTTATGAGATTCGCATGGATTGTTAAATCATCCAAATCTGATTTCTGGATCTCAAGATAGAACCCAAATAGTAAATATGATTTTTTTTAATACTAATAAAAAAATAAATAAAATTCAATTCTAATACAATCTTTTTTAATTATATCCTTTTTAGATTATAATTTTCTTTTTAAAATTCAATTATATTACAACCTTTTTTAATAAATCCTTTTTAGATTATAATTTTCTTTTTAAAATTCACTTCTAATACAATCTTTTCTAATTATATCTTTTTTAGATTATAATTTTCTTTTTAAAGTGATCTAATCTTGATCGTCTATTTTTAATCCAACGGATCATATGATTTTGGTAGTACAGTGACCAGACAAAAAATTTGGATAAGATTCCTCTTATGCTTATTATATGTAATATTCCGTAATTTTTAGATTAATAATAATAAAGAATAATAGAATAAAAAGGGATTAAAATTAGATATGAAATCGGATTTAAAATTGAAATAGAATAATGGGCTTAAAATATGGATCAGATTTGAAGACGGATTACTAGCAGGTCTGGAATTAGGGTTGTGAGACATTATAAATACATCATATTCTTTTTCCACGTCTTTATTAATAAAATTCGTAGGCCTTTTTCACACAAAAAATCAGCAGTCTTCAAAAATTCGTAGAAAATTCATCGTAAGTCGGAATTCATTGATTCTGGACTTTTCGGAAACGTCTTTTCGTTCTCTACGACTTTCATGTTTTGAGTTTTCCAAGAAAACATCGTTTAGAGAGTCAAAAAGGCTAAATACAGATCTGGTCAGAATTGTAATCATGGAGTCTTTCAAGATTTTAGATGTTCTGCTTCTGATGGGTTGCTAAGGATTGTACATGGGTTCTTATGTGAATTCTTGATTTGCGTAATTGAGGTAAGTAACTATTCGTTGCTCTGTATTATTGTAAGTAACTATTCGTTTCTCCATATATATTAATTTGAAACCTGCTTGATATTATTTGATTACATTATCTTGAATATTTTTGTAAGTAATTATCTGTTGCTCCGTATAGTTGTAAGTGACTTTATTTGCTCGTTATAAATTCTATTTTATTCTGTTTCAAAATATCTGTTTGATTTGGTTATCGAAAATTGTGATATCGAAAATTGATTTTAGAAAAAGAACTATTTTAGAATTCCCCGGTTTTAGTTGCGTATCGAATCATAGAATCCGATCACTAGATAGTGTGACATATAGAATCATAGAACTAGTTTACGCACGTTCCGGAACACATAGATACCTTGTTGAGTAAGACTTAACGAGGGACGTAAACTGGCCCCATCAAATTATAGAAGCCGTGTCACTGGTTTAGTGTGACCGTAATTTAGAACTGTGGGAATTAAAAGAAGAATTTGATGTTAAGATTTATTTGTTCGATTCGGATTTAGATTTTGTGAGTTATTGAAAATATGGTGTACATCGATTTGATACTTGTTATAGACTATATTGTGTGAATTTTTATCGTAATTGTTATCGAGTATGTTGTGTGAAACTATGTGATAGATGTTATGTGCTACATGTGGAAATCGTGTTTTTTTAAAAATTATAAAATATTATTTTGAGACGTCGGACTGTAGTTTCTTGCTGGGCTTCGTAGCTCATTCTTTTAATATTTCAGGTTCGGTGTACGATCGAGTTTGCTAGCGTCGGAGTTCGAGGACCTTAGAATTGGGCTAGATTAACTTTTCGATAGATGTTAGTTGCGCTTTTGTAATAAGTACCTTTGTAATTGACTTTTGGTTCAATAAATTGTAATTTGTTTTAGTTTTCGATTTAGAATTAATAGTCCGAAAAGTCGGGCTGTTACAGTTGGTATCAGAGCAGGCTGTCCTTCGGAGTGTATTAGGTATGGGACTAGTACATTCTCTAGGATGCGATCCTTTAGACTATCGTTCGGACTAGAATTTTGGAATAGATGTGTCGTGAACTTTTGGAGTATAGGAGTTTGAGAATTTGAGGACAAATTCTTTTTAAGGAGGGTAGTATGTAATATTCCGTAATTTTTAGATTAATAATAATAAAGAATAATAGAATAAAAAGGGATTAAAATTAGATATGAAATCGGATTTAAAATTGAAATAGAATAATGGGCTTAAAATATGGATCAGATTTGAAGACGGATTACTAGCAGGTCTGGAATTAGGGTTGTGAGACATTATAAATACATCATATTCTTTTTCCACGTCTTTATTAATAAAATTCGTAGGCCTTTTTCACACACAAAATCAGCAGTCTTCAAAAATTCGTAGAAAATTCATCGTAAGTCGGAATTCATTGATTCTGGACTTTTCGGAAAGGTCTTTTCGTTCTCTACGACTTTCGTGTTTTGAGTTTTCCAAGAAAACATCGTTTAGAGGGTCAAAAAGGATAAATACAGATCTGGTCAGAATTGTAATCATGGAGTCTTTCAAGATTTTAGATGTTCTACTTCTGATGGGTTGCTAAGGATTGTACATGTGTTCTTATGTGATTATGTGAATTCTTGATTTGCGTAATTGAGGTAAGTAACTATTCGTTGCTCTGTATTATTGTAAGTAACTATTCGTTTCTCCGTATATATTAATTTGAAACCTGCTTGATATTATTTGATTACATTATCTTGAATATTTTTGTAAGTAATTATCTGTTGCTCCGTATAGTTGTAAGTGATTTTTCGTTGCTCGTTATAAATTCTATTTTATTCTGTTTCAAAATATCTATTTGATTTGGTTATCGAAAATTGTGATATCGAAAATTGATTTTAGAAAAAGAACTATTTTAGAATTCCCCGGTTTTAGTTGCGTATCGAATCATAGAATCCGGTCACTGGATAGTGTGACATATAGAATCATAGAACTAGTTTACGCAGGTTCCGGAACACATAGATACCTTGTTGAGTAAGACTTAACGAGGGACGTAAACTGGCCCCATCGAATTATAGAAGCCGTGTCACTGGTTTAGTGTGACCGTAATTTAGAACTGTGGGAATTAAAAGATGAATTTGATGTTAAGATTTATTTGTTCGATTCGGATTTAGATTTTGTGAGTTATTGAAAATATGGTGTACATCGATTTGATACTTGTTATAGACTATATTGTGTGAATTTTTATCGTAATTGTTATCGAGTATGTTGTGTGAAACTATGTGATAGATGTTATGTGCTACATGTGGAAATCGTGTTTTTTTAAAAATTATAAAATATTATTTTGAGCCGTCGGACGGTAGTTGCTTGCTGGGCTTCGTAGCTCATTCTTTTAATATTTCAGGTTCGGTGTACGATCGAGTTTGCTAGCGTCGGAGTTCGAGGACCTTAGAATTGGGCTAGATTAACTTTTCGATAGATGTTAGCTGCGCTTTTGTAATAAGTACCTTTGTAATTGACTTTTGGTTCAATAAATTGTAATTTGTTTTAGTTTTCGATTTAGAATTAATAGTCCGAAAAGTCGGGCTGTTACATTATATATAAGGATATAATTTTCGACCATGTTTTAGCTATCTTATGTCAGCTAAATTGTTTAATTCTTTTCCATGATTTGCTCTTAAAGCACATAATATGGATAATTTTATATTTACTGTATTTTATTGCTAGTAAGTTATAGGTACAATATTAGGGTGACGTTTTTCTATAATTTGGTGTATATTTATTTGTACATTATACACATTACACACTGTATGTAAAAGTTTAAGATCCAAACTTTTATATAGAAACCAAAAAATATATAAAATACGTAAAAAAATATATAATATTATATATATATATATATATATGAGTTGAACTCTAGGAAGAATACCTTATATAAAGAACAATAAAGAACACCATCATAAACTTTATATTTTATAAAAATTGATTTGTTATGATAAGAATCACAATTTTTAACAATAATTAAACTTAAGATATCGAATCTAACATGAAATCTCAACTAAATTTAAAAATCAAATGTTACATAGAAACCACTATAGAATCTTATATATTTTTGTAACATTGAAATTATGTGTAATCATGTTATATTTAATTTTTTGTTAGATTCTATTTTTATTAATAAAACATCATTTTTGATGTGCAAATTAGAATCTAAATGCAATTTTTGAAAGATTCTATGATGTTCTTTATTATTCTTATATAAGGGTTCATGGAGTAATGGCCTATATATATATATATAATTCAGGTACAATCGGTTTGGTACAATTTATTTAAACACAAAAGCATGATTACGACATATAGAAGTGGTGAGAAGTATACCAATGACGCCTCTAATGCCGACATAAAACACCGAGATACAAATGCGAATCCATAGAGCCAAAGGCTACATAACACAAGGCATATCTATGTGTTAAATTATTGACAAATAAATGAATTAACATAATCAAATTGTTTCGCAATGTTATGTAATTAATAAAGTACAAACATAGATTGAGATGAGCAAACTAAAAGAATTCAACTATTGATAAATGATACTCCAACATAAAAATTAATATGCATAAATTTATACATAAATATTCTCTCAAGCTAGAAACATACTAATAATACATGTAATGTCACCCTATAAGCTTGGTAGATACCGTGTAGTGTCAGCGTTGAGCTCGGTAGATATCGCTGCATAAAGCAAATACCCACAACTACATAATAAAAGATAGATCAATGTTTTAGCTAACAAGCACGAGTGACGAGACTTATACACAAATATAAGAGTTGAGAAGTATAGCATGGATGTCAATAATGCAAATATCAACACAAACCCCCAAATTTCCTTAATTAAGAAACACACCCAAATTTCCTTAATTAAGAAACACACCTAAATAGATATAATCAAACAAGGCACTTCGTAACACACACCGTAACTAATTAATTAGAAGAGCAAGAAGAAGAATATGACTTACCAAAACAATGTGAGTCCACTGAAGAATCATTACAATCGTCATTGGAATCGTCGGAATCACCGGAATCGCCATCGGAAGAAAAAGAAGTTTTAGACTGAACTGAACTCTTAGTTATGTCTGATACTCTTATGTTGTTTGGGGCAGCTGTACTGTAGTTTAAAAATCCTAAAATTCGGTTCCACCTTAAAACATACTTATTTCCAAGCACCGACTTTTTTATCCTTACTTATCAATTTATTACTAATATAATCATATATTGTCATTAATTTGTTGTATCTTTTATATTCATTTAAATTAAATTATCTACTTTTATTCGTATTTCTAGAAATAATAATATGAATGTGAAATGATATTAAATTCATACCTTACTTGCTGTTTACGTTTATAAGTTCATACTTCATTCATTTTAAATTTTGTTGAAGATGACGGACACCTAAAAATGCACAGAAAATCCGAATCTAAAAAACTCATTTGATCCGATTTCAAAAAATTGGAAAAAATATTAATTTGAAAAATTTTGACCTTGATCCTGCCTGCGGGCTTAAATGGAGCACATCTTATTAATAAAAGTCTTTCCCAAATCCGAAAAAACCCGAATTTAGCCCGATTCGAAAAAAACTCGAAGCTCGGTCCAATCAGTATAAAAGCCCGATTCGATCCGAAAAAAGCTCAGTTTGTCCCAAACTATATTTGATTCTTTTTGAAAATTCGGATAAAAACCCAAATAAACTTAATTTTATTTCAAAATTTTGAAAATTATATGTAAAAAAATATTAATATTAATTTTTATAATTTTTTCTTTCTTAATTCCAATTGGCGGCGGCCGCAATCAAAATTACCAAATATTTAGTGTTTTTTTTAATGCTATAGAGGGGTTCTGGTAAGATCAACTTATGAGTTTTACCAGCCTGATTTTAATATAATAACAATGGGAGTACGAATGACAAATCTATTACTTTGTGAGGCGCTTCCAAAAACTCCTATATATTTGTGAATATAATTTAGAATTGCTTCTAAAATGCATTCCTTTTAAAAAAAAGGTTTATTTTCATTTATATATACACTCTGTTCTAAAAAGCGGTAATTAATTGGGATTAATCGTCGATTAATCGCTATTCGGTGCCTCTTCGAATCGGAATTAATCGAATTAGTCGAAATTAATCGGTATTAATCATCAATTAATTATTGTTTGGTGCCTTTATCGATTTAGTTTGATTCCCACACTTTACGACATTGGATAGATATATACATGTGTGATTGACTCAACTCTATGGCCAGGCAACTTCTAGAATACATATTCTTAAAAAAATGTTTATTCGTAGAGATTGTAACTGTTCTCTATGTTTGGGATTAAGCTAGACTGAATAGTGCATCTAGCATGTCCGCTTATGTTCATCTAGCAAGTGCATTTGCCAGTTTTACCTTAATTTCAAAGGTTTATAACTAGGAGTAAGATTTTTAAGAATGCCCACATGGATACAAGCTGACTGTTGTATTGAACAGGTACCACATGGCTTATATAACTTCATTTACACATTTACCTTCAAGCCATGCATTTTTATTATCTTTCCTTTTAGTGAACTCTTTTTCGCTTTGGTTGACAATTATCCTCTCTCGAGTCCTCTCCTGCCCGACCATTTTGGACCTACAAAATAATTCATTTCGAATGTACTTAGTTCCATCTCTAGTATGTTTGGAACTTCTGCTGTGATCTGCCTCTCTCCTTCGCTTTTTCTGATCCCCAGAAAAACTTGGTTCCAAATGGCTGCCATGCTTCTTATTAATAGCCTTTCCATCAGAGTAAACCCTTCTTTTATCTTTCTGGTCCTGATGCTCGATGCACAGGCTGATTTGAGATGTTCTGAAGAGGGTAATTGAACCGGGAGGAACCATGATGGTATTGGTCAATAAGGGGAAGGATTAATGGTTGCAGTACTGGCATTCAAAGCAGGCTATCTGATGAGACGAGAGCTGGAATCAACAAATATAACTGTCCAGAAAAACGCTACAGATTATGAGTTAGAACTGAATTAAAAGGATAAAAGTGTACATATGGGCTGCATTATCTATACAGATTCTTTTGGATTTATTATTTTTTAAATTGTACGGCATCTCAGTATAGAAATTGAACTATTGAATCATACTTTGAATTGTAAATTTAAAGAATGTTAGAAGAAAGTTACCGAGGTCGATTATCCTACTTTGACAATTATAATTGTAATGAAAGTATCCTTCTTGTTGTCCTCTGTTGTTACTGTGGTCGATTTTAATTTGTATGTTTGTCTTCAATGTTTCTCAGGAGAGGAATCTATTATATCGGTTTGGAGGAAGAAAACAGAAGACTCTGATCCAGGCATGCATGGGCTGCCTGGCCATACGAGATCTTTGCAAGGAAAATTCAGAACTACTTGTACAAATATACTGACCATGAGGTTGGAATGTGTTTCACCTGTTTTCAGAAGAAATGTGAAGGTCCCTTGGACAGGTTGCAATCAGCTGCACACTTGATGGTCCAACAGAGGTCATGCATTTCTCTGAAGCTACGAATGTTATATAATTGCTCCAAGAAGATATAAGTAGATCCAACTGCTGGTGTGGCAATACCTAGCTGGTCAAAACAGAACAAGTTATACACTGCTTAAGATTATTACCACTCATCACCGGCTGAAGATAAGTTTACAGTTTGAGACAAAACCAAATTAACTACTAGAACTTTCTGTTATCCTGCTGGTTCCGCCACTGCATGTACATATTTGGATTTAGTATTATTGACATCTACTCTGCATCAGAGATGAGAATGAACCAAACCGCGAAGAGAACAAAAACAAAGGCTACACTGAATAATTTTCTTATTAAATTTTACATATTGTTGTGCAAAAAATTCACACGACACCCCGAGAAAGTCTTGCCGGAATAACAGGAATTATCCTTGGTTTTCGGATAATTAACAAACCGAATAGCTGTACCAAAACAGGGCAGCTGAACCTAATAATGGTATTTAGTGTTTTTTGGGTTGAGTTAGCAAGTTCACCGGACAATAATGGCAAAAATCCGGCCAAGTATGTCCAGGGATGTATTACTTAGGGTACACGTGCCTTGTGTATTCGGAAAATAAAAAACCGAACCCCTTGCTAATTGCCTACATATCCTATTTATAGGAATCAAGCCCTAATGTAGTTCTTTTAGGTTAGGAATCCTTTCCTTGTCCATTAAGCCACGAAATTGATAGAATTCCATCCTTCTATCCATGTTAATCTCGAAGTATTTGTGTAGGAATATGCCTTATTCCTTAATCAGCTAGCCCCTTAGTAGAGTCCTGTTCGAAGTAGGACTCTCAAAACCCAATCCTAAAATAACTCTATATATATCACAAATATATAGTAATTATCGTATTTAGAAACGTGTATCTCCATGAAATAGACTGTTAAAAGGACTCAATTTACGCCTCCTAAAACCTAGGAGGTAATCCTTATCCATTCGATCCTGCAGAGGTGGGGCCTGTGAGTACACCTGAACCTGCACAGCTTCCCTCAAAAGCGAACCTCTACCTCCAGAGCTTCCCCTCAGGGGTACACCTCCCTTTTTCCAGCAACCTTGTTCCTACCTTCTAAACACCCTACCAGGCCTCCAACATCTATGGGCCCAAAACCAAACCCATTACAAATTTTGGGCACAACAACTACCCCCGGTTCCTTGTAGCTATAAAATACACAAGGAACCTTGCCATCTCTTCTCAAATTTAGCTTCTCTTTTTATGCCCAGCTCCAGCATATCATCTTAATATCTCGTGTGTTCCACAATAGCCTTGCCATAATTAAGCCAGTAAAATCTTTCCAAAAATTTCATGATTTCCTTTTGAATTAAAACCTAAGCCATTTCCACCATTAAAGGATTCAGAGAAAAATTGAACAAATTTTCCGAACACAGGTTCACCTAATCTAAACCCTTTCCAGGAAATATTTTCTTCTCAATAGTTCTCTCCAAAAAGACAAATCTTTTAATATTTTGAATAAATGTCCAGGAATTAATTTTGGAAAAACAACTTTCCAATTTAAATTGTACCGGGACTCTCATTCTCTCCCTTGGAAAATCGCGTTATACACTAACACAGCTTCTCACTGTTCCATCTCCCAAGGCCATCATAATTCTTCCTGATATATTATTTATTTCTACACGCCACAAAACCCCTTTCTTTCTTTTTTTATATATATATCTACACCAGTCCATCCCCTTTTCTTTTTCTTTTATCACAAACACACACTCTCTTCTTCTTCCACCGGTTCATCTCCCAAAGAGAAGCTCTACTCCGGCGAACCATCCCGGCGATACTCTCCGACTCCAGCCACTCTAATCCTTCCAACTATCATCAAGGTATGATCCTTTTTACACCTTTCATTGAATTGATTTACTACTGTTTTCTTGATTGCATGCCTCTAATTAGCACTGATTTGAGTTCGTATACGCACTTTTAGATACACACACCTTTATCTCTATCACATGAATCGGCCTGTTATGTTGTTTGTCCTCTAAATCGTTATTAGACCGAGTATCCTCCTTCCATAACCTCGATATGTTCTTGAAACCAAAACCCTAGAATCCAATTCGTACTGATCTTCATTCGAAAACCCATTAGTGTCATATGTTTTTGTAAAAATCCATGTGTAATCCGCTTTTTCCAGAAACCAGTTATTGTTTATTGTTATAATGCATGTACCAACCCTTGTCTTTTAATTAAACTTGTATAAGTAATGTATGCATCATATATGAATACCCAATCTAAGAAGAGTAGTCAAGATTTCTTGATAGGCGTACCTGTGCCTAGCTAGCTGTTTAGGCGAACCTGGCCTTTCATTCGCTCCTGGCCGCTTGTATGTGTTTATTCTCACACGTCTACTAAGACATTTCACTTGGGAGGACTCACTGGTCACCTACTCATCTTGCTTCACTTTGTGCAGATGTCTGGTGGATCAGTTGCGGCTAGCTCCCAACACTCTACCTCTGAGGAGATTGCCCACTCCCCAGAACTTCGAAGCACCAACCAGCTTCCCTTTACCACCCCAGCTTCTAAAGTTAATCCATCTTCCTCTATAAGCACCAGGACCCGTTCAAAAATCAAAGTGACTGACCCTGTTCAAACCCGTTCCTTAAGAACCAATCTTTTTACTCACAATACCAGAGACACTCGACCAGCTATCCTTGTATCCTCATCAAATGAACACATGTCACTAGAATCAACAACGCCAAACCTTCTTCTTACTGCTGACGAAGCTTCCTCTGTAAAAGCTACCCCCTCACATACTACCTCCACAGCTCCTCCTAGAACTGACTCTTTAACAGGCGAATTAGGAAACAATACCTTGGAAAAACCTTCTGCTACCCTGTCCTGTGAAAATTTGAGTACCTCCATGACTGCTCCCTTATTAAAGAAGCTGACACAATCACACCACATAGGCTGCTCTTTAGTCATCCCCTCTCCTGAAGAGAGATGTCATAGATTTGACATGTTTGAACCTGGCCAGCTTCTACCTAAAGCTGTTTTGTCAGCCCAATTTTTTAGATTGGGGTTATCTCTGCCTTTACACCCCTTTATCCAAGAGGTTCTTGAATTTTTTGATTTAGCTCCTATCCAACTCACCATCAACTCATATCGCATGGCAATGTGCATGTATATCCTTTACCAGACCAGATTCAATAAGACCCTTTCTGCTCGAGAGCTGGGATATTTTTACCAACTAAAACAAACTGGCAAGAACTCAGGTTTCTTTTATCTATCCGCCTGGAGTGTCCATGAAGGCCAGTGTTTTAGAAGTTGTAAGAGAGGGATGAGTGGCTGGCTCAAACAGTTCCTTTACTGTTATGACTACCCTCAATTAAGAATTGATTTCAATCTTTCTGTGAAAATACATGCAAAATCCTCTTTAAGAAGTCGAACCTTGGAACGTGCTGTGGAAGTACTGAATTTGTCAGCCGGACTTGGGAACGGCCTTAGCTTGTTAACTCGAGACAACCTCATGAGTTGTAACTTCATCCTTGGGAGAGGTAGCCCTACTCCACCTAGCTAAAACCTGCTTAAAATCCTTGTACCATGCACAGTACTAATATAAGCATATACTTATGAAAACTGTTTTCTTTTTAAATATGTAGCTTGCTAACCAGTTTCCATGTTATTTGTTCTTCACAGAAATGGCTTCAGGAATTCCCTCCTTTATCAAGAAAACAACCAAGTTTGAAGAGATGTTTACTGATGACGAAGATGACAAGGTCACCCCTATTGCAGCTACTCCTATTTCAAAGATCAAAGTTCCATCTCCTACTTTAGAAAAATCATCCACCTCTTCAAAAAGAAAGTTACCACCTCCTCTCCCTAAACCACCTCGAGCTTCTGCCTCTGCTTCTCGCTCTACTAAAAAAGCTAAGATATCTCCTTCCTCGGACCCTGGAAATTCTGGTCCTCATATGCAGTATTTCTTTGAGATGGCAGGAAACCAGATTCCTGAAGAGGCCATAGCTGTTTGGGACAAAATGTCACTAGCTGAGGGTGCACGAGCTGCCCTTCATGCCAATGCCCAGAGTTTGTTTCATTATCTCAAGCATGGTGAGAAGATTGTGGAGACAGCTAGAGGTGACCAAAAACTTGCCGAAGAGGTGAAACAGCTTAAACAATCCATCAAAACCAAGGATGATGAGAAGAAGAAGTACATGGATGCCAATAGGAAGCTCAAGTCTGCTGAAACCAAGTTGATAAAGGAACGTGACCAACTGGCCAATTCAGTTGCTGGTCTTTATGCAGAGAAAGAGGAGTTGGTTTCTTCCCATGCCAAGCAAATTCATGAGCTAGAGCTAAAAGTGGAAGCTATGAATATCAAGCTGGCTGAGGAAAGGTCCGTTCAAAAGGAGAAGAGAAAGGAAGCCTATGGTATTGGCTATAATGCGGCCATCAATGACTATATTGAATCCACCTACCTCCGGTTCCCTGATTTAGACTGGTCCCAGCTTGGCGAAGATGCCGTGAAAGCTGTGGAGGACATTAAGAAGAAGGAAGCTGCTGCAGCTAAGGTGGACTCAGTTGATCCAGCTGATAAGGAGAAAGAGGTGGAGGTTCCCTCGGAAGATCCAGCTGAGGCTAAAGCAGATGCCTCTAACACAGCTATCCCTATTCCTCCTGCTCCAAGGGCTGAGGTATCTCCTGACACCCCTACTCCTTAACTCCTTGAAATTAAAAACCTTTCCTACCCCTGCGTGGGTTTAAACTTTTAAATTATTTTGCATGGCCTTGGTGGCTATTAACTTTGAATTTCTATGAGGTCGTGGGCTCCTCGTATTGCCTCACAAGTTGTATTCCATAACTTTTGTTTCCCTTAATTATGCATCTTTTTTTTTCGTACATTACCATGTTGTCCATATGAAGTTGCCATGCTGAGTATAAACATTCCAGTGATAAGGCGCATACCTAAACCAGGATGCAAACCTTTCACTCGTAACCAAACGAGTTTCATAAAAATGTCAAACTCATCACGAACGTATGTCAATATAAATGCCTATCTTAACATTTCCTGTTAAGTAATTGTTTCCATTTAGAGTTAAAGAGAATAACCCAGGTGTATTGAATTTTTTAAAACCATACGAGGTGATCCTTGTTTCCGAAATCCACCTAATACGTATATCATGAAGCTTCCCTTAACATGATTTAATATGTTTGTTGGTCATATTCATTATCCAGCCAATCCTTTTTCCACGTATGAAGTATCCTGTTTAATTCATCATAAGACCCTTATGAATGATTATCAAGATATATGTGTAAAATTCCAAAGTAAGGTAGAGCTTCCCATTTGCTCGCACCTTGCCTTTCCGCGTAGAGAGTGATCATATGGCCAATGCCTCGGTTCCCATATGACTTTGTTTTATTTTATAAAAAGAATCCATAAAACCTTTTTCCAGAAATATGAACACAATGCGCCTCATATGTGAGCTTCGCTTTTTTAACCAGCTGAAGCTTATTGCCAATTTTTATGTAAGTTATTCCATTTCATGTAGCCTGAATTCTGGCTCCTACACGATACATTTTTTTATCCTTTGGCTCTTCATGCGCCCAGATTCCCTGGGATTCACATGAACCTGATAGTATATTTCCAAAACAGCTTCCATATTGGAACCTCCTCATAGGTGGACCAATTTTGCGAACCTCTTTCCATGAGGTTCTTCATGTACCATAATCCATTCCAAAATCCATTACCATAATCCATTCCAAAATCCATATATATATATATATATATATATATATATATATATATATTATTCCAATTTTTGTTATACTCCAATTTTTTGACTTCCTACATTCAGGAAATTTTTCAAAGGGGAGGTGGTATAACCTACTACCCCCCAAGTTCTTTAATCATATTACCAACTATGATGGAGAACTTAAAACCACCTATTTACGCATATGGTTCCATACTCATTCCATAAAGCATATGAGGAACAAAACATAATTCATAAGCAAAACATGTTATATATAAAAGAAAGCAACAAATTTATTGGCCTCATGGAAGCAGAATTCATGATATTCTTATCGGTGAGGTGTACATGCACTACCCCCCGAGCATAGCAAGATATAATCAAATCATTTACTTGTCCTAAAGACGGCAGCTATAACTAGTAAACTACCTTTATTGATCCTATACCTGAAAGAGGTCTACTTAAAAGCGTTACCTGAAAAAAGCACCTACTGGTAATATTTCCTCAAATGTTCAGCATTCCATGCCCTAGGGATCAGCTTCCCATCCAAATCAGTCAAGTGATAAGTACCTTCCCAAAGGACCGTCTTTATAAGGTAAGGTCCTTCCCAATTGGCTCCAAACGCACCATGACCAGGTACCCTCATGTTGGGTAGCACCCTCCTTAAAACCAAATCACCCACCTTCCATGGGCGAGCTCGTACCTTCTTATCAAAATATTTCCGTGTACGCTGCTGGTATGCAGCCAGCTTCAGCTGTGAATTCATGCGCACCTCTTCAACAAGATCCTGGTACAAGCGATGATTCACCTCATTATCCTCCGGATTATAATTTTCCCTCCTGAATGAGCCGGCTCCTATCTCAACAGGCACCATTGCCTCACACCCATATGCCAAAGTGAATGGAGATTCACCTGTTGTAGTTCTTGGAGTGGTATTATAAGACCATAATACCATTGGAAGCTCCTCCGGCCAGCTTCCCTTTCGCTCCTCCAGCTTGGCTTTTAGAGTGTGTTTTATTATCTTGTTCACAGCCTCCGTTTGACCATTACTTTGGGGGTCACAAACAGCTGAAAATCCCTTCTGAATTCCAAGGTCCTCACACAAACCCCGCATCTCCTTGCTGCCAAACTGCTTCCCATTGTCTGAGATGAGCTTATGAGGTACTCCATACCTACAAACTATAACTCGAAACACAAATTCCTTCAATTTTGCCGCAGTTATTGTAGCCAAAGGTTCCGCTTCAGCCCACTTTGTAAAGTAATCCACTGCAATAACTGCGTATTTTACTCCGCCTTTGCCCTTGGGAAGCTCCCCAATTAGATCTATACCCCAAACCGCAAAAGGCCAAGGACTGGTGAGGGGTTTAAGGGGTACAACTGGATTGACACCCAATTTTGCGAACCTCTGACAGCGATCACATGCTCGAGTGTACTTGTGAGCATCTCTTTGAAAAGTCGGCCAATAATACCCTTGACGAAGTATTTTGTGTGCCAATGAGGTTCCCCCAGAGTGGTTACCACAAATCCCCTCATGGATCTCCCTCATAATATACTCACATTCATCTCCAGAAATACACCTTAGCAAAGGCTTATTAAAACCCCTCTTATACAAAATTCCTTCATAGATCACATACCTTGCCGCTTTATATTTTAATTTCCGAGCTTCGTCCTTATCTTCTGGCAAAACTCCCTTATTGACATACTCCACAATTGGAACCATCCAGTTATCCTCCACTGTAGTTTCCACATTCAAAATCTCAATTTTTGAAATACTCGGTTGACGCTGAACTTCAAGGGGAATGACTCCTAACAAAGTAGCTTCCCTTTGTGAGCCTAGCTTAGCCAGCGCATCTGCATTCGCATTCTCCGACCTAGGAATCTGTTCTAGATTCACCTCCCTGAATCTCTTCACCAATTCCTGTGCATACCTCATGTACAAATCAGTACGAGGGCCTCGAGCCTGAATCCCTCCTTTAATATGCCAAACCACCAACATTGAATCACTAAAGACGGTCAAATTTTCCACCTTCATTTCTAAAGCTAGCTTCAAACCGGCAATCAGAGCTTCGTACTCCGCGTCATTGTTAGTTGCGTAGAATGAAAAATGAATAGCACTCTGCAACTTGTGTCCTTCGGGGCTTACTAGCACTATGCCAGCTCCTGCTCCATTAGAGTTAACTACCCCATCCACATACAAAGTCCACCACGGAGCACAATTTTCCACAGGTACTTTTGCAACAGGTAGCCCTCCAACAGCTAGCTCACCAGAAGGTGGCTCACCAGCAGGTAGCTCACCAGCAGGTATGCATTCGTTTCCACCTACCTCAAAGGATGGAGGAAATTCCAACAGAAAATCAGCCAATGCTTGCCCTTTTATTGCAGACCTCGGCTTGTATTCAACATCAAACTGTCCTAATTCAATAGCCCACTTCATCAGCCTTCCAGAAGCTTCAGGTATATGTAGCACCTGCCTTAGCGGGAAAGAAGTCCGTACCTCAACCTTGTGAGACTGAAAGTAAGGTCGAAGCTTCCTTGAAGCAAGAATCAATGCATAAGCTAGCTTTTCCATGTTAGTGTACCGGGTTTCTTCATCCAGCAATCTCTTGCTTACATAATACACTGAAAACTGCACCTTCCCTTCCTCTCGAACCAACACCGCACTAATAGAATACTCAGAAACTGCTAGGTAGAGTATCAGAACCTCACCATCAACTGGTTTAGAAAGGCGCGGGGGACTACCCAGCTGTTCCTTTAGCTTCTTAAAAGCAGCTTCACATTCAGTTGTCCACTCAAAGTTCTTTCCTTTCTTAATTGCTGAAAAGAATTCCTTACACCTGTCTGAAGATTTTGAGACGAACCTGTTCAGAGCTGCAACCCTTCCTGTTAATGACTGAACCTCCTTCACGCTCCTAGGTGACCTCATTTCCAACAAAGCTTTAATCTATGCAGGGTTAGCCTCAATACCCCGGTGATTAACCATGAACCCGAGAAACTTCCTAGATTTTACCCCGAATACACATTTCTGAGGATTGAGCTTCATTCTATATTTCCTCAATATGTCAAACATTTCTGCCAAGTGCGAAACATGATCAGCTGCCTTTTTTGACTTTACCAACATATCGTCAACATATACTTCCATTGTTTTCCCAATTTGATCCTTGAACATCATGTTTACCAGACGTTGATACGTAGCTCCCGCGTTGATTAATCCAAAAGGCATCCCAATGTAGCAATACAACCCCCTATCTGTTATAAAGGAAGTATGTTCTTGGTCTGGGCCATACATAGGAATCTGATTATATCCTGAATATGCGTCCATAAAGCTCAGCAGGGCATGCCCAGCAGTTGCATCCACCAGCTGGTCAATACGAGGAAGCGGGAAGCTATCCTTTGGGCACGCTTTATTCAAGTCTGTAAAATCCACACAAGTACTCCATTTTCCATTGGGCTTTTTGACCAGCACCGGATTTGCCAACCACATGGGGTAAAAAGACTCCCTCACCAGACCAGCTGCCAGTAATCTGTCCACCTCTTCTCTCAAAGCGGAAGCTCTTTCACCACCTATAGCCCTTCTTTTCTGCCTTACCGTTTTCCCTTCTGGATCAACATTAAGACGATGACACATTACCTTTGGGTCTATCCCAATCATGTCTGAATGATCCCAAGCAAACACGTCCACATTCTCTCTAAGGAAGCTCACCAGAGCTTCCCTCATATTCGGATCCAGCTGTTTTCCAACTTTCAGCTCCTTACTAGAATCAGTGTTATCTACCATAAAAGATACAGTGTCTCCTGCAGCACCAGCTTTTTCTCTGGATTCGGGCATCCTAGGATCCAAATCAATTTCCACCAGGTTCCCTTTATCATCCACCTGGGCAGATTCGGGTACCTCTTTCTGCGATTGCTCTAAGATTTCCACCTCATCGAAATCACTGTCATTGACTTCTTCCACGATGCCTTCAACAAAATCATCATTGCCGTTTCCATTTTTCAGTTGAGGTGCCTCCAGCATAAGCACCTCCCTTCCAGTACCTTCCCCCAAAAATGAAGCTACATCCACGTAAGGGTCTTCATCTGGATGTTGCACAATCATAATTGTATTGCATGATTCTCTCTCACATACCCCTCCTTTCTTTTGAGAGGACTCTTCAGCCGAAGTATTTGGAAGTCCCAGATAGCGGTAACAGTTGTCAGTTGTTCCGCCATCTACCAACAACAAGTGTTTTGAAGCTTGCTCAGTAGTACGCAAGGCCTTACCGTAACATTCCCATGAATCTGACTGACATCCTCATAGGCACCCAATCCCATTAGGAGTTGGAAATTTCATTGAGAGATGGTAAATGGAAGTCACCACACGCATCTCCTTCAAGAAAGGCCTGCCCATGATAGCATTATAAGATATGTCTTCGTTCACAACCATAAACTCTGTAACCTGGGTTGCCACATAAGGTTCACTCCCATCCTGATTGGGAGTTTCACATGTCCCACAATCTGAACTGGACCTCCAGTAAATCCATATAAATCGTTGTAAGAAGGAAACATTTCTTTATCCAGGAGACCCATTTTTTGGTAGGTATCGTAAGCTATTATGTTACAGGAGCTTCCATTGTCCACTAAAATTTGATGCACATTCATTCCCCCAATGGAGAACATGACCACCAGAGCATCATTATGTGGGTGATGCACATGCTTTGCATCTTCTTCGGTAAAAGTGATGTCTGCAGCTTCCCCCTTAAACAGCTTTGGGGGCCTTTCAGCCAGATGGAAGACATTAGTAAGGGGAGCTCCTTTAGCCTCCCGAGCAAAATTTTTCATGGAGTTCCTGCTTGTGCCTCCAATGTATGGACCTCCTATTATGGTACGGATACTATTCGCCCTTGCTGTACGATCAGGTACCATTTTTTCTGCCTCCTTTCTTTCTTTCTCATCTTTATACTTTTTCGCCTCTTGCGCCACAAACTCTGTAAGGTATCCCTTCCTAATTAAATCCTCAACATGATCCTTCAAGTGACGACAGTCAGCTGTCTCGTGTCCGTTTGCATCATGAAATGCACAGTATTTTCCTAGGTCCCTCCTCCCAGGTGGGCCGATGCGGGTCGGCTTCCTGAACACTCCAGCTTTGTCCCCAACCTCAAACACGGGTTCGAGAGGTGCCGCCAATGGGGTATACTCTGAATATTTATTATAATTCTTCAAGGGTGGGGGCTTGTATTCCACAGACCTCCTTGAACCAGTTGCATTCACAGTTAGAGGTGCTGTCCTTTCCTTGCGACCAGCTTCCCTTTCAGTGGAAGCTGAAGCTCCATGATAGGAAGCACGCCTATCCACATTTCTTCTCCTAGGACTATAGGACCTGCTCCTTTTTCTCCCATTCCAACCAGTTGGGTTGTTATCTTTCCTCAATTTAGCCATAGATTCCTCAACTACTTTATGAGCTTCAGCTCACGCATAAAAATCAGCCAGCGTGACAGGTTCCTCCTTTTGAAGCTCCTTCCAGAAATCACTTCCAGGCCATATCCCAACTATTAGAAAATTCTTATAGGTTTCATCTGTAGCCTTCCTCACTTTGGGCACCTCTGCATTAAAACGCTTAAAATACTCTCTGAGAGTTTCCTTCTCCCTTTGCTTGATATTTGCCAAAGTGTTAGCAGGAGGTGCAAATGCCACAGTAGCCCGAAATTGAGTCACAAAAAGTTCACTCATTTGCCTCCAGGAGCGAATTAAATTAGATGGCAGCCTCTTGAACCACTGATGAGCATTATCCCTTAGCGTAGCTGCCAACAGCCGGCACTTTGTGCGATCCCTGACTTGGTACACCTCCATCTCAGTACTAAAACGGTTGAGATATTCCACTGGGTCTATGGTACCATCAAACTTCAAATCTCCTACCCCCCCTGTACCTAGGTGGAAGGGGGAATCTCGGACTTTTTTAGTGAAAGGTGAAGCTACAGCTAGCCCTGATGTCGACCTCTTCTCAGCTTTAATTTTTTCCAGAGCTTTCCTCAAATCAGCCACCTTATAATTCGCATCCTCTCCGTCTGAGAGGTATTCCTCACTCTCATCTGTGTCTTCATTCGAGTCTCCATTCTGTTTGTGAGCTGAACTGTCTCGGGAGCTGGAGCTGCCTTCACTCCCGACAGCTGATTGGAGCTTAGTGGACCTAGACCTCCTATCATGAGCCCGCTCTTCCTCTCTAGATTTTTCCTTCCTATAGCTCTTAGAACCCCTCGACTGAGACTTGTCAAGGTTGTCATTTCCATCCACCTTCTCCTTCGTTCCATCCAACACATGTCGTAAATCTTTACTATTGAGCTTCTTCCCGACTCGATCAAATACGCTCACACTCCTAGTTGGGGAGTCCACAAGACCTTCCTTCCGATCCACATTTTCTCGATCCGTTTCAACATCAGAGAAATTATTTTTTCGAGTCTCTTGTTCAGGCTCTTCTTCACTCCCAAAATCCAAATTTCTTGGTGTCACTTCACGGCGTCTAAAATGCCTTTCCGAGGACCTATGCTTTCTTTGTCCTTTCTTTTTCCGCGACGATTTCCTTTCCAACTGGTCGATCCCACCATCCATAGCTTGAAGATGGTTAAGGATATCCTTAGCAATTACTTCACCATCAGGATTGGCCTTATGCCTACCATCCTCGCCGCTCGGCGTTCGAACAGGTTCGGAATTTTCCGACATTGATTCAAGAGAGGTTGCCCCCTCCTTCTAGCGCCAAAAATGTTGTGCAAAAAATTCACACGACACCCCGAGAAAGCCTCGCTGGAATAACAGGAATTATCCTTGGTTTTCGGATAATTAACAAACCGAATAGCTGTACCAAAACAGGGCAGCTGAACCTAATAATGGTATTTAGTGTTTTTTGGGCTGAGTTAGCAAGTTCACCGGACAATAATGGCAAAAATCCGACCAAGTATGTCCAGGGATGTATTACTTAGGGTGCACGTGCCTTGTGTATTCAGAAAGTAAAAAACCGAACCCCTTGCTAATTGCCTACATATCCTATTTATAGGAATCAAGCCCTAATGTAGTTCTTTTAGGTTAGGAATCCTTTCCTTGTCCATTAAGCCACGAAATTGATAGAATTCCATCCTTCCATCCATGTTAATCTCGAAGTATTTGTGTAGGAATATGCCTTATCCCTTAATCAGCTAGCCCCTTAGTAGAGTCCTGTTCGAAGTAGGACTCTCAAAGCCCAATCCTAAAATAACTCTATATATATCACAAATATATAGTAATTATCGTATTTAGAAACGTGTATCTCCATGAAATAGACTGTTAAAAGGACTCAATTTACGCCTCCTAAAACCTAGGAGGTAATCCTTATCCATTCGATCCTGCAGAGGTGGAGCCTGTGAGTACACCTGAACCTGCACAGCTTCCCTCAAAAGTGAACCTCCACCTCCAGAGCTTCCCCTCAGGGGTACACCTCCCTTTTTCCAGCAACCTTGTTCCTACCTTCTAAATACCCTACCAGGCCTCCAACATCTATGGGCCCAAAACCAAACCCATTACATATTTTGGGCACAACACATATATTACAATCAAATTTAAGAATCTATACTAAACTATAATAATCAACAAACATGGGTATGTTTGTAGTTTGGCTTAACCATGGTTTTCGGTTATCCCCAGTAACAACTGTTGGATCTTCTAGAGCAAATAAATGATAATTGCTCTAATACTAAAAAATATTCTACAGTTTAATGTATTTAAAATATTTTATCATAGAACATTCTGCAACAAGCTGTGGGATACTGGGGACTAGCCGTACAAGTAGCAATTTTAACAAGGAAACATGTGCATTACCAGCTAGATTTGCGCAATAATCTGGAAATAGCTTCATAGAATAGATAAATGTCTTCTCCCTTTCATAGCAGTTTAATTTATTGCCTGGAAGATCTAAATCTCATTTTCAGTTTCCCACGTTCTAAAGATTAATTCCTCAAACTGTTTATTGATCAGCTACTTTTGCAAAGCACATCAATCTTGACAGATCAGGAGACTACTCTCCTATAAAACTTAGTCACTCCTGCCAACTCCTTTGGCACTATGAAAGCATTTCTACACAACAATGTCTTCTTCCATCTGCTATATTATAATTTTCTTATTCTTCGCGGTTCAAATATTTTCACCTTCACATTCTGCTAATCTAAAAATACCAAAACCCACTGCTATTATATTTCCCATAAGGAAAGACACAATAGCACTCCAGTGTTGTAACACCCCCAGATCCGGGGTCCGGGATCCGGTCGTTACGGTTTCCAATTCTATCCACAACACTTGAACTTTCCTTAACATAAAATAAATTACATCTCTATGACCCAGCACAACAATGTAAAACACACCCGTTATAGTCACAGAGATGAAATCAGAGTAACAATCAAATTTTATTAATCACATTATGAGTTCTTACAATCCAAAAGAATTTCAATATAAATACATACTCTTTGCCATCCATTTACATAAGTCATACTAGACCATATACTTGGTACTGAAAGAATAAATATATCCTACCAATAGCTTCTTCTTCAACTCTGGTAGTCTCATCGTCCTCGCCCGTGTCGAGTGCGCCTTGTGCGAGTCATCTGGTCTAGCTGTTGTTGTGATATAATAATAAAGCAAGGGTGAGCAATAGCCCACCAACAATAATATATAACTGAACGATAATATATAACAGTTCAAAAGTATCTTTCAAACCATATGCCATGCATTTACGGAAATGATGCCAGTATAATATGAACGATGAAGTTACAAGGTAACTTAAAGTATTTGTTTGTAGAAATATCTGCTAAATCAAAAGTAAGCGAGATATTCTCATTTCATTAAAAAGAGGAACTTGCATGAAAAGATTGCAATTCCAGTTATGAACACTTTTCCAGCTCTGCCAACAGTAATCATGTTGCAGGAAATAATTAAGTTTGGATGATGAACCAATGATGGAGTATTCACCGTGCCCGCTGTTCCAATCTTGATGATCAGTCGAGATCGTACAACTCAAATTATATTTACTACCGGTAGAAGGAAGAACTGACGGCTTTACTTGTATACCGCCTTACTAGCTCTCCCCGGCCAACGGTTGGGCCAAAGGGGATGGACCGACGCTACTCGGCCTCTTACACGACTCCTAGTTCAAATAGAATTCATGATTCTGAATGTAACGTTCGTCCCCCTTTCCCCAAGTATAATACTTGTTGATAAGACTCTACAAAGTAGTCGTATCTGGTTGGAAAGGAAAATTCACCAATAACTTCCAAGCTATTGCTTGGTAACGAATATCAACTTGTTCCAACAATCTTACCCCTCGAAAGATGAGAAGGTAAACAACGACTTAATAAGTCCATAGCACCCGAGTTGCGAGTGAAGAGAATACTTTATGACCGGGAAGTCGACAAGATAAATAACATTTTCCAAGTAAGGTTCCCTTATTTTTAGGGAGATAGACTCAAGAAGAATGATGTCTGAGAACCTTTCTTGATATAAGATTAATAATAATATGACTCCGAGACATTTTCCGTAATAATCGAAGAAGATAAACCTTATTGAGGTTATTCTAAGTATGGAATAAATATTCAGAGAATATTTATTGAATTAAAATATTTAAAGAATATTTAGGAATATGAAAGAATATCATTAATCAGAGTATTTCTCCAAATAATCCTTGAAGAAACATCAAGAGAATATTTATTGAATAAATAAATATTTAAATGAATATTCAAAATAATATTCATTAATTAATAAGGAATTTAAATGAATATTCAAAAAGTAATATTCATTTAATGAATAATATTCTAAATGAATATCAAGTAATATTCATTTAGTAATCCAAAATTTAAAGGAATATTCGAGATGATATTCGATAAATAAATCAAGATTCAGATGAATATTAGAATAATATTCATCAAGTAATTAATATCTTAAATGAATATTCAAAAGTAATATTCATTTAATAAAATAATAGTCTAAATGGATATTCAAATAATATTAATTTAGTAGTCCAATCTTTAGAAGAATATTCGGAATAATAATCGATATTCTATTCGACTTTGAATGAATATTGAAAAATATTATTCGTTGAATGGTTACGTTCAAATAATTATTTGAAGTAAGGATTGTTAAATAAATAATCTCGAACGAATATTCAAATAATATTCGTCGCCCAAATAATGGAAAATATTTACTTAAATATTTTCCTCCGAGGTAATCTCGATATATCAAGAAATATTGACTCCCGGTCTATATTTGACGAATAAGATGTATACGCCCTTCTATGAGGGTCTTACAATAACCGGCTTATAATTGATACGTTAGTTATCTAATTTATAAGCCAATAAACAATCAGGGAACAAGCATAACGATATAACTTGAAAGTAGACATGCATGCTATGGCATATGTATAACAGAAAACATATATATATATATATATATATATATATATATATATATATATATATATATATATATTCAATCACAACAACAGCCTAAAAGAAGTAAATTGAAACTTGCCTGGTAGTCGAGTACGGTAAGGGGTGGTGGTAGCGGGTCCCGGGTCAGCTTGGTGATCTATAAATAGCCAAGGCATTCGGGATTAATCACTTAACATCTTAAAAGTTAAGTTATACTTAAATCAAAACACGTTCTCGAGTTATCTCGTTATACCCCTTTTTGTGGATTCCTTTTATCATTGATCCGACCCGACATTCGTTCGTTAATACGACATGTCACTGTACTTACACTTGGGACATACTTAAGTCATACAAGTTCTAAAGTCGATCGTTACGAACCAATATTATACTCCGAGTTTTATCGCCCGTTTTCTAAGTGTTTTACCGAAGTTATAATAGAGTCGTCTTTTAGGGGTTCGTTCGCGTTTAACCTCGACTCGAATATTTTTAATAAATCAAAAAACGATCCTTTTGACATACGGTTTTCTTTCACACCTTTATTTTTACCTCTAGTATTTATTTACCAAGATTCGTCATGACTTTACATATTATACGAGGGTTCAATTTCAGTTACGAACTTTCGTTTACGGATTCGGACTACTTTTAGTAAATCGGTCATAAATCCTAAACCCTAAGTCTGTTTGATTCGATTCTTTTTCCAAAATGATCTACGACTCAAGATCTACAAGGGCATGTTAGATACTTGTCCAGTTTCAGCCATTAGACCTAATGTGATGCACGGTTTTCAATGATTAACGAAATTTCGGCATTATAACGGCTATAATACGAACGTTCCAAAAATCGCAATCAACAACCCAAGCCACACCGGGCATCAATACAACTTATACACATAATAATCATCTCACAAGTCCAGAAGCTACTGATCTTAGCATCAAAATCATCATGCATCTTAAATCATATAACTAATTACATAATCATGCTTATAATTATCACTGTAATCATACCAAGCTAAATCCATCAAAAACATTCATAAATCTCAAATCAAATGCTAGGGTTTCAAGAGATCAACTTTCCTTGGAGTATGATATAACCTTAATAAGCTTGGTATGGTCCTTGTCTAGCTTAATCAAACCTTAGATCATCCAAAGAAATCATGAAAACAAAGTTAGTTTCTAAGATCCACTATTCATTGTGAATCTTGTAAAAATCATATAAAATCAAAAACTAAGAGTTTGGTTCTAAAATTTTTACCACGCCTTATACTCTTCAAGGGCTTTCTTTTGAGCTATAGAACACAAGAATCCAACCATGGGAGCTAGGGTTTTGAGCCCCATCTTTCTTCTGATCAGAACCTGGACAGTTTTGGTCCTCCAACTTTAAGCATGGATTTGACTAGGCTATACTACTTGGATTTCCATGAAATTTGGAACGAATCTTTCCCATGGAGTGGAGAAGCTATGATTAAAATTTGGTGATTTAAGGATGGATAGAAGTGGAGATATGAATTTTTCTTTGTGTTATGTTTCTGCTGGACAGTTTGTATGTTCTATGTTTTCTTTTGCTTTTCTCTCTTTTCTCCCACTTGATCATCTACTTTTTGCTCATATAACTAGATATTATCAGCTGGTAGGATGAGATTGATAGCATTGGGGTAAGAGCCAAGAGTCTTGGATAAGTTTTGATAGATATTTGTTTTGTTTCTTGTTTGATTTAAGTGATTTAAATCACTTAACTCCTAAATTGTTTTGATTTAATCCTTGATTAAATAATTTAATCCACTTGATATAATTCTCTTGATGATCATATAGGATATTTAATCTCGATACGAACTTAATCCGTAATCTAGGATTCGTTCGCTTTATTGATTAATCTCGTTATAACGTTTTAGCGGTTTCTAGAACGCTTGTTTCACTGCCTCAGTGGTTTCCTACCTTCATTCTTAAATCAAATAAAATAACATCCCAAAATATCAAATCCTCAAAGTTAATATCTCAATTCTTGGATTATAATAATATTTAATCCACTGTCCGGTCAAATATTATACCGAAAAAGAATTTGGAATTTCTGAATTCCGATCGTCTCTGCATTCACTTATTTCCTCCGCGTATTACTAATATGACTTCGAAACATCCATATCACGTCCCGTACATAGGGTGGCGTGAAAAGTTTTCCAACTTACAAAATCACTATTCATCCACCAAATTACTATGCACGTACAGGAAACACTATGCACGTACGGGAAACATTATGCACGTACGGGAAATACTATGCACGTATGGGAAACACTATGCACGTACGGAAAACACTATGCACGTACTCATTTCCCTTCAAGGATCCATTTGCTCCTTCCTGGATGGTAGATTATTCTTATCTAGGTCCTCAACCATCGAATTACTCTATTCTGACAATATACCAATGCATCAGGATCATTGTCCAAAGCAATATCCATTCATTACAATCATTGTTCTTTGAAACCACCATTCATTAGTGCTCTTTAACCACAATAAGAAAAGTTTTAATTCTACCCAAAATTCGGGTTATTACAGTCTCCCCTCCTTAAAAGGATTCCGTCATCGGAATTAGTTTAGGAATAACTGGGGTTACTTCTATCCCATTGCACTTTCTATTTCTCAGATGGATTCTTCCACTTCTTGATTTTCTTCAAATCTCTCACTAGCTTGACAACCTTATCTCTTAGCGCTTGCTCTTTTCTATTCATAATTTCCACAGGTTGTCCTTCGTAGTTCAGATTCTGTTATGTATATCTATCTGCTCGTACTCTGTCATATGCCGGGCATCTATAGTATACTGATGAGGCACATACGCATGAACCATGTTATGACCATTTTACCGGTTTGGGTGAGGCTGGCTCATAGGCCACCTTCCTGACGCGTTTAAACTCTCAGATGGCCCAATGAATCTTGGGCTAAACTTCCTTCCATTCTAATCTTGTTAATTCCTTCCACGAGGATACCTTTTCTTATTACAAATCTCGAACCTTATATTCTCTATCTTGTTTGCACAGAAATACATCAACAAAAACTTGCTTGTCAGAATCCTCTATTAATTCTAGATATTTCCCAATTCCATTGTATAAATGTCAACTCTATTGTCGACGGGGTACTTTGTATTGAAACTAGTTCGAGTATTCTAACAACCGATTCGAGTAACTCTTGATGTCTAGCAACGAGCTCGTCGGCCATCACTGTTTTGGCCTCGCTATCTCATTGTTAACTACTATCACCCCCAGTGTTCCAACCTCTTCTTTAATCATCTCACAGAATGCCAATCTACCTCCTTTGTTCATTCAGTCATTCTCTATTATCTCATCTCTTCTCCTTTCTGAAAGAAAGGCGAATCTCTTGGGGGGAGTTGTTTGCGGGGAATGTTGTCTGGTTCGAGGACTCTTAATCCTTTTATCACAAATCATAATCTTCATATACACACAAGCACACATATTTTCAGATCTGATAGGTCTGAAAGTCGATCATGTTTGATCCTTTTTGATTTCGCACCTTTCCTTCATATATACAATGTTTCGATATACTTAGGGCGAAAACTATCTTAGATAACTCACAGCCAATTCATTAAATTCCAAAAAGTTGTGGGTGCAATAGTCAACCCAAAATGACATCACTTAAAATTTCATAGTGTCTATACCTAGTGCGATTCATAATCTTGGGTATATCCTCGATTTTTTTTTTTTAACTTCCAACCGGTGATGTCCCATTTCCTAATAAGTTTGGAATATACACAGCGTCCCTGTGCTACTCAGACAATCTTCTACAACAGTACCTATACTCAATGTTGACTTATTCAACTCTCGAGGTTCGATGCACAATCTTGTGCTAACATATTTCTTTCTTACAACACACCGGTTCCTCACGGTGGCACACTGAGTCTCATCGCACTTTTATTCAACAATCCTCGCATCTGAGTTGCTAATTCTTTTATTCCTACTGGGCTAACGGGAGATGCAGCACTAGGCTCTGAACACTCGATATTCATTATTATGTCATCCAAATCGTTATCTGGTAGCTTATTAAAACCTTGTACAACCTCCCAAAATCATTATAATTATACTTGGTGTCTCTTTCCTCGGGGTCAACCATATGAGCTAATCAAGCCTCATATCTCTGGCGTCATAATCTCTTAGTCTGAACTAGATTCCAAAATCTCTGACTCCGTCTTTATCCTTGAATTATTTCCCTCATAATCAATTTGGCTCCATTGGGTATCAACTAATCCATCATTATTATAATATCAATTTCTCCCTAATTCGAAAAGAATCAAATCTCTCGATCGAGTGGTACTCTGGGTAGGTTCTCTGGAAATCACTATTCCTTATCCATAAGGAACACTTCCTGAACTTGATGTAGATATTACATGAAGTAGATAAAATTGAAGAAGAGTTTCAAGCATCGCAGCTATGTCAGGTTGATGAAACTATCATTCATGCAGCTTCCATAAAAGACTGGAAACTTAACGGTTTACTTCGTCAATTTTGTATCATGGTCCTGGTTTGCCTCAAAACGGGACCTTCTAAGGTACGTAATATGCTTAAGACTCCATTACAAATCGAATCTTTACATAAACTATTATTACCTTCGATTCTTGCACAATCATCAAAAGGAATGTAACTTCCTCCACTCCGATATGACCTTCAAGGTCTTTCCAAATATCATTTTGTTTCTTCGGTATGAACATTTGTAATTATTCCTTTATACTTAGACTGTCGGCCACCTCATTGGCCTTTCTTGATAATAATAATTTCTGGTAATCCTTGTAACACCCCTAGATCCGGGGTCAGGGATCTGGTCATTACCGTCTCAATTCCCATCCACAGTTCAACATAAATATTAAATTACAACCTTGTGACCCAAAACAATAACATAAAACACACCCGTTATAGTCCCAGAGATGAAATCAGAGTAACAACCAAATTTTATTAAACACATTATGAGTTCTTACAACCCAAAAGAATTCAATATAAATACATACTCTTTGCCATCCATTTACATGAGTCATACTAGACCATAAACTTGGTACTGAAAGAATAATCTATCCTGCCAATAGCTTTCTCGTCGGCTCTGGTAGTCTCATCGTTCTCGCCAGCATCGAGTGCGCCTTGTGCGAGTCATCTGGTCTAGCTGTTGTTGTGATATAATAATAAAGCAAGGGTGAGCAATAGCCCACCAACAATAATATTTGACTGAACGATAATATATAACAGTTCAAACGTATCTTTCAAACCATATGCCATGCATTTACGAAAATGATGCCAGTATAATATGAACGATGAAGTTACAAGGTAACTCAAAATGTAAATATATGAGGGAATATCTGTTATGTCGAAAATAAGCAAGATATTAAAAAGAGGAACTTGCAAGGAAAATATTGCAATTCCAGTTACGAACACTTTTCCAGCTCTGCCAACAGTAATCATGTTGCAGGAAATAAATAAGTTTGGATGATGAACCAATGATGGAGTATTCACCACGCCCGCTGTTCCAATCTTGATGATCAGTCGAGATCGTACAGCTCAAATTTAGATTTACTACCGGTAGAAGGAAGAACTGACGGCTTTACTTGTCTACCGCCTTACTAGCTCTCCCCGGCCAACGGTTGGGCCAAAGGGGATGGACCGGCGCTACTCGGCCTCTTACACGACTCCTAGTTCAAATAGAATTCATGATTCTGAATGTAACGTTCGTCCCCCTTTCCCCAAGTATAATACTTGTTGATAAGACTCCACAAAGTAGTCGTATCTAGTTGGAAAGGAAAATTTACCAATAACTCCCAAGCTATTACTTGGTAATGGATATCAACTTGTTCCAACATCTTACCCCTCGAAAGATGAGAAGGTAAACAACGACTTAATAAGTCCATAGCACCCGAGTTGCGAGTGAAGAGAATACTTTATGACCGGGAAGTCAACAAGATAAATAACATTGCTCAAGTAGGTTCCGCTATAATATGGAAGTTTGAGCGAGCATTTAAATCCTTTTAAGATAGATTTAAATGAAAAAGAAAGAGTTGGGAACCTTTCCTTGATAAAATAGTCGTAAAAAGACTCCGAAATATTTTACATAATATCTGGAGGTGGAAGGTAATCTCCGAATAACATAAATTATTTTAAAAAGAATTTTAAAAGAATTAAATAAATATTCCAAGAATATTTATTTACTCAATAATAATTATGGAATATTATTAACTCATAATATTGCTCGTAAGTAATCCTCGAATGAATATATGGAATTATTTACTAAATAAATCCCTCCTTAATGAATATTCGAAATAATATTCATTAAATAATTAAACGCCAATAAATATTTAAAATGGTATTCAATAAATAAGTCAAACCTTAAATGAATATTTGAAAATAATGTTCATCTGATATTTAATCTTTTAATGAATATCCCCAATAGCATTCATTTAATAAATAATCTTCTAAATGAATATCCAAATAATATTCATTTAGTAATCAAAACTTTAAAGGAATAATCGAAATAATATTCCTTAAGTAAATAGAACTTCCAATGAATATTTTAAAATAATATTCATTAATTACATAAAACCTTAAATGAATATTCGAAAGTAATATTCATTTAATAAATAACATTCTAAAGAATATCAAAATAATATTCATTAAATATCAACTCTAAATGAATATTCAAAATTAACATTCATTTATTATCTCTCGACTAAGATAATACCCGAATAACATTCCTCGAAATATTTCCAAGTAATTGATACTTTATGGAATATAATAACGTTTAACAATAACCTTCCTCAGATAAATAATAATCTGTCGTTGGAATCCCTCCGGGTTTCCACGACTATCTATAACTCAAAATACCGACTCCCGGTCTATATTTAGAATGAATATTATATGCCCTTCGCTAAGGGTCTTACCAAAACAATCCGGCTTATTACTGATAAATCGTATCTAGTCTATAAGCCAATATCAATTCAGGGAACAAGTATCACAAAAACCAGAGTCACAATATAATTGGAAACAGGCATGCATGCGATGGCATATGTAAAACAGAAATCATATACATATATTATCACAACAACAGGTTCAAAGGTTTGAACACTTGCCTGGTAATCAGGTGTGGGTGGAGATAGCGTGCCCTGGGTCTGCTCGATGATCTATAAAAAATCAGAACATTCGAGATTAACCACTTAACACCTTTTAAAAGTCTAGGTATAAACTTCACTTAAATCGAAACATGTTTTCGAATTATCTCGTTATACACATTTTGGTGTAACTCTTTTTATTACCGCTACGATCCGACATTTGTTCGCTATTACGTCATGTCATCATACCCACACTCGGTATATACTTAAGTCGTATAAGTTCTAAAGTCGATCGATTACGAACCGAGATTATACTCCGAGTTTTATCGCCCGTTTTCTAAGTGTTTTACCGAAGTTATAAAAGAGTCGTCTTTTAGGGGCTCGTTCGCGTTTAACCTCGACTCGAACATTTTTAATAAATCGAAAAATGATCCTTTTGACATACGGTTTTCTTTCACACCTTCCTTTTTACCTCTAGTATTTATTTACCAAGATTAGCCACTGAGTAACATGCTTTACGAGGGTTCAATTGAAGTTACGAACTTTTACTTACGGTTCCGAACTAATTTTAGTAATTTGACCATAACTCCTTAACCGTAAGTCGGAATGTTTCGATTCTTTCGCCAAAACGATCTATGACTCAAGATCTAGGAGGAAATGTCATGTTCATAACCAGTTAAGACAATTCACACTACTGTGATGCACGAATTCTTTAAGGTTATCGAAAATCGGGCATTACGACGGCTATAAATCGAATATTTCCAAATTCCAAACTTTCCAATAATCATAGTTTCCACTCCAAACAACATATACATGTTATTTAACCATGAACTAAGGCCAAGCAATGCCTTTCCGTTCATCTAAACTATTTATCCTCCTATATTAACAAATCACTACATAAGCATGCTTTAATCATCACCATAATCATACTAATCTAAAAACTCATCAAGAACATCATTAAACTCAAAGTAAGGCCTAGGGTTTCAAGAGTGTTATACCTTCCTTGGGGTGTGTATGCACTTATTAATCCTTGTATAGTCCTTGTATAGCCTCCATGAAGCTTGGATCATCAACCAAAATCAAGATTCAAGAATTTTGTTCTTGAGGTTACTATTCATCCTCCACTTTCTTGATTTTTTTGAAAATGGAAAAAGTGGTGTTTGGGGCTAAGATTTCTAGGGTATCATTTTTATGAAATATAGGATCTATGATAAATTTTTGGAGATCAAACAATGGTGGGAAGGATGATTTTGTTTCTTGAATTAAGCCAAAAGGCCGAATGGTGTAGAATGGAGAAGACATGGTTTTTGCTTGGTTGATTTCTTGGTAATAATGCATAAAGTAGCTTGGCTTGGATAATATCTCATCTTGCCTTACTTTATTAAAGTGATGATGCATGGAGTGATGTATTTGTGAGGACAAGTGTTGGAGATTGGATGGTTTAAGGCTAACCAAGTAGTTTGTTTTCTAAGGACTAGTTTCCTTGCTAAGTATCCTAGTTACTTTAGTCCACTTGGTTGCTAGATCTTTTCTAGTGGCTTATGCATGACTCTTGCTTCCTCTGCTTGTTTCTTTTGTCCGGTTATTGCCCGTTTCGATTGATCGTTCGGACGAATAACTAAGTAGTTTCACCTCTAGGGTTTACCGGGAAATTTCTCGATATTCATAATACCTTCCCCAATCCTTAATATAATCCTCGTGATGACCATGTAGGATATTTAATCTCGATACGAACTTAATCCGTAATCTAGGATTCGTTCGCTTTATTGATTAATCTCGTTATAACGTTTTAGCGGTTTCTAGAACGCTTGTTTCACTGCCTCAGCGATTTCCTACCTTCATTCTTAAATCAAATATAATAACATCCCAAAATATCAAATCCTCAAAGTTAATATCTCAATTCTTGGATTATAATAATATTTAGTCCACTGTCCGGTCAAATATTATTCCGAAAAAGAATTTGGAATTTCTGAATTCCGATCGTCTCTGCATTCACTTATTTCCTCCGCTTATTACTAATATGACTTCGAAACATCCATATCACGTCTCGTACATAGGGTGGCGTGAAAAGTTTTCCAACTTACAAAATCACTAATCATCCACCAAATTACTATGCACGTACAGGAAACACTATGCACGTACGGGAAACACTATGCACGTACGGGAAATACTATGCACGTACGGGAAACACTATGCACGTACTCATTTGCCTTCAAGGATCCATTAGCTCCTTCCTGGATGGTAGATTATTCTTATCTAGGTCCTCAACCATCGAATTACTCTATTCTGACAATATACCAATGCATCAAGATCATTGTCCAAAGTAATATCCATTCATTACAATCATTGTCCCTCATTTTATCATTACTTAATAAAAAGTTTTAATTATATCCAAAATTTGGGGTTCTTACAGTCTCCCCTCCTTAAAAGGATTCCGTCCCGGAATCAGGTAGGAAGCAAAGAGTCGTTTGCCTGTCGTTCACTTTTTAGCTTCCCGGTCAATTCTTAGTCGTTCTACCCTTCCTCAGCACATCTTCTAGTGCTACAATCCATACTGTATCCTTTTTCCATCAACGTTGCTACTTTTCGTACAACTCACTATCCGGGTTATACTCTTAATCAGTCTTATCCTTATTGATACCTACAGTAACATTTGTATCACTATCACCCTACGAATTCGGAGGTAACCTCGCTCGTACTGTGCATTTTCTGATTGCTTTAATCTTCGCAATCTCGATCAATATAGATAAGTGGAAAGATTTATTGAGAGATCACTATGATCAATTGAACATTTGTTATATTTACAGAAGGGGGCCAACCTTTAGTACTTGACAAGCAATTAAACAAGTCATGGTATTCCACTTAGACTTCTATCACATAGACAGATAGTCACGTAGCAGTACCTCCCCTCCTAAAAGGGTTGTTCTTCTCAATTCATAAAGAAGATGAATAAGAGAGAAGAAGAGAAAAGAGTTCTAAAGGATTATAGAAAGCTTTCATGATTGTAGAATATCATATTCAGAATTTACCTCTGAACTATAGAGGTTTATCAAAGAAGAAATTAATCATAATTATATCCAATACTATTTGATCGCAATCTCACGTGCCAACATATCTTGCTGCTTTGTCCATTATTCTATGGACAAATACTCTTGTTCAATCTTAGCGATACTCACATTCGGGAAATCCTTCAACCTTTCAGGTTAAATCTTAGATTTCTCACTTGACATCATTATTACTGACATCCCCTATCATGTTACTAGCTTTTTCATAACTATAATATTGACACTATCAGGTTGTCATCCTGAGAATTCATTAGAAACCCATTCATAACATTCCTTGCTTCTCATTCCATAGTTGCTTTCTCAGCCTTTTCTTTATCAATCACATCCTTCTTATTATCTGATTCTTACTCATTTCTATTATTTACTTTCACCTTCACCTCTTTATTGAGACATCTTTTTGCACTTGTTACCTCCTTATCGGTATTCCGTCATATTTATTCTATAATCATCACGTTATTCCAATTTAAATTTTCCGAAATGAATCTAGCCCGATCCCTTTAACTTAGATTCATATAATCTACTTCTGCCAACCTTGTTTCTCATCACTTGTTCTTTTCTATCCGTGGTTTTCCACAGGTTGTCTTTCATAAGTCAGACCAGGTCGTATCTCTACATGCTCGTACTCCTATCATCTGTTGAACACCTGCATTTTACTGGCGTAGCCTGGCCACATGAAAACCCGTTATGACCGTGCTATAAGTTTTGGGGGTAAGGCTGGCTCGAATACCGCCGTCCAAACACTTTAAACTCTCAGGTGGCCCAATAAGTCTCGGGCTCAACCGCCCTTCCCTCCAAGTCTCATTAATTCTTTCCATGGGAATATCTTTAACATCATGAATCATCAACCTCATATTCTCTATCTTGTTTGCGCAGAAGTACACTACCATAAACTTGTTTGTCATTCATCAACATGCCATTTAGTTAATCAATGGCAGCACTTTCTTTATCTTTACATTGTCATCTACTTTCTTAGAAGAATCACCATCGCTTGTTGTTTACGTAGTGCATTAATAGCTAACCCTACGGGTTTCAAATCCCTTAGGGAGACAAAGTAATCACTATTCCTTATCCATAAGGAACACTTTCTGAACTTGATGTAGATATAACATGAAGTAGATAGAATTGCAGAAGAGTTTCAAGCATCGCAGCTAGGTCCGGTTGATGAAACTATCACTTATGCATCTTCCATAAAAGACTGGAAACTTAACGGTTTACTTCATCAATTTTGTACCATGGTCCTGGTTTGCCTCAAAACGGGACCTTCTAAGGTACGTAATATGCTTAAGACTCCATCAGGAATCGAATCTTTACTTAAACTATTATTACCTTCGATTCTTGCACAATCATCAAAAGGAATGTAACTTCCTCCACTCCAATATGACCTTCAAGGTCTTTCCAAATATCATTTTGTTTCTTCGGTATGAACATTTATAATTATTCCTTTATACTTAGACTGTTGGCCACCTCATTGGCCTTTCCTGATAATAATAATTTCTGGTAATCCTTGTTCTCTGGATATATTCCAATTCAAACATTTCTACCTCATTCCCATCATTGTTGGGTGAAAGCATTCTCCCTTAAGCTCTGCTGATGGAGAAAAATATATTTATCAGTCTTCCTCTATAAGTCATTGCTTCCACCTACCCGTGGGAACTTTATCACGTTTATTCCCAATCCTACTTAGGATACTTCTCTTCTTAGTTCTTTCCTTATCTTAGGATAATCTCAACCTTTATAGGTTCAATCCATACTTCCTCAGGGTTTCATACATGCCTCATCTGGCATTATTGTTACTATGTCATACATTCCTTACCAAACTTCCATTTTGAAGTTCGGAATATTACTTTTTTTTTTCCTTGTAAGGTTTCATAGGTCATCCTCATCCTTCCTCCTGTATTTTCTGGGTACAGGGTATATCAAAATGTCATTGATCAATACTCTAATAATTCTATCTATGTTCTTTCCAGAACTCTTTTTAATAATCCTTACCGGTCATTGTTGCCTTAGCAAGTCCAACTCATATCATCTGAAGTCATAATGTCGTTATTAGGGTTAATGCCACCCCTTGTGCATTCCCCAGGGTTTGTCTTAATTTATGGATATCCTATCCTTAATTCAACTGCCAAGGAATTCTTGCATCTTATAATTGGCAATCAGATCATGTATCCTTAATAAAGGTCTCTTTTCAATCATTCTCATTTGATAATCGATTGGTGGCTTAATGCCACCCTCTTCTTTCAGATAGTTGTCAGCCTATTTGGCCTTCCAAAAAGGCAACGTATGCCTATCTCCTCTCTTACAAAACTTGGTAATGGCAGCAAGGATGTTTTGGAAAATAATGGTCGAGTTCAACGTGAATCTCTTAGTGCTTATTGTTCTTCGCAAGGGTACTTGCCTCAGACAAAATTCCTACAGCATACTGTTCAATTTCTGACCATTTCTACACTCCCTTCATATACCTTCATTGTTTACTTTCCTCCGTCATAATATATTCATGGTATTCATGATACCATAACATCATACATCTCAAGTCACAATACTTCCATTTTACTCGTAATCTTGGACAACCATATACACATGAGTCACTTTAGTACGGGTGACCCTATCCCAAAAAGGTCTAGTGAATTCCCAATCAAAACATGGGTTGTTCAGCAGAAGATTCCTACGATCTCATTAATGTTTCCTTTATATCAGAAGCCCTTGTAGTCGGTGCTTTCTTAGAAGCAACCCTGCTTTATCCTTTCATTGCTGGTCTAGTCACTTGATAATCCTTTGTGACTTGGCCTCAACTGGCCACACTAATAAAAATATATATATGATTTTAGGGGTTGGCTAATAGCATTACTTTTCTAGCAATTGCCGGCATAGTGCCTTCTTTGATACCTTTCTACCATTCCAAAACTTTACTCCATATAAGTCTTAATCGACTACTCGGCACCGTCTCCGGTCACCTTTCCTCCACTTTTATCTTTTCAACTATTCTTATCAATCCCGCGTGCCACACAAGCTTACCATTCCTGGCATAACAGCCTTTTCATTTAAGTCAATCCTGGAATTTCTCAGTCCGGCTGGTTTCTTACTTACATTTCCTGTTTTCGTCCAATCTCACTTCATCCTTTTATCACTACCGTCGATTGTAATGCTCAGGGTCCGTTTACTAACCCATTTTACAGCATCCTTACCCAAATCACAGGGTTTGCTCCAGTTTCTACTTTCTTCCATGACATTCTCTGATAATCAGGAAGACAAGGTTTGCCAAAATTCACCGAATTCCTTTCCAGAATCAGGGAAATTTTGGTCAATCTATCCACCTACTGGTAACATTAAGGAGATCAGTTTCGAAACCTGAAGAATGGTTCTATGAACCTCCAAGCAGGTAGAACCATAAGCAGTCATAATTAACGAAATAATCGTCATCAGATTAAAAGTTTAACCATTGGAGAGGAACCAATTTTATACAGCCCTTAGAAGGGAATCAACAGTTTCAAACTGAAACCTGTCACAACATCCTGATACCTATATGTCCTGATATTCGATATTTCCAAATGTCAATCTATCTGACCACTAGTCTCAGAAGGAACACCGTCGGAGTTGGTTGTTCCACAGAATTTGCACTACTAAGGCCATCCGATCTGGTGGACCGTGCTGTCCGAATGCATCCGCAAGTACTTTGTCGTGTTTCGCAAGCACCCATCCTAATCCTTTATGCGAAGCATCGTTGGAAGCACAAGGTCTCCTTTTTTTTTTTTCCATTAAGTAATGCCAACTCTTGGTCATTACCAATTCCACCTTTTAGCTCCAGGAAGATTTTCTCATATTTTTCTCTTTAACTGCTTATCGTATTACTTGATCCGTTATAATTCCGCGTCGGAATAAACTTAAGATAACTACTATAATTCATTCAAAGAAAGAATTTAATATTCCTCTGGATCACATGCATCTAACATTTCTCGTTCATCATTTCACTGAGTTGAAATAACCCTATAATCAGTCTCTGACAGTAGTCTCATTACGAATTCATCTTGACTCACTGGTCTTATCTTCCGGTAGGTTCTGAGATCATTGTCTTGCCTACTACTTCCTTATATAACTTTATCCAATCATGCTGTCACTTTCCAATGTCTTTACTTTCTAACTGATTCATTCATAAAATGAACATTTCCCTGAATGAAACCACCTCATTAACCTCAATTTGGTTCCATATATTATAACCTATGACATCTTCCTTCTCATGGCGAATTATTACTGACAATATTCATACTAATTCATTTATCAAATGATGTGGCACTTACTGCCTCCTTCTCAACTATCCCTAGGGACTCTGCTCCTCGCCCTAAATCGATGTCTTTGATAATCATTCATCCCTCTAGCTCTTTCTTCGTTAATATGAAAGTCTATAGGGATTCTCATCTATTCCCGTATAAGATCTCAAGTGATCCTTTCAATTCGTTTTACTTGCTGGTACTACATCCAGTAGTCCGGCTACGTATCCAACATGAATCTTCAGTTCTCTTGCTAATAGCTCAGTTCTTTATGCTCACTTTTCTGAGCACCATACCTTAATCCTCACAGTCTTTCTGGTTGCGGCCCTCATTCCTCAAGGGTAAGCTCCTTATCCTAACAGGACTGTCCTTATCTGCTGGACCCTCTTCCGGGTCTCCAGTAGGGTACTCCATCGAATTACCCGCTGATCTTCAGCATATAAAGCATCATCGCGCTGCTGCTCGTATGCCTCAAGGTCTGTCGCCTTACTCGTCGATACGATATCGAGCTAAGTTACTATCATGATACTTACGAGTTCCCATAAGGGTTTTATATGTCATCACTACATTAAGTAGTCCGACTATGAACTTGGCAAGAGTTCTTATTATCTTATTAAATTTATTGTTTTAACGTCACCTCATCTCTGGGGTTTATAACGTACGCTCTGATACCACTTCTGTAACACCCCTAGATCCGGGGTCAGGGATCTGGTCATTACCGTCTCAATTCCCATCCACAGTTCAACATAAATATTAAATTACAACCTTGTGACCCAAAACAATAACATAAAACACACCCGTTATAGTCCCAGAGATGAAATCAGAGTAACAACCAAATTTTATTAAACACATTATGAGTTCTTACAACCCAAAAGAATTCAATATAAATACATACTCTTTGCCATCCATTTACATGAGTCATACTAGACCATAAACTTGGTACTGAAAGAATAATCTATCCTGCCAATAGTTTTCTCGTCAGCTCTGGTAGTCTCATCGTTCTCGCCAGCATCGAGTGCGCCTTGTGCGAGTCATCTGGTCTAGCTGTTGTTGTGATATAATAATAAAGCAAGGGTGAGCAATAGCCCACCAACAATAATATTTGACTGAACGATAATATATAACAGTTCAAAAGTATCTTTCAAACCATATGCCATGCATTTACGAAAATGATGCCAGTATAATATGAACGATGAAGTTACAAGGTAACTCAAAATGTAAATATATGAGGGAATATCTGCTATGTCGAAAATAAGCAAGATATTAAAAAGAGGAACTTGCAAGGAAAATATTGCAATTCCAGTTACGAACACTTTTCCAGCTCTGTCAACAGTAATCATGTTGCAGGAAATAAATAAGTTTGGATGATGAACCAATGATGGAGTATTCACCGCGCCCGCTGTTCCAATCTTGATGATCAGTGGAGATCGTACAGCTCAAATTTAGATTTACTACCGGTAGAAGGAAGAACTGACGGCTTTACTTGTCTACCGCCTTACTAGCTCTCCCCGGCCAACGGTTGGGCCAAAGGGGATGGACCGGCGCTACTCGGCCTCTTACACGACTCCTAGTTCAAATAGAATTCATGATTCTGAATGTAACGTTCGTCCCCCTTTCCCCAAGTATAATACTTGTTGATAAGACTCCACAAAGTAGTCGTATCTAGTTGGAAAGGAAAATTTACCAATAACTCCCAAGCTATTACTTGGTAACGGATATCAACTTGTTCCAACATCTTACCCCTCGAAAGATGAGAAGGTAAACAACGACTTAATAAGTCCATAGCACCCGAGTTGCGAGTGAAGAGAATACTTTATGACCGGGAAGTCAACAAGATAAATAACATTGCTCAAGTAGGTTCCCCTATAATATGGAAGTTTGAGCGAGCATTTAAATCCTTTTAAGATAGATTTAAATGAAAAAGAAAGAGTTGGGAACCTTTCCTTGATAAAATAGTCGTAAAAAGACTCCGAAATATTTTACATAATATCTGGAGGTGGAAGGTAATCTCCGAATAACATAAATTATTTTAAAAAGAATTTTAAAAGAATTAAATAAATATTCCAAGAATATTTATTTACTCAATAATAATTATGGAATATTATTAACTCATAATATTGCTCGTAAGTAATCCTCGAATGAATATATGGAATTATTTACTAAATAAATCCCTCCTTAATGAATATTCGAAATAATATTCATTAAATAATTAAACTCCAATAAATATTTAAAATGGTATTCAATAAATAATTCAAACCTTAAATGAATATTTGAAAATAATGTTCATCTGATATTTAATCTTTTAATGAATATCCCCAATAGCATTCATTTAATAAATAATCTTCTAAATGAATATCCAAATAATATTCATTTAGTAATCAAAACTTTAAAGGAATAATCGAAATAATATTCCTTAAGTAAATAGAACTTCCAATGAATATTTTAAAATAATATTCATTAATTACATAAAACCTTAAATGAATATTCGAAAGTAATATTCATTTAATAAATAACATTCTAAAGAATATCAAAATAATATTCATTAAATATCAACTCTAAATGAATATTCAAAATTAACATTCATTTATTATCTCTCGACTAAGATAATACCCGAATAACATTCCTCGAAATATTTCCAAGTAATTGATACTTTATGGAATATAATAACGTTTAACAATAACCTTCCTCAGATAAATAATAATCTGTCGTTGGAATCCCTCCGGGTTTCCACGACTATCTATAACTCAAAATACCGACTCCCGGTCTATATTTAGAATGAATATTATATGCCCTTCGCTAAGGGTCTTACCAAAACAATCCGGCTTATTACTGATAAATCGTATCTAGTCTATAAGCCAATATCAATTCAGGGAACAAGTATCACAAAAACCAGAGTCACAATATAATTGGAAACAGGCATGCATGCGATGGCATATGTAAAACAGAAATCATATACATATATTATCACAACAACAGGTTCAAAGGTTTGAACACTTGCCTGGTAATCAGGTGTGGGTGGAGATAGCGTGCCCTGGGTCTGCTCGATGATCTATAAACAATCAGAACATTCGAGATTAACCACTTAACACCTTTTAAAAGTCTAGGTATAAACATCACTTAAATCGAAACACGTTTTCGAATTATCTCGTTATACACATTTTGGTGTAACTCTTTTTATTACCGCTACGATCCGACATTTGTTCGCTATTACGTCATGTCATCATACCCACACTCGGTATATACTTAAGTCGTATAAGTTCTAAAGTCGATCGATTACGAACCGAGATTATACTCCGAGTTTTATCGCCCGTTTTCTAAGTGTTTTACCGAAGTTATAAAAGAGTCGTCTTTTAGGGGCTCGTTCGCGTTTAACCTCGACTCGAACATTTTTAATAAATCGAAAAATGATCCTTTTGACATACGGTTTTCTTTCACACCTTCCTTTTTACCTCTAGTATTTATTTACCAAGATTCGCCACTGAGTAACATGCTTTACGAGGGTTCAATTGAAGTTACGAACTTTTACTTATGGTTCCGAACTAATTTTAGTAATTTGACCATAACTCCTTAACCGTAAGTCGGAATGTTTCGATTCTTTCGCCAAAACGATCTATGACTCAAGATCTAGGAGGAAATGTCATGTTCATAACCAGTTAAGACAATTCACACTACTGTGATGCACGAATTCTTTAAGGTTATCGAAAATCGGGCATTACGACGGCTATAAATCGAATATTTCCAAATTCCAAACTTTCCAATAATCATAGTTTCCACTCCAAACAACATATACATGTTATTTAACCATGAACTAAGGCCAAGCAATGCCTTTCCGTTCATCTAAACTATTTATCCTCCTATATTAACAAATCACTACATAAGCATGCTTTAATCATCACCATAATCATACTAATCTAAAAACTCATCAAGAACATCATTAAACTCAAAGTAAGGCCTAGGGTTTCAAGAGTGTTATACCTTCCTTGGGGTGTGTATGCACTTATTAATCCTTGTATAGTCCTTGTATAGCCTCCATGAAGCTTGGATCATCAACCAAAATCAAGATTCAAGAATTTTGTTCTTGAGGTTACTATTCATCCTCCACTTTCTTGATTTTTTTGAAAATGGAAAAAGTGGTGTTTGGGGCTAAGATTTCTAGGGTATCATTTTTATGAAATATAGGATCTATGATAAATTTTTGGAGATCAAACAATGGTGGGAAGGATGATTTTGTTTCTTGAATTAAGCCAAAAGGCCGAATGGTGTAGAATGGAGAAGACATGGTTTTTGCTTGGTTGATTTCTTGGTAATAATGCATAAAGTAGCTTGGCTTGGATAATATCTCATCTTGCCTTACTTTATTAAAGTGATGATGCATGGAGTGATGTATTTGTGAGGACAAGTGTTGGAGATTGGATGGTTTAAGGCTAACCAAGTAGTTTGTTTTCTAAGGACTAGTTTCCTTGCTAAGTATCCTAGTTACTTTAGTCCACTTGGTTGCTAGATCTTTTCTAGTGGCTTATGCATGACTCTTGCTTCCTCTGCTTGTTTCTTTTGTCCGGTTATTGCCCGTTTCGATTGATCGTTCGGACGAATAACTAAGTAGTTTCACCTCTAGGGTTTACCGGGAAATTTCTCGATATTCATAATACCTTCCCCAATCCTTAATATAATCCTCGTGATGACCATGTAGGATATTTAATCTCGATACGAACTTAATCCGTAATCTAGGATTCGTTCGCTTTATTGATTAATCTCGTTATAACGTTTTAGCGGTTTCTAGAACGCTTGTTTCACTGCCTCAGCGGTTTCCTACCTTCATTCTTAAATCAAATATAATAACATCCCAAAATATCAAATCCTCAAAGTTAATATCTCAATTCTTGGATTATAATAATATTTAGTCCACTGTCCGGTCAAATATTATTCCGAAAAAGAATTTGGAATTTCTGAATTCCGATCGTCTCTACATTCACTTATTTCCTCCGCGTATTACTAATATGACTTCGAAACATCCATATCACGTCCCGTACATAGGGTGGCGTGAAAAGTTTTCCAACTTACAAAATCACTAATCATCCACCAAATTACTATGCATGTACAGGAAACACTATGCACGTACGGGAAACACTATGCACGTACGGGAAATACTATGCACGTACGGGAAACACTATGCACGTACTCATTTCCCTTCAAGGATCCATTAGCTCCTTCCTGGATGGTAGATTATTCTTATCTAGGTCCTCAACCATCGAATTACTCTATTCTGACAATATACCAATGCATCAAGATCATTGTCCAAAGTAATATCCATTCATTACAATCATTGTCCCTCATTTTATCATTACTTAATAAAAAGTTTTAATTATATCCAAAATTTGGGGTTCTTACAATCCTTGTTCTCTGGATATATTCCAATTCAAACTTTTCTACCTCTTTCCCATCACTGTTGGGTGAAAGCATTCTCCCTTAAGCTCTGCTGATGGAGAAAAATATATTTATCAGTCTTTTTCCATAAGTCATTGCTTCCACCTACCCGTGGGAACTTTATCACGTTTATTCCCAATCGTACTTAGGATACTTCTTTTCTTAGTTCTTTCCTTATCTTAGGATAATCTCAACCTTTATAGGTTCAATCCATACTTCCTCAGGGTTTCATACATGCCTCATCTGGCATTATTGTTACTATGTCATACATTCCTTACCAAACTTCCATTTTGAAGTTCGGAATATTACTTTTTTTTCCTTGTAAGGTTTCATAGGTCATCCTCATCATTCCTCTTGTATTTTCTGGGTACAGGGTATATCAAAATGTCATTGATCAATACTCTAATAATTCTATCTATGTTCTTTCCAGAACTCTTTTTAATAATCCTTACCGGTCATTGTTGCCTTAGCAAGTCCAACTCATATCATCTGAGTTCATAATGTCATTATTAGGGTTAATGCCATCCTTTGTGCATTCCCCAGGGTTTGTCTTAATTTATGGATATCCTATCCTTAATTCAACTGCCAAGGAATTCTTGCATCCTATACTTGGCAATCAAATCATGTATCCTTAATAAGGGTCTCTTTTCAATCATTCTCATTTGATAATCGATCGGTGGCTTAATGCTAACCTCTTCTTTCAGATAGTTGTTAGCCTATTTGACCTTCCAAAAGATAACGTATGTCTATCTGCTCTCTTACAGAACTTGGTAATGGTAGCAAGGATGTTCTGGAAGATATTGATCGAGTTCAACGTGAATCTCTTAGTACTTATCGTTTTTCTCAAAGGTACTTGCCTTAGACAAAATTTCTACAGCATACTGATCCATCTATGACCATTTCTATACTCTCTTCATAAACCTTCATTGTTTACTTCCCTTGGTCATACTATATTCATGGTATTTATAATACCATAACATCATACATCTCAAGTCATTATACTTCCATTTTTACTCGTAATCTTGGGCAATCATATACACATGAATCACTTTGTACGGGTGACCCCATTCCAAAAAGTCTAGTAAATTCCCAATCCAAACATGGGTTGCAAAGGGTTCAGTAGAAGATTCCTACGATCTCATTAATATTTCCTTTATATCAAAAGCCCTTGCAGTCGGCGCTTACTTAGAAGCAACCCTGCTTTGTCCTTTCATTGCTGGTCTAGTCACTTGATAATCCTTTGTGACTTGGCCTCAACTGACCACACTAAAATAAAAATATATGGTTTTTTGGGGTTGGCTAATTAGCATTACTTTTCTAGCAATTGCTGGCATAGTGCCTTCTACTTTGATACCTTTCTACCTTTCCAAAACTTTACTCCATATAGGTCTTAATCGACTTCTCGGCACCGTCTCCGGTTACCTTTCCTCCACTTTTATGTTTTCAACTATTCTTATCAATCCCACGTGCCACGCAAACTTACCATTCATGGTATAACAGCCTTTTCACTTAAGTCAATCCCGGAGTTTCTCAGTCCGACTGGTTTCTTACTTACATTTCCTGTTTTCGTCCAATCTCACTTCATCATTGTATTTCTACAATCAATCGCGATAACCGGGGTCTATCCACCAACCCATATAGCGGCTACTTTACCCAATTCACGGGGTTCGCCCCAGTTTCTACTCTCTTCCATGATGTTCTCTGATAATCAGAAAGACAAGGTTTGCCAAAATTCGTTGAATTTCTTTCCAGAATCAAGGAAATTTTGGTCAATCTATCCAACCACCGGTAACACTATGAAGATCAATTTCGAAACCTAGAGAATAGTTCTATGAGCATCCAAGAAGGTAGAATCATAAGCAGTTATTATAATGGAATTATTGACACAAAGTTGGAAGTTTAACCACTAGAAAGGAACCAAATATATATATATATATATATATATATATATCCCATAGAAGGGAAATCAAAAGTTTCAAACTGAAACATGCCACCTCTTCCTGATACATATACATCTTAATTGTCGATAATATCAAATGTCAGTCTTCCTAACCACAGGTTTCAGAAGGAACACTACCGTCGGAGTTAGTCGTTTCATAAAAATTGGCACTACTAGGGCCATCCTAGTTTGGTGTACCGTGTTGTTCGAATGCATCCGCAATTACTCTACTGTGCTGCATAAGCACACCACCTAAACCTGTATGAGATGCATCATAGCGTATCATAAAGTCTTCCTTCTCCCGTTAGGCAACACCAACGCCGGGTCGTTACCAATTTCATCTTAAAACATTCTCTATTACCTCTTAACCACTAATCGCATTACTTGATCCATTTGCAATTCAGTGTCAGAATAAACTTAAGGTAACTACTATAATCTATTCGGGGTAAAGAAAGAATTTAATATTCTTCTGAATCACATGCATCTAACGTTGCTGATTCACCATTTTACTGAGTTAAAATAAACTTATACTTAGTACCTGATAGTAGTCATATTACGAGTTTATCATAGACCCACTGGTCTTTTCCTCTGGTAGTTTCTGAGATCATCGTCTCGCTTACTACTTTATATAACTTTATCCAATCAGGCCATCACTTTCCACTATCTTTACTTTCGAAGCTGGTTCATTCATAATATGGACATTTCGCTGAATAAAACCACATCAACAATCTCAATTTGGTTTCATAAAATATAACCCATGAAATCCGCCTTCTCATGGCGACTTACCATTGACAATATTCACACTAATCCATTTATCCGATAATATGGCACTTGTAAGAACCCCAAATTTTGGATATAATTAAAACTTTTTATTAAGTAATGATAAAATGAAGAACAATGATTCCGACAACAAGGTCACCAGCTCTAATGAATGGTGGTTTCAAAGAACAAGGATTGTAATGAATGGATATTGCTTTGGACAATGATCCTGATGCATTGGTATATGGTCAGAATAGAGTAATTCGATGGTTGAGGACCTAGATAAGAATAATCTACCATCCAGGAAGGAGCTAATGGATCCTTGAACGGAAATGAGTACGTGCATAGTGTTTCCCATACGTGCATAGTATTTCCCGTACGTGCATAGTGTTTCCCGTATGTGCATAGTGTTTCCTGTACGTGCATAGTAATTTGGTTGATGAATAGTGATTTTGTAAGTTGGAAAACTTTTCACGCCACCCTATGTACGGGACGTGATATGGATGTTTCGAAGTCATATTAGTAATACGCGGAGGAAATAAGTGAATGCAGAGACGATCGGAATTCAGAAATTCCAAATTCTTTTTCGGTATAATATTTGACCGGACAGTGGATTAAATATTATTATAATCCAAGAATTGAGATATTAACTTTGAGGATTTGATATTTTGGGATGTTATTATATTGATTTAAGAATGAAGGTAGGAAACCACTGAAGAGTGGTTATGGCTACAATGTAATCATTGATATTTGGAAAGAATGAATGGAATTCGACTTTATTATTTCTATGTCTTGAAGAATGCTAAAGGGTAACAACATAGGTAAGAATAATCTATCTTCTAAGGGAATAAAATATGGCAATTTCAAGCAGGAGAATATGCTCATGTCATCCAGATCGGTAACGATTAATCCAGTAGTTCCGTAGAAAGGATAAGGAACGATCGAAAGAGAATACGGACAATTGTACCACCCTAAGAGAACAAGTAAAGAATACAGAATGAATAGTGTTTTGGTGGGAGTATATAATAATATGAGACGACACTATATAGAAGCATTCGGAACGGAATTCCGAGTTCGTATTAGTGATCCAGGGGGAAATTAAGTGTATGTAAAAGCTGTCGGATTCTGAAAAACCGCACTTTTATTTTCTCCGAGAGTTCCCTGGACACTGATAGCCTTAAGTATTTAACGAATGGATTTAAGGAATATAAATTGGAAAGTTAGAATGAAAGATGGAGAATGAAAGTATTAATATTAAAAAGGATTCCCGGTAAACCCTAATTAGAAATCCGTGAAATATTCCTACGAACGATCAATCGAAACGGGCAATAAACGGACAAAGAAACAAGCAGGGAATCAAGATACATGCATGTAGTGGTGGAAAATATCTATTAAACCAAATGATGACTCATGCAAACTAGCACACTTAGTAATGGAACTAGTGCTTAGCCAAACTAACTACTAGTTAGCAAGATTGCATCCAAGTGCAACATATGTCTTCCAATCTCACCATCCATTTCATTTTCACTTTAATAAAGCAATACAAGATGAGATATTATTCCATCTCATCTCACTTTATGCATTATTGAGAGAAGAAAGCAAAGAAACACCAAACTCTCCCCAAGCAAGCACCATTCGAATTTTTCAAGAAATTCAAAGGAAGAAATCAAGCTTCCACTCCTTTTTTGATCTCCAAATTTTTATCCTAGATCCTATATTTCATAAAAATGATACCCTAGAAATCTTAGCCTCAAAATCCAATGTTTCCATTTTCAATAAAATCATCAAAGTAGAGGGTGAATAGTAACCTCAAGAACAAAACTCTTGGATCTTGATTTTGGTGGATGATTCAAGCTACATGGAGGCTATACAAGGACCATACAAGGATTGTTAGGGCTTGTACACTCTCTAAGGAAGGTATAACTCTTAAGAACCATGGATCTCATTTTGAGTTTTTAGCATGTTCTTGATGATTTGGCTTAGTTATGATTATGGTAACATTATAAGCATGCTTGGTTAATGATTTAGTGATTTAAGTAGCATAATGATTATTATGGTAAAGCATGATGTTCTTGGGCTTGTTGAGATGAGAATCATGTATAAATGATGTATGGATGCCCGGTGTGGCTTGGCTTGATTGTTGTGAATTTTAGAACGTCCGATTTATAGCCGTCATAATGCCCGATTTTTGTTAACCTTAAGAAATCGTGGTTGACAGTAGCCATAAGTCACTGTCCAGTTTCATGTTCTGCCATGGCAAGATAAATCATGTTATAAGCTTCGTTTTGATATAAAGATCATGTGAAACGGACTTACGGTTTAGGAATTATGGCCGATTCACTAAAAGTCGTTCGAAACCGTAAGTACGAGTTCGTTATTAAAATTGAACCCTCGTAAAATATGTAAAGTCATGACGAATCTTGGTAAATAAATACTAGGGGTAAGAAGGAAGGTGTGAAAGAAAACCGTATGTCAAAAAGAGCATTTTTCGATTTATTAAAAATGTTCGAGTCAAGGTTAAACGCGAACGAACCCCTAAAAGACGACTCTTTTATAACTTCGGTAAAACACTTAGAAAACGGGCGATAAAACTCGGAGTATAATATTGGTTCGTAACGATCAACCTTAGAACTCATATGACTTAAGTATGTCCCAAGTATAAGTGCAGTGACATGTCGTATTAACGAACGAATGTCGGGTCGGATCAGTGATGTTAAGTAATCCACAAAAAGGGGTATAAAGAGATAACTCGAGAACGTGTTTCGATTTAAGTATAACTTAACTTTTAAGATGTTAAGTGATTAATCCCGAATGTCTTGGCTATTTATAGATCACCAAGCTGACCCGGGACCCGCTACCACTACCCCTTACCGTACTCGACTACCAGGCAAGTTTCAATTCCCTTCTTTTAGGCTGTTGTTGTGATTGAATAAATATATATATATGATTGCTGATATACATATGCCATTGCATGCATGCCTACTTTCAAGTTGAATTGATATACTTGTTCCCTGAATGTTATTGTTGGCTTATAAGCTAGATAGTTATATATCAGTTATAAGCCGGTTATTGTAAGACCCTCATAGAAGGGCGTATGCATCGTATTAATCAAATATAGACCGGGAGTCAATATTCCTTGATATATCGAGATTACCTCGGAGGAAAATATTTAAGTAAATATTTTCTATTATTTGGGCGACGAATATTATTTGAATATTCGTTCGAGCTTATTTATTTAATGATCCTTACTTCAAATAATTATTTGAACGTAATCATTCGATGAATAATATTTGTCAATATTCATTCAGAGTCGAATTGATTATCGATTATTATTTCGAATATTCTTCTAAAGATGAGACTACTAAATGAATATTATTTGGATATTCTTTTAGAATATTATTATATTAAATAAATATTACTTTTGAATATTCATTTAAGATATTAAATACTTGATGAATATTATTTTAATATTCATCTGAAGCTTGATTTAATTATCGAATATTATCTCGAATATTCCTTAAGGCTTGGATTACTAAATGAATATTACTTGATATTCATTTAGGATATTATTCATTAAATGAATATTACTTTTGAATATTCATTTAAATTCCTAATTAATTATGAATATTACCTTAAATATTCTTTTCAGGTCTTATTAATTAATGAATATTGTTTTGAATATTCATTTAAATATTTATTTATTCAGTAAATATTCTCCTGGTATTTCTTCAGGGATTATTTTGAGAAATACTCTGATATAAGATATTCTTTCTTATTCCTAAATGATCTGTAAAATATTTTAATTCAATAAATATTCTCTGAATATTTATTCCATACTTGGAATAACCTCGATAAGGTTTATCTTCTTCGAGTATTACAGAAAATATTTCGGAGTCATATTTTTATTAATCTTATATCAAGAAAGGTTCTCAGACATCATTCTTCTTTGAGTCTATCTCCTTAATAATAAGGGAACCTTACTTGGAAAAATGTTATTTATCTTGTCGACTTCCCGGTCATAAAGTATTCCCTTCACTCGCAACTCGGGTGCTGTTGACTTATTAAGTCGTTGCTTACCTTCTCATCTTTCGAGGGGTAAGATTACTGGAACAAGTTAATATCCGTTACCAAGTAATAGCTTGGGAGTTATTGGTAAATTTTCCTTTCCAACTAGATACGACTACTTTGTGGAGTCTTATCAACAAGTATTATACTTGGGGAAAGGGGGACGAACGTTACATTCAGAATCATGAATTCTATTTGAACTAGGAGTCGTGTAAGAGGCCGAGTAGCGCCGGTCCATCCCCTTTGGCCCAACCGTTGGCCGGGGAGAGCTAGCAAGGCGGTATACAAGTAAAGCCGTCAGTTCTTCCTTCTACCGGTAGTAAATCTAAATTGAGCTGTACGATCTCGACTGATCATCAAGATTGGAACAGCGGGCGCGGTGAATACTCCATCATTGGTTCATCATCCAAATTTATTTATTTCCTGCAACATGATTACTGTTGGCAGAGTTGGAAAAGGGTCATAACTGGAATTGCAACCTTTTCTTGCAAGTTCCTCTTCTTAATAACAATAAGAATATCTCGCTTACTTTGATATAGCAGATATTTCTACAAACAAATACTTTAAGTTACCTTGTAACTTCATCGTTCATATTATACTGGCATCATTTCCGTAAATGCATGGCATATGGTTTGAAAGACACTTTTGAACTGTTATACATTATCGTTCAGTTATATATTATTGTTGGTGGGCTATTGCTCACCCTTGCTTTATTATTATATCACAACAACAGCTAGATCAGATGACTCGCATAAGGCGCACTCGACGCGGGCGAGGACGATGAGACTACCAGAGCTGAAGAAGAAGCTATTGGTAGGGTATATTTATTCTTTCAGTACCAAGAATATGGTATAGTATGACTTATGTAAATGGATGGCAAAGAGTATGTATTTATATTGAAATCCTTTTGGATTGTAAGAACTCATAATGTGATTAATAAAAATTTGATTGTTACTCTGATTTCATCTCTGGGACTATAACGGGTGTGCTTTATATTGTTGTGTTGGGTTATGGAGACATAATTTATTTTATGTTAAGGAAAGTTCAATTGTTGTGGACAGAATTGGAAACCGTAACCACCGGATCCCGGACCCCAGATCTGGGGGTGTTACAGAAGTGGTATCAGAGCGTACGTTATAAACCCCAGAGATGAGGTGACGTTAAAACAATAAATTCAATAAGATAATAAGAACTCTTGCCAAGTTCATAGTCGGACTACTTAATGTAGTGATGACATATAAAACCCTTATGGGAACTCGTAAGTATAATGATAGTAACTTAGCTCGATATCGTATCGACGAGTAAGGCGACTGACCTTGAGGCATACGAGCAACAGCGCGATGATGCTTTATATGCTGAAGATCAGCGGGTAATTCGATGGAGTACCCTACTGGAGACCCGGAAGAGGTTCCAGCAGATAAGGAAAATCCTGTGAGGATAAGGAGCTTACCCATGGGTAATGAGGATCGCAGCCAGAATGACTGTGATGATTAAGATATGGTGCTCAGAAAAGTGAGTATAAAGAACCGAGATATTATTAAGAGATCTGAAGATGCATGTTGAATTCATAGCCGGACTACCAGATGTAGTACCAGCAAGAAAGAAGGATTGGAAGAATTACTTGAGATCTTATACGGAAATAGATTAGAATCCTTAGAGATTTTCATCTTAACAAAGAAAGAGCTAGAAGGATGTATGATTATCAAAGACATCGATTTAGGGCGAGGAGCAGAGTCCCTAGGAATAGTGGAGAATGAGGCAGTAAGTGCCATATCATTTGATAAATGAATTAGTATGAATATGGTCAGTAATAATTTGCCACGAGAAGGCAGATGTCATAGGTTATAATTTACGAAACCAAAGTGAGGTGGTTTTATTCAGGGAAATGTTCATGAATGAATCAGTAGAAAGTAAAGACATTGGGAAGTGACAGCATGATTGGGTAAAATTATATAAGGAAGTAGTAAGCAAGACAATGATCTCAGAACCTACCGGAAGATAAGACTAGTGAGTCAGGATGAACTCGTAATGAGACTACTGCCAGAGACTAAGTATAGGGTTAATTTCAACTCAGTAAAATGATGAACCAGAAATGTTAGATGCATGTAATTCAGAGGAATATTAAATTCTTTCTTTCAATGAATTATAGTAGTTACCTTAAGTTTATTCCGATGCGGGATTATAATAGATCAAGTAATACGATCAGCAGTTAAAGTGAAAAATGTGAGAAAATCTTCCTGGAGCTAAAAGATGAAATTGGTAATGACCAAGAGTTGGCATTGTTTAATGGAAAAGGGAGACTTTGTGCTTCCAACGACGCTTCGCGTAAAAGATTAGGATGTGTGCTTGCACAGCACGACAAAGTACTTGCGGATGCATTCGGACAACATGGTTCACCAGGTTCGGATGGCCTTAGTAGTGCCAATTTTTGTGGAACAACCAACTCCGACGGTAATGTTCCTTCTGAGACTGGTAGTCAGGTAGACTGACATTTGGTAATATTGAATATCAGGACGTATAGGTATCAGGACGTTGTGACGGGTTTCAGTTTGAAACTATCGATTCCCTTCTAAGGGATGGATATAATTGATTCCTTTCCAGTGGGTAAACTTCCAATCTGATGATGATTATTTCGTTAACTATGACTGCTTATGATTCCACCTGCTTGGAGGTTCAAAGAACTATTCTTCAGGTTTCGAAACTGGTCTCCTTAATGTTACCAGTAGGTGAGTAGATTGATCAAAATTTCCCTGAGTCTGGAAAGGAATTCGGTGAATTTTGGCAAACCTTGTCTTTCTGATTATCAGAGAATGTCATGGAAGAGAGTAAAAAAAAAAAAAAAAAAAAAAATTTGGAGCAAACCCTGTGATTTGGGTAAGGATGCTGTAAAATGGGTTAGTAAACGGACCCTGAGCATTACAATCGACGGTAGTAATAAAATGATGAAGTAAGATTGGACGAAAACAGGAAATGTAAGTAAGAAACCAGCCGGACTGAGAAACTCCGGGATTGACTTAAGTGAAAGGCTGTTATGCCAGGAATGGTAAGCTTGCGTGGCACGCGGGATTGATAAGAATAGTTGAAAAGATAAAAATAGAGGAAAGGCGATCGGAGACGACGCTGAGTAGCCGATTAAGACTTATATGAAGTAAAGTTTTGGAAAGGTAGAAAGGTATCAAAGAAGAAGGCACTATGCCGGCAATTGCTAGAAAAGTAATGCTATTAGCCAACCCCTAAAATCATATATTTTTAAGTGTGACCAGTTGAGGCCAAGTCACAACGGATTATAAAGTGACTAGACCAACAATGAAAAGACAAAGCAGGGTTGCTTCTAAGAAAGCACCAACTGCAAGGGCTTCTGATATAAAGGAAACATTAATGAGATCGTTTGAATCTTCTGCCGAACAACCCATGTTTTGATTGGGAATTCACTAGACCTTTTTGGGATGGGGTCACCCGTACTAAAGTGACTCATGTGTATATGGTTGTCCAAGATTTCGAGTAAAATGGAAGTATAGTGACTTGAGATGTATGATGTTAGGGTATCATGAATACCATGAATATATTATGACGGAGGAAAGTAAACAATGAAGGTATATGAAGAGGGTATAGAAAAGGTCAGAAATTGAACAGTATGCTGTAGGAATTTTGTTTGAGGCAAGTACCTTTGCGAAGAACGATAAGCACTAAGAGATTCACGTTGAACTCGACCAATATCTTCCAGAACATCCTTGCTACCATTAACAAGTTTGGTAAGAGAAGAGATTGACATACGTTGCCTTTTTGGAAGGCCAAATAGGCTGACAACTATCTGAAAGAAGAGGGTGGCATTAAACCACCGATCGATTATCAAATGAGAATGATTGAAAAGAGACCTTTATTAAGGATACATGATCTGATTGCCAATTATAAGATACAAGAATTCCTTGGCAGTTGAATTAAGGATAGGATATCCATAAATTAAGACAAATCCTAGGGAATGCACAAGGGGTGGCATTAACCCTAATAACGACATTATGACTTCAGAAGATATGAGCTGGACTTGCTAAGGCAACAATGACCGGTAAGGATTATTAAAAAGAGTTCTGGAAAGAACATAGATAGAATTATTAGAGTATTGATCAATGACATTTTGATATACCCGGTACCTAGAAAATACCGGAGGAATGATAAGGATGGCCTACGAAACCTTACCAGGAAAAAGGGTAATATTCCGAACTTCAAAAATGGAAGTTTGGTAAGGAATGTATGACATCATAACAATAATGCCAGATGAGGCATGTATGGAACCCTGAGGAAGTATAGGTTGAACCTATGAAGGTTGAGATTATCCTAAGATAAAGAAAGAACTAAGAAAAGAAGTATCCTAAGTAGGATTGGGAATAAACGTGGTAAAGTTCCCACGGGTAGGTGGAAGCAATGACTTATGGAAATGACTGATAGTTATATTTTCTCCTTCAGCAGAGCTTAAGGGAGAATGCTTTAACCCAACAGTGATGGGAATGAGGTAGAAAAACTTGAGTTGGAATGTACCCAGAGAACATGGGTTACAAGAAATCATTATCATCAAGAAAGGCCAATGAGGTGGCCGACAATCTAAGTATAAAGGAATAATTACAAATGTTCATACCGAAGAAACAGGATGATATTTGGAAGGACCTTGAAGGTCATATCGGAATGGAGGAATTTACATTCCTTCTGATGACTGTGCAAGAATTGACAGTAATAATAGTTTAAGTAAAGATTCGATTCCTGATGGAGTCTTAAGCATATTACGTACCTTAGAAGGTCCCGTTTTGAGGCAAACCAGGACCATGGTACAAAATTGATGAAGTAAACCGTTAAGTTTCCAGTCTTTTATGGAAGATGCATAAGTGATAGTTTCATCAACCGGACCTAGTTGCGATGCTTGAAACTCTTCTGCAATTCTATCTGCTTCATGTTATATCTACATCAAGTTCAGGAAGTGTTCCTTATGGATAAGGAATAATGATTACTTTGTCTCCCTAAGGGATTTGAAACCCGTAGGGTTAGCCATTAACGCACTACGTAAACAACAAGCGATGGTGATTCTTCTAAGAAAGGAGATGACAACGTAAAGATAAAGAAAGTGCTGCAATTGATAAGCTAAATGGCATGTTGATGAATGACAAGCAAGTTTGTGTTAGTGTACTTCTGCACAAACAAGATAGAGAATATGAGGTTGATAATTCGTGATGCTAAACGTATTCCCGTAGAAAGAATTAATGAGAATTGGAGGGAAGGGCGGTTGAGCCCAAGACTTATTGGGCCACTTGAGAGTTTAAAGTGTTCGGACGGCGGTATTCGAGCCAGCCTTACCCCCAAAATTATAGCACGGTCATAACGGGTTTTCATGTGGCCAGGCTACGCCAGTAAAATGCAGATGTTCAACAGATGATAGGAGTACGAGCATGTAGATATACGACCTGGTCTGACTTACGAAAGACAACCTGTGGAAAACCACGGATAGAAAAGAACAAGTAATGAGAAACAAGGTTGGCAGAAGTAGATTATATGAATCTAAGTTAAAAGAATCGGGCCAGATTCATTTCGGAAAGTTTAAATTGGAATAACGTGATGATTATAGAATAAATGTGACGGAATACCGATAAAGAGGTACCAAGTGCAAAAAGGTGTCTCAATAAAGAGGTGAAGGTGAAAGTAAATAATAGGAATGAGTAAGAATCAGCTAATAAGAAGGATGTGATTGATATAGAAAAGGCTGGGGAAGCAACTATGGAATGAGAAGCAAGGAATGTTATGAATGGGTTTTCTAATGAATTCTCAGGATGACGACCTGATAGTGTCAATATTATAGTTATGAAAAAGCTAGTAACATGATATGGGATGTCAGTAATGATGATGTCAAGTGAGAAATCTAAGATTTAACCTGAAAGGTTAAAGGATTTCCCGAATGTGAGTATCGCTAAGATCGAACAAGAGTATTTGTCCATAGAATAATGGACGAAGCAGCAAGATATGTTGGCACGTGAGATTGCGATCAAATAGTATTGGATATAATTATGATTAATTTCTTCTTTGATAAACCTCTATAGTTCAGAGGTAAATTCTGAGTATGATATTCTACAATCATGAAAGCTTTCTATAATTCTTTAGAACTCTTTTCTTTTCTTCTCTCTTATTCATCTTCTTTATGAATTGAGAAGAACAACCCTTTAAGGAGGGGAGGTACTGCTACGTGACTATCTGTCTATGTGATAGAAGTCTAAGTGGAATACCCTAACTTGTTTAATTGCTTGTCAAGTACTAAAGGCTGGCCCCCTTCTGTACTAGCTATGCAATATAACAAATGTTCACTTGATCATAGTGATCTCTCAATAAATCTTTCCACTTCTCTATATTGATCGAGATTGCGAAGATTAAAGCAATCACGAAATGCACAGTACGAGCGAGGTTACCTCCGAATTCATAGGGTGATAGTGATACCAATGTTACTGCAGGTATCAATAAGGATAAGACTGAGTAAGAGTATAACCCGGATAGTGAGTTGTACAAAAAGTAGCAACGTGATGGAAAAAGGATATAGTATGGATTGTAGCACTAGAAGATGTGCTGAGGAAGGGTAGAACGACTAAGAATTGACCGGGAAGCTAAAAAGGGAACGACAGGCAAATGACTCTTTGCTTCCTACCTGATTCCGGGACGGAATCCTTTTAAGGAGGGGAGACTGTAAGAACCCCAAATTTTGGATATAATTAAAACTTTTTATTAAGTAATGATAAAATGAAGAACAATGATTCCGACAACAAGGTCACCAGCTCTAATGAATGGTGGTTTCAAAGAACAAGGATTGTAATGAATGGATATTGCTTTGGACAATGATCCTGATGCATTGGTATATGGTCAAAATAGAGTAATTCGATGGTTGAGGACCTAGATAAGAATAATCTACCATCCAGGAAGGAGCTAATGGATCCTTGAACGGAAATGAGTACGTGCATAGTGTTTCCCATACGTGCATAGTATTTCCCGTACGTGCATAGTGTTTCCCGTACGTGCATAGTGATTCCTGTACGTGCATAGTAATTTGGTTGATGAATAGTGATTTTGTAAGTTGGAAAACTTTTCACGCCACCCTATGTACGGGACGTGATATGGATGTTTCGAAGTCATATTAGTAATACGCGGAGGAAATAAGTGAATGCAGAGACGATCGGAATTCAGAAATTCCAAATTCTTTTTCGGTATAATATTTGACCGGACAGTGGATTAAATATTATTATAATCCAAGAATTGAGATATTAACTTTGAGGATTTGATATTTTGGGATGTTATTATATTGATTTAAGAATGAAGGTAGGAAACCACTGAGGAGTGGTTATGGCTACAATGTAATCATTGATATTTGGAAAGAATGAATGGAATTCGACTTTATTATTTCTATGTCTTGAAGAATGCTAAAGGGTAACAACATAGGTAAGAATAATCTATCTTCTAAGGGAATAAAATATGGCAATTTCAAGCAGGAGAATATGCTCATGTCATCCAGATCGGTAACGATTAATCCAGTAGTTCCGTAGAAAGGATAAGGAACGATCGAAAGAGAATACGGACAATTGTACCACCCTAAGAGAACAAGTAAAGAATACAGAATGAATAGTGTTTTGGTGGGAGTATATAATAATATGAGACGACACTATATAGAAGCATTCGGAACGGAATTCCGAGTTCGTATTAGTGATCCAGGGGGAAAATAAGTGTATGTAAAAGCTGTCGGATTCTGAAAAACCGCACTTTTATTTTCTCCGAGAGTTCCCTGGACACTGATAGCCTTAAGTATTTAACGAATGGATTTAAGGAATATAAATTGGAAAGTTAGAATGAAAGATGGAGAATGAAAGTATTAATATTAAAAAGGATTCCCGGTAAACCCTAATTAGAAATCCGTGAAATATTCCTACGAACGATCAATCGAAACGGGCAATAAACGGACAAAGAAACAAGCAGGGAATCAAGATACATGCATGTAGTGGTGGAAAATATCTATTAAACCAAATGATGACTCATGCAAACTAGCACACTTAGTAATGGAACTAGTGCTTAGCCAAACTAACTACTAGTTAGCAAGATTGCATCCAAGTGCAACATATGTCTTCCAATCTCACCATCCATTTCATTTTCACTTTAATAAAGCAATACAAGATGAGATATTATTCCATCTCATCTCACTTTATGCATTATTGAGAGAAGAAAGCAAAGAAACACCAAACTCTCCCCAAGCAAGCACCATTCGAATTTTTCAAGAAATTCAAAGGAAGAAATCAAGCTTCCACTCCTTTTTTGATCTCCAAATTTTTATCCTAGATCCTATATTTCATAAAAATGATACCCTAGAAATCTTAGCCTCAAAATCCAATGTTTCCATTTTCAATAAAATCATCAAAGTAGAGGGTGAATAGTAACCTCAAGAACAAAACTCTTGGATCTTGATTTTGGTGGATGATTCAAGCTACATGGAGACCATACAAGGATTGTTAGGGCTTGTACACTCTCTAAGGAAGGTATAACTCTTAAGAACCATGGATCTCATTTTGAGTTTTTAGCATGTTCTTGATGATTTGGCTTAGTTATGATTATGGTAACATTATAAGCATGCTTGGTTAATGATTTAGTGATTTAAGTAGCATAATGATTATTATGGTAAAGCATGATGTTCTTGGGCTTGTTGAGATGAGAATCATGTATAAATGATGTATGGATGCCCGGTGTGGCTTGGCTTGATTGTTGTGAATTTTAGAACGTCCGATTTATAGCCGTCATAATGCCCGATTTTTGTTAACCTTAAGAAATCGTGGTTGACAGTAGCCATAAGTCACTGTCCAGTTTCATGTTCTGCCATGGCAAGATAAATCATGTTATAAGCTTCGTTTTGATATAAAGATCATGTGAAACGGACTTACGGTTTAGGAATTATGGCCGATTCACTAAAAGTCGTTCGAAACCGTAAGTACGAGTTCGTTATTAAAATTGAACCCTCGTAAAATATGTAAAGTCATGACGAATCTTGGTAAATAAATACTAGGGGTAAGAAGGAAGGTGTGAAAGAAAACCGTATGTCAAAAAGAGCATTTTTCGATTTATTAAAAATGTTCGAGTCAAGGTTAAACGCGAACGAACCCCTAAAAGACGACTCTTTTATAACTTCGGTAAAACACTTAGAAAACGGGCGATAAAACTCGGAGTATAATATTGGTTCGTAACGATCAACCTTAGAACTCATATGACTTAAGTATGTCCCAAGTATAAGTGCAGTGACATGTCGTATTAACGAACGAATGTCGGGTCGGATCAGTGATGTTAAGTAATCCACAAAAAGGGGTATAAAGAGATAACTCGAGAACGTGTTTCGATTTAAGTATAACTTAACTTTTAAGATGTTAAGTGATTAATCCCGAATGTCTTGGCTATTTATAGATCACCAAGCTGACCCGGGACCCGCTACCACTACCCCTTACCGTACTCGACTACCAGGCAAGTTTCAATTCCCTTCTTTTAGGCTGTTGTTGTGATTGAATAAATATATATATATATGATTGCTGATATACATATGCCATTGCATGCATGCCTACTTTCAAGTTGAATTGATATACTTGTTCCCTGAATGTTATTGTTGGCTTATAAGCTAGATAGTTATATATCAGTTATAAGCCGGTTATTGTAAGACCCTCATAGAAGGGCGTATGCATCGTATTAATCAAATATAGACCGGGAGTCAATATTCCTTGATATATCGAGATTACCTCGGAGGAAAATATTTAAGTAAATATTTTCTATTATTTGGGCGACGAATATTATTTGAATATTCGTTCGAGCTTATTTATTTAATGATCCTTACTTCAAATAATTATTTGAACGTAATCATTCGATGAATAATATTTGTCAATATTCATTCAGAGTCGAATTGATTATCGATTATTATTTCGAATATTCTTCTAAAGATGAGACTACTAAATGAATATTATTTGGATATTCTTTTAGAATATTATTATATTAAATAAATATTACTTTTGAATATTCATTTAAGATATTAAATACTTGATGAATATTATTTTAATATTCATCTGAAGCTTGATTTAATTATCGAATATTATCTCGAATATTCCTTAAGGCTTGGATTACTAAATGAATATTACTTGATATTCATTTAGGATATTATTCATTAAATGAATATTACTTTTGAATATTCATTTAAATTCCTAATTAATTATGAATATTACCTTAAATATTCTTTTCAGGTCTTATTAATTAATGAATATTGTTTTGAATATTCATTTAAATATTTATTTATTCAGTAAATATTCTCCTGGTATTTCTTCAGGGATTATTTTGAGAAATACTCTGATATAAGATATTCTTTCTTATTCCTAAATGATCTGTAAAATATTTTAATTCAATAAATATTCTCTGAATATTTATTCCATACTTGGAATAACCTCGATAAGGTTTATCTTCTTCGAGTATTACAGAAAATATTTCGGAGTCATATTTTTATTAATCTTATATCAAGAAAGGTTCTCAGACATCATTCTTCTTTGAGTCTATCTCCTTAATAATAAGGGAACCTTACTTGGAAAAATGTTATTTATCTTGTCGACTTCCCGGTCATAAAGTATTCCCTTCACTCGCAACTCGGGTGCTGTTGACTTATTAAGTCGTTGCTTACCTTCTCATCTTTCGAGGGGTAAGATTACTGGAACAAGTTAATATCCGTTACCAAGTAATAGCTTGGGAGTTATTGGTAAATTTTCCTTTCCAACTAGATACGACTACTTTGTGGAGTCTTATCAACAAGTATTATACTTGGGGAAAGGGGGACGAACGTTACATTCAGAATCATGAATTCTATTTGAACTAGGAGTCGTGTAAGAGGCCGAGTAGCGCCGGTCCATCCCCTTTGGCCCAACCGTTGGCCGGGGAGAGCTAGCAAGGCGGTATACAAGTAAAGCCGTCAGTTCTTCCTTCTACCGGTAGTAAATCTAAATTGAGCTGTACGATCTCGACTGATCATCAAGATTGGAACAGCGGGCGCGGTGAATACTCCATCATTGGTTCATCATCCAAATTTATTTATTTCCTGCAACATGATTACTGTTGGCAGAGTTGGAAAAGGGTCATAACTGGAATTGCAACCTTTTCTTGCAAGTTCCTCTTCTTAATAACAATAAGAATATCTCGCTTACTTTGATATAGCAGATATTTCTACAAACAAATACTTTAAGTTACCTTGTAACTTCATCGTTCATATTATACTGGCATCATTTCCGTAAATGCATGGCATATGGTTTGAAAGACACTTTTGAACTGTTATACATTATCGTTCAGTTATATATTATTGTTGGTGGGCTATTGCTCACCCTTGCTTTATTATTATATCACAACAACAGCTAGATCAGATGACTCGCATAAGGCGCACTCGACGCGGGCGAGGACGATGAGACTACCAGAGCTGAAGAAGAAGCTATTGGTAGGGTATATTTATTCTTTCAGTACCAAGAATATGGTATAGTATGACTTATGTAAATGGATGGCAAAGAGTATGTATTTATATTGAAATCCTTTTGGATTGTAAGAACTCATAATGTGATTAATAAAAATTTGATTGTTACTCTGATTTCATCTCTGGCACTATAACGGGTGTGCTTTATATTGTTGTGTTGGGTTATGGAGACATAATTTATTTTATGTTAAGGAAAGTTCAATTGTTGTGGACAGAATTGGAAACCGTAACCACCGGATCCCGGACCCCGGATCTGGGGGTGTTACAGCACTTGTTGCCTCTATCTCAACTGCTCCAGGGTGCTCCCCGTCCTACATCGACGTCTTTGATAATCATGCATCATTCTAACTCCTTTCTCATTAATCTGAAAGTCTCTAAGGATCTTTATCTATCCCCATATAAGACCTCAAGTAATCCTTCTAATCTGTCTTAATTGCTGGTACTACCTCTCGTAGTCCGGCTATAAATCCAACATAAAATTTCAATTCTCTTAATAATATCTCAGTTCTTTGTGCTCACTTCTCTGAGCACTATAATCTTAACTCTCGCTATCCCTCTGGCTACAACCCTCATTTCCTTGGAGTAAACTCCTCATCCTCAATACGATTCTCCTCTGCTGGAACCTCTTTCGAGTCCTCAATAGGGTACTCTATCGAATTCACAATCCGATCGTCAGCATATAATAAAATATCATCATGCTGCTGCTCGTACGCCTCAAGGTCTGTCGCCTTACTAGTCGATACGAGAACGAGCTAAGTTACTATCATGATACTTAAGAGTTCCCATAAGGGTTTTATATGTCAATACTACTTGAAGTAGTCCGACTATGAACTTGGCAAGAGTTCTTATTATCTTAGTGAGTTTATTGTTTTAACGTCGCATCATCTCTGGGGTTTATAATGTACGCTCTGATACCACTTCTGTAACACCCCCAGATCCGGGGTCCGGGATCCGGTCGTTACGGTTTCCAATTCTATCCACAACACTTGAACTTTCCTTAACATAAAATAAATTACATCTCTATGACCCAACACAACAATGTAAAACACACCCGTTATAGTCCCATAGATGAAATCAGAGTAACAATCAAATTTTATTAATCACATTATGAGTTCTTACAATCCAAAAGAATTTCAATATAAATACATACTCTTTGATATCCATTTACATAAGTCATACTAGACCATATACTTGGTACTGAAAGAATAAATATATCCTACCAATAGCTTCTTCTTCAGCTCTGGTAGTCTCATCGTCCTCGCCCGCGTCGAGTGCGCCTTGTGCGAGTCATCTGGTCCAGCTGTTGTTGTGATATAATAATAAAGCAAGGGTGAGCAATAGCCCACCAACAATAATATATAACTGAACGATAATATATAACAGTTCAAAAGTATCTTTCAAACCATATGCCATGCATTTACGGAAATGATGCCAGTATAATATGAACGATGAAGTTACAAGGTAACTTAAAGTATTTGTTTGTAGAAATATCTGCTAAATCAAAAGTAAGCGAGATATTCTCATTTCATTAAAAAGAGGAACTTGCATGAAAAGATTGCAATTCCAGTTATGAACACTTTTCCAGCTCTGCCAACAGTAATCATGTTGCAGGAAATAATTAAGTTTGGATGATGAACCAATGATGGAGTATTCACCGCGCCCGCTGTTCCAATCTTGATGATCAGTCGAGATCGTACAACTCAAATTAGATTTACTACCGGTAGAAGGAAGAACTGACGGCTTTACTTGTATACCGCCTTACTAGCTCTCCCCGGCCAACGGTTGGGCCAAAGGGGATGGACCGACGCTACTCGGCCTCTTACACGACTCCTAGTTCAAATAGAATTCATGATTCTGAATGTAACGTTCGTCCCCCTTTCCCCAAGTATAATACTTGTTGATAAGACTCTACAAATTAGTCGTATCTGGTTGGAAAGGAAAATTCACCAATAACTTCCAAGCTATTGCTTGGTAACGAATATCAACTTGTTCCAACAATCTTACCCCTCGAAAGATGAGAAGGTAAACAACGACTTAATAAGTCCATAGCACCCGAGTTGCGAGTGAAGAGAATACTTTATGACCAGGAAGTCGACAAGATAAATAACATTTTCCAAGTAAGGTTCCCTTATTTTTAGGGAGATAGACTCAAGAAGAATGATGTCTGAGAACCTTTCTTGATATAAGATTAATAATAATATGACTCCGAGATATTTTCCGTAATAATCGAAGAAGATAAACCTTATTGAGGTTATTCTAAGTATGGAATAAATATTCAGAGAATATTTATTGAATTAAAATATTTAAAGAATATTTAGGAATATGAAAGAATATCATTAATCAGAGTATTTCTCCAAATAATCCTTGAAGAAACATCAAGAGAATATTTATTGAATAAATAAATATTTAAATGAATATTCAAAATAATATTCATTAATTAATAAGGAATTTAAATGAATATTCAAAAAGTAATATTCATTTAATGAATAATATTCTAAATGAATATCAAGTAATATTCATTTAGTAATCCAAACTTTAAAGGAATATTCGAGATGATATTCGATAAATAAATCAAGCTTCAGATGAATATTAGAATAATATTCATCAAGTAATTAATATCTTAAATGAATATTCAAAAGTAATATTCATTTAATAAAATAATAGTCTAAATGGATATTCAAATAATATTCATTTAGTAGTCCAATCTTTAGAAGAATATTCGGAATAATAATCGATATTCTATTCGACTTTGAATGAATATTGAAAAATATTATTTGTCGAATGGTTACGTTCAAATAATTATTTGAAGTAAGGATCGTTAAATAAATAATCTTGAACGAATATTCAAATAATATTCGTCGCCCAAATAATGGAAAATATTTACATAAATATTTTCCTCCGAGGTAATCTCGATATATCAAGAAATATTGACTCCCGGTCTATATTTAACGAATAAGATGTATACGCCCTTCTATGAGGGTCTTACAATAACCGGCTTATAATTGATATGTTAGTTATCTAATTTATAAGCCAATAAACAATCAGGGAACAAGCATAACGATATAACTTGAAAGTAGGCATGCATGCTATGGCATATGTATAACAGAAAACATATATATATATATATATATATATATATATATATATATATATATATATATATATATATATATATATATATAATCACAACAACAGCCTAAAAGAAGGAAATTGAAACTTGCCTGGTAGTCGAGTACGGTAAGGGGTGGTGGTAGCGGGTCCCGGGTCAGCTTGATGATCTATAAATAGCCAAGGCATTCAGGATTAATCACTTAACATCTTAAAAGTTAAGTTATACTTAAATCAAAACACGTTCTCGAGTTATCTCGTTATACCCCTTTTTGTGGATTCTTTTTATCATTGATCCGACCCGACATTCGTTCGTTAATACGACATGTCACTGTAATTACACTTGGGACATACTTAAGTCATACAAGTTCTAAAGTCGATCGTTACGAACCAATATTATACTCCGAGTTTTATCGCCCGTTTTCTAAGTGTTTTACCGAAGTTATAATAGAGTCGTCTTTTAGGGGTTCGTTCGCGTTTAACCTCGACTCGAATATTTTTAATAAATCGAAAAACGATCCTTTTGACATACGGTTTTCTTTCACACCTTTATTTTTACCTCTAGTATTTATTTACCAAGATTCGTCATGACTTTACATATTATACGAGGGTTCAATTTCAGTTACGAACTTTCGTTTACGGATTCGAACTACTTTTAGTAAATCGGTCATAAATCCTAAACCGTAAGTCTGTTTGATTCGATTCTTTTTCCAAAATGATCTACGACTCAAGATCTACAAGGGCATGTTAGATACTTGTCCAGTTTCAGCCATTAGAGCTAATGTGATGCACGGTTTTCAATGATTAACGAAATTTCGGCATTATAACGGCTATAATACGAACGTTCCAAAAATCGCAATCAACAACCCAAGCCACACCGGGCATCAATACAACTTATACACATAATAATCAACTCACAAGTCCAGAAGCTACTGATCTAAGCATCAAAATCATCATGCATCTTAAATCATATAACTAATTACATAATCATGCTTATAATTATCACTGTAATCATACCAAGCTAAATCCATCAAAAACATTCATAAATCTCAAATCAAATGCTAGGGTTTCAAGAGATCAACTTTCCTTGGAGTATGATATAACCTTAATAAGCTTGGTATGGTCCTTGTCTAGCTTAATCAAACCTTAGATCATCCAAAGAAATCATGAAAACAAAGTTAGTTTCTAAGATCCACTATTCATTGTGAATCTTGTAAAAATCATATAAAATCAAAAACTAAGAGTTTGGTTCTAAAATTTTTACCACACCTTATACTCTTCAAGGGCTTTCTTTTGAGCTATAGAACACAAGAATCCAACCATGGGAGCTAGGGTTTTGAGCCCCATCTTTCTTCTGATCAGAACCTGGACAGTTTTGGTCCTCCAACTTTAAGCATGGATTTGACTAGGCTATACTACTTGGATTTCCATGAAATTTGGAACGAATCTTTCCCATGGAGTGGAGAAGCTATGATTAAAATTTGGTGATTTAAGGATGGATAGAAGTGGAGATATGAATTTTTCTTTGTGTTATGTTTCTGCTGGACAGTTTGTATGTTCTATGTTTTCTTTTGCTTTTCTCTCTTTTCTCCCACTTGATCATCTACTTTTTGCTCATATAACTAGATATTATCAGCTGGTAGGATGAGATTGATAGCATTGGGGTAAGAGCCAAGAGTCTTGGATAAGTTTTGATAGATATTTGTTTTGTTTCTTGTTTGATTTAAGTGATTTAAATCACTTAACTCTTAAATTGTTTTGATTTGATCCTTGATTAAATAATTTAATCCACTTGATATAATTCTCTTGATGATCATATAGGATATTTAATCTCGATACGAACTTAATCCGTAATCTAGGATTCGTTCGCTTTATTGATTAATCTCGTTATAACGTTTTAGCGGTTTCTAGAACGCTTGTTTCACTGCCTCAGTGGTTTCCTACCTTCATTCTTAAATCAAATATAATAACATCCCAAAATATCAAATCCTCAAAGTTAATATCTCAATTCTTGGATTATAATAATATTTAATCCACTGTCCGGTCAAATATTATACCGAAAAAGAATTTGGAATTTCTGAATTCCGATCGTCTCTGCATTCACTTATTTCCTCCGCGTATTACTAATATAACTTCGAAACATCCATATCACGTCCCGTACATAGGGTGGCGTGAAAAGTTTTCCAACTTACAAAATCACTATTCATCCACCAAATTACTATGCACGTAATGGAAATACTATGCACGTACGGGAAACATTATGCACGTACGGGAAATACTATGCACGTATGGGAAACACTATGCACATACGGAAAACACTATGCACGTACTCATTTCCCTTCAAGGATCCATTAGCTCCTTTCTGGATGGTAGATTATTCTTATCTAGGTCCTCAACCATCGAATTACTCTATTCTGACAATATACCAATGCATCAGGATCATTGTCCAAAGCAATATCCATTCATTACAATCATTGTTCTTTGAAACCACCATTCATTAGTGCTCTTTAACCACAATAAGAAAAGTTTTAATTCTACCCAAAATTCGGGTTATTACAAGTGTTACACTACTTTATCAGTTTCCACGATAGCGACAAACATAGAAGTAGTGATAGATCTTGGCGGCCAACACACATGGTTCAGTTGTGATGCCTATGAATTACCAACCTATCAACCCATTAGTTGTGGTTCAACAAAATGTAAAAAGGCTAAGAGCGACGGGTGCATGAGCTGCAATCTCCCTTGCAGGCCAGGTTGCACGAATGATGCATGTGGTATTTCCTCCTACAATGCATTCAGTAATGGTCATTATGCCCAAGGTCTAGGAGAGGATGCTTCTTTGTTGATGCTACCAATACAGTCAGCGTTGGAATAGATTACAAACCTCCAAAAGCATTTACATTCTGATGTGCAGATTCAAGTCTCTTGAGAGGCCTATCCAATGAAACCAAGGGTATGACAGGTTTTGCAAATACACAAATTTGTTACATACACAAATGTAAACTCTATTCAAGTTACCTCATAAATTTGCTCTTTGTATGCCCTCAACATCTGATTTTATACCTGGTGACTTATTTATAGGCGGGGGAGAATACGTATTTCCACCATATTATAAAGACATTAGTAAAAAATTAATCACCACCACACAACTAGTCGTTAACCCCGTTAGCACTTCCCCTATATATAGAGAAGGTGAACCTTCGGTTGAATATTTTATAGATCTTATATCTATCAGTGTCGATCATAAAGATGTTCCAATCATTGCTAAATTGCTATCCATCAACAAAGAAGGCAATGGTGGTACTGAAATTTAGTAGCACAATATGTTGGACTGACAAGCGAATGAGACTGTCTCTTTTGTTTAACAGAAAATTAACTGCAGAATATTAAATAACAGAATAAACAATAACAACACCAGGAATTTTCACTTGGTTCGGCCCCTATCCTTAGTCTATGGCCTACATCCAAGTCCCTATGCCAACTAGCACAGAGATTATATTATTATCACAATAATATAAAGCTTACAATTTTCTCGATTACAAATTTAAAGCCTCTTGGAAGAACCCTTCCCTTTGACACAGTTGTCACCTAGCAAACCTGCTACCTTGGAAGAACCCTTCCCTTGACACACCTGTCACCTAGCAAACCTGCTACCTAGCCCACTGGCTACCTTGGATTATGATTTGTAATCCAAGCTAACTGCCACAACCCGGCACAAGTGATCTTAGAATAATCAAAGTTTGTAACAAGATGAGTACAACTTTTAAACAAGATGAATATGAATGTATGTGTTTGTGTATAGAAGTTGTATGGCAGAGATGGATGGCTCGGTTCTTGTGCTGCCTTCAATTGGAGTTGAATCGTATATATAGATTTGATAGCTCAAGCTCTCCCTTTCTTCAACTGGAGTTTAATCGATTAAATAGGCACTCTTGAAGACATAGCCGTTGAGATTATGATTCCTGAGATTGTAGTCGTTACTCACTATACATGGTTTGATGGGTCTAGACTTAGAAAATGTCTCTGAAGGCATAAAGCATCTGTGAGAGAATAAGTCGATATGAAACATAAAGATGCAAAAAGCATTAGTCCGAGAGAATATTTGTCAGAGAATATATCAGTTATATACACGGCATGGCTGTTAAAGCAAAAAAAAGGCTAACATGCAAATGAAGATAAGTCATAGAATATGTAGTTGATATTCAAGGCGTGCTGTATGTTTTTGACTAAAGAGAATTAAAGTGATTCTAGCACAAAACACAATAAAGCACAAAGCATATTTATTCTTTTAGAAAGTGGGTGTCATATTGGTTTCTTTAGATAACTACCTGCAATATTCCATTTAGTGGAGACAATATTCAGTGGAGACAATACTCAGTGCACTATGGAAGTTCACATATTATATGATATAAGCATGTTCTATCCAACAAGTATGGGAACTAACATATTTCAAGGTAAGCATGTGGAATAGAATCTCCAATATTTAATTAAAAGATAATTCAAAATTCATCATCATAGAATCTGTGTAGTAACAATCTCGCCCTTTTTATGATGATGAAAACTTTAAATTAATATCTTCCCTTGTCTGTCTCCCCCTATCAAAAAAGCTAGTAGATACATTAGATATTTAAGACATTAATCATTTAAGTATCTGTCTCCCCCTGTCGAAAATACTTGTAGAGGCATTAAGCATAAAGTCTGTATATTAAGCAGAGACAAGTAAAGATGAGTAACCAATATTCGACAGATAAAACAGATATAACCATATATATAACCATCAATTATTCAAGATATTCTTCTCCCCCTTTCATCAACATAAAAACAAGACTAGTCATCATCCAGTAAGAGTGGTGGAGCATTGATTGATCGTCGATCGATCCAACCTGAATGTGCCATGGATCTTGCAACAACAACACTTAAACAAGGGTTAAATGCACCTGCTCTGATACCAAATGAAATTTAGTAGCACAATATGTTGGACTGACAAGCGAATGAGACTATCTCTTTTGTGAATGAGACTGTCTCTTTTGCAAATGAGACTGTCTCTTTTAGGAATGAGACTGTCTCTTTTGTTTAACAGAAAATTAACTGCAAAATATTAAATAACAGAATAAACAATAACAACACCATGAATTTTCACTTGGTTCGGCCCCTATCCTTAGTCTATGGCCTACATCCAAGTCCCTATGCCAACTAGCACAGAGATTATATTATTATCACAATAATATAAAGCTTACAGTTTTCTCGATTACAAATTTAAAGCCTCTTGGAAGAACCCTTCCCTTTGACACAGCTGTCACCTAGCAAACCTGCTACCTTGGAAGAACCCTTCCCTTGACACACCTGTCACCTAGCAAACCTGCTACCAAGCCCACTGGCTACCTTGGCTTATGATTTGTAATCCAAGCTAACTGCCACAACCTGGCACAAGTGATATTAGAATAATCAAAGTTTGTAACAAGATGAGTACAACTTCTAAACAAGATGAATATGAATGTATGTGTTTGTGTATAGAAGTTGTATAGCAGAGATGGATGGCTCGGTTCTTGTGCTGCCTTCAATTAGAGCTGAATCGTATATATAGAATTGATAGCTCAAGCTCTCCCTTTCTTCAACTGGAGTTTAATCGATTAAATAGGCACTCTTGAAGACATAGCCGTTGAGATTATGATTCCTGAGATTGTAGCCGTTACTCACTATACATGGTTTGATGGGTCTAGACTTAGAAAATGTCTCTGAAGGCATAAAGCATATGTGAGAGAATAAGTCGATATGAAACATAAAGATGCAAAGAGCATTAGTCCGAGAGAATATTTGTCAGAGAATATATCAGTTATATACACGGCATGGTTGTTAAAGCAAAAAAAAAAAAAGGCTAACATGTAAATGAAGATAAGTCATAGAATATGTAGTTGATATTCAAGGCGTGTTGTATGTTTTTGACTAAAGAGAATTAAAGTGATTCTAGCACAAAACACAATAAAGCACAAAGCATATTTATTCTTTTAGAAAGTGGGTGTCATATTTGTTTCTTTAGATAACTACCTGCAATATTCCATTTAGTGGAGACAATACTCAGTGCACTATGGAAGTTCACATATTATATGATATAAGCATGTTCTATCCAACAAGTATGGGAACTAACATATTTCAAGGTAAGCATGTGGAATAGAATCTCCAATATTTAATTAAAAGATAATTCAAAATTCATCATCATAAAATCTGTGTAGTAACAGGTACTAAACTTAGTACCATAACTCCGTTTACAAAGTTAGAGACTTCCATTTATAGAAGTCTTATCAGTGAGTTTACCAAGGCTGTGGCCCTTAGAAATATGAAAAGAGTAGCATCTGTGGCACCATTTGGAGCGTGTTACAAAGCTAAATCTATAGTCAAAAGCCAGACAGGACCTATAGTACCATACGTAGATATTGGTCTTGCAAGCAAGCAGAATTGGAGATTTTACGGTGCCAATGCAATGGTGTCAGTGAATAAAGTGGTCTTATGCCAGGCTTTTGTGGATGGAGGGTTGGAGCCAAGAACTTCAATTGTTATAGGAGGGCATCAAATGGAGAATTATCTTATTGAGTTTGATCTCGTTTCCTCAAAGCTAAGTATTAGCACTTCATTGTTATCACTAAATTCAACTTGCTCCCAGTCTCGATAATAGATTTCCAGAGAAAACGAACTGGGTTGATGGATTAAGAACTGAACTCAGGTTCACAGTGATTGAGTTTTGCAAACACTTTAGTGATGCTTGGCAATATGCAAAGTTTAAGAAATCCGAAAAGCATTTTTCAAAACTTCACTAGTTATTATTTAGGTCATTGTCTATAATCACTCTTGGTTGATCTCATGACACGACAATGCTACACCTTGCGCAACTTTAGCTAGCCACAAAGGCTCTCTCTTCTATAGGGTACTGTAGTGTACTATATAAACCATGTTTATGATCCTAAAATCGAGGATACAGCAGTTGCAATTTGCAAGTCCTTGAAATGCATGCAAAAACAGAGTACATACCTTTGTTTAGATGTTTTCTTTGCTTATCAGTGTACCAAACTTTACTAAAAAAATCTGACTGTATCAGAAAAACTAAGGATCGAACTCTGAAGGGTCGACACATTCATCTTGATATACATTCATACAAGAATACATATTAACAGAAGAATTCATATTTTAAATCCCTTGCACACAGTAAAACATGACCAGGAAAGTGAGATACAATTCAGTGCTATCCCCTGACTTGATAAAGTGCACGTCTTATACGCCTTCAAGACAAAAGGCACAATTTTTTTCAGGAAGAGTAAAAGCATTTGCGGGAGGGTATATACTCCCAGATTTCTTAAATATATTTGTCCTGGATCAAAATCCAAACTGACAAAATGATTCTTTTAGCAGTCTGTAAAGAAATATAAAATGGTGATACGAACATGTTATTGTCACCGTATTGAATTTAGTAATTGAACAAGTTTTAATTCCATTTTTTCTATAAGCACTGATATGATTTGCCTTGTACACTATACTGTCAACTGATTATGAATATTTCTGAGCATATGGCGTTATACGGTATATGAGAAAGAACATCACTAAAAGGCCTTCTCTACGAATTTACAAAATTGCAGAAACAAACTTATTCTTTTGGTATAGAGAACGTAAAAATTATGAAAATTAAAAGAGCCACTTGTACAACTCAACGAGCCGTTAGGCTGAAGTTCATTTCACTAGTTTTCAGAAGATATGACAAGGTCCCCTAGACAAGTATTTGCCACCAGCCACACAACAATTGGTCCTACGAAGAAATCCCACACTTGTCTGAAGTTATGAATGCGATATACTTGCTCCAAGAAGATATTGCAATATCCAACTGCTTGTGTGTGGCAGTACCTGGTTGGTTTATACATAATTAGCTATTGACTGCTTAAAATTATTTCCCATCAAGTATATCTTTAAATGGTTAGAGGTATAAGAAGTGCAAGCTGATTTTAGAATGGAATCATTATAATATATTTATCAATGAGAAAACAGATAGAGATCTCCAAGGATAAGACCCCTGAATATCCAAGTCATATTTATACTTCTCGTTACAACTAATTAAGATCAAGCCCACAATCAGTACTCTTAATTTAAAATGGATGCTGCATCAATGGCTCTGTCTTCCCTTTCTTTTGCCGGAAAGGCTGTGCAAGTAACTCCATATTCTTCTGAGCTCTTTGGAAATGGAAGAATTTCCATGAGAAAGACTGTTAAAGCACCAGTCTCTGACAACCCTTGGTATGGCCCAGACAGAGTCAAGTACTTGGGCCCATTCTCAGGTGAAGCCCCATCTTACCTCACTGGCAAATTCCTAGGTGACTATGGTTGGGACACTGCTGGAATTTCCGCTGATCCCGAGACCTTTGCCAAGAACCGTGAGCTTGAAGTCATCCACTCCAGATGGGCCATGCTTGGAGCTCTTGGCTGTGTCTTCCCAGAACTCTTGGCCCGGAACGGTGTCAAGTTTTGTTGAAGCCGAGTGGTTCAAAGCTGGTTCTCAAATCTTCAGCGAGGGTGGACTTGACTACTTGGGCAACCCAAGCTTGGTCCATGCACAAAGCATTTTGGCCATCTGGGCTACCCAAGTTATTCTTATGGGTGCTGTTGAAGGATACCGTGTTGCAGCTGGACCACTCAGTGAGGTCGTAGACCCACTTTACCCTGGTGGAAGTTTTGACCCATTAGGCCTTGCTGAGGATCCAGTCGCATTTGCTGAGCTGAAGGTGAAGGAGCTCAAGAATGGAAGACTAGCCATGTTCTCCATGTTTGGTTTCTTTGTACAGGCAATTGTGACAGGAAAGGGCCCATTGGAAAACCTAGCCGACCACTTGGCAGACCCTGTTAACAACAATGCATGGCCCTTTGCCACAAACTTTGTCTGGGAAAGTGAGAGAACATATGTATACAGTACCTTTGTTTGCTACTTAATGTAAATTGGCTTGATGCTATTGTGAGTATGAAATTTTGTGCAATTGATGTTCTGTATGATCGAGTTTTCATTCCCTTAGTTTCAATGCAATTTTTGATACCTACACGGTATGGCAGCACTTAATCTCTAGTCTAATAATCATCAATTCATTTTCTCTCTATTACTCTAAAACACAAAGTTAAGCATACAATTCATGCATCAAAAACAAATTTGCCAGTTCCATCCGCTATAACGACATTTTTACATGTCAAAGAACAGATATTTTCATGGTCAAAGTTCTATACATAATTACTTTGAAGAAGGCAATATAGCAATGTAGATAACTTAGTAATGAAATTTAAATAGCACAATAAATTGAACAGTTCGAGTAAATGAGACCGTCTCTTTTGTTAATGAGACTGTCTCTTTTGCAAATGAGACTGTCTCTTTTAGGAATGAGACTGTCTCTTTTGTTTAACAGAATAATAACTGCAGAAATTAAATGACAGAATCAACAATAACAACACCAGTAATTTTCACTTGGTTCGGCCCCTATCTTAGTCTATGGCCTACATCCAAGTCCCTATGCCAACTAGCACAGAGATTATATTATTATCACAATAATATAAAGCTTACAGAATTTCCGATTGCAAACCTAAAGCCACTGGAAGAACCCTTCCCTTCGATACCACTATCACCTAGCAAACCTGCTACCCAGCCCACTGGATACTTTGGCTTAATATTTGTAATCCGAGCTAATTGCCACAACCCGACACAAGTAAAAATATAATGAATAAGTGACACAGAGAATTTAACTTCTAAATTGTATGTATATGAACTTTGTATGTCTTGTATAGAAGTTGTATTGCAGAGAAATGGATAGCTAGGTTCTGTCTGTATTTCTTCAAGTAGAGCTGAGTCGAATATATAGTGAATTTGTTGATATAGCCGTTGATATGGGATGAAAATAAGCCCTAAAAACACATTTAATATGGTATTAATTAGACCCAGCGTGGTCCAAACGTGGGGCCCATTAATTAGGTCAGAATCCCTATTTTAATATTAATTTCGTAATTAATATTGGGGGAAATAAACAACTCAGCAATAAGAGTTGGATAAGGATAATATCCCCATCAGACTTAGCCACCAAGGCATCCAATTCGATATGGAAACTGATTCCTATAAGGAATAGATCTAGAACCTTCCTCAAAGACTTGTCCACCAAGTCTCCGAATCCTACCATAATTCTAAGGCTTCTCAGCCTATATAAAGGGCCTGACCCCTCATTCTCAGAACTACGTTTTTTGGCTTGATCTTTGATATTCATCAAAGTACGTAGGCATCTTGTGAAGGCAGATTCAGCCACGAGCACGAGAGCAGCCATTAAAGCACGAAGCTCACACACCTTTGCATTAAATACATAAACCCTAACTGCAATACTAGTAACCTAGTTTCTATTCCATAACATTTGGCGCCGTCTGTGGGAAGACAACATCAACCATAGTTCAAACACGAAGAACAACATCAACCGAGGCCGTACCCCTCAACCCTGCTCCACCAGCTACTTCTGATCCGCTTATCGTTACTGAGGAAGGACAAATACTCCCATCAACAGGGGCGGTCATTCAACCTCTGCCCACTCAGCCCCCAGGGACGACTCCCCATGTAGAGGGGACCCACTCAGTGATTGTACATCGAAGCCAAGAAACTAACCCTCTCCAGATGGTGGTTTCTCCTCTTGGTAACGTTGATCGCACGGGGGTATGGATCCATACTACGGATCTCCCTTTGAACACCAACCCTATGTATGGGCTGCCTAATTACCCCCCTCGACGAAGGGAACCTGGACCAAGCGGTCACGCCTTACAGATCCGGGATCGAGAATATGATGACTACTCTGGTCCCTATACTGATGATTCATCATCATCTGAGGATGATGATCGAGATGAAGCCCCGAGGAGGCGACGTGCTAGCAAAGAACCTCTAAGAAGGACACGAAGAATCCATGATGGACTCCCCTTGACAACTGCTGAGAAAATAAAGGCTTATGAGGCAGAGATCTTAAAATTGAAGGACGATATTGCAAGAGAACAAGATAGATTGAATCAAACTCAGCCTCCTCCAACTGCAGAGAGGATTCCCATTATAAATTTGGAAAGGCCTTCAAGAAGGCAAAGGAGGGCTGATACCCGAACCGAAAAATCGACAAGGGTGGAGACCCCAGAAGCAACCCTAAAGATCTGATGCCACTTGGGGGCCCTGACGACCCCACACCTCCGTTTACTGAGGAGGTGATGAATGCCCACATCTCAAGGAAATTTAAGATGCCGACTATTAAGGCCTATGATGGAACGGGCGATCCCGCAAACCATGTCAGGACATTCTCAAACGCACTGCTGCTGCAGCCTGCTAGTGACGCCTTAAAGTGTAGGGCGTTCCCTCAAACTCTGTCTGGCATGGCTCAAAGATGGTATAGCCGCCTACCCGCAAACTCAATTGGCTCTTTTAAGGAGTTGAGCGCTGCCTTTATCAGCCAATTCATTAGTGGGAGAATCAATGAGAAAAGTTCTGCATCCCTTATGTATGTGGTGCAGGGAAAGAATGAGAACTTGAGGGATTATCTCAAGCGATTTACCAAAGAGACGTTGAATATCACTGATCTAGAAAATAAGGTGGCCATGGTAGCCCTGGAACACGGAACTACTGACCTCTTCTTTAAAAGGTCCTTGGCAAAACACCCTCCTGAAAACATGGCCGAGCTCCAGAGAAGAGCCGATAAATATATCAAGGCTGAGGACAACATGAAGAAGGAAACCACGGGAGGCAATGGCAAGGGTTCTAATGATTCAAAGAAACGAAAGCCAGAGCAAGAGTACGATGCTAGGGACAAGTATCCCCGGGCTGGCAAGGATTCCGAGTCATCACCCAAGAAGGGTTTTGGACCGAGGTTTTCTGATTACGCGAGGCTGAACGCTCCTAGGAGTCAAATTTTGTTAGATATTGAGAAGGATAAGGACTTTCGTTGGCCTAAGCCACTCAGGGGTGACCCCGAAAAGAGAAACAAAGATCTGTATTGTAGATTCCACAGGGATGTGGGACATGACACAGATGACTACAGACAATTAAAGGATGAAATTGAATTTTTAATCCGGAAGGGAAAGTTAAACAAGTTCACCAAGGGTGAAGATCGTGGAGCCCAGAAAAGGGATTATGATAGAAGAGACAATGATAGGAGGGATAACGATCGTGATCGTAACCCACAGCCTCGAGGGCCAGTAATCAATATGATTTGGGGAGGACCAACAGCGGCCGACACTACCCGGAACTCTCGAAAGGCCTATGCCAGAGAAGTGATGCACATCGTAGGAGAAGCCCCGAAGCGTGCTAAGACTGAGATAGTGATTGGTTTTGATGATTCAAACCTTGAAGGGGTGAAATTCCCCCATGACGACCCGTTGGTCACAACTCCTGTAATTGGAAACTCAGAAGTGAAGCGGGTCCTGATAGACAATGGAGCTTCTGTCGATATCTTGTTTCATGACGCTTTTGTGAAAATGGGGTATACTGACTCCCAATTGACCCCGACTAACATGCCTATCTACGGGTTTAACGGAGTTGAGTCCAAGGTTGAAGGGACCATTCAGCTACCCGTGACAATAGGCCAAGAACCTAAGGAAGCCACCCAGATGTTGAATTTTCTAGTAATTAAGGCTACCTCGACATACAATGCAATCTTGGGGAGAACTGGCCTTCATGCGTTCAAGGCTGTTGCCTCTACCTATCACATGAAGGTGAAGTTTCCAACCAGGAACGGTGTTAGAGAACAAAAGGGTGATTAGAAAATGGCCAGGAGTTGCTATGTGGCTGCTTTAAGAGCTGATGGAACCGGGGGGCAGGTACTCCCGATCGAAGACATGGATGTCCGTGGTGATGATGAACACCGAGGAAGGCCAGCAGAGGACTTGGTTCCCATACCTCTAGAGCTAGGCGACCCTGAGAAGGTGACTTATCTAGGAGCCTCTTTGAAAGAACCCCTGAAGGGCAAGTTGATAGTATTCTTACAAGAAAATAGTGATGTGTTTGCCTGGACAGCAGCTGATATGCCAGGGATTGATCCCCAACTCATAACTCATAGATTGAATGTCGACCCTAATAGGAAGATAATACAGCAGAAGAAGAGGAATTTTGCTCCGGTAAGGCAAGAGGCCATTAAGCAAGAGGTGGACAAACTCTTGGAAGCTGGGTTTATTGAAGAGATTCAATTTTCAGAATGGTTGGCTAACCCTGTGATGGTCAAGAAAGCCAACGGTAAGTGGAGGATGTGTATAGACTTCACCGACTTGAATGATGCATGCCCTAAGGATTGCTTCCCTTTACCAAGGATAGACATGTTAATAGATGCCACAGCGGGACATGAGATGTTGAGCTTCATGGATGGGTTCAGCGGATACAATCAAATTAAAATGCACAAGGATGACATCCCAAAGGTATCTTTCATAACTGACTTTGGTGTTTTTTGCTATCTTGTCATGGCGTTTGGTCTAAAGAATGCAGGAGATACTTACCAACGATTGGTGAATAAGATATTCGCCCATCTGATTGGAAAAACCATGGAGGTCTATGTCGATGATATGCTGGTTAAAAGCTTGGTCAAGGCGGACCATATTAAACACCTCAGAGAGGCATTTGAAGTGCTGAGGCACCACAAAATGATGTTGAATCCAGCCAAGTGTGCCTTTGGCGTTGGATTAGGTAAATTTTTGGGTCTGATGGTTTCCAAGAGAGGCATAGAGGCCAACCCTGACAAGATCAAGGCGATCTTAGATATGGAACCTCCACGCTCTATAAGAGATGTGCAGAAGTTAACAGGCCAAGTAGCGGCTTTAGGAAGATTCATCTCCAAGTCTGGTGACAAATGCTTGCCTTTCTTTCAAGCATTGAAGAAGGTGAAAAATTTTGAGTGGACACCTGAGAGCCAAGAGGCCTTTGAGCAACTGAAGAAGTACATGGTTGAACCCCCGTTGTTGACCAAACCAAGCCCTGGGGAGACTCTTTGTCTATACCTGGAGGTATCTGAACAAGCCCTAAGTGCTGTCCTCATTCGGGAAGAGGAGAAAGTCCAGAAACCTATTTACTATGTGAGTAAAGTGTTGCATGGGGCTGAGTTGAATTACTCACCAATAGAAAAGTTTGCTTTGGCATTAGTAACTGCCTCGAGGAAGTTGCGGCCTTACTTCCAGGCACATAAGATTCAAGTTCTGACAAACCAGCAGTTGAGAAACATATTGCATAGCCCTAAGGCCAGTGGAAGGCTAATCAAATGGGCGATTGAGTTAGGAGAGTTTGATATCACATACAAGCCTCGGACAGCCATCAAGGCTTAGGCATTGGCTGACTTCGTGGTTGAATGCACTATTAACAACCAAGAAGTCGGGGGGCAAGAGATAATGACTACCCCTGGGCAAGAGAAAAAAGAAGAGGAACTTACACCTGATCTGAAGGAATATTGGGTGCTCTATTTTGATGGAGCATCAAAAACAAAATCTAGTGGTGCAGGTTTGGTTTTGCAAAGCCCCGATGGGTTCACAGTTGAGTATGCTTTAAAGTTGGATTTTCCTACTACCAACAATGAGGCGGAGTATGAGGCATTAATAGCTGGTTTGGGTTTGGCTAGAATCATGAGGGTCAAAAATCTCAAAGTTTGTGGGGATTCAAGGCTTGTGGTATCACAAGTAAATGGTGAATTCGAGGCTAAGGACGAGACTATGGTGAAATACCTGAGAGTAGTAAAGGCTGTTATGTCTCAGTTTGAGGAGTGCTATGTTGAGCACATTCCGAGAGAAGAAAACATTAAGGCCGATGCCTTGACTAAGTTCGCTTCTTCCGAGATAGAAAATTATGCTGGGAGTGTCTACTTTCAGGTCTTGAAGGCCCCGACTGTTAACTCAAAGTTAGTGGCACCGATAGATATAGGGGGATCTTGGATAGATCCTATCAAAGCACACCTTGAGACCGGATGGCTCCCAGACAATGCCTTGGAGGCACGAAAACTTTCAGTAAGGGCATTGAGATACACTTTGATTGAAGGCATTCTGTACAAAAGGTCGTTTGTCATCCCATACTTGAAGTGTTTAAGGCCTCAAGAGGCAAGCGAAGCATTGGAGGAAGTTCATGAAGGGATCTGTGGGCAACACTTGGGGGGCAGAGCCCTAGCTCACAAGATAATTCGTTTAGGGTTCTATTGGCCGAAGATGTTGGTTGATGCACAAAACTATGTCAAGAGATGTGAGAGATGCCAGAAGCATGCTCCAATTGTGAGGCAACCGCCTGAGATGTTAACTTCAATTAACTCTCCCATTCCATTTGCGATGTGCGGGATGGATATACTTGGACCTTTTCCCATGGCTTCAGCACAAAGGAAATTCCTGATAGTGGCCATTGATTACTTCATTAAGTGGATTGAGGCTAAACCTCTGGCCAAGATAACCACCAAACAAGTTTCCCAGTTCTTTTGGGAGAACATAATTTGCAGGTATGGAATCCCATGAATCCTTGTAACAGACAATGGGACACAGTTCAATAATGAAGAGTTCAAGAAGTATTGTGAAGAGAATGCGATTGAGCTCCGTTTTACCTCAGTGGCACACCCACAAGCCAATGGGAAAGCTGAGGTAGCTAATCGAATTATCCTTGATGGACTGAAGAAGAGGGTCGAACGCTCTAGGAACACTTTGGTAGATGAATTGCTACCAATACTTTGGGCATATCGTACCACTTGTAAGGTAACAACTGGAGCAACCCCATTTTTGCTGGCTTATGGAGCTGAGGCAGTTGTGCCTTTGGAGATCATGCAAGCATCACCTCGAGTCGAGGCATATGAGCCAGAAACTAATGAAGAAGGGATGAGACTTGCCCTTGACTTAATTGACGAGGTTAGAGATGAAGCTAATGCTAGGAATGCTGAATATCAGAAGAGAGCCTCTTTTCACTACAACCAGAGAGTTAAGGAAAGATTCTTTCGACAAGGCGACATGGTTCTAAGGAAGATTGAAGCCTCAGGAGTTGGCCAGAAAGGAAAGTTACCACCAAACTGGGAAGGACTGTATCTAGTCAGAAAGGTGTTAGGACGAGGATCCTACAAGTTAGAAACCTTGGACGGGGTTGAAGTGCCTCGAACTTGGCATGCTGTGAACCTCAAAGTTTATTATGTTTAAGTTCTTTTGACAAAGGCTTGGACTTTTTAGGAATAAGGTTCGAATGAAACCATTGTAGAGCATGTTGCTCCCAGTAGGAGATAGAGTATCTATGTAAGGGTTGAACCCATCTTATTGATGTCCTTTGACAGCATAATGGAATTTATTCTGTTTTCTCTATGAGTTATTCCTCCTTGTTAAAATAAATACGAAAGGCAAACGTTGAACTAGCTTGTGAGTTTAGTACCAGCCCGGGGGCCAAGTACTCGAAAAATTCTAAAGTTTAACGAACTATAAGCAAAAAAGAGAATATGGAAACAAAAGAAACTAACTGCATAGATAAGTTAAGTCATAAACCCTGAAGGGCAAAAGTTTAGAATAAATAAAGATAAAAAGCAGAAATAAGCCACGCAGGGCCATCTACACATCTAGGTCATCAACTACAACATCTTCTTGGGTAGAAGGATGATCTGCTGCCTCTATCCCAGGAGAAGAAGGTGGATCTTGAGTGGGCTGAGAGTCCCCGTCCACAGCTGTCTCTATAGCAACCTCCATGGCAGCTGTCACTCCAGGGATAGCAGGAACCGGGAACCTCTCCAGGGACACCCCCTCAATATTCCCACTCAGTTCCTCGATGATCTCCTCCCAACACTCCTTGAAGGTACCAGGAAAGTTTGCATCATACTCGGCATTCAGGACATCTTGAAAGTCCTTAGAAGCCTTGTAGTCAGATATGATGTGTTCCCTGTTCTGCTGCACCTCCAGCTGCAGCTTCCTGTTCTTCTCCTTCTCAGCAGCCAGCTCCTTCTCCACCTCCCTGAAATGAGCAAAGTTTGCCTCAGAGGAGGCAAAGTATCTGTCTCTGTCCCTCTCAGCTATAGTCTTGTCAGCACGTACCTCCTTCAGGTTATGAACGGCGGCCTGAAGGTAGGCGTTCATCTGCAAAGAAAACAAGTGAATAAGGGAAACGAAAATACAATTAAATTAAGGAGTTGAACAAGAAATTACCGAAGCAACAGCTTGGACCCCAAGAAGCTCAATCTGCAAATCATCAGAAGACTCCGCAATGTGGACCCTATCTCGTGGAATAACCACGCTCCTAGACCACTCAGCTGCGGCCCTAGAATCGCCTACAGCTGTGTCCCTATTGCATAAACCCCATCCCACTGTGAAAGGAGTGAGGTCTTCATCAATGGGAACTTGCTTTTCTTGAAGAAAAGCAGGAACATGCTCCACTGCAGGAGAAGCATCATCAGTCCTGGCCCTTTTGGCCCTAGGGTTTTCTGTTACTACCCTAGCAGCAGCAGCAGCAGCCTCCCTCTGCTTAAAAATTGCTCCCAGAGCAGCTTTGGCTGCAAAATGATTACAAAATGTTAGAAAATTATATCTAGCATAAAATGTTAATAAGGCAAGAGGTGAGGATTTCAAGTTAATTACCCTCAGGGCCCAAATCGCTTAGCCCATGGGCCTGCAACGAATCTTCAGAAATCAAATTTGCACATTGATGCAAATTATCAGATGTTAACAAAGCTATGGCAGCCTCTTCTTCCACACCCAATTTTATACTCCTGACAGGCCCATCAACGGCTCTGCAGAAATTAGGCCGAAAATAGTTGTCCAAATCATCCCCGTCCAAAAAGACATAAAACCACTCCCTCTTCCAATCAGGAAGGGAATCAGGAGCGGAATCCGAAATGAAACAAGAACGGGCTAAAGAACGATGTTGGATTTTGACCCAGCCCGAATTGTCAGAAGAATCGACAAACTTGAATAAATAACGAAAAACAGAAATACTGGGCTCAAGCCCATGTTTCTTACACTGGACCATGAAGCAATAAATAAAACGCCATGCATTTGGCATAACTTGGGTTGGACAAACCCTGGCTTCAGCCAAAAGACGGCAAACAAAAGGAGGAGGTGGAAGGCGAAAACCAGCATAGAAAGTTTCTTTGTAAACCCTAATTGCCCCAGGCTTTGGGTGACAAGCCCTTTCATTTGAGGCTGGAATAACTGCCTTATAAGGCCCATTAATACGAAAAAGTTGGGCTAAAATATCTACCCTATGCTGTTTGTATTTTGATTTATATTCATAAGCATCTAAATGAAGCATATTGGGAAAAGCTTGACCAAATTCGTTTAAAAGATCTCTAAGGGAATAAACACTGGCATGGACAAGAGATGTTTTAGGGTTCTTACCCCTTGAAAGCCTTGGAGCAGTGGTAGAGGTATTAGCGAGTTGAGACTGGCCTGAAGAGCTGTAATCCTCCATTGAAGCGTTTCCTTTGAAAGCTTGAACCCAGAAATGTTGAAAGAAGAAGTTGGGGAAGATGAAGATTCAACGATCTTCAAACGGAAAATGGGGAACAGGGCGGTGGAAAGATGCCGGAAATCGCCTCGCGACAGAACCCTAGCAGAGCTTTTTGGAAAGTATTTGTGGGATATTGAGAGAAAATTCTTGCAGAAAAGTGAGATGTGAAATGAGGGACGCACACCACTCTTTTATAGAGTTCACGGTTGGTCACTCAACCGGTTATAGCAAGTAAATGGGCTATCAATAGGTGACTGGGCCTTTGAATAGGCGGGAAGCCCATGAAATTCAAATTTTGAATTAATTTTACTAAATTCTAGAATGTTCTATGACATTTTTAGAAAATAGGATAAAAGCCTATCAGAGTTTAGAGGCAGGAAGCCCAATTAAAAGGGTCACGCCCAGGAAACCAAACCTCCTAGGCGTGCCTAAGGAAGGTGTCTCCTTGGCGGGGGTACCCACGCCAAACTTGATTTTTCTTAAACAAGGGTATACCCACGCCCAGGAGACCAAACCTCCTAGGCGTGCCTAAGGAAGGTGTCTCCTTGGCGGGGGTACCCACGCCCAAGTTGGTTTTTCCTAAATGAGGGTATACCCACGCCCAGGAGACCAAACCTCCTAGGCGTGCCTAAGGAAGGTGTCTCCTTGGCGGGGGTACCCACGCCCAGGATGATTTTTAAGGGACGAAGGTACACCCACGCCCAGGAGACCAAACCTCCTAGGCGTGCCTAAGGAAGGTGTCTCCTTGGCGGGGGTACCCATGCCCAGGATGATTTTTAAGGGACGAAGGTACACCCACGCCCAGGAGACCAAACTTCCTAGGCGTGCCTAAGGAAAGTGTCTCCTTGGCGGGGGTACCCACGCCTAGGGTGCATTTTTTGGCAGGATGTCTTTCTGAAGTTAATCCTTTAAAAATTCTGAAAACAAGCCAATGATGATTGGGAAATTGGAAAATAATTTCCAAAAAATCCCGAATAACGGAAAAATTATTTTATGCTTGAAAGTACTATTGATTATTTTTGGTAAAATATCCAAAAATAATTAAAATACCTGTGGGTACATAAAGAACGCAAGGAAATTATCTATAATTCCCTGTAAGACGTAAATACCATTAGCTTCGAATAAAGCCAAACGTCGTAAATGTGTAGGTCGCTCCACACTTTACATTAAGACGGTATTCGTGAAACACTAGTGTACGACAAGCGATTAGACCCAGCGTGGTCCAAACGTGGGGCCCATTAATGAGGTCAGAATCCCTATTTTAATATTAATTTCGTAATTAATATTGGGGGAAATAAACAACTCAGCAATAAGAGTTGGATAAGGATAATATCCCCATCAGACTTAGCCACCAAGGCATCCAATTCGATATGGAAACTGATTCCTATAAGGAATAGATCTAGAACCTTCCTCAAAGACTTGTCCACCAAGTCTCCGAATCCTACCATAATTCTAAGGCTTCTCAGCCTATATAAAGGGCCTGACCCCTCATTCTCATAACTACGTTTTTTGGCTTGATCTTTGATATTCATCAAAGTACGTAGGCATCTTGTGAAGGCAGATTCAGCCACGAGCACGAGAGCAGCCATTAAAGCACGAAGCTCACACACCTTTGCATTAAATACATAAACCCTAACTGCAATACTAGTAACCTAGTTTCTATTCCATAACAGCCGTTGAGATTAAATTCACTCTTGAAGACTTTTGCTGTCAATCTCTGATGATATATCCGTTGAGGTTGAGATACAGGAGCATGTAGTTGTTGGATCTTGACTTATAGAGATAAGTTGTTAAAGCATGAGAGACTAACATGCATTTGGAATAAAGGTCAGAGAATATGTTGTTAATAATAACAGGCGTGGCTCACAAAGAGAATATAAATGATTTTAAGCGCAAAGCACTTTGAGTCACATGGGTTATACTTTAGCTTTTTGACTAATGATGTTTATTCCTTTGAGAAGCCACCTGTAATATTCCATTCAGTGTATGTATATGAACTTTGTAATAAGTGACACCTGTAATATTCCTGTAATATAATGAATAAGTGACACAGAGAATTTAGCTTCTAAATTGTATGTTTATGAACTTTGTATGTCTTGTATAGAAGTTGTATTGCAGAGAAATGGATAGCTAGGTTGTGTCTGTATTTCTTCAAGTAGAGCTGAGTCGAATATATATTGAATTTGTTGATATAGCCGTTGAGATTAAATTCACTCTTGAAGACTTTTGCTGTCAATCTCTGATGATATATCCGTTGAGGTTGAGATACAGGAGCATGTAGTTGTTGGATCTTGACTTATGGAGATAAGCTGTTAAAGCATGAGAGACTAACATGCATATGGAATAAAGGTCAGAGAATATGTTGTTAATAATAACAGGCGTGGCTCACAAAGAGAATATAAATAATTTTAAGCACAAAGCACTTTGAGTCACATGGGTTATACTTTAGCTTTTTGACTAATGATGTTTATTCCTTTGAGAAGCCACCTGTAATATTCCATTCAGTGTGGTAAGCATGTGGAAACTCCAAAATTGTCTCTGAAAATAATTCAAAATTCATCATCCTAAAATCATGGGAATAACAAGTAACAGGAAGCCAGTTCTCATAGAATTTAGGGGTAAACTTATTGCTGAGCAGTGCTTCAGTTTATCTCTGACTCATTGGACCAAATTTTCTAGTTTAGTTTTACCATAGACTTTATGGTCCAGTAGTATCTCCTTTGCTCCCCAGGGAAGACGAGATGGTTTTGTTGTCAAAGACGATACTGTTTGTAGTCTAGATCAATAAGAAAGTAGTGAGCAACCAACCAGTGGTAGGAAAAACCTTGATCTGCCACGGTTTCGATCCCAATTCTTAAGCCCGCCTAGGAATTATACATACCATCAGAAGAACCACTTGTGTAAAAAGCACCCAATTCATAAACAAACATTGGTCCAAGAACTCAAACAATCTTCTACAGCTGGGACGTAAAATTTTCTGTATCCAACAAGGCTCCGAATATTCTGAAAAACAGTAGTAATTTTGACGGGCAAGAAGAAAAAGAATAAGAATGGGAAGTTAACTCTGATAAACTTCAAACTTACACGTCCTGAAAACGTAGAGAGTGGCCAAGTAATGAGCAATGAAAAGAAAATCACTTGGACAAAAGACAATGCATGTAGGTCTATGACAAAGTATGCAATGGCTGTAGTTGCATGCTAGTTTTGTTGTATTGAGAAAGATCAGCCTCGTCAACAGCTTGTATGATATTTATTATTCTTTCCTCTACAGTTGCACCCAAGCTTGGATTGTTTGTTCCAGAATTAGCCCATATCTCTTTTATTTATTGTGCTGATCTTTCAATTAATGAAATTGATCTGTCAGTTAATTGACACCTACATTTCAAACTTTCTAAGATATTCCACTTGTGGCATCTTTCCATGGAGGTGAAGATACTTAGACAAGCTTGCCATGATTTCAGGGGTCCTTTATTTAGTTTTGATGCTGTTTTTCTCAGTAAGTGATTTTCTGTTGCATTATAAGTAGTTGGTCTGGTTCTACTGGAGAGGAAGGAAAAATGTGATTTATTTCTTCTAATTGTTCTGCAAAAACTTCAGAACTTATCAAGAATTGTTTTCTTGTGGCGTTCAACTTATACAATCAGTTCGTGATTATACCTAATCATTGGGTTGGGGTTCATTTTATACCTTTGGTTCGTGTTTTGATAAACATTGGGTCGGGGTTATTATCTTATATCAGTTTATTTTTTTAGCTTTAATCTGTTTGTTCTTGGGTTTGTATCACGTAGGCTGAATAAGTCACCAACACTTTAGTGGTTTGTACGTTCCAAGATCAGTTTACTATATTTAGCAGGAAGAAGAAATGAATCTCCTATCTCCCTGTGTATATATAATCTTATTCATGTGATAAATTAAATGTGTTTTCATCCTTTCATATAGAAGGCTCAACAGATTACCTTGTTGAGTCTTCTTATCTACATTACACATTCTGAATTTTTTCAATATTTTTTATCTTCCCCATAAGAAATTTTTAAGCAAAAATGGAGAATGACGATTCCGTTAAGGATGAAAGAACCGCAGAGGAGAAGGCCATAGATGACTGGCTACCCGTCACTTCTGCGAGAAATGCCAAATGGTATTATTCGGCATTTCACAATGTCACAGCCATGGTCGGAGCTGGTGTTCTTAGCCTTCCTTATGCAATGTCTGAACTTGGATGGTTAGTAATTTTTTTTAAGGTTACATGTCAAATTTTCTGGTTTTATCATTAAGCAATTTTCCTTGTCCATATTATTTCTTACAAATTATTTCTTACTGCTAATCTTGAAATCACAGTGTATTGTCGTAACCAACTTATGAATTTTTTTAATTGACGTATACACAAATTTTCAAGTTTGAAGTTTTTTCATAGATATCTGGCTTGCTTTGTTCTCGAATAACATCGTGGGAGTCATGTGTGTTTATGTCACTAAGTATAGAGCGAAGTTCTTTACTGTGGTTGAGCGTATATTATGCATTGACCTAAATCCTTTCCCTTCAGACTTTAACTTGTTATTATCTTCTCATTATAATGTTATCCATGGTACATAAGTAGGTAGTTAGAACAGGGTGCAAAGATGTTGATGTTTTATGTTTTCCTCCAAATTTTTCTTCTTGCAAGCCAGATATATCATCAGCTATGAGCTATCTAATATATGATATATAATGTTTCAGGGGACCTGGAGTTGTAGTACTTACTCTTTCATGGATAATTACTTTGTACACTCTATGGCAGATGGTGGAGATGCACGAAATTATCCCAGGAAAACGATTGGATAGGTATCATGAGTTAGGCCAAGCGGCTTTTGGCGAGAAGCTTGGCCTCTGGATTGTTGTACCCCAACAACTTATCGTGGAGGTTGGTACTTGTATTGTTTACATGGTCACTGGAGGCAAATCTTTGCAAAAATTCCAACAATCAGTCTGCCCAACCTGCAAACCTATCAAGACTTCTTACTTCATACTTGTATTTGGCTCTGTTCACTTTGTGCTCTGTCTTCTCCCCAACTTTAACTCCATCTCAGGCGTTTCCCTGGCTGCTGCTGTCATGTCTTTAAGGTAAAACTCTTTGCTCTAAGGTACCCTAATGCTACAAATATTTTGCAAGATGTTGTATTGTGAAGCATAATGTACATATAGATTATGCAAAACATTTATCTACCCTTTTAATTTCAAGTATTGAATTTTCAAAATGCTAGATCGGTGTCATATTGGAAATTATTATATTTTGGTTTGGGAAAGTGATTTTTTTTATTTTGTAGTTACTCGTTGATTGCTTGGATAGCATCCCTTATGAAAGGGATTCATCAGGACGTTGATTACAGCTATAGGGATAAAACCACAGGTGGAAATGTGTTGAACTTTTTCAGTGCCTTGGGTGATGTAGCTTTTGCTTATGCTGGTCACAACGTAGTACTAGAAATCCAGGCCACAATCCCTTCGACTCCACAAGTACCTTCTAAGAAGCCAATGTGGAAAGGTGTTGTCGTTGCATATGTTGTTGTTGCCGTCTGCTACTTCCCTGTTGCCCTGGTTGGGTACTACATTTTTGGCAATTCAGTAGATGACAACATCCTAATTACGCTAGAGAAACCAAATTGGCTCATTGCAACGGCCAATCTGTTTGTTGTTATCCATGTAATTGGAGGCTACCAGGTATACTTATTGTTCCTGAAATTCGTTTATTAACTACTGTAATTGCTATTCTTATTGTTAAATCAGCCTGAAACTGCATGCAGATTTTTTCAATGCCTGTGTTTGACATGGTTGAGACTTTCTTGGTAAAGCATTTGAAATTTAGACCATGTACACAACTTCGCATGGTTGTCAGATTTACATACGTTGGTATGTGAACTGATAGTATTTTGCTGTTCAGATATCTTGCCTTAAATCTCGATTTAGGGATAACAGGGCAGCCAATATAATTTATGGTTTTTGTAGGTTTCACATTGTTTGTAGCAATTGCACTCCCATTCTTTGGTGGCTTACTTGGATTCTTTGGTGGATTTGCTTTGGCCCCTACAACATACTACGTAAGTGAAAGTAAAAATGGTCAGTTGTGTGTGTGCATATATTTGTATATCCATAGAGGTCATCAGATTTCAGAATCCTAATAACAGAAAGCTGATACTGAACTACCATCACATTTTCCTGTGTAGCTTCCTTGCATCATCTGGCTTATACTTGTTAAACCCCGAAGGTTCAGCAGGTCCTGGTGGATAAATTGGGTATGTTATTTTGGCTGATCTTATCTTTCCAGTAATTGCTTTTATGCGTCTTTACCTGACCATAAACAATATTCTTGTACAGATTTGCATAGTACTAGGTGTTCTACTGATGATTTTAGCTCCTATTGGTGGACTGAAAACAATTATTGCTTCATCCAAAAACTACAAGTTCTTCGCCTAAATGTTAACGCGTATATTTTGAGTAGAAGATCATTAAAGCCTCGAGCTTGCAAGGTCAAAATCAGGAGCAACGTCAGATGATGAGAAGGAAGATGATGCACATTGGCTCCTAATTTAAGTTGCTTCAATGTTATATTTGACATCAAGCTCAATATCTTTATGTATTATGAACTTTGTAATATAAGCAAAGTTGGAGTTGGAAAGAAAAGAAGGAAAAACAGAAATACTCAGACAAGTTCAATGCTATTCTTGTGTAGGTACTGCAGGTTTAGTGTAGTTCCTTGATCATCTTTGCAAACCTACACTGATTTAAGAAATAAGCAGACTCAAATTATCCGAGAGTTTCAGCTAATAGTGATTGTAAGCCATTTTTTAGCAGTAACCTAAATCACACAAAATTTTGTCGATTTAAAGTTAAAAAAAAGAGCCTACCAAAATTTGGGAGTATAGGAAGTTAAAAATACCACATTCACAATCTGAACATTTAGGTGTCAGTGCATTGCAGACATCCAAAAAATCTGAATATTTTGTGCATTATGCAGGATTGAAATGTAAAAATGTTAAACTTGGCCAAATTTGTGTCACCCTCTCTACATTCACAATCATTTAGATCAAGCTAACAAAATCACAGAACTTTAAAATTTACGAAGGAAAAAATTAATGCCTAGCTCTTAATCCTGTTAATCCTATCACTAATCGATATTGAACAAGATCATAAAGAAACAAAAACATTGAAAAAAAATAAAAAAAAAAAAACAACCCGAACCTGAAACTTTCGAAAATGATGCCCGGTATACATTTCTATCTAGTGGAAACAAAATTTTCAGCCATTCCTCATCATCGCCATGCACAACGATATCTTCTCTGAGGGTAATCCCTGAAATGGCTGTCCAGAAGCAGTCTAGTAAGCCGTGATCCATGGTTTGACCTCCACAATTTTAAATCAGGGACAGAAATCTTACGAAAAAAATATATGATATCATTCCAAATACACAAACGTGCCATGTCGATTCACAGCTCAAGTTATAGATATCAAGAAGAGTAATGCTACATCACAGAATTGCCTACATAATTTTTGCACATAATGAATTGGATTTCACTAATGTGAATTTTTATTAATTGATATTAATATGAATCAAATTAAAACGCTTATCATTTTGTAAAACTTTTGTAAAATTTTATGTAACTCTAGCATTTTCCTATCAAGAAATTCATATTTTCATTTTTACCAATTGAAATCATCACAGATTCGCTCATAAATTGCAATTGGGAGTAATAATTAACATCAGAACAAAAGTTAAGCAGCTTGACATAGCAGCAGTTTTTTGCTGTAATAAATCAGACGAAAAGATTTTTAGTAAATCAAGCAAAAAAAACTTTAAGCAAAATTGAAAAGCATTTTTTATATAAAAAATAATTTTAGAATAAACAGATCTTTTATCTTTTTGAAAAATAAAATGTTTTAGTATTTGCATAAAATAATTTAAATTTTATGATCTAAACTCATCAAAAATATTATTTTTTATGTTATTGAAATATACCAATATTAAAACATTGTTTTTTTTTTGAAGTAATATTAAAACATTGTTAAATGTGAATTTTGTAACATTTCTTTATTGAATTTTTTTTTTCTAATATAAAAAGATATGAGATGTATAAAAAAAATGTCGGAGATACGAAAATGTTTACAAAATGACATGTACAATTACTCATGTGTATTAACCTCTAATATCAATCACTTACGGCATCTTCACTGGTTGGCGGGATGTCAATTTTGACACGTAATAAAAAATATTATTTCTTATATTTTTTATTTTGTATTATATTAGGTACCCTTTTTTCAAAAAATATTTCAATGATTAACATTCTGATGCTAAATTTATAAAAAAAATACATAATATACATATATATTAAAAAAATAATTTTTAATTCCTGATTGGATCATAAAAAAAGTTGCACCTATTTTATGGTATGTCTATTTTTGACATCTTTGGCATCCCATTCCACTTGCATCCCAAAGACATTTCAACAATTTTAATAAAACAATTCCAATAAAATGCTGTGAATAGTGCTATGCCATGTGATATCGGTATCCCTCTTAACATTCTACATTAAAGATTTTTTTACCACGTTATTTTATTACAATTTTTAAAACCTATTACTCAATTTACCAATTTTGTAATATATCTATGAACACACAATAGAAATTAATTTTATTTTTTAATTAATTTTATTTTCATTAATGATAATGAGATTTTTATATATACAAAAATCTCACATAATTAAAATTGAGAAAAAGGAACCACAGATATATCACAGAAAACTTTCATGAGAAATTTATTGGGCCCGCAGGGCTAGTTAATAAAATTTGAAACAAATTTTGATTTTACAAAATTGCTCACCCCATATGTTGTGGAATAAAAACTAGGTTACGATTTGTAATTAATGCTAGGGTGGTTGAGCTTCAAGCTTTAATGGTTGTTTCCGTGTTCGAGACTAATCGGTCCTCACAGAGTGCCTACGTATCTCGTTATTAAGAATCAAGCCAAAAACGTAGTTCTGAGATGGGGGGTATGTCCCTTTATATAGGCTGTGAGAGCCTAAGAATCGTAGTAGGGTTAGGTGACTTGGCGAACAAGTCACCTCCTCTAGGAAGGTTCTAGACTCCTTCCTTATAGGAGTCAGTTTCCATGTTGGATTAGGTGCCTTGGAGGCTAAGTCAGGCAGGAGTTATATCTTTATTTGACTCTTATTGCTGAGTTGAATATTACTCTTAATATTAATTACGAAATTAATATTGTAAATAGGGTTTGGGCCCATCTGGTGGGCCCCACGTTTGGACCATTCTGGGTCTAAATAATGCCACATTAAATGTGTCTTTAGGGCTTACTTTTAGCCCATATCATTTGCCCCCCAGCTTCTAGGAAAACTGATCAGGTTTTCCTTGAAGTTATAATGGCCTTATTCGAGACTTGGGTCTGGGCTATTACTCTTACATGAGTATTTTCAACAACATCATCTTAACGTAAAAGCGTGGAGCGACCGACGCATTTACGACGATGTTTAACAACACTAAGCGGTGTTAAATGGCACTAGACAGCGCTAATCAGCCTTAAACAATGTTTAAACAGTGTTAAACAATGTTAAATGGCATAAAACGGCACTAACGGCACTATCCGGTGCTAAACGGTGCTAATCGACACTAAAATGTGCTAACAGGCACTAAACTGTGCTAAACTGCACTAAACGGTGCTAATCGGCACTAAAATGTGCTAACAGGCACTAAACTGTGCTAAAACTTCATTAAACGGTGCTAATCTTGACCTATTTTTAGTACTGAAAACCATCCAAGATTCGCTGAAAAAGTCGAGATTCAGGATCAGAAACTATCCGAGGTTTGCTGAAAAAATAGAGATTCAGGACCACGAACTAACCCGCGATCGGCCGGACCACGGGATAGCTCGTGGTCGGCCGAGAGGTGATCGGCCAGAAGGTTGCAAGCCACCATGGTCGGCCACACCATGGTCGGCTGGAAGGTGGTCGGCCGAAAGGCCCGAAACCTTCGTGGTCGGCCGGGAGGTGGTCGGCTGCGGCCCCTCGTGCGCCGTGGTCGGCCACTTCGTGGTAGGCTAGGAAATCCGGACTTGAAAACCATCCGTGGCCTTGAGGATCAAGAATCTTGATCTCGATCTTGATCTCAAGTTACTATCTCGGTCATTCGTGACTTCGTTACCATAAGGATCAAGAACCTTGATCTTGATCTTAAGTCGTCAGGGATCTAGGATCTAAAATCATCCGTGATCCTAAGGATCAAGAACCTTGATCTTGATCTTTAGTCGTCAGTTTGGTCATTCGTGACTCCTAACGATATTACTCCTTAATTCATGATTAGCACTGCTAATCTTGTGCTTAAGGCTAAACTCGTTACTTATCTTCTTAAGCGCAAACATCCATGCAGCAAATATTTCAGCTATTTCTTTTCCGGCATATATGAATTATAACGATTCTTTCTGTATAACGCGGATAATTTCTGTCCTTTTTTCATCTATAAACGATAGATGACCTGTAAACGCGAACCAAGCTGAAGTTCCACCTGATATAGTAGGTCATGCTTTTTCTATAAAAGAGGAGAAGCAACCTTCATTTCACTCCACTTCTTCATTTCAGAGCTCTCAAATTCTTAAGTTCTCAAGCTTTCAAGTTGCAAGATCAAGTTCGAGCTTCAAGATCAAGTTTCAGCTTCAAGATCAAGATGTCGGAAGGTGATCAACCAATGGTTCCCCCTGTCTCCATGATGGAAGCTATGTCGAAGAGGAGTAAGATGAGGACCACCAAAGGTAAAGAACAAATCAAACCTCCTTCGTATGTTGAACATAGATTTGAATCCTTGTTAGATCTCCTGAACATTATGAGGGAAGCATTCCCAAACTGTTCTAGCTTAGATTCTTTTAACAGTCCAAGTAAGTTGTCAGAACGAGATGTCCAAGAGATAAGGGAGTCATATCACTTCCCAAGTGCCATTAAGGTTCGTCTCCCAAACCCATCAGATAGAACATGCAACTGGCATCCTGAGAGGATTTGTGTTCACTGGGGTGCCTTAGATGCTGGGTTCAGATTCCCGGTTGATAATTTTATCATTAGATTGCTGGCGGAGTATCAGATCCACCCCTGTCAGTTGTATCCCAATGCTTGGAGGTACATCTCTATTTTCTTAATAAGGTGTCGCCAACTGGAGATTCATCTGACAACTACAATGTTTCGAAGTATCTTTGGGGCCAGCAACTCTTCCGACTCCAAGAAAGGATGGGTTAGCCTTAAGCACCGAGCTAAACTTCCACACATAGTGAATCCCTTCTCCTTTCCAGATTCACAGCATTTCTGGGAAAGGGAGTTTGTAGTTCTTGAGTGGAAAGGTGGTGACTGGGGCAACTTCTTTGTGAAGAGATTTGGGTCCGTGGAGTATAGTTCACATTTCGTGTGTGACCTTACTGATTCAGAATTGTTGGATCGAGATAGGCTTCTTGCTGATGACGACCGTACACACTATAAAACTTTTCTGAATGAAAAGAATCTTATTGAGGCTGGCCTTAGTTTTCTTTCCATTGAGGGTAACTTTCTTACTTGAGCTTATTATGAACTTTGTTTGTTCTTATCCCGATATTTTTCTCTTTGTATTTCAGCTGCTGAGGAGATTGATAGTCGTCCTGAGAACCGGCCAACTGTTACTAAAAGGATGAAGAAGAAAGCTGAGGAGAAACTAAATCCTACTAAGCCTCATATCCCTAACTTCTTGGAGCACTGCTCTCAAGGCGGTAAACGATCCCGAAACGCTGATGGGGACGTCAGGACTCCTTTCATACCTCCTTGGGGCATATGTGAACAAGACTCGGTCTTTGGGAGTCCTTATCTAGCCCTAAACTGGTCCAAGCTTTCAATCACTCCTCCTGACCGAGTGACAATGCATGCAGGCGACAAAATGGATGAGTCTCAGCTCATGGGCGCTCAGGCCTTGTATCAGGTATGAAATTCCCTCTGTTAAGTTCAATACTGTTTCTGATTTTGACTCTGTATATTCCTTGTAGCTCACCCATTTCCTTGTTGCAGGCCAATGCTTACTTTCAAACTGTTTCGACTCAAGGCCGGGCTTTTAGGGATGAGAATATTAGCTTGAAGAATGACTCAGCAAGGTTTAAGGAAGAGATTGACGATCTGCACTCCCAAGTCGTTCGTGCTGAAGCTAATGCTGCATCTACCCGTAAACAACTTTCTTCTCTACCCAAAAAGAAGGCATCTGATGCTGACAAGGTGATCCAGGCCTACCATAGGTCTAAAGATTTTCTTAAGCTCATTGATGATCATGATGATGAGATGCGTCCCTTCAACATGTCTGTTGGTTGGGATAAGGCCATTAACGCTGTGAGTCATAGGCATCCATCTGTTGTCAACCCGGCTGATTTTCCTTGCCCAAATTGGGGTGTCAACCCGGCTAACCTAGCTTCTGGTTCGGGAACTAAATTTGTTCCTCAGACATCAGGGTCCGGCTCCAAAGGCAGTCATTGACGCTCTGGATCCAACTCCAAGGGGGCTGTTCAAGTTGCTAGCCAAGACTCATCTTCTTCTGGCTCCCGTGGGAAGAAACCCCCACCTGCAAGGAAAGTTGGAGTAGTTCGCCAACCCATCGCTGGCAAGAGACTGAAACGAGGGCAGTTCTACTTCTGATTCATCTTCCGAGGAAGAAAGGTTCGAAGTTGTAAGATACCAGATTATTTTAGAATTTATTGTTATTATTTTGTTAATTATTATGTTAATTAGTATTTAAAGAATAGAATTGGATTTGAGGATATCGTTGTGGAATTCAACGATATTTAGTATTGAGTTTATATGAGTATATATTGAGTTATGCGTGCCAATGTGTGCCCCAGTATTTTATTGGTATTTTTAGTAATTTAAAAATAATTAAATCAAGTATTATTGATCTTCAAAATAAATCATTATTTAATTATCGAGGGATTAAAAAAAATCATGAAATCTTTTGTAAAATTATCTTCATATATTTATTGAGTTTTTAAAATTGTTGGGTGGATTAATTTGGATGTTTCGGTATTTTAAAATGATTTTAAGAGTTTTATTGCTTTTAAAGGATCGAAACTTGTAAAATTCATATTTAATTCATTTTTGATCCGAAAAATATTTTAAAAATATGTGCGTGTTTGTAATTTTACGTTCTATATTTTAAAAAATGAAAAGTTTAATTTTTCGAGTATTTTATTGGATTTCGATTTATTAGAGTCGGTTAAGAGTAGTAAGTAGGGCCGGAACGAGGAGTAATATAGATTTGTGGTTATTGGGCCAAGCCCAATAATAAGGGAAGGCAGTAGAACCTTCGGGAGAGAGCAAGAAACGGGGAGAGAGAAAAATAAGAGAGAGAGAGAGAGGGAGAGAGAGAAGGGAGAGACTCGTGAGGGAGACTCCGACGAGGTTGATTTTCCGGTGGATTAGCTCCGGTGATGATGTGGTATAATATCTTACTTTAATTTTTTTTATTATTTTTATTTATTGTTGTAATTAGTTTAGAGATGAATTGAGATTTATTAGTTAATCGTTGCGATTTAATTAATTAATTGTAAATGGTGAGATGTATGTGTTAATTTTTGATAATTAGAGTATATTGAATTTTGAGAATATTGTTGTGATTTAATTGTGAGCTTAATGTGCTAATTGTTGTATGTAGATTACGAATATTGTTCTAATTTCTATAAGTTAATTTGGAGAGTTAAGTTGCTAATTAAAATTGTGGAGTTAATTTGTGAGTCCGATATCATGTTCGGATTAGTAATTACTAATTTGTTAATTGTTAGTTGTCGTATTTAATGCGCTAAGAGTTTGTTTGAATTACTAAGTGATAAATGTCTATTTTGTTAGATGTTATAAGTGGGGTTGTATCAATTGTTGGAGTTATATGAGTTTGCTAATTGTAAATGATTTCGATTAAGTTGAATTGTATAATTGCTTTAGTAGTATATTTCGATTTAAATGTTATTTATCAAAGATTTACTGTGAGATTTATTTTATTTTAGTGTGTATTTATCTGCGAGGAGTTGTAATGAGATCACGAGTCTTAAATGTCAATATTTAAAGACTTGTGTAATTCTCTTCAACTAGTTCCTCGGGCTTACGAATATCCATGATCAGCTATCACGAGTATAATTAATATACTTAAGTGATGTGATCATTGATATAGCGTAAGTAATAGTTAGTGCTAGGGGTTGTTCCCTAGGGCTTACGAACATCAAGGATTGATTGTCACGTGTATCATTAAAATGCGTGAGAAATACGATCATTGGTGTAGCATAAGTAGTAGTGTAATGTAAATTATTATGTGCTAGGTGCCGCATGTCTGGGCGGGTACTTTTCTTACTTGTTTACTTTTATGCTGCTGCAAGTTGAGGCAGCTTTATTTTTGCAAAAACAGGGTTGAATTGTATTTGAGGGGCTGTGCCCATAGTCCGATAAACGAATACTTCATGCCGAAATTTTCTAAAAATCCCCTGTATTTAAAGTTATTTAAATTATTTGATTTAAAGATTTAAAGGCATGTATGTGTATGAGTGTTTAAGTACTTATGTGATGATTAATGAGGTGTGGGTATATATATTTATGTATGTATTTCTTTGCGAGTTATAAGTAATTAGTTATTAATTGGGTTGTTTATGTACTAAATAGTACTTTACTATTATTTCGAGTATAATTAGGGATTCGATATGGACCCAACGAGCGTGTTGACGAGACGATTGAAGAAAATGAATGCATGACGAGTAAAGACCGAAGTATAGTAAGTAGCGAATCGACGCATTGGAATCGAGGCAAGTGTACTAACCCTCGCTTCTCGTTCAAGTGAGATAAATTTGTTTCTATTCAATATAAGTATTCCCTTCAAATCCGTATTGCTAGTATCCTCTCCTTCAAATTATTAATAAGGATATATTTTATTCATATATCATGTGGAAAGTAGAATTTCAGTTTTATTGCCAGTATTATTCTTTCTTAAGTATTGTCAGTAATATTCTGTTAAAGTTTTTGCTGGTATTGCATTCTTATTCCTTGTTTTAGTATAATGTTCTTAATGTATATGGTTCCCTGAGATTAATTTATAGTAAAGTAGTTTAATGGAATTGGAAGAATTTTATAAAAATGTGGACCAGCTTCGTGGTCAGAGTAGTAAAGGCCATGTCAATAGGTGCCTAATGAGAGATCCCGGAGTATTGTTTTTAGTTGGACTTTACGTGGCTGATCACCCGTAATGTCCAGAGTATTATGAAAACTCCAATTCTATTAAATGTTGTTTTTATGCAAATATATTCTTATGATAGAATGTTTAAGTTAAAGTACATTTTCATTTCCAAGTATGTTGGATATCAAGTTATGATTTGAGTTAAAAGTTATGATTTGCGTTAATAAGTATTGTTAGTTTAAAAATGGAAAGTTATTCATATTAGTGTTTTGAACGGTGAAAACTAATTCACGGTTATTATGGTCGCTGTGGCATTTGTTGCGCAGTGATAGTAAGGACCGAGAATGAATTGAGATCTTCCTATTTATTCAAACTCATGATTGTCAGGCCGGTTAGGCAGCTAGGTGTGCAAACGCTTAGTGAATGAAATTTGAGTAACTGAGAATTTCTTGGAGATTTTGTTAAAGCGATAGTTAAAGTATTTTGCAAGTATTAAAAGTATTGAATCTAGTATTACGAACCTTCTCAGTTATTAAATTCTGATTTCGAGTTATAAATGTTTTAAAGGATATTAATCTTCTGTTAAAGTTAAGAATCCAGATTTCAATTATAGTATTGATTATAAATTGGTGAGCATTCCTTCGCTCATATTTATTGATCCTATTTCTTGAATTGCAATTATTTCATTCTTATTTCATCCAGTTCAGTTATATATATAACTTGCTGAGCATTCTTTGGCTCACGCTTGTTGTTTTTGAAATCTAACTTTTCAGTAAACTAGTTGGCGAGGCTGAGCCTGCGCAGTTCAGAAAGTGGTAAGAAGAAGCAGGATGCTGTTATGAAGTTGACGTGGATCAGGGTATTTAGATTTAAAGTTTGATTTGTTGTATGTATATATAGTTTTAGTAATTATAGTATGTATTTGATTAGTTGGCCTGGTATATACTTCTATTCGAAGTTATACCAGTGATTTTAAGTCTGTGTAAAGTTTTGTATATAGAGTTGTATTTAAGTTGGTTTTGGGTTTTCTTGTTTCTAGAACTGTAACCTAAGATCCTTAGTTGGGAGTTGGGGTCAAAGAGCTTTTGATTGAGTTTTTATTTTTATTTCAGTTTTATGTTGATTTCAGATTTTTAGTTTAGTATTCAGCAGGTTTATGTTCTATTTACGAATACATCATGGCCAATTTTTTGTTAGAATTATTGAGTTTGTTAGCGTGACGCCCAAATCTACTGACCCCGGATTTGGGGGCGTTACAAGTTGGTATCAGAGCTTAGGTTATAGTAAACTAGAAACGAGAGTGTAGGAATGTGTATAGTTAAGTAAGGAACGTCATAGTTCATATAGGACTCGTGTTGGACTATTGGATATAGTACCAGTTAGTGAGTTAAGATGTGAGTGGTGACAGATAGTTGAACGGAGTTGGGTAGAAACCCTTGAGGCTGTAGGTAGTGGAACCTTCAGAGTCTAGTGCGAGTGACGACGACGTATAGAATAGATAACTTTAGGACATGTACTAGAAGAGTCTAGATCGAATGACGAGTCAGCGAAGGAGTGGACAAAGAAGATGTACGTGGAGACCCTGGCAATACCTTCCTTTATTTTGTAATCAATATTCCTTTGATGAGTTTATTTTGACAATTGTCTTTCCCTGAAGTTGGATTTCCAGTTATGATGGAGGCTGTAATGCCTATTTCTTTTATTTCTAAACCCTGTCAAGTTTGATATATGAGTTTCAAAATTTCTTCATTAGTGAATAATCCTATTATTGATAAATCATCATTTCTTAGTATTGTGCCAGTCATTTCTTTCCTGATTATCCTTTTCTTCTGAAGTAGTACCCATGGAATCCGTTTAGTTGTAATCCAGGGGTATGTTTGAGAATTTCTCATCAATTGATTGTTAATTCGATGTTCGAATCTTTTTTTTATGTTTCTTTACTCCAACTGAGGTGAACAACCCTATTTATAGGGGACACAAGGACTGTTTGTCTGTGTGATAGCAGTCTGATGTGACGCTATCACTTGTGTGTTGTGAAGTACAAGAAGGTTAATTACCTTTAGTCATGTCTTGAATAAGGCACGCAACAAGGTTCATTTGATCATATTTATCACTCAGTAATCTTTCATTTCAAAGAATATTTGTTTGAAAACTCATAAATTAATTCTACAATTGTGGAACCTTTGCTACGATGTGAAATCGTTCTCTTCAAATATAATGAATCATAATATCTCGAGTAGTCTTGAACGTATGCCAATCGAGTTTAGAATACTAGTAACGCGTGACGTATAGTACTACGATTATAGTTGTTCTATATAAAGAGATCAGTAGAGATCCCAGTATAGGAAATAAGTATCCAGAGTACAGATTAGTAGAGTTGCGGATGCAACCCGAGTTGGTAGAGTAAACCCCAGTAACCCTTCTTTACCTGATTCCGAGGACGGAATCCTTTTAAGGTGGGTAGAATGTAAGATACCAGATTATTTTAGAATTTATTGTTATTATTTTGTTAATTATTTTGTTAATTAGTATTTAAAGAATAGAATTGGATTTGAGGATATCGTTGTGGAATTCAACGATATTTAGTATTGAGTTTATATGAGTATATATTGAGTTATGTGTGCCAATGTGTGCCCCAGTATTTTATTGGTATTTTTAGTGATTTAAAAATATTTAAATCAAGTATTATTGATCTTCAAAAAAAAATTCTTTATTTAATTATCGGAGGGATTAAAAAAAATCATGAAATCCTTTGTAAAATTATCTTCATATATTTATTGAGTTTTTAAAATTGTTGGGTGGATTAATTTGGATGTCTCGGTATTTTAAAATGATTTTAAGAGTTTTATTGCTTTTAAAGGATCGAAACTTGTAAAATTCATATTTAATTCATTTTTGATCCAAAAAATATTTTAAAAATATGTGCGTGTTTGTAATTTTATGTTCTATATTTTAAAAAATGAAAAGTTTAATTTTTCGAGTATTTTATTGGATTTCGATTTATTAGAGTCGATTAAGAGTAGTAAGTAGGGCCGGAATGGGGAGTAATATAGATTTGTGGTTATTGGGCCAAGCCCAATAATAAGGGAAGGCAGTAGAACCTTCGGGAGAGAGCAAGAAACGGGGAGAGAGAAAAATAAGAGAGGAAGAGGAGAAAAGAGAGAAAAAGAGAAAGAAGAGTAGAGAGATTGGGAGAGAATTGAGAGAGATTAAAGAGAAGAGTTTGGGGGTTTAATTGAAGGAAGAAGAAGATGATGGGTATGTGAGTGTTGTGCAGTTCGTGTGTGTGTATGTATATATATACATACACGCGTGTAGCAGCGGCGGCAGTGGGAGAAGAAGAGGCGGCGCAGCCATGGTGGTGGCCGGAGTCGCAAGGGGAGGTGGTGGCCTGAGTTGTGGCGCAACAGCAGTTCGGGAAGAGAGAGAGAGAGAGAGAGAGAGAGAGAGAGAGAGAGAGAGAGAGAGAGAGAGAGAGAGGGCGAAGGGTTAGACTCGTGAGGGAGACTCCGACGAGGTTGATTTTCCGGTGGATTAGCTCCGGTGATGATGTGGTATAATATCTTACTTTAATTTTTTTTATTATTTTTATTTATTGTTGTAATTAGTTTAGAGATGAATTGAGATTTATTAGTTAATCGTTGCAATTTAATTAATTAATTGTAAATGGTGAGATGTATGTGTTAATTTTTGATAATTAGAGTATATTGAATTTTGAGAATATTGTTGTGATTTAATTATGAGCTTAATGTGCTAATTGTTGTAAGTAGATTACGAATATTGTTCTAATTTCTATAAGTTAATTTGGAGAGTTAAGTTGCTAATTAAAATTGTGGAGTTAATTTGTGAGTCCGATATCATGTTCGGATTAGTAATTACTAATTTGTTAATTGCTAGTTGTCGTATTTAATGCGCTAAGAGTTTGTTTGAATTACTAAGTGATAAATGTCTATTTTGTTAGATGTTATAAGTGGGGTTGTATCAATTGTTGGAGTTATATGAGTTTGCTAATTGTAAATGATTTCGATTAAGTTGAATTGTATAATTGCTTTAGTAGTATATTTCGATTTAAATGTTATTTATCAAAGATTTACTGTGAGATTTATTTTATTTTATTATGTATTTATCTGCGAGGAGTTGTAATGAGATCACGAGTCTTACATGTCAATATTTAAAGACTTGTGTAATTCTCTTCAACTAGTTCCTCGGACTTACGAATATCCATGATCAGCTATCACGAGTATAATTAATATACTTAAGTGATGTGATCATTGATATAGCGTAAGTAATAGTTAGTGCTAGGGGTTGTTCCCTAGGGCTTACGAACATCAAGGATTGATTGTCACGTGTATCATTAAAATGCGTGAGAAATACGATCATTGGTGTAGCGTAAGTAGTAGTGTAATGTAAATTATTATGTGCTAGGTGCCGCATGTCTGGGCGGGTACTTTTCTTACTTGTTTACTTTTATGTTGCTGCAAGTTGAGGCAGCTTTATTTTTGCAAAAACAGGGTTGAATTGTATTTGAGGGGCTGTGCCCATAGTCCGATAAACAAATACTTCATGCCGAAATTTTCTAAAAATCCCCTGTATTTAAAGTTATTTAAATTATTTGATTTAAAGATTTAAAGGCATGTATGTGTATGAGTGTTTAAGTACTTATGTGATGATTAATGAGGTGTGGGTATATATATTTATGTATGTATTTCTTTGCGAGTTATAAGTAATTAGTTATTAATTGGGTTGTTTATGTACTAAATAGTACTTTACTATTATTTCGAGTATAATTAGGGATTCGATATGGACCCAACGAGCGTGTTGACGAGACGATTGAAGAAAATGAATGCATGACGAGTAAAGACCGAAGTATAGTAAGTAGCGAATCGACGCATTGGAATCGAGGCAAGTGTACTAACCCTCGCTTCTCGTTCAAGTGAGATAAATATGTTTCTATTCAATATAAGTATTCCCTTCAAATCCGTATTGCTAGTATCCTCTCCTTCAAATTATTAATAAGGATATATTTTATTCATATATCATGTGGAAAGTAGAATTTCAGTTTTATTGCCAGTATTATTCTTTCTTAAGTATTGTCAGTAATATTCTGTTAAAGTTTTTGCTTTGCATTCTTATTCCTTGTTTTAGTATAATGTTCTTAATGTATATGGTTCCCTGAGATTAATTGATAGTAAAGTAGTTTAATGGAATTGGAAGAATTTTATAAAAATGTGGACCAGCTTCGTGGTCAAAGTAGTAAAGGCCAATGTCAATAGGTGCCTAATGAGGGATCCCAGAGTATTGTTTTTAGTTGGACTTTACGTGGCTGATCACCCGTAATGTCCAGAGTATAATGAAAACTGCAATTCTATTAAATGTTGTTTTTATGCAAATATATTCTTATGATAGAATGTTTAAGTTAAAGTACATTTTCATTTCCAAGTATGTTGGATATCAAGTTATGATTTGAGTTAAAAGTTATGATTTGCGTTAATAAGTACTGTTAGTTTAAAAATGGAAAGTTATTCATATTAGTGTTTTGAACGGTGAAAACTAATTCACGGTTATTATGGTCACTCTGGCATTTGTTGCGCAGTGATAGTAAGGACTGAGAATGAATTGAGATCTTCCTATTTATTCAAACTCATGATTGTCAGGCCGGTTAGGCAGCTAGGTGTGCAAACGCTTAGTGACATGAATGAAATTTGAGTAACTGAGAATTTCTTGGAGATTTTGTTAAAGCGATAGTTAAAGTATTTTGCAAGTATTAAAAGTATTGAATCTAGTATTACGAACCTTCTCAGTTATTAAATTCTGATTTCGAGTTATAAATGTTTTAAAGGATATTAATCTTCTGTTAAAGTTAAGAATCCAGATTTCAATTATAGTATTGATTATAAATTGGTGAGCATTCCTTCGCTCATATTTATTGTTCCTATTTCTTGAATTGCAATTATTGCATTCTTATTTCATCCAGTTCAGTTATATATATAACTTGCTGAGCATTCTTTGGCTCACGCTTGTTGTTTTTGAAATCTAACTTTTCAGTAAACTAGTTGGCGAGGCTGAGCCTGCGCAGTTCAGAAAGTGGAAAGAAGAAGCAGGATGCTGTTATGAAGCTGACGTGGATCAGGGTATTTAGATTTAAAGTTTGATTTGTTGTATGTATATATAGTTTTAGTAGTTATAGTATGTATTTGATTAGTTGGCCTGGTATACTTCTATTCGAAGTTATACCAGTGATTTTAAGTCTGTGTAAAGTTTTGTATATAGAGTTGTATTTAAGTTGGTTTTGGGTTTTCTTGTTTCTAGAACTGTAACCTAAGATCCTTAGTTGGGAGTTGGGGTCAAAGAGCTTTTGATTGAGTTTTTATTTTTATTTCAGTTTTATGTTGATTTCAGATTTTTAGTTTAGTATTCAGCAGGTTTATGTTCTATTTACGAATACATCATGGCCAATTTTTTGTTAGAATTATTGAGTTTGTTAGCGTGACGCCCAAATCTACTGACCCCGGATTTGGGGGCGTTACAGAAGTTGCTAATGTTCAGCCAATGGTGATTGCCGAGCCCGGTGATGACTCCGGTGAAGACTTGGAGGAGGAGAGTGGGGAAGAGGAGAGTGGCGAAGAGGAGAGTGGCGAAGAGGAGTCTGGGGAGAAGTAGCTGGAGCTGGTTTGTGGCCTTGCATGGCCTTGTTAGCCGTATGTGGCTTTATATTTCTAGATTTCAATCAAGGTCCTTCGGGATCAAACTTTTATCTATCTCTGTGATGTAACTTAACTGTTGGCCCTTCGGGGTCTTTATTTATGCATTTGTTTCCTCATTTGTTTGTTTACTTGTTTTCGGTACTTGGTCTTTCTAGACTTACACTCAACAGGTGCTTGGTACATAAACAAAATCGCAGAATCATTGAAGGAAAACAAACTTGCATTAATAATTCGAAATGGGTTCAACCCTTACATAACTTATTATTGTCCTACTCGGGGCGTTAAGCCCTGGAATGGTTTCATCGAACCTTATTTCTACTTCTCCTAATAGATAGATAAAAAAAACAACTTCCTTGCAAGGGCAGCTTAAATATAATAAATCTTGAGGTTCAAGGCATGCCAAGTATGGGGTACCTCGTTCCCATCCAAGGTCTCCAACTTGTGGGATCCCCGTCCTAGCATCTTCTTGACTCGATACGGCCCTTCCCAATTAGGGGCTAGTTTTCCTTTCTGACCAACTCCAGAGGCTTCTACCTTCCTTAGAACCAGGTCGCCTTGTCGAAAGAATCTTTCCTTAACTCTCTGGTTATAGTGAAAAGAGGCTCTCTTCTGATGTTCAGTATTTCTAGCATTGGCTTCATCTCTAACCTCGTCAATTAAGTCAAGGGCAAGTCTCATCCCTTCTTCATTAGTTTCTGGTTCATATGCCTCTATTTGAGGTGACGCTTGCATGATCTCCAAAGGCACAACTGCCTCAGCTCCATAAGCTAGCATAAATGGGGTTGCTCCAGTTGTCACTTTACAAGTGGTAGGTATGCCCATAGTATGGGCAGCAACTCATCTACCCAAGTGTTCATAGAGCGTTCGACCCTCTTTTTCAGTCCATCAAGGATAATTCGATTAGCTACCTCAGCTTGCCCATTAGCTTGTGGATGAGCCACTGAGGTAAAACGAAGCTCAATTGCATTCTCCTCATAATACTTCTTGAACTCTTCATTATTGAACTGTGTCCCATTGTCTGTCACCAAAATTCGTGGGATTCCATACCTGCAAATTATGTTCTCCCAAAAGAACCGGGCAACTTGTTTGGTGGTTATCTTGGCTAGAGGTTTAGCCTCAATCCACTTAGTGAAGTAATCAATGGCCACTATCAAGAACTTCCTTTGTGCTGAAGCCATGGGAAAAGGACCAAGTATATCCATCCCTCACATCGCAAACGGAATAGGAGAGTTAATTGAAGTTAACATCTCAGGCGGTTGCCTTACAATTGGAGCATGTTTTTGACATCTCTCACATCTCTTGACATAGTCTTGTGCATCAGCCAACATCTCCGGCCAATAGAACCCTAAACGAGTGATCTTGTGAGCTAGGGCTCTGCCCCCCAAGTGTTGCCCACAGATCCCTTCATGAACTTCCTCCAATGCTTCTCTTGCCTCTTGAGGCCTCAAACACTTCAAGTATGGGATGACGAATGACCTTTTGTACAGAATGCCCTCAATCAAGGCGTATCTCAATGCTCTTACTGAAAGTTTTCGTGCCTCCAAGGCATTGTCTGGGAGCCACCCGGTTTCAAGGTGAGCTTTGATAGGATCTATCCAAGAGCCCCCTATATCAATTGGTGCCACTAATTTCGAGTTAACGGTCGGGGCCTTCAAGACCTGGAAGTAGACACTCCCAGCATAATTTTCTATCTCAAAAGAAGCAAACTTAGACAGGGCATCGGCCTTAATGTTTTCTTCTCTCGGAATGTGCTCAACATAGCATTCCTCAAACTGAGTCATAACAGCCTTTACGACTCTCAGGTATTTCGCCATAGTTTCGTCCTTAGCTTCGAATTCACCGTTTACTTGTGATACCACAAGCCTTGAATCTCCACAAACTTTGAGATTCTTGACCCTCATGATTCTAGCCAAACCCAAACTAGCTATTAATGCCTCATACTCTACTTCATTGTTGGTAGTAGGAAAATCTAACTTTAAAGCATACTCAACTGTGAACCCATCAGGGCTTTGCAAAACCAAACCTGTACCACTAGATTTTGTTTTTGATGCTCCATCAAAATAGAGCACCCAATATACCTTCAGATCAGGTGTAAGTTCCTCTTCTTTTTTCTCTTTCCCAGGGGTAGTCACTATCTCTTGCCCCCCCCCCGACTTCTTGGTTGTTAATAGTGCATTCAACCACGAAGTCAGCCAATGCCTGAGCCTTAATGGCTGTTCGAGGCTTATATGTGATATCAAACTCTCTTAACTCAATCGCCCACTTGATTAGCCTTCCACTAGCCTTCGGGCTATGCAATATGTTTCTCAACTGTTGGTCCGTCGGGACTTCAATCTTATGTTCCTGGAAGTACGGACGTAGCTTCCTCGAGGCTGTTATCAATGCCAAAGCAAACTTTTCTATGGGTGAGTAATTCAACTCAGCCCCATGCAACACTTTGCTCACGTAGTAGATAGGTTTCTGGATTTTCTCCTCTTCCCGAATGAGGACAGCACTCAATGCTTGTTCAGATACCGCCAGGTATAGGTAAAGAGTCTCCCCAGGACTTGGTTTGGTCAACAACGGGGCTTCGGCCATGTATTTCTTCAGCTGTTCAAAGGCTTCTTGGCTCTCAGGAGTCCATACAAAATTTTTCACCTTTTTCAATGCTTGGAATAAAGGCAAGCAGTTGTCACCTGATTTGGAGATGAATCTCCCTAGGGCTGCCACTCGGCCCGTTAACTTCTGTACATCCCTTATAGAACGGGGTGGTTCCATGTCCAGAATCGCTTTGATCTTGTCAGGGTTGGCCTCTATGCCTCTTTTTGAAACCATCAGACCCAAAAATTTGCCTGATCCAACGCCAAAGGCACACTTGGCTGGATTCAACATCATTTTATGGTGCCTCAGCACTTCGAATGCCTCTCTGAGGTGCTTAATATGGTCTGCCCTGACCAAGCTCTTAACCAGCATATCATCAACATAGACCTCCATGGTTTTTCCAATCAGATGGGCGAATATCTTATTCACTAGTCGTCGATAGGTAGCTCCTGCATTCTTTAGACCAAAATCCATAACAAGGTAGCAGAAAACACCAAAGTCAGTTATGAAGGATACCTTTGGGATGTCATCCTTGTGCATCTTAATCTGATTGTAGCCACTGAATCCATCCATGAAACTCAACATTTCGTGCCCAACCGTGGCATCTATTAGTGTGTCAATCCTTGGTAAAGGGAAGCAATCCTTAGGGCATGCGTTATTCAAGTCGGTGAAGTCTATACACATCCTCCACTTACCGTTGGCTTTCTTGACCATCACAGGGTTAGCCAACCATTCAGGGAACTGAATCTCCTCAATAAAACCAGCTTCCAAGAGTTTGTCCACCTCTTGCTTAATGGCCTCTTGCCTTTCTGGAGCAAAATTCCTCTTCTTCTGCTTTATGGTCTTTCGCTTGGGATGACATTTAATTTATGAGTTATGAGTTGGGGATCAATCCCTGGCATATCAGCCGCTGTCCAAGCAAACACATCACTGTTTTCTTGTAAGAATGTTATCAATTTGCCCTTCAAGGGTTCTTTCAGAGAAGCTCCCACATAAGTAACTTTTCCAGGGTCGCCCAACTCTAGAGGTATGGGAACCAAGTCCTCTGCTGGCCTTCCTCGGTGTTCATCATCACCACGGACATCCATGTCTTCAATCGGGAGTACCTGCCCCCCGGCTCCATCAGCTCTCAAAGCAGCCATATAGCAACTCCTGGCCATTTTCTGATCTCCTTTCTGTTCCCCAACACCACTCTTGGTTGGAAATTTGACCTTCATGTGATAGGTAGAGGCAACAGCCTTGAACGCATGAAGTCCGGTCCTCCCCAAGATTGCATTGTACGTTGAGGTAGCCTTAATCACCAGAAAATTCAGCATCTGAGTGGCTTCCTTAGGTTCTTGCCCGATTGTCACGGGTAACTGAATAGTCCCTTCAACCTTTGACTCGACTCCATTAAACCTGTATATCGGCATGTTGGTCGGGGTCAACTGAGAGTCAGTGTATCCCATCTTTACGAATGCGTCATGAAACAAAATATCAACAGAAGCTCCATTATCTATTAAGACTCGCTTCACCTCCGAATTTCCAATAATAGGGGCTATGACGAACGGGTCGTCATGGGGGAATTTCACCCCTTCAAGGTCTGAATCATCAAACCCAATTGCTATTTCAGTCCTAGCACGTTTAGGGGCTTCTCCCACGATGTGCATCACTTCTCTGGCATATGCCTTTCGAGAGTTTTGAGTTGTCCCGGTCGCCGTTGGGCCTCCCCAAATCATGTTAATAACTGGCCCTCGGGGCTGTTGATTATGATCACGATCGCGATCGTTATCTCTTCTGTCATAGTCCCTTCTTTGGGTTCCACGATCATCACCCTTTGTGAACTTGTTCAGCTTCCCTTTTCGGATCAAGAACTCAATTTCATCCTTCAACTGCCTACAATCATCTGTATCATGACCCACATCACGGTGGTACCTACAGTACTGCTCTTTATTTCTTTTTACGGGATCACCCCTAAGTGGCTTCGGCCATCGAAAGTCTTTATCCTTTTCAATATCTAACAAGATCTGACTCCTAGGAGCGTTCAGCCTTGCGTAATCAGAAAACCTCGGTCCCAAACCCTTCTTTGGTGGTGACTCGGAATCCTTGCTAGTCCGGGGATACTTGTCTCTAGCGTCGTACTCTTGCTCTTGCTTTCGTTTCCTTGAGTCATTAGAACCCTTGCCAGTGCCTCCTGCGGTTTCGTTCTTCATGCTGTCCTCAGCCTTGATATACTTATCGACCCTTCGTTGGAGCTGGCCATGTTTTCAGGAGGATATTTTGCCAAAGACCTTTTAAAGAAGAGATCAGTGGTTCCGTGTTCCAGGGCTACCATGGCCACCTTATTTTCCAGATCAGTGATATTCAACGTCTCCTTGGTGAATCGCTTGAGGTAATCCCTCAAATTCTCGTTCTTCCCCTGCACCACATACATGAGGGATGCAGAACTTTTTTCATGAACTCTCCCACTAATGAACTGGCTGACAAAGTCGGCACTCAGCTCCTTAAAAGAGCCAATCGAGTTTGCAGGTAGACGGCTATACCACCTTTGAGCCATGCCCAATAGGGTTTGAGGGAATGCCCTACACTTTAAGGCGTCGCTCGCATGCTGCAACAGCAGTGCGTTTGAGAATGTCCTAACATGGTTTGCGGGGTCGCCTGTTCCATCATAATCCTTAATCATCGGCATCTTGAACTTCCTTGAGATGCGAGCATTCATTACCTCTTCAGTAAACGGAGGTGTGGGATCATCAGGATCCCCAAGTGGCATCAGATCCTTGGGGTTACTTCTGGGGGTCTCCACCCTTGTCGATTTTTCAGTTGGGGCTTCAGCCCTTCGCTGTCTCCTTGAAGGCCTCTCCAGATTTATAATGGGAATCCTCCCTATAATTGGAGGAGGTCGAATCAAACTTTGCCTTGCTTGCTCCCTAGCAATATCATCCTTCAATCTTTGGATCTCAGCCTCATGAGCCTTAATCTTTTCCTCAGCCGTTTGTGGAGGTCCATCATGGATTCTTTAGGACCTCCTTCGAGGTTCTCTACTAGCACGTCGCCTCCTTGGGGCTTCTTCGCGATCATCATCGTCATCCTCAGACGTCGAATCATTAGTATTGGGGCCGGAGTAGTCATCGTACTCTCGATCTCGGATCTGTAAGGCATGACCGCTTGGTCCATGTTCCCTTTGTCGAGGGGGATAATTAGGTAGCCCATACATCGGGTTGGTATTCAAGGGGAGATCCGTAGTGTGGATCTGTACCCCCGGCGTAGAGTACGATCAACGTTACCAAGAGGAGAAACCACCATCTGAAGAGGGTTAGTTTCTTGGCTTTGAGGGATAATCACAGGTAAAGTTCCCTCAACATGGGGAATCGTCCCTGAGGGTTGAGAGGCTAGAGGTTGAATGACCGTCCCTGTTGATGGGGGTAATTGTCCTTCTTCAGCGGTGATAAGCGGATCAGAGGTGGCAGGTGGAGCAGAGCTAAAGGGTATGGCCTCAGTCGATGTTGTTCTTCGTGTTTGAACCATGGTTGATGTTTTCATCCCACAGACGGCGCCAAATGTTGTGGAATAAAAACTAGGTTACGATTTGTCATTAATGCTAGGGTGGTTGAGCTTCGAGCTTTAATGACTATTTCCGTGTTCGAGACTAATCGGTCCTCACAGAGTGTCTACGTATCTCGTTATTGAGAATCAAGCCAAAAACGTAGTTCTGAGATGAGGGGTATGTCCCTTTATATAGGCTGTGAGAGCCTAAGAATCGTAGTAGGGTTAGGTGACTTGGCGAACAAGTCACCTCCTCTAGGAAGGTTCTAGACTCCTTCCTTGTAGGAGTTAGTTTCCATGTTGGATTAGGTGCCTTGGAGCCTAAGTCAGGCAGGAGTTATATCCTTATTTGACTCTTATTGCTGAGTTGATTATTACCCTTAATATTAATTACGAAATTAATATTGTAAATAGGGTTTGGGCCCATCTGGTGGGCCCCACGTTTGGACCATTCTGGGTCTAATTAATGTCACATTAAATGTGTCTTTAGGGCTTACTTTTAACCCATATCACTATATTTACATATAAAAAACTTACCTAAAATGTATCTTATGTTCCATATTCTCATTAAAATTAACCAAAACCAAGCAGAAGTAGTTGTTAGAGTGTCATGGAGAGTCATAAAAAAAGACCCTTTTAACGATTCACTTATCGGAATGTCAGATAATTTAAAATTTTAAACTCCGAATCAAAAAGTTAGAAATAGAGATAGGTAAACGACTTTATTTATTCATGGAAATAGAAACAAACGCTCAAACATTTGTCTCCAGAATCTGCGTCGCCGGAAAACAAACTGACCCAATATTCCAGCAAAGCTTTCCCCTTCTCAGGTAATTAAGTTTCTTTATTCACATTCCACAGATCATAACACTGTGTATATATTTCAAAATTGAAATTTGAATCACAAAATTGAGGTACAATGTTTTGTAATAACCCCCTTAAAGATTGTTAGTTTGTGCTTTTCTTGTGATTCCTTGCTAAAAGTGTGTGTGTGTATTTACCATTGAATTCATGTTTTTATTGTCCTTTTTTTTAATCTATAATGAAGTTCAAAAGAAGGGTAAAGTAAAACTATGATCTGCACTAATTTATTGGATTCTGTTTCTTGTTTCATTTGCAAGTGTGTTTGAGTAATTAATTTCAAGATTGAATCTTTTAGTTACTTATACGACAGGAGAAGAAATAATTACATTGGGTATATGGTAATGACATTATGTATGATAATAAGTTTATTCGATGTTGGTTTGGATTTTGCATCATGGTTTAATGGATTATGTATTGACAATTAAAAAAAAAATATTGTGCTACCTTTTTTGTTAGCTGATGTACTTTAGCTTGAGGTTGGATTTTGCTTTGTACAAGTCTATTAAGGGGGGTGTATTAAGGTTTAAACATTAGTTAGACTGAATGAGTCCAGTCGTGTTATGTTACTTAGTTTGGGTACTAGCAGATTATGTACATTTCTAGCTAGTATTCCTCTGTATGCCGTGTTTGTGATATCCGAGACCTTAGTCACAAAAGGGTTATAACTTCTTAGAAATGGAATGACATGGAAACATGATGAATTACGTGTAATAAATGAGCAAATTACATGGCGTTGGCTGTACTTTGCACCGATTTTCAAAACTTTGGCCCGAATTCAAATTTGCAAAATAATTGTTCGAGTTCAATTCCGCCTTTCGTAGAGGGCTACTGTCAAAGCAAGACTAACGGGACTAAGAGAAAATCTAACTTCCTCACCTAATCAACCAAGAAATTGTTGATCTACAATCAACAAAGAACCCCATCCTTTGAGACCCTACCTGAATCTAATTCCTTCGAAATCTTATAAAACCTTAAAAGTAGTATGCACCTATGCTATATCTTCATCTTCGCCAATAAAGCAAAGTCATCAAAACTCCAAAAATGAGAAATCAATTGTGACTCCTCCTTCTCGGGTCCTGCTGCGACATTTCCAATCATTCCTCCCACTTCCAAATATATATAAGCATATGATGGGCTTCAAATTGACACTAATTAGTACTATCAACGGCAGGTTTTCAATACTCGTCTTTGCTGGTTGACTTCTTCTTTTCCAAGAGGTAGGAGCTTTAGTCCTTGTAGATTTAAAGGAGTTCAGTTGTTATAAGTAAAGGGGTTTTGGATAATGATAAGAATAAATCATTGGATAGTGAGAAAGAAAAAGAATATTTCAGATCTTTCAAAGTTGATTTTCAAGAAAGATATATGGAATGATGGTCATGTTATTCATAATACTGAATCACTGATGGGTGAAGTTTACTGTGTTTCCGAGAACAAAACAGAACCATGGAGAATGGATGAGCCAAAAATGATTATGTTTGGTCAAATGGTAATATTGATATTTGAAAAGAAATTAAAGTGTTTGAATTTACAACAATTTCAATTTACTTCTCTCCTTGTTAACACTGTTAGGGATGGTTTTAACGGTAGCCATTTACTTGAAATGCGGAAAGAAAGTTGGGCCAATTATTTACAAATTTGAAAATTAGGCTATTTACTTGAAAATTAGTGTGAACTGGTGATAAAAAAACAATTAGTGTAAAGTATGGCCACCACTATGTAATTTACTCTAATATTCACTAGTATGTATACTAGCATCCCAATTAGTTGGACCATAGGTGCGATGATTTACTTTACGGGTAAGGTCTCTGGTTCAAGTCCAGGATACTAGTGCATATGTATTTAATCTATGTCAATGAAAAAACGACTTAGGAATGTCATTGTTGTTTTTTGTAAATCGGGATGATATGGGTACAGGGCCTACGGACTTTTCATTTTATGTTAAAGTTTGTTTGCAAGAGCTGCAGAATAAAAAAAAGGAAAAAAATAGAGAAGGGAAACTTATGGACAAGGGGCAAAATTTATCTAGAAGAAGTTCAGCGCTGAGGAAAATCAAAAATTACAGAGAAAATAGAAATCATTGAATAGACTGAGGGCTTATTGCATGTTGTGACAACAAAATTAGAATAATGATGCAGGAACTTGTTGATATCACAAAATGCAGAATGTGGAGGTTTATTAGCCTGACTGTAAAAATGTGAGTTTGGGAGAACGGCAGTGGGTTATGATTATTATTTGGTGTTGATGTCAATGGAGATAGTTATGGTGGTTCTACAACTGATGAGGGCAGTAGTGTTAGTATTAAAAAAGATGAATATAAGAACTGGGTCTCTCTGAAGAAATTGGATCAGTGTTGATCATAACGTCAAACTGTAAGAATGGTTTCAGTGTTCCACAATGTATAATGTTCTGTTGAGTACTTATTGTGTTTTTGCCTATCCTCTTGCATAGAATAGTTATAGTGCTTGCCCTTCCTAATGTCAGATCAGAATAATTTTCATTGTCATTTGCTGCTTGCACCATTGTCATGAGTAGAGAAGCACATAAGCCATTATTAATATTATGAAGCAAAAATAGGGTTTGGAATGAAGTTCCTGCATATTTGAATGCTCATATCATTTTATTATCTAAATATTTGTATCATATTATGATTCAAATGTATTCATAGCCTTTTTGGTAATCACAATTTTTTTGTCAACCTGTAAGTCATTATTATCCAAATAATTGTTTCCGACTCATAACCTGTACTTGTGGCAAGCGCTGGCTTAAAATAAGTTATAAATCATGAGTTCCAAACATTTTCTTAGACTCAATGTATTAAATTTCTAGTAAATTTACATTTCCACCCAAGCCCAAAGTATGCTGCAATTAGTTACACCAGTTGTAAAATTTTGATCTTTGAGATAAGTAGGTCTATTCTAGCTAAATTTATGTATATGTACTGTTAAATAGGAGAGTCTGGATTGGAACTAATGGTTTTAGTAGAATTTCATCTGTCAGGTGTATTCAGCTTATTCTGTAGGGGGGCTATTAGTTAGCTGACAACAAGTAATTCGATATAGTTAGTTTCAAGTAAAAGGTTTCAGAGCATGAAGTGTCTATTACATGTGCATTGAAGTGAGATACTACTGTGACTAGGTGAAGGGTTGATGTTTTTCATTTTATAATTGTTTAAGCATTTTTCTCTAAATAGAGACTTCTGACTAATTTTCATGACTTTCTCGATGACATAGGCAGTGAGAGACGGAGTCTAATAGCAGCAGAGAAAGACCATAGTCGTTTTCAAACAATGACAATCAATGTTATAGTTATAATTACCATAGCACTTATGTCAGTTGTGCTTCGAATTCTTTATGTCATCTACTGGAGCAGCAAACCCTTTCAAACCAAGTCTACAAAGCCTGTCAGCACACTTATTATCCTGGGCTCAGGTGATGCCTGTTTCTTATTATGTTTCTGTCCATTTTGGGATGGTTTCTTATCTTGTTCTTATTATCCGATTATTACTTTCTTCTTGTTCTCTTAATTTTAATTAGGGGGGCACACTGCAGAGATGTTAAATCTCTTGTCAGTGCTGCAAGCAGATCGATTCTATCCAAGATTTTACATCGCTGCTGCTACTGATAATATGAGCCTTCAGAAAGCAAGTGTATTTGAGAACCAGCTAGCTGATAAGGTGATGTTTACTCTTTGATCCTTTCCAGATCTTATTATGTTGTTTCAGGGAACTATATCTTCCTCCTTCGGTTGCTGATAAAAGAAGCTTATTAAGACTAGATACCTGCATGATTTAGTCCTTACTGGCGAAAAAAGAAACATAAATAGTCTAGTTTTTGATTTTATATTTTTTTGTAGATAGGAGGCAAGACGGGAGGAACTGCTCAGTTCATGCGGATATATAGAAGCCGTGAAGTAGGCCAGTCCTATGTAACCTCCATTGGAACTACCATATTTGCTGTTGCTCATGCCCTGTTGCTGATGATGAAAATTAAGCCCCAAGTGGTACTCTTGTTACCTCTACCTTTTTTTTTTTCAGATTAGTACTATTTTCATATTTATGTGTATTCAATTCACTTCAACAAATTGCTGAATAGATTCTATGCAATGGCCCTGGAACTTGTATACCTTTGTGTGCGATTGCATTCTTTTTCAAGGTTAGGGTTATCCAGTAATAATATATATAAAGTAGTATTCATTCTTTCGGATGCCTTAATAGATCAGCATATAACTTTAAAATATTATTTACAGGTGATAGGAATAAGGTGGTCATCTATATTCTACGTAGAGAGCATAGCACGAGTGAAGAGGTTATCTCTTAGTGGTATTATTCTGTACAAGTTACACATGGCTGATCAGTTATTTGTGCAGTGGCCACAACTACAAAGAAAGTATCCACGAGCACATTACGTAGGCCGACTCATGTAACTGACTATCCCATGAGTATTACCTCAATCCGAGAAATGTCTGCTAAGCTTCCTCACCCAGCTCTCTGCCGGAATTCTATAGTCAAATTGTTGATATCATGAAAAAAGATGTCAAGTTCGAAAGAGACGATACCTGTTCTTGTTCGCTAGATTCTTCCAAAGACACTTACATAATTTTAACAGGTAGTTTGAATGTAGGAAAGACATTCATAATTTAGTTGCTGCAACAAGCTAACGACAGAACAATACTAACATTACTTTTGGACTTTTGAATGGATATTCGAAGTCATATTGTAAGTGCCTCACGACCTCGTGGATTGGTTCGTAATCATGCTTGCTGATTGCAAGCAAACCTATTGGGTCAGACACAATCCAAAACACAATTCAAACGTGCGTCCGACAAATATTTGTTATTTGAAAAGATGGAGAGTCTGCCACCAAACGTGACAACCCAGCTGCCTGATGCGCAAGTCCACCAGAGAACAAATCAAGGTTGGCTATCATGTGATTGGTTTGCTCAAAAACATTATCAAACACATCATCTTCATAAACAGTTGTGCTAAGTAAAAGTATTTTATAAAAAATTGCAGTATTATGTTTTATAAATTATTTTTCACGGTTTCAACTTTTTGCTCTACGTGGAATCTAGCGCTAAATTTTATTTCCTACATATTTTTTTATAGATAATAAGTTGAATAGACATTTGATTTTGAATTTTATACTCTTTGAAAGAACTGTTTTTTGTACAATCAACAATTTAAAAGGGTTAAATTTTGGTTATGGTAATGTTTTGTGATTAAATAATTTTGAAGTGAAGAACACTGTCTCATATATTGAAAGTTTACATGTTACCTATATCTTGAACTTTTAAGTTTAAGATCTATTGGTGCTAGCATGGTTTTACACTTGTATGCATGTCATTTGTGACTGCCATTACAAATTCATTTGCTTTTCAAGAGGGTGCCACTCTTTCTTTATAAAATCACCGTCACCTTTCCATTAGTGGAATTTCAGAGACTTGATTACCATTTCTATTATCAGAAACTTTGTTAGCATTCTCAGCTATGGCCTTGATCTCCAAATCATCAATATAGTGCTGATAGATATATGATACAAATCCCCAGATAGCCAGAACCATAGAAACCACCTTCACTCCATTCATCTTGTCATTGAAAATGAAGACAGACAGAACAGGAACAATAGGCAATCCCAAAGTACTAATCACATTGGAGAACAGAGAAGATATCTTGTAGATAAGTCCCACAGCTCCAACATTGAAAATTTGCCATGATACTGAAATCCATATCAAAGTCATCAAATAGGAGAGGTTTCCTAGCTTAAAGTTTTGCATTTCTTTGGTCAAACTCTTCCACTCGCCACTCGCGAATAGCCCTATAAGTATGACAACAGTTGCAATTGCACTCTGGTAGATGATCAATTTCACCACCATCCGAACACTACTATTTCTCAGAACCTTTCGGAAGGCAAGCTGTGTTACAGAGAGCATTAGAGCATATCCAGCTGATGCTCCTAGAGTGCAGATGAATCCGATTGCATACTTTCCTTTTGTGGTACTTGAATCCGAAGAATCAGGTGAGAAAACAAGAAGTACGGAAGATATGGTAAGCAGGACTAAAGAATTTATGATAAAAGGAGTCAACTTTTGTGCGTTGAGGAAATAAGAAAAGAACGCATTGAAGCCTAATTGACTTGCACATAAGAGAGTATAAGTTGAGACTGGAAGGTATAAAAGGCCTATCGAGTATAACATGCAGTCAGCAGCAAGGAATACACCAAGGAAGATAAATAGCGATAAAAGGAGTATTGGGGAATATTTTCTTATGTTCGTCTCTTCTGCAGGTTGTTTTTGGTTTGATGCGAGAAAGATGAAAGGTACGAGAACTGGAAAGCCAATGGTTTGAACAAGTGTTGCCATCCATTTGCTGTTTCCACCTTTATCATAGTATAGTCTTCCTAAGAGCGTGGCGACAGACTGACCAGAGAGTACAAAAATTGAATAAATGATCATTTGGATCCACCAACTGTATCGCTTTAGCGAAAAGCCTGGTTGAAGATTTTTTCTGGCATTTGTATTCTCAGATGGAACTGCTGGTTTAGCTTCTTGAGCTGGAAAAATATAAGACATGATAGATATTAGTACTTGAACAGCAGATAGAGAGATGATCAATTTGTATTACCATTCAAACTTTTCTTAATTCTTGGATTTGAGAACTGTTTCATCGATTTATAGGTAATAGTATAACACCAAGATATGAGGATCTCAACATGTGTGCACAAAAACTAACAAACATATGACTACAGTCTGTTGAACACAATAAAAGCATGATATGAATGGGGTGTGGAAAGGATGTAAGGAACATAACTTGCCACAATTCTACCATATTTTCACAAAATGATCCATAACTGACTCTACCATGTTGAGGAGTTACACATGACTTCCATAAGATCACCACCTTCTTTAAACTTGAATATTATTTAAAAGAGTGATCCGAAACAAAGCAAGTCTAAAACAAAAATAACTAAAATGAACTTTCATGACTTACCCATGATGCTTGATTGCCCTGTTATGCACTCTTCATCAACTTTCCTCATAACAAAGATTAAGGTAGAGATGTGAAAGAGGATTTGTGTGTGTGTGTGTGTTGGGGGGGGGAGAGGGAGAGAGCGAGAGAGAGAGAGAGAGAGAGAGAGAGAGAGAGAGAGAGAGAGAGAGAGAGAGAGAGAGAGAGAGAGAGAGAGAGAGAGAGAGAGAGAGAGAGAGAGAGAGAGAGAGAGAGAGAGATTCAGTTGAAGTTCAGCTTGTTTGATGTTCAGCTTGTTTCAGAGTCTAACTGAAAATACAGTGAGTAATATAAGCAAGTTAGAGCAGAGCAAACAACTTTATATTGGATGACATTATTGAGTGTGTCAAAATTAGCGATGAAAAAAGATGGGGCACCACAATGAGCGTACTCTAATAAATTTGTTGCCCCTCATTCAGACTTGGAAGTTACAAGTATTGATTGGAAGATTATATTGTCCTTACCTGTAACCAATGCCTTGATATTGACAATGTCATGTTGGCCCGCGCCAGGTCCTTTTGCAAATTTCCAGTTAAATTTTAATTCTTGTTAAATTTAGGGTAATTTTTCAAAAATATTCATATTGCAAAAAATTAAAAACACGTTGCAATTAAAAACAATTTATTAGAGTACTAATAAATATTTTTAAAATATTTTTAAAAAATGAATTAAAAACATGGATACTTTAAAAATTTTCCTTAAATTTAATTGTATAATAAATATTCATTTGGATCCATTGTTCTTGTCTAATTTTAATTTTTAAAAGTTTAACTCAAAAATTAGAAATATTTATTTTTAATTACAAATTTACAAATTGATTCATAAAATAAAATACTTAAACTTTATTTTGATATTTTTAAAAATATAAATATTTTTATATATTTAAGTTGTTGATCAAAATTAATCATTTGATTTTGAAAAAACAAACTTAGATAAAAATTAATGGATGGATGGAATATTAAACTAAATTTAAATTTCAAAGTATTTTTATCTTAAATTAATTGCATATTATATTTTAAGTACTCAAAATATTTAATTTCTTATTTATGTTTACAAATCTCATATGTAAATATCATATGTTTACAAATATTTATTTTAAAATCTAAATATTATAAAATTTATAATTTTAAGTTTTTAAATTTATTTCTTGTATTTACCTTCATAGTTATAAAATGAAAAATATTTTCATATTTTAGCCTAGTGGCTACTACACACCCACGGCCCGTCTTAACATCTCTTTCTATCGCATACGTACCTGGACAAGATCGAGTAACCTTGGCTTAACCAAACAAATATTATCAACTATATCTAAGCAAAGAGTGCAGCAATTGACAAATTTTTTTAAGTGCTACTGTCATGATCACTTGGATTTAAACACATAAATGTTTGATTATCGTCTTGCACAAAAACAAAAGTAAATTTAAGGAGCAAGACACGAAATTAATTCTGCAAAATTTCTTGATTTCTCGCAAAGAAAGGACGGAGATACCACTCAAACATGAAATCATATATAAGAGATCATTTTATACTTTTCAATTAATCTTTGATACCATTGGACTAAGAGGATTTGATGGCTATTTTTCTAACTTAAGATAGATATCTATCCAGGTACGGATAAAACTGGTGAATTTAATGATTTCGTGCTGCTATAGTACAGCACATGCAACGAAAAGAGTCAAACTTATGGTATGAAACACAATTTTCGCACATATCTGTGTGATACAAATAAAGTGCATTCAACTTTGTCATACCGGACAAGTATGATACGCAAGGGGTGAGGCAACGGTATGCAAGATTATCATGTTTTCGTGACGGGATTCAACCTTGTACTAGCGTGTCATTAACATAGCCTCTTCTCTAAGATATGATGATAAGACGTGTGTGTGAGTTTGTGTTTCATGTCTATACTTCTCTATATATTGTCCATCCTCGGTCGGTTAATTATTACAACCCCCTAACAAAATTGACAAAGTGTTTTATTTGATATTATTATATTCCTTAGTTAATTTATTGTGTATTCCAATTTCGCACCGCTCAGATTATTTTTAGTTCGGTTTTAATATAATAGTATCATTTTTTTAACATTTTAATAGAGTATAAATATGAAATAATTGATAAAATTTGCGTTCAACGGGATCATATAAACCCAGTAATACATTTTAATCCGTACTCTTTCATGTTCCTGGCTCCTCCACAGTTTATAGATGATATAAATTTCAGTTTTAAGGTAAACTGGTATATATCGAGAGTATGCCCGGGCAGTTGGGACTTGCTAACATTCCTTGCATTGTAATGCATGCAGTCAATCAGCTGTCATGATAGCGGATGTAGAATGTGGTAATATTATATGATTAAATAAAAGAAAGGACACATAAATTCTTCAAAGATACTACCTCCGTCCCAAAAAGACTGAGCTGGTTTGACTTTCACGGAGATTACGAAAATATATAAAAGTATGAGTAAAGTTAGATGAAAAGTGGGTAAAGTGGTGGGACATATCAATATTTAATAATAAAGTTGAGATAGTGGAGTAAAGTAGTGGGTGTAATAGTGTTTATAATATTTTTTAATGAAAAAGGAATAAAGTTAGTGGGTGTAATAGTGGAAAATAGTGTTCAAAAATAGTAAGTATAGTAGGTTCATTAGTTTTGGGACGTCCCAAAAAGGAAAGTGTGTCAAATTTTTTGGGACGGAGGGAGTAATGAACAAAGAAAAATAAAACCTAGTTGGAATATGTCATTTTCTAAAATAAACGGAGGTTAGATGTGCATGTATATATATATATACATAGTCAAATTGATCGATTTAAAGTTAATGAAGTTATAAAGGTGGTAGATGAGTAAAAGGGGTACTGACGTTACATGGAGTTCCTTGCTTTGATATTAGCTTCTTCCCCAGCAGCATGCTAGCTATATCGCTATTCATAATCTTGATCTTGATATAGATCTTTCTGTTGATATATAAGTAACACCATTTTATCTTAGAAATTGGTGAGTAACACCATTTTTTGATCATCCCTTTTTAGTTTTTACCATCCATTAAGTTTTCTATAATAAACTTTAGATTAAAAAATATTGAAATATTTATTCAAAGAAAAAATAATATTGAAATATAAGTTATACCCCCTTATAACTTAATTTAATACCCAAATATTGTAAACATTATAAATATGACATGCACTAATATAACAAATTTCTATATTAAATTTTAGACTCTATTTTCCCATATAAGTTTTAATAATTAATTATAATTAACATTGATCAGTATACATCTGAGTCAAATATACCATTTCAATTATATCTTTTAACCACAACCACCATTAAATTTTTCAAGTTAAACCATTTTACTTATATCTTTTAACCATATATAATTACCATTAAATTTTTGAAGTTAAATTAATCATAATCATCATAAAATTAAAAAATATTCTATACATATAAAAGTTTATGATTCGAATCCAAACTAATTATAAGCCAGCAGTATTACATACGTGGAACTAAAGTACATAACAGATGTATTTCACCTTAGTTATGTTGTGCTCCCGAGTTAGATTAACAAGAGAAGAGAAAAGAAGGGGAGAGAAATTTTTAAAATTTTCTTTCCAAGTCGTGCTCCCGAGTTTTTTCAGGAAAGAAGAGAATGGATCCGGAAAGAAAATTCTAACAACTTTCTCTCCATAATCTTCTTTCCAAAAATGGAATGATTTGGAGAGAAGCTCTAATTTACCTTTAAAATTTCTCTCCATATCATTTTTTCAAAATTTTCTCTTCTTTTCACATAAATTGGGGAACACATGAGAGATTATTTTTTTTATTTCTCTTCTTTCACCTTCTCTTCTCTTCTTTTCTCTTCTTTACCAAAAAATCTCTGGAGCACAGCCTTAGAGATTGAGATCGCGACGATTCCAGTAATGGATCGGGTTCCGGTGCGATTTGTTATACCTGAACCTGTTTCTGGGATCAATCAGAATTTGATCTGAACTTTCAATGGGTTGAAAATTTTCAATTCCAACCCAACATGTTACTATCCGATAAATTTAAAAATGATTCATTTTGATTCAAAAATAAATAAAATTAATTATTTTTATTTATTGGAAATAAATTTTATTTATAAAATATATAATAGTAATTTTATTATATGATAAATGAATTAAAATTATCAAATAACATGAAGATATATCACATATTTATAATTAAATTTTTGGATCGGGTTCGGGTATTTTATATCAACCCAAAATCAATCCAAATTTTTTGAGTAAATTTTTATCCAATTCAATTTGAAATTTAAAACACTCGACCCAAGTTCATATTTTCTCGTATCGGATTTTTATCAAATTTTGACACCCTTAGAGATCGACATTTATTGACTAATTAACACTTATCACTTTCATTGTTCCGGCCGCCCGTATACATGGACTCTCATTGGTCTGATCCTTTACCAACCTAGCTCTTACATAAAATTTCACATCACGCACATAAACATAAAATTTCACGTATACAGTTAAATTTCGATAAATGAATATGTTCATGATTGGAAAATTTTATTCATTAATCGAGATTATTCATTTATCGAGATTAAAAATACACTATCTTTATTATGTCGGGATCGGAAAAAATTATTCATTTGATGAGGTTATTCGTTTATCGAATATTCATTTATCGAGGTTCTACTGTACTTGACGTGGTGAATATATTTATCATCTTGCAGGGGCCAGGGGCATTAGCATTTACACAAACTACAAATTGAAAAACTACGGCCCTTTCACAATTATATCCTTATATATAATAAGCGTAAGAGGGATCTTATTTATAATTTTGATTTGGTCACTGTACTACAAAAAAATCTCAACCGTCGAATCTAATATTTTTAGAAATAGACGACCAAGATTATATTATATTATAAAGAAAATTATAATTTAAAAAGGATATAATTAAAAAAGGTTGTATTGGAATTGAATTTTAAAAAGAAAATTATAATATGAAAAGGATATAATCATGATTTTTTTTCGCTAAATAGACGTGTAAAACCTAATATATATTAATTTTTTTAACAACAATTTGTTATGTAATAACATATAAATATTAAAAAATTTATATATTTAATATATATTGAAAAAAACCTGTGGGGTTGTCAGTAAAAAATAGATAGCATACACAGATTCAGACAACAAAACAGAACAGCGCTGTACGTAGATTAGATCCAAATTAAATTCATATAGAATTATTAATATCTTAATATTGATATTCAACTCTAACCACATATAGCTACTACAGTGAAATATGCATAAACTACTAAAATCAATTATAAATAAACAAATAAAAAGGATCTTTAGAATGAATTGGGAAAAAAATCATAATACAATCATAGATAGAATTATAATAGATAGAATTATAATTACATTATTCTATCAAGCAAAAATCTATACATACAAGGTTATAAATGAAAAACAAAAAATTGAACGTAACAAGAGACATCGTGAACGATATGTAGAAACTACAGAAGAAGAACGGAGCCAAAGGAAAAAAAAAAGATGTGAAGAAAATAATGAAAAGAAAATTTTAAAGAAAATTGATTACTTATATTGGTTTAACATTGCAAAATTTTTTACAAAATTTAAAATCCTTAACTTAACATTGATAAAAAAAATATAATTATTCAAGGATTTATCTTTGTAAAATATTATTTAAAAAATTAAAATCGTGTTGTATTTAAAAATTTACTCTCAAATGTAATGAAATAATTTCGATGACGCTATACATAAAAATAGCAATTTCCAAAATAAAACACACAAAAATTAATTTATTAAATAAAAAAAATAAAAAAACCATGCATGGCACAGGTTATAAGCTAGTAATAAAAAAAATTGGAAATAGCATAGGCCAGTCAAAGACATAAGTGGGCTTGTTACGGTTTTAGTAATCGACTAATATGATAGCCCCGTGCTGCTTTGCACATCATTTCAATTTGTTTAATTCACTTGTTTTGAGTTTTGAGTTTTGAGTTTTGAGTTTTGAAGTAAATAACTTGTAATTTTTGTAAGATTATATATTATTAGTATGATATATTTTATAAAATATATTTTTTATGAAAACTGATAGTAGTTGAACTTCTTATTTGAATTTTACATATAATCATAGCAGTTTACTCACACTTAAGACTTAAGAAATCATATGATTTTTTTATAAATAATTTTAAAAACGTAACTTAAAAAGACTCTATAAGTATTTTAAGAAATTTATTCTTAAGTTAGTAGATTCACTTGTAAACATATATACGCAAGTGCTCAAATAATAACTTATATTATAGTGAGAACTGAGAACTAATCTCATGCTCAAATTTGTATTATGTACATATATATACCATCCTTACTCAGTCATTCGTTTGTGTCACCAAATCAACCACCACTTTAACAATAATTTACGAACACTTTGGTCACCGAGTTCCAACCACATTCTCAATCACACATTCGATAGCTTATTCATCTCATTTTTAAATTTCCATCAATGTAGTTTCATCCACTCTACTACCGTCAATACCATCACCAGCACTTCCAAACACTATCAACATTTCAGATTTCGGTAATTTCGATAATTTTCATTCAAAATTTTAGTGATTTGAGTTCAAATTTTGGTGATTCAAGTTGAATGTTTAGTAATTCCGCTTTCATTCTGGTTTTTTTGTGGTGCAAGGGTGGTGTTGATGTGATTGTAGTAAAAAATTTATTTCGCTTGTGATTCTGGCGGTGGTGCGTGGTAGTGACAATGTGGTGGTGGTATGGCATGGTAGTGGTGTTAATGATGTACGGTTAGTGGTGATACTGATAGTGGTGTATCCATAAATAAAATACATGACTTATATATAGTTTTTTTTACAAATTTATTGATAACATGCAATACGTGATCAATGATTTTAGTTATAATGATTGTATTTATGTATTATATTTTTCTTTGAAGCTACATAAGTAACCAATAACAATTATATAAATGTTTAGTCTTATATTATTGATTCACATTTATTAACCTAAAATTTTAAATTTCTTTTAAATATAATATACTAAGTTATTTTTTGAAATTATTGGTTTTAAGATCAATCATTTTTACAGTCCTTAAATTCAACTAATCGATTATTATAATTTGTGTATTATATACAATTTAGTATTATCTTTTTAAATATCTATTTTTCATTAAAATAACTATACATGTTAATCTTATAATTATTTGTATTGTATGTATGATCTATTTTATAATGTTATGTCCTAACCCAACTGTTAGGTTAGGGGACTTACACCATCCGAGATTCACAAACAACCAATACAGAGCGCGCACACACACCAATCAATAATTGACAAGATCTACCAAAGCGCAAAACAAGAACACACAAATACTTGACGTGGAAACACCCACGTCCCAAACTTGTATTATTAATCTTAACAATAATCAACAATACATCAAAACAATAACACCTTAACGGTGTCCCAACCCCTGATACTTGAGCCAGCAATGCTCAAGCATCACCCAAACAATACTTAAGACTACATCTCTTAAGCTTTCACCTTATCAAACAAATACAATATTACTATGTATATATAGCCATTCAAAACTTAGCCACCAAGACTTACCATACTTGTTCTACAAGTCTTACCATACTTGTTATACAAGCCTTCCAATTCTTGGTACCTAATTACCCAACTTAGTGATCAAGACATACCATATATAATAATTGTCTACACATACAATTATTATCTTACCAATATATATCTTAAAACACCCAAGCCCATAACATCATATTGGGTTGAACCCAACACCAACTGTGCTCTTTTTTTTATTTAATTGAAAATCAACACAATGTTTATATCTCATATGTAAATTATTTAATTGATCACAAAATTATGTTTTAAGGTAGTATAAGGGGTATATTGATCATTTTATGATTGGTCAAAAAATCGTTTTGACGTATAATATACGCAATAGATAGGCAACATAATTCTTTTGAACAAATTTTTTAATTATTATCAAGGTAATAATATCTTGATTATGTTATCTTGATTAAATTTCAAAATAAGAATAAATAAAGTAGAGCATGCGAGTTATCGTGTTAGTAGTTAATGATTTTAAAAAATCATCATAAATTTATTCTTTGGTGTAGTGGTTGGAGATGGGAACATAATTCATTTCCAACATGAAGGTCATGGGTTCAACCCTCATCACCAACGATATTTTTAAACATTAATGTAGTAGAAGGGTAAAAATGTAATTTACTAAATAGGTTTGAAAGGACTTGTTGGCCTATAATATACTAGCATGAAAGCTCGTGTAAAGCACGTGCACCATTTTAATTCATATAACTCATTTTTTTTATTTTTCAAATACATGACTCGTAGTTTTGAAACATTATATACTAATAAATAATGTGATTTATTTGCTAAAAATTATATTTTAAGGAAAGTGATATTAACTATAACTTCTTACTTAAATTTGATTTATGATCATGATAGTATAATCACACCTAATAATTTAAAAAACATAACTCCAAAAGAGTGAAAGACTGAACATTTCGCAGTTTCTAAAATCTAACCATGAGTTAGTAAATTCACGTGTTATATATATATATATATATATATATATATATATATATATATATATATATATATATATATATATATATATATATGCAATGTTAATATAAGAACCTATATTGAAATGAGAACTGATAACTAATTTGAGCCTTTTATATTTTATATCTATATTTAATCATAACCACACATTCAAACATAATTTACTTCTCCACCTCCACCCTTATGCCCTCCTCCAATGTCGGCGATCTATTATACCATCTCTTGTAATACCCAACTATTATCACCACATTTTTCTCTCCTTATATATTCCATTTGTCATCATCATTCAAGATCACACACACACACACACCACACACACACACACACACACACACACACATATATATATATATATATATATATATATATATATATATATATATATATATATATAATGTGTGTGTGTGTGTGTGAAAAATGAGAGATATGAAGTGTGTGTATAAACTATCATCATTCTGCAATTTCTTTTTATCACCAAATTGACCTACGAATATGTTTATCATAGAATTCCAGCCACATTCCTAATCATGCCTCCTTTAACTCATTCAGCTCCTACTTTATCATCTCTCAATAGATATGAGTTTGTAACGCCCATCGAGTCTTTCTCACCCACTCTATCATCGTCAACACCATTACCAACACCTTCGAACATGAATAAACTTTCAAATCTGGAACATTCTAGTAATTTGTGTTCAAAAATTTTAGTGATTTGGATTCAAATTTGGGTGGCATGAGTTGAATTTTTATTCATTTTGTTTTTGTTTTGGTGATTCTGGCGGTGTTGATGTGGTTGCAATCAATATTTTGGTGATTTTGGTTGTTGTGCGTGATCGTGATATGATGGTGTGCTGGTGGTGATGAGTCAGTGGTGATGTGGCAGTGATGGTGAAAATGGTGGTGGTGTTAGCGATGTATTGTTGGTGGTAGTAGTGATAGTGATAATGATGTTTTTTACTACAAAATGATAGATTTATATACAACTGACAAGTCCTAATAACACCACAAGATTGTAGAAGGGGGGTCGAATACAATCTTGATTTCGAACTAAAAGGCTCAACAGTTTGGTAAACAGATAAATAAAGCAAATGTATGGAATGTAAAGCAAACACACAATACTTACAAATTTTCAGGTGGATTTTCTGATCCACCTGAGATTTATATTTCGAAGAAATAATCTGTGTAGAAAGTACACAGCTTCGATTACAAAGCTTTGAATACAAAAGAAAACCTAAATATCTCTCTCTTTGCGCTCAGTGTTTTCTCTTGTATTACTTGTATGTGTATGCTCTCATACTTAAGCAATGCTACACTTGGGTTATAAATAACCCAAGGTTACAACCCTACAAAAAAAACGAATATTATAAAGTCAAATGTGTTTGAAGGTCTACTACTGCTCCTTTTCTTCATGTGGCACAATTTTGTCTGATTGTCTTGGACAGATATTGCTAGATTTCATCATCCAAATTGTTTTCTAAGAAAATGAATGTTTCTTTTTCTTTTTCGTTTCCAAAAACTAGCTTCCATGCCATTTTAAAGTCCACCAACCCATGCATATGATCTGTCAGCTATGTCAAGTCACTATCAACTGCTAGTTTCGAGACATTATTGATGAACATCCGTTGTAGCTGATTATCCATTGAGTTGCATGTTATCCATTGACAGTATTATCCGTTGGTGTAGATCCATCATCTGTTGCCGTATCACTTCACTTAAACAGAATTACAAAGCACAACCTATATACAATTAGCTAACATATTCTGTTTATCCATTGATAGTCAACATGACTCACGATGCTATCAACTAATACTACAATTGATAACTATCCGTTGGTACTTCTAGGCATGATACAAACTTATCGGTCAATGATAAGCTACCTCATCAACGGATACTCAGAAGTATCATCCGTTGATGAGTTACAAGAACAACTTATACAAATATGTTTTTAGATGCTTTGTGAGTATCATCAAGAACAACATGATTCCTAACAACAATGCATGATCCTATATTTTATTTCTTGAAAAAACTCTACCGAAAATCCAACAAATATATATATATATATATACATATATATATATATATATATATATATATATATATATATATATATAAGTTTTTGCTAAAATGAGAACCCCCATTTTCTGTGAGAACTGAGATCTAATCTCAGCCCCACAAATTTAAACCAACTTAAAATCACAACCACATTAATTAAACACTCAATTAAACATAATACATCCAGCACACATACTGTATCACACTTTACCTCCCCATTTTTATTCTCAACAACCCGTACACCCTTCCCCATTTCTCTCTCTCTCTCTCTCTTCTTTCTCCACCCACAACCACCAATTTCCATCGCCACCACCGCCTCTCCTTCATCGTCGGCGTCTCTCCAACCTCAATGTGACTACAACACGTCAACACCCATCAACCACAATATACATACACATATGTACGTAGCACACTCACCATCTCTTCCAACCACCCCATCCCTTTTAACCACCATCTCCGACCAAATTCCCCGGCCAACCTTCATTCTTTTCCGATTATTCACGCAAATCCAGATCTGCTCCAAATATTATCAACGTCGAGTTCCGACGGCACCACCTCTGCTCCGATCTTTCCTCCGCCCATCGACCACAACCATCTCGTCTTCTTCTCGATTTCCGGCGCCGCAGGCGGAGCTGAGTTCTCCGATCTCGCCTCGATTTCCACATCTAAATCAACCACAGCTCCGATCTGAATTCTTTTATTGTTTTTGTGTTCAAAAAAATTGGTGATTTTCGTTCAACAGTTGGTAATTTTCTTTTAAATTTCAGTGATTTTAGTGTTCTTAGATCTGAAATTTTTAGTGATTTTCTTTTAAATTTCAGTGATTACTATTGAAATTTATGTGAATTGGGTTCGAATTTGATGTTATCTTTGGTAGTAGCAGTATACTGGCTTAAAAATTGGTGATTTTCGTTTAGTTTTGCTGATTTTATAGGTGGCGATACCAGTGATGTGGTGGTGGTGGTGGTTGCGGAGGTAGTAACGATAATTCCGGTGATTAATGGTGGTAGTGTAACTGGTGTTATGTTGATGGTTGAAGAATCATTCAAATATTGATGATTTTTGGATTGATTGTGGTGATTTTCTGATGGTGATCGGAGGCCTGAAACCGTGACCGGAAATGGTGGGTGAAAGTATTCATGGACATTGGTAGAGATTTTGTGGTGATTTTTTCCGGCGGTGATTTTTTGTTTACAGATGGTGATTTCTGTGTTTCTGGTGGTGATTTTCTGGTTTGGCGGTGGTGATTTCTGGTTTGCTGGTGGTGATTTTTTTGTTTCTGGTGGTGATTTCTGGTTTGGCGGTGGTGATTTTATTTTTGCCGGTGGTGATTTTCTGATGGTCGCCGGAGGTGGTGGTGGTCGTCGGTGGTGGGCGGTGGTTGAATTAGACAGAAGATGGTGAAATAAATATAACATATTAAAATATTAAATGAATGGTGAGAGATGAATATAATGTATTTAAATGGATGGATATGATTAGATCTCATATCTCATCTTAAGTGGTGGTTCTCACTGGAGCGCGACCCTATATATATATATATATATATATATATATATATATATATATATATATATATGAATATGAATATAAATGTAGTTTTATTTTAAAATTCAATTATATTAATCAAAAATATATATACAATGGAGTGTTATTTCTAGAATCTGTCTTCCTATATTCAACTATTTTTACATTCCCTAAATCCAAGTAATCGATTATTATAACTTGTGTATTATATAAAATGCAATATTTTTTTTAAATTAAATATCTATCTTTCATCAACATAGTTATACATTTTAATCTTATAATTGTTTGTATTGCATCTATAATCTATTTTATCATGTTGTACTCTAACCAAACTATGTATCTTTTCAATTATATAATTGAATCAATACGATGTTTACATCTCATATATGAATTGTTCCATTTTTTTATGCTAAATATATATTATCCTAGAACAATCATAATAACTAATTTTAATGCAAGTTTACTTATATGAAATGTAATATTAAAATTCACTAAAATTTTGGCATGCAATTTTGTACAATGTGATATATTTATCTAGTAAGTATCATATTTCAATAATATAGCTAGACATTTTAAATCTATAATTTTTTTTATATAGTCTGTAATCTATTTTATAATATTTCCAGCATAACTATGTGTTTATCTAAATATCTATCAGTTAACCAATATGAAGTTCAAATCTCATTTGCAATAGATTTTGTTTTTTTCCTAAAATTATATTCTTTATTCTATTAAAATATTTTACCCGAAAACAATGAAAGTGGGGGTATAATCAAGTCGAGCCGAGTCCAACAGTGTAAGACTCGAGTGTGACCTCGACTAAAATGTTCAATCGAGTTCGATCGGGCTTTAAATTTTAAGCATGAAGATTGGTAAATTCAAGAAAACACCATATAATATTATCAAGTGCATGCCCAAAAATTTAGAAATACATAATATATACTCTCATAGAATTTCAAAAGCAATAAAGATTCAAAGAGAGTGAGAGAGAAAAAAACTTGCTACGTTAATGCATATCATGGCCATAATTAAAATTATAGATGGTGAATCAATAATGATTGTATTTCAATAATAAATAGAATTTTTTTTAAATCTTAAATTTGGTTATAATCATGCACCGTTTGTGGTTAAAAATAGATAATAAAAAATATGAATTAATTTTTGCCAAAAAAATTAAAGTGAATCGATGGTTATTAGGTTATTGTAATAATTTAAACAAATAGAATGTACACTGAGTTTTAAGGCGGAACCGGATTTTAGGCTTTTTAAACTACACCTTCCCTAAACAACATATTAGACATAACTAATAGTTCAGTTCAGACAAAAACTTCTTCTTCTTTCGATGGCTCCGACGATTCCGAAAATTTTTCAGTGGACTCGCATTGTTTTGGTAAGTCTCAATATTCTTCCTATTTCTTTCCTCTAATTAATTAGTTACGGTGTATGTTACGGGAGAGAGTGAGACGGAGAGAGAGAGTGAGAGAGAGAGAGAGAGAGATAGTCGAATTTTCTTGATTATATCTGTTTAGGTGTGTTGCTTAATTAAAGAAATTTGAGGTTTGTGATTATATTTGTATGTAATAGAGAACTTAAAGTTAAAAACCTATACATGTTTCGCTTCCGAGTTTCCACGATAAGAATCTGCAAAAAGGGTCTTGTTTGATTATATCTATTCAGGCGTGTTTCTTAATTAAAGAAATTTGGAGGTTTGTGTTGATAGTTACGTTATTGGCATCTATGCTATACTTCTTAACTCTTATATCTGTGCTTACGTCTCATCACTCGTGCTTGTTAGCTAAAACATTGAACTATTTTATATTATGTAGTTGTGGATATTTGCTTTATGCAACGGTATTTGCACCGTATCCACCGTGCTCATACGATGACACTACACAGTATGTACTAGGGGTGAACATGGGTCGGGTTGGGCGGGTTTTAATCAAAAAATGACCCAACCTAATTAGTTCGGGTTGATAAAAACTGAACCCATTAATAAAATTTTTTTTTACGTAACCCAACCCCCACCCAACCCAATTAGTTCGGGTTGGGTTGGGTTAAACCCTCTTCTTCAAGCAACAAAGCTGTAAACTAGCACAAAATCAATTAAATGAAAATTAGGTCAATATTTTGACTTTTGAGTTTTTTGTTTTTGTAGACGTCCTAAATTCACAAGCTAATGGATTGTTGGTTTTTCCAGGCTTCATATTGGTCTCTAACAAGAATTTATGTTAACAGGTTTCGTCTTAACCACTAGGTATCACATTACTCTTCTCATGTATGAATCCATGATTCCAAAAACTAACAGACACGTTCAAATCAGGATTTTATCTAGATACAAAAAAATAATAAAAACAGAGGCTTGACTCTTAAGAATTTGAAAAAGCATACATATGATATGAACATATAAACAAGCACAAACATACATACAAATATATGATACAAGAACAAGAAATCAGTTCATAGTCATACACATATAAATCTTAATATCAGTTCATACACATATAAAAGCACATCAATCATCACTAATTCACTACAAATCAAACTAACAGAGACTTGAGAGTTCGAACCCATGAAAAATTGAAAATGGATAAATAAACGATGATATAGAATTATAGATATAGAAATTACAAATGAAATTAAGGAAACTTATTTAGTAATATTAGAGTAGAGATTAGAGACGAGTGAGAGTGAGAGGTGGAATGAGTGAAGTGAGTGAGAGGCGGAATGAAAGGAAGTGAGTGATTAGGGTTATACGTGACTACGTGTATGTAACTATGTATGACTACTGCACTAGAAATTCACAATACTAAATAGGCCTAATGGACTATGGCTATATGTGTAAACGGGTTGGTCGGGTTGGGTTAGGGTCAAAATATGTTATACCCTAACCCAACCCAATTTTGGACGGTTCGGTTTGTTCGGCCGAAACGAGGGTGGGTTGGGTCGGGTTGAGCGGTTGGCCGGATTATGTTCACCCCTAGTATCTACCGAGCTTATAAGGTGACACTATAAGTATTATTAGTATACTTCTAACTTGAGAGAATATTTATGTATAAATCTTATGCATATTAGTTTTTATGTAGCAGTATCATTTATCAATAGTTGAATTCTTTTAGTTAGCTCATCTCAATCCGTGTTTGTACTTTATTAATTACATAACATTGTGAAGCAATTTGATTATGTTATTTCATTTATTTGTCAATAATTTAACACATATATATGCCTTGTGTTATACAGCCTTTGGTGCTCTATGGTTCGCATTTGTATCTTCATTTTTTATGTCGGCACTAGAGGTGTCATTGGTGGTATACTTCTCACCACTTCTATATACCGTAATCATGTTTTTGTGTTTAAATATATTGTAACACACCGATTGTACTTAAATTACCTTTCTCTATATATATAACTAGTCGATAAAGCCTCGCTTCGCGGCGGCGTTACAATTTTTTTTAAAAATTCAATACCATCCATATTAAATTTTAATAGTTACATAATCTTCTCTAATGAGCCAATTTCTTGATCAACACAATTTATTTTGATTGAGCCGCTCTTTCGTTAAAATCGAAATATTGACTTTAACATATATTATAAAGACTTATGTAATAATTTATATCCATAAACATCGAACTCTAAAAAAAAAAATTATGACTTCAGTATCAGATTCTAATAACTAATAGAATCTTTTCTAGTGAGTCGTCTTCCTACATATTCTACTTCCAATAAAACATTTTATTACATGCATTCTTTATATATTCAAACATCTTTTCTACCTCCAATAATTTTTTTAATTATATGTATTTTCTATAAATTCAAACTATTCTTCTCTATAAATTAGAACTCCTATTTTACTTACAATAAAACTCTTAATTATATATTTTACAAACACCTATTCTACTTTCAATAGAACTTTTAATTATATATCTTCCCTATAAATTCAAACCCTGATTCTCTATAAATTTGAACACCTATTATGCTTCTTTTAATATGCTAAAATATTGTTTTTTATTTATTAATATTTAAAATCCTAAAATTCTAAAAAATTCAAAATATATTTATCTTCTATTATTTCATCAATAATAAATTTTAATATTCAACACGGTCTTCTCTAATGAACCGCTTTCTCGTTAAACACAGTTATTCCTATAAAGCCGCTTTTTCGCTAAGACCAAAATCCTAACTTTTACATATATTACTTGTATAACAATGTTTATCCATAAAAATCAAATCCTAAAAATAAAATAAAATTTATAACACTAACATCAAATTCTAATAGCTAATACAATCTTTTATAGTGAGCCGTCTTTCCGTTAAGCACGTTTCGAACCGCTTTCATTTAGGATCGAAATTCCAACTTCATTATATATTATTGATGATACTTATCTTATAGAATAATTTTTTTCCTTGAAATCAAAATCTAAAAATAGAGTGAATTTCAATTTTTACTTTCTCTAAACTTTCTAAAATAAAATTTATAGAATTTTAAAAAATGAAAATACATCATATTTTCTCTTTATATTATAGATACTCCTGTATTTCTTTAGGGTTACCGCATGAGAATGTTATTTTACTATGTTAACACATTAATTCTTTTCTTTTTAAATACGAAACTTTGTTTTAGAATAGTATTGGATTTATGAATAAATTTTCATATTAGAAGTATAATTAACTTATATAAAAAAATATAATTTTAAGATCGTAAAAGATGTCGCCACCTTCCTTGTATTCTACTTCCAATAAAATATTTAATTGTATGTCTTCTTTATATATTTTAATACCTATTTTACTTTCAATAAAACTTTTAATTATATGTTTTTTCTATAAATTCGAACTCATGTTCTACTTCCAATAGAACTTTTAATCATATGCCTTATAAATACCTATTCTACTTCAAATATCCCTATAAATTTGAACTCTTCTCCTCTATAAATTCGAACACCTATTCTACTTCAAATATGTTAAAAGATATTTTTATACATATTAGTGTTTAAAATTCTAAAAATTTTAAAAAATTAGAAAAATTTATCGTAAAAGATGTCACCACCGTCCTTGTATTCTACTTCCAATAAAATATCTATTTGTTTGTCTCCTTTATATATTCAAACACCTATTCTACTTCTAATAAAACTTTTAGTTATGTGTTTTTCTATAAATTCAAACTCTTATTCTCTATAAATTCGAACTCATATTCTACTTCCAATAGAACTTTTAATCATATTCCTTATAAATACATATTCTACTTCAAATATCCCTATAAATTCGAACTCTTCTTCTCTATAAATTTGAACACCTATTCTACTTCAAATATGTTAAAAGATATTTTTATATTTATTAATGTTTAAAATCCTAAATCTTTAAAAAATTAGAAAAATTTATCGTAAAAGATGTCACCACCGTCCTTGTATTCTACTTCCAATAAAATATTTAATTGTATGTCTCATTTATATATTCAAACACCTATTCTACTTCTATTAGAACTTTTAATTATATGTTTTTTCTATAAATTCGAACTCTTATTCTCTATAAATTCGAACTCATGTTCTTCCAATAGAACGTTTAATCATATGCTTTATAAATACCTATTCTACTTCCAATATTCCTACAAATGCGAACACATCACTATTTTCTTGCAAAAATATGATCAGCTTGCTCCGTAGGGATTCTTTCAGAGATGCCCCTATATAAATGACTTTTTCGGGATCTCCTGCATCCAGCGGGACGAGGATTTGATCCTCTCCTGGTTTTCCCCATCGCTCTTCATCCTCTCGGACATTCATATCCTCAATCGGGAGGACCTGCCCCTCGATTCCTTCAGGCCTCAAGGCTGTTACATAACAACTCCTAGCCATTTTTTGATCTCCCTTCTCTTCCCTAACACCATTCCTGGTTGGGAATTTGACCCTCAAGTGATAGGTCGAGGCAACAGCCTTGAATGCGTGAAGACCCGTCCTCCTAAGGATGGCATTATACGTGGAGGTTGCCTTAATAACCATGAAATTTAACATCTGAGTGGCCTCCCTCGACTCTTGCCTTATAGTCATGGGTAGTTGAATTGTACCCTCTACTTTCGACTCCACTACATTGAACCTGTATATGGGCATATTCGAAGGGGTAAACTGAGACTCATTGTACCCTATTTTCAACAACGCATCATGAAAGAGGATGTTAACAGAAACTTCATTTTATATCAAGACTCGTTTCACTTGAGAATTTCCTGTCACGGGTGAGATGACCGATGGGTCGTCATGAGGGTACTTCACCCCTTCCAGGTCTTAATTAATCATCAAGCCCATTTACCGTTTCAGTCTCTGCACGTTTCGATGCTTCTCCTACAATGTGCATCACTTCTCGAGCATACATCTTTGTAGAGTTTTTGCTTGTCTTGGTCGTTGTTGAAGCTCCAAAGATCATGATTATTACCGACCATCAGGGCTGGGGATTGCGGCCGCGTTCATCGTCACTTCTATCATAATCCTGTCTCGAGTTACCTCGATCTCCATCTTTACAAAACTTGTTCAACTTTCCCTACAGATCAGGAACTCAATTTCATCCTTCAACTATATCTATAATCATCGGTATCATGCCCCATATCTTTGTGGAACCAGTAGTACTAGTTTATGTTCCTTTTTTTAGGATCTGTTCTTAGTTGCTTCGGCCATCGTAGATCCCTGTCCTTCTCAGTATCTATCAGGATTTGACTCCTTGGAGCATTCAACCTAGCGCATTGGGTAAATCGTTGTCCCGGGTTGCTCTTCATAGGAGTTTAATCAAAATCTTTGCCCGTACGTGGGTAATTATCCTTGCCGTCATACTCCTGTTCCGCCTTCCACTTATTGAAGTTATCATTGTTTCCACCATTCCCTGCTGCGATTTCCTTCTTCATGCTATCCTTAGTTTTGATATACTTACTCGTCCTTTTTTGGAGCTCAATCATGCTCTCGGGGGGTGCTTAACCAACGACATCTTAAAGTAGACATTCGTGGTCCCATGCTGCAGGGCTATCATAGCCATTTTATTTTCCAAATCGATGATCTTGAGCGTCTCCTTGGTGAACCGCTTAAGGTAATCCTTTAGATTTTCATTTTTTCTTTGCACCACGTTCATAAGAGATGCAAAAATTTCTCATGGATACTCTCACTAATCAAATCGATTACTTACTTGTGCGCAGCCGGGACGCTTGAGCATGCGTGGACTGCAAGGTGTTCAGGAGTGAGGCGCGCGCATCCCAGCACCGGCTGTTGGCCATGGATCTATCCATGGGGGGTCGAGTTGTTCGCAGGAAGAGAGAGTTTAGACCTAGAATCCTTTGGAAAGACTTGAAGGGCGAGAAGGCGGCGGAATTCAGGGAGGCTATGTTCAACGAAGGTTGTTTTACGAGTGGAGGAGATGCTAACTTCAGGTGGACCAGCATGGCAAAGGCCTTTCGGAGTGTGGGCGAGAAGGTGGTGGGGGTTTCCTCAGGTAAGTTCAGTGGTCATAAGGAGTCGTGGTGGTGGAACGAGGAGGTTCAAAAGAAGGTTAAGGCTAAACTTGTGCTCTTTAAAGAGCTTGTATCGATCTGCGCAGGGCCGGAGAGGATTCGGAAGATGGAAGCTTACAAGGTGGCGAGACGAGAGGCAAAAAAAGGTAGTGGCGAAAGCTAAAGAGGAAGCATATGAAGGGTTGTACAAGCGCCTAGATTCCAAGGAAGGAACGAATGCCATCTTTAAGCTAGCTAAAGCTAGGGAGAGAGGGAGGCACGACCTGGGTTCTGTTAAGTTTGTTAAAGATTATTCAGGCCAAGTGTTATTGAATGAAGATGGTGTTAAGGAGAGGTGGAGTTCGTATTTCCATAATCTTTTCAACGAGGCTAGGAGGAGTGGTGCCAGTGTGGAACAAGAGGTCTCTCTTTCGCCTGTGATTTCCTTCGATTTCTGTGAGCGCATCAGCAAGGATGAAGTCAAGGGTGCCTTGCAAAAGATGGCTAGAGGGAAGGCGGTTGGTCCGGATCTTATCCCAATAGAGGTTTGGCACTGTCTTGGTGAGGTTGGCGTCCAGTGGCTAGCAGATCTGTTCAATGTTCTTCTCTTCGGTGCTAAGATGCCAGCTGAATGGAGGCGTATTGTTGTGGTCCCTTTTTTCAAGAATAAAGGCGATGCTCAAATTTGTAGTAACTACCGGGGTATTAAATTACTCAGTCATACTATGAAACTTTGGGAGAGAGTGGTTGATAGTCGGATTAGAAGAGGAGTTGAAATCTCAGAGAATCAATTTGGATTTATGTTTGGGAGATCGACGACCGAGGCCATTCATCTCGTTAGACGCCTTATGGAGAAGTTCAGGGAACGTCGCAAAGACCTCCATATGGTGTTCATTGATCTTGAGAAGGCTTATGATAGCATCCCCCGTGAAGCTATTTGGAAGAGCCTTGAGGAGAGGGGAGTGTCGTCGGCGTTCGTTAGGGTGATTCAAGACATGTACTTCCAAGCTAGTTCTTGCGTTCGGACCCCAGTGGGGGACTCCCGTTTCTTCCCTGTTGAGATGGGGCTACATCAGGGGTCGGCCCTTAGTCCTTTTCTATTCGCCCTTATTCTTGATGTCATGTCGCGGGAGATTCAAGATGCTGTCCCTTGGTGCATGCTCTTCGCGGATGATATCGTGCTAGTGGCGGAATCGAGGAGGGAGGCGAACGAGAAATTGGAGCTTTGGAGATCTACTTTGGAGTCCCAAGGGTTACGTATGAGCCGTTCTAAAACCGAATATCTCTGGTGTAACTTCAGTGGTGAGGCCAGCGAAGAAGGGGTGGAGGTTAGGATTGAAGACCAGATCGTCCCGCAAACGGATAAATTCAAGTATTTGGGTTCGATCATCCAGAAGGAAGGTGAGATAGAAGCCGATGTCACGCATCGTATCAAGGCTGGGTGGCTAAAGTGGAGGGCAGCGTCAGGGGTAATGTGCGATAAGAAAGTCCCTTTAAAGTTGAAAGGGAAATTCTATAGAGCGGCTATCCGTCCTGCGATGTTATATGATTCTGAGTGTTGGGCGGAGAAGAAGGTCCTCGTAAGCAAGTTGGAAGGGGCTGAAATGAGGATGTTGCGGTGGTCTTGTGGGCGCACGATGTTGGACAGAATCCCGAACTCGGTGTTTAGGAGAGAGCTTGAAGTGGCGCCTTTCTCTGCGAAAGTTAGGGAAGGAAGGTTGAGATGGTTCGACCACGTCCGTAGGAGGCTGCCTGAAGCCCCAGTTAGGAGGGTCGAGAGTCTTGCGGTTGTTGGGCCGAGGAGGAGAGGCAGGCCGAGGAGGTCGTGGGAAGAGCAGCTCAGGATGGATTTGAAGGCCTTAGACTTAAATGCGACCATGCTCGCGGATAGGTGTTCTTGGAGGCGGCGTATCAGAGTGGTGGATACCCTTTTAGGATGTGGCTCTGTTGTCGAGAGCCTCAGAGTTGCATTGGCTCGGTTAGCGATTTTTTAGAAGTTCGGCTTTAGCGATCTCACTTTTCGTTTTTAGTGTCTTCTGTTTTCTGGTTTTGTAGTTGCAGGGAGCTTGGCTCGATTTTTCGTGTGGTTGGAGCGCTTCAAGCTAGGAGTATCATAAATCCTCGCAGGTATGTATGTCACATGTGGAGAACGCCATGGGCCTCAGGTATGTCATTGTCCATTTCCGTATCATTTCCGTTGTATTTACCACACTCTTTGTATGTCGTGCACTTAGCCGAGGGTCTCCACGGAAACAGCCTCCCTGCTCTAAAAGTGGGGGTATGGTCTGCGTACAACCTACCCTCCCCAGACCCTGCTCTGAGCGGGATATACTGGGTATGTTTGGTTTGGTTTGGTTTACTCTCACTAATGGATGGATGATGAAAGTGGTACTCAACTCGTTAAAAGAGCCAATAAAATTCGAGGACAGGCGATAAATATTTTTACATATTTCTTTTTCTGGTTCCAACTAACTTACAAACTAAAATCATGGCATTAGCTAATTTCTATTGTACATATTTAATTGTAACTCACAGGTCACAACTATGATGATCATTAATATTTGTAAAATTACCTCCGAGTAAATAAATTTAGAATTTATTACAAATATTCTAAAGTTCTTTTATTTACACTCAAATTAATTTTGGATATATGTACGATAAATGTAAATAGATAAATTATGGTAGTTCCCAATTTATGTTTTTGATATCCGCTTGAAGTGTTGTCATAAAGATGCGGACCTAAATTAGAGTAGATTTGATCAAGAATCATTTAAAGAAAGGAAAAAACAAAAAAAGGATAGCATGCATCGTCCTCCTTGGCTAGAGAACGTAAACTTCTGTAAATTCAAGAAAACGTCATATAATATTATCAAGTGCATGTCCAAAAATTTAGAAATGCATAATATGTACTCTCATACAATTTCAAAAGTAAAGATTCAAAGAGAGTGGGAGAAAAAAAAAAAAAAAAACTTGTTACGTTAATGTATATCATGGCTCTTTTTAAAATCCAAACAAAGAGATCTTAGCCATAATTAAAATTGTAGATGGAAAAGTGGGGTGAGATTATTAGCTAGGTAGTTGATCATGATAATACATAATATCATTAGACCTTGTAGTTCCACCAGTATCTTCATAGTTGCGAATACGATAATTCACCGGATTTTGGAAGCTTGAACCAGTACTAATGGTGGCATTTCCTCTAAGAGTTCCGGGCAAATGATGGCTATGCGATCCTTCGTAGGTTGTGATCACAACTGATGGATCTTCAGATGACCTAATTTCCACCCGTTTCTTCACCCCGCAATTTTGTGTTGTGCACCGATAGTAGCCTCTGCACTCATAAGATATTTAGCTAGAGTCAGGTATATGTCAAACACATTGATCATAAGAGGAGGAATTTACATGCATGTTGGAATTTACAGGGATTACATACATTGGGGTAATGGTAGAGGTACTAAAAATTATTTTCAAATATATGACATTGATAACGTTTCACTATTATTAAAATTAAAATTCTGAATTTCATATTCACCATATACATGTGATGAGGGATGGATTCAAAAAAAAATTATTTTAAGAAGGCATAAGTAAGTGTTGGGGAGATATGCTCGTATTATTTTTTAGAGATTCTTGTCTAGCTATATATCTATGCATGTCATGATGTAAAATAACAAGGTTCTAACAGATTTAGTTCAAGATATTAAGGGGGTGTTTAGGAGAACTTATTTTTCAAAATAAGTCAATTTATTTTAAATTGAAAGTTAAGATTCCTAACTTTCCAACTTATTTTTGCAACTTATTGAATTTCAAACATATATTAAATACTTTTGACAAAAAAAAACATATATTAAATACTTGTATAAAAAAAATTATCAAAATATAAAATTTTTACCCGAAAATAAGTTCATAAGTCCATAAAAAAAGTTTTGCCAAACTGGCACAATAAGTTTGATATAAATTGAGTGTTACTATATGGGTGTTTGGGGAAACTTTTTTTCAGAATAAGTCAATTTATTTAAAATAAATTAGAGATTCCTAACTTTTTCCGAAAAAAGTTAACTTTTTTTTTTTTTGCAATTTATAGAATCTCAAATATATATTAAATACTTGTATAAATGAAAAATTATTAAAATATGAAATTTTTACCCGTAAATAAGTCCATAAGGACTTAAAAAAAGCGATGCCAAACACGCTAACATCTTCGGGTAAAGTCGTCGTGTCGTGTGTGTCACCTAAAGTTCTAGTAGCAGTAGTAGCGATCACTTCTTAAAACCTTAACTGAAGTGTAAGCGAGAAGTGTTGTTTCCTCAATAATCTACTCTTTTCGGTAGTCAATTTTTTATTTTTATTTTTATTTTTATACATATTTAGTTAATTACCTTGTCTTTGGCAAATTTCGAATCCTCAACGTCCTATAAATTACGAAAGCAGGAAAGATACTATTACATCTTTAGATCTTTAGATCCAATTATGATGCATATAAAACGGTCCATTAATATATTTTAATATTTTGTAGCACATAGTTCACCATCAAGTCATTTTGATTTTAAATGAAAAAGGAAGGATTAGTCATTTTAAATAAAGTAAATAGTTCATATTTGGTTATGGAACAAAAAAAAAAAAATTAGTTCCGCATTTGAAAAAAGTCATGTTGGATCCTCTATCCGGAATAAATTAACCAAAATAAAGAGCAGAGGACCTTGGATAAGGGCTGTTCTTTAAAGCCTTCTGTCCATATTTTCTCCATCTATATCCATCTTCGAGATGATCGGTCTCACTCTTTGTCACGAAAGCAAATCTTGGCCCCTTTTCCTTTTTCTCTACCCTTTTCTTCGGCCTGCTTCTACCATTCATCATCCAACCAAATCAACCAAAATATATTTGAATTCACAAGTCGTATAGCCAAAACATGATGCATCTATATATAAGTTATTAGCTGCCTTACATTTTCTCTGAAATCTTTCCTCCGTGGTCTCCATCCAGTTTGGATTGCTTAAATTTCTTGCTAACGTTAGCTTCTTCTTCTTCTTCTTCATCATCACCAGCCTCCATCGAAGAAGTGATCATCACTGGGGAAACATCTCTAGGAACGTCCTTTGGAGTGGTAAAACTCGAAATATAAGTTGATGAAAAATTAATAGCATTAGCATGCATAATATAATTAGCGTAATTATCAGAAAAGTTCATGTTTTGAGAAGGTTGATGAAGTGGTGCAGTGGATGAAGGATCAGTAGATGTAAACAACAATCTGTGAATTGAATCATTGTAACAAAGCTCTCTTGCTTCTTGATCAGACATTAATAAGAAGAATGTGAAGTGTGGGAGAGAATCAAGTTCAAGAAAAGATTTATATGCATCATTTCTTAAATTAGATTTGTGATGAGGGAGTCTTCATTTACGTAAAACATTATGGTCAAGCACCTCAGTACGTATTAAACAAAGTCTTGTTATTTGTAGCTGACATCATACAAATATCTCAGAGGTGACATCATCAAAAATAATTTTAATTTCGACTAAAATATGTCAAGAGATTGGTAGTTCTAATTTACACTGAAAACAGAACCTAAACATTTTAACGGGGAAATCGACCCCAATGTTTACAGAATTAGCTGTAAGAATTCACTGTAAAACGGACTACCATCTAGAATAAAGTCAAGCTGTTGATTTGTTTAATTTTAAACTTGAAACAAAAACAACTTCTTTTTAATTAATTACAAAAATACGGGAACGCGATAAGATAGCTCAAGTGATTAGATTCCTCTCCAGAAGGCACCATGTTGTTGAACTTTGAACACTGGTATTTTAAGTGAATATTTATATAGTAATGGTTTGATGATATAAAAATATAAACTCTCACATGATTTTTTATTATGTAAAGAGAGAAATGAAGTGGAGACGACTTTATAATGATTTTATAATGAAGTGCACATCTCTAGAGACTAGACTGCATCTTCCAGAAGTACTTTGCTGCTGTTACCTGGTTTCGCAGATAAGAAAATTATCTCCACTGTTAAAGATTTTTTTTTTCCAGCTAAACTTGAAAAATGGAGCCGAATCTTATATATGATCTGATCGAACTCACAGTTGTTCAACAAGTCATCTTCACCTTTAATTCCTCTCTCTTCATAAAAGCCACGGCAATAAGAGGTACAGTACAAAACATAACATGATTCAGTTTAGACAATTCATAACGAAGATTTCTTTTACATTGTTAACAAATTGCTCAATTTTGACATGAATTCAGCACAATACAAATGTAGAAGGCCGAACAGAGTTTAACCTTGCTTGCTAACACGCTCGAAACATAACAACCTATGTTCAACTCGTTTACTAACGACTTCAGTTCGAACATGGATATATTTTCGCTTAAGTACAAAGGGTCAGATTGTTCAATCTGGAAAAGTTTCAGCTCATATTCGATAACCCAAAACGTGACGAATTTTGTTTACAACCCATTGTATGACATATGCATAGGGTAAATGGATCAATCATCTTGACACAAAAGGGCGGTAAACAGTAACAAAAACCACACACCTGTTATTATCATAAAATTAAGCAGAGGACATGTACATTACACACAACAAAAATATTCCTAAATCAATCAATCAACTATAGATAAAAGCTTTTCCACAATATAATTTCATGCTAGAATATCCCCAGGGTAAGCACCATTGTAGTGGTATCCAAATGGAAAGATTTACACAAGACCACTTATTTGGTAATATTAGCCTAAAGAAAGCCAAATCATGACAATCAAGCTACAACATGACACTGATTCAGTAATATGTAAATGTAATATATAACAAATAGCGAGATGTCTATCACGATGAACCCTATAATGGATATACCCAAACAAAAATACGGAATTACAATTAAGAAGGATATGGGACATAATAGATGGCAAAGCCAGCAATGCATGCAGATGAAATTCAAATACCATTATAAGAGTATATTCTACAATACGAATGTCACACTGGAAAACTATATATCTGAAATGATCTCAGCTAATCATCATCTTCAAGAACACTACGGCGCCTCTGGATCTAATATGAATAGAAACACATAACAAGTGTAAACTGTCAAAATCGTAAGAGAAAAATGATCAGGAAATTCTTATAATTTATCAGAAGCTTACTGTGACTTTAGTCTTCTTGGTAGTTTGGGTATTAATTTGTTCCAGCAAAGATATAAGCCTCTCTTCAGAAACCTAGAATTTAATATTATGATTAGCACTTGCAACTATATGCACCACCTGCTATATATATATGAAACAAAACATAATAAGCATGTACTTTCTCGACTATTTGGCCCATTTGAGCAGCTCTCAGTATAACATCTTCAACTCCTCTGGCTTTTTCAGGCTTCACCAACGCAATTCGAGCAACTGCATACCATGCATAAGATGTTTTAAACAATATTCCCCTGGACTAAATATAAATAAATTCAAAAGGTTTCTTCTTTTGATCAAGTTGGTCAATTATTTTATTTAAGCTACATTAAATTCCCAGCTATTCTATTATTATTCACTTTGTTTATCTCCAAAATGAAAAAAAAATCTCTTTGCTTACGGCCACTGTATCAGTGTCGGGCATTACAAAACTTATTTTGTGGGAGATGCGGTCACCTTAACCAACTGAAAGGCCACATATGGGAAAGTTGAGATGCAAAAAGAAAAGAAAAAAGAAACAAGAAACGAGGAAAAAAACAAAGAGGCGAGCATACCTAATTTGCAAAGTCTTTCCAAAAATAGCTTTAATTTGAAATTTATTGTTAACTTTTTGCTACAAAATTTATCTACAGACTTAATCATTAATAAACTATGATGTGTTCAGAATCCTCGATTTTTAGAGTCTGAAACTTCGTCCTCGGTATGAGAGTAATAATGGTGAAACTGGTCAGGTTGAGTGGCCAGTTCTGTACTGTTAGGATTCTGGGAAGAAAACAGAGTGAAATAATCTGTAAAGACACTAAAGAACAACAACAAATATAGCAAAGAATAATCACACAAATAACACAGATTTAACGTGGTTCGATCAAGCCGATCTACATCCACAAGGCAAGTGTTTTCTTCTATATTCAGAGAGCAAAAGAGAGATAGAAAGATGATACAAAACTGAGATGCAGAGTACTTTACTTATATCTCAGTTCGTCAAAATATCTACTGCTATGAACAGTAGCTATCAATACTTTCTATTAGATAACACAAATATCTATATGGCAGCTGTCCCAACAGTTGTCACTACAGATAATAGCCTAATAAAACTAGAAAACAAGACAAATATCCAACAAATCTCCACCTTGGCTTGATTTCTACAAACCACCAAGAAGCAAAACATTTTGTAACATGTCCCTAAGCTTGCATGAGCTAACTCTGTGCAAGAAACAAAAGACATGCAATAAAATGTCTTCTTCATATCAAACAAGATATAGAAAAAATAGCCCTCTTGCCTTTCAATCCCCTCCTCGGGACAGCTACTGAATCCACAGTAGACACCAATCAAAATCAACAATAGACACCATTTCCATGCCCAAGATCTTCATTTCTATACCAAGATCTATCATTTCAAATTCATCACTAAGTCGCTTTTTCAAAACCTCAATCTTGAACCAATTCCCAAGTCTTATATTTGCCATAGAACTAGCCAAACATCACATGAAACAACCTTGGCTGCATTAAGTGCATGTGCCACCAATTCGGAGTAACCAAACTTTTGAGGTTAACTAGTTTGTCTCCTCTTAGAATAGGGTTGCTTGGAAACTTCATAATCTCCACCTGAAATAACATTCTCTGACCATATTCCATTTGGAGTCTTACAATCAATGGCTACATAAGACGAGATGTTCAAAATATAGCATCCCGTGCTAATGGCCTCGGCCCAAAAACATCTCCCAAATTAGCATTAGAGCGCATACTACGCTCATCCATGAGCCAACTATGCTCACAAAAAAAAACATCAAGTGATGCCGTATGATAACCACATAAACAGTGGTACCAATTGTGTAAACTTCCTTTCATCATAATTAGAGAACCCTTGGTTATCTTAAGAGTCTCCTTCACCAGAAAATTTACAACCTAGAGAAGCTAGTGAGCCAAGAGAAATTATCATTCTCAAATCAGGAACATGACGCACATCCCCTAAAATTCTCACTACTCCATCGTGACACTTGATACTAATTGTACCAATGCCAATTGTCTGACTAACTGCATCATTACCCATCAAAATTGATCCACCGGACACACCGATGTCAATAATCCAGTTATTAACTAAATGAACATTGGCAATCCATGCAGTAAGAACAGTTTCATCAAAGAACATTTTCATCATCACTGGGCAGCGCCACATTTGCTGAATTTGAGCTCTGGTTTTTCTGTTGTTCTCTCTTCTTAAGAGCATAACAATCAGCCTTGTAGTGTCCCATTTTATGACAATAGTAGCACTCAACATTACCACCTCTAGAAGTACCTATACTTGCATCTCTGGACTTGAATCTGCCTCTCACAGTTAAGCCATCAGCAGATCGAATATCGGAACTAGAACTCTGTAGTTTGTTCTTCAATTCTGCAGAGTTTAGTGTAGCCTTAACATCCTCTAGCTTTATGGTGTCTCTACCGTAAAGCATCGAATTACACAAGTTTTCATATGAAGTTGGTAATGAACAAATCAACAAGAGAGCTTGATCCTCTTCTTCAAGTTTAATCCCAATATTTTTAATATCCATAACAATTTGATTAAACTCATTAATATGATCTTGTAAACACGTACCTTCCTTCATTCTCAATGTGTAAAGTCGTTTCTTCAAATACAACTTGGTTGTAAGCGACCTAGTCATATAGAGGGTTTCCAATTTCTTCCAAAGTCCAGCAGTAGTTTCCTCTTCAGAAACTTCTCTTAAAACATCATCGTGCAAAGACAACTCTATCGCATTATGTGCTTTCTCATCCATCTCTTCTTGCTCAGCAGTTGTCATATCATCCGGATAGGTTTCTTCCAAAGCTTTAACGTTACCTTCACGACGCAGCAAAGCTTTCATCTTCGATCACAGCAGCACCAGAAATAATGCAGTAGCAGAAAAACAGTTCCATAAAATCCAGGAGGGCAAGACAATAGCAGCAGCAACACCCAAAATGAAAATCCTATCAAGAGCAGAAAATCTTAACAAGAGCTCTGTCCAGATCAAGCAGCAAATCGCAGCAGTACCAGCAGCACAGCAGCTCGCAGCAACACAACAGATAAATCACAGCAGCAGCACAGCAGCAGTCCAGCACCAAGAAATCCTAGCAGTTGTTCTGATACCAATTTGTTAGGATTCTTGGAAGAAAACAGAGTGAAATAATCTGTAGAGACACTAAAGAACAACAACAAATATAACAAAGAATAATCACACAAATAACACAGATTTAACGTGGTTCGATCAAACCGATCTACATCCACAAGGCAAGTGTTTTCTTCTATATTCAGAGAGCAAAAGAGAGATATTAAAGATGATACAAAACTGAGATGCAGAGTACTTTACTTATATCTCAGTTTGTCAAAATATCTATAGCTATGAACAGTAGCTATCAATACTTTCTATTAGATAACACAAATATCTATATGGCAGCTGTCCCAACAGTTGTCACTACAGATAATAGCCTAATAAAACTAGAAAACAAGACAAATATCCAACATGTACCGTGCATGTTCTAATGCTAACAAGTTGATTACTGATTTACATGGAAGACAAGCATAACTTAAGACATTCTACCACAAAAGTATAGTCATAGAATGGGTTTGCCTATTTTCTCACAGCAAAGCAACATTTTCAGCTTCTATACAGTATCATCAGGATTTATGTGAAAGTTAGAACCTTCTCCTGGTAAAGCAAACATAATTGAATAATACAGCAGGACCACACATAGTCATATCCAAATCTTATCCTGTCCTTACAAGATAGAGAGAGGTCATATTAATTAACATAATTCCTGTAAAAGAAATTTACATATCTTGATTTTATTTTATTTTTTAAATAGGGAGATTTGCATTTTTCCTCCTTTTATGAGAAACTTTGAGAAACTGGGAAAGCCTTAAAAGAAATATAAAGTCACAGAACAGACAATACTCGAAGTACTATGCCATCTTAATTTAAAACTAAAACAGATCTTCAAAATCGAAAGAAACTTGCAAACTGACTTAAGTATCTTAAACAACAAACCGAATAGAATTTTTTAGTTCATGCTGCATAAGTTTCCCTAGAGACATCATCACTTGATAGTCAATACTAGAGTAAACAATATTAAACTATCTTAAAAAGATGCCAAGTCTGACCAAAAAAATTTAAGTGCAGGCGCATCATTATCATTAGTGATTAAAGATGTAGTAACATACTTCTTTCTCGTGCTTCAGATGAAACGATCTGGCTTAGCATCATTTGCCGTCGTTCATCTGCTTCCCTGCATCAATTGCTTGAACAATTTAGATCATGATAAAACAAAAAAAAGACAAGATGTCGACAATGTACTCTAGTGTTGCAGACACAAATGCTACACCTAGATATAATCTTAATCTAAATTCATTAAATGGAGCAAAACCTTTTAGCTTCCTCCTGGGCATTTTGCTGTTCAGGGTTCGGCTGATTTGCCTATAAACCATTCAGTTAAAGGCACAATGTAAACATTAATATTCGAACTACAAACTCACAACATGATAATTTATTTACTAAATAAGTAAACTAATACAGATGTGAAGAATAGTCACATCACATACAGCGCCTCCTCTTTGAGCCATTAGCTCCTGCATTCTTCTTTGCCTAATAGCTTCAAGCTCCGGGTCAGCCTAAAATTCAGTAACAACAACAAAAAATTAAGTCTTTGCAGGTGAACCTCAACAGTGTCTTAATTATATACAAAATTCAAGTTAACATATATAAAATAAGGATCAAATAATTACAAATCAAAAATCATAACAAACAAAACTCTCCGGACACACTAATAAAATATAATCTAAACTATCGATAACCATGACTGCAGCTTAGTAGTACATGAAATTTTGAATTTATTCAAGACAAGAGATATCAAATCAGCAAATCGTAACAACTTCACTATAAAAAAATCAGAAAATTAGACAGCAAACAAAAACACAAAACAGACACAGACACAGATACAAAGGAAAGTACTGAAGCAATATATTAATACATGTACAATTACAAACTTACCATTCTTGCAAATAAATTAAAGTGGTTGGGGAGATCGAAAATAAGACGTGATAATAATAATGCAAATAAACTAAACAATGAAAAAGAAAATCAAATAAACAGCGATTAAAACAAAAAGGGGCGTATAATTACCCCACCCCCATACCCATACCCATTTGGGTTCGAAACAAGGCCCATTCCCACTTTAATGGATTGCAAACACAATTCCAACTACGGATTAAAAATTCAAATTTGGGGTAGTTTTATTTCAAATTATTTTAATTGTGGATCCCTACTATTCATTGATTCAAATTTGGATATAATTATAATATTGTTATCTTTTCTATTTTGTTGATTTTGTTAATGTTATTAAAAATAATAATAATTAATTTTGAAATAATATTAAATTCACGATAAATTCTAAAATACATAAAAATTTAAAATACATTAAATTTCAAAGTACATTAAATTTAAAAATACATGAAAATTAAAAACATGAAATAAATCAATACAACACAGAAAATCTCACGATAATACAGAAATATCTTGAAGTTCTTGTATAGAAGTTGAGATGGTTATGAATGATGAAAATGGTCGATTTCAGTTTATTAGTTGCAACAAAAAAAAAATTCGAGATAAAGATGCTTATCTAGCATTTCGAGCTGCACTAATTGAGTATTTGTGGGAAGAATATATACTAATTCTGATAATTATTATTTTTATCATTTTATGTAATATTTTAATGCTTTTAATTTATTCATGTAACGTTTTATTTATTTCGAATGTATTTTGTAATGTTTTATTTTTATTCGAATGTATTTTAGTTATAATTTAGTTGTTGTTAATGTTATTATTATGATTTATAGTGAAAATAATTAATCTTTTTCAAAATATTTAAACTAAAATTTATAAATATAATAATAATGATTGAATTTGAATTTATATTTGGATAGAATTTGAATCCTATGGTTGGAGTTGGCTTAATATACAGCCCCTATGAATTATCCATCGAATCGTCTATATATACCTACACCCACGATATCCAAACATAAGTCGGCTGCGTATATTCTCTCACCCTCTCCCCCAAAACTCAACAAAAAATCAAAACAAAATAACTAAAATCCCAATTCAATTCAACTTTCTCAATGGCTGATACGTATTGCTCCGATTGCAAGAAGTACACGGAGGTTGTGTTAGATTACTCGGCCGGTGACTCGGTGTGTACCGAGTGCGGACTCGTTTTGGAGGCTCGTACAATTGACGAGACAGCCGAGTGGCGTATTTTTGCAAACGAGTCGGCTGATCACGACCCGGTCCGTGTAGGTAATCCGTTTAATCCGCTGCTTGGTGATCGTAAATTGGGTACAGTGATTTCGAATCCTAATGATGATGTTCCTAGAGATTTTCTCATTCGGGGATCGAATCAGGATCGAACAGTTATTTCGGGTTTCAAAACCCTTGCTGATATGTGTGATAGGTTAGGGCTTGTGAAGACAATAGAGGATCGGGCTTGTGAGATGTATAAGAAGCTGGTAGAAGATCGAAAAGCTAGTCGACGAAAAGACAAGAATGCAGTATTGGCTGCTTGTTTGTATTTTGCATGTAGGCTTGAGGACAAGCCACGTAGTGTTAAGGAAATTTGTTCAGTTGCCAATGTAGCTTCGTTTCGTGGAGCACTGCATTACGTAACGAAGCAAGTGGAGGTGGAAAAGGATCGAACAGTACGTGCTGGGGATTTCGTGGGGAGGTTTTGCTCGAGTCTTGGTGTGACGAAGCAAAGTGTTATTAGAGCTGCCCGGGAAGCGGTTGAAAAGTGTGGAGAAATTGATATTAGGAGGAGCCCTACATCGATTGCTGCAGCGGTTGTATATGTTGTAACTCAGCTGTCAGACGAGAAGAAATCGTTGGAAGATGTTTTACTTGCGACCCAAGTTGGAAAAGATACCATCAAAAGTTGTTACAAGGATATCTATCCTCACCTTGTCAAAATCGTACCTAGCTGGTATGCCCAACAAGAGGACCTCAACAATCTCAAGTGTTGTGGAACAAAATAATACGTTTTCGAATTTGAGTTGGATTATTATTTTTTGTTAGTAATTTTTTATTATTATTATTTTATTTTCAGAGTTGGAATGGATATTTAGTACCCAATAATAAACATTTAATTTGGTGAAGACGAGGTATTAAAGCATGCACGCTAACTGTTGAACATTGTAAATTTGTACATTTGTCGTCCTTTGCTTAAACATTCTTCAGAGAAAACAAGAAAAAAAGTGTTTACTTAGAATCCTAAGAAGATTTCGTCAAAAGAATTTTAGTATTTAAATTTATATTATTGTGTATATTTAGCATGTTTAAAATATCTATAATGGATGTCGACCTAAAAAAATATGAATAAAATTGGAAAAAAAATATATGAATAATTTATTTTAATTGATAGAACTCTGAAATTATTCGAAAACTAATTATTTAATTTTTAAATTATCTCAAATTTCAAATATAGAATTTGCATTCAAGAAAATAATTGATGTTATTAAAGATTAGTCTAACTTCTATATTATATTATTTTTAGGATATAAAAAAAAGTTATAACCTTTTTTCTTTACAATAGTATTCCCAAAAATAATCTCACCAGTGTACAAACCAAAATCAATCTCAAAAAGATTTTGGTATTTATTTTTTTTATTATTTTACACGATTAGTATTTTTAGAATATATACAACGGATGTTGACCTTAAAAATTAGAAAGATAAAATCAGTATAAAATGAATAATTTATTTTATTATCTATGTATATTTAATTTATTCAATATTGTGCTTGCTTATTGTTATTGATATTTATAAATAATAGCTTATAACCCGTGCAACGCACGGTTCTTTTTCTAATATCTATTTTATTATTATTTTTATTATTTATTTGTTATTAGTTTACATATCAAATTGTTTTTATGAAATTGATATATATATATATATATATATATATATATATATATACTCCCTCTGTCCCCCTTGGTTCTTTACCTTGGGGGACGTAATTCTGGCACGGATTTTAAGGTGCATTTTACGGATAGTTTCATAACTTATTTTTAAAATTTTCTTTTTTTGTATAAAAATAGAATTGTTCTATTTTTATACAAAAAAAATATTTTAAAAATAAGTTATAGAACTATACTTTTTAGAAGCCTTAAAATGCGTGTCAAGCAATGAAAAAAATGAGAGGAACGGAGGGAGTATAAGATTTTACACGTTCAATTTATTATGTGTTTTATCTTGAATTCTTAAAACTTGATTTGGATGATTTTACGGCCTACGTGAAATTAACAAATAATCTTTAATTTAGTGATGATTTAACAATTTTCTCCCATTAAAACTACCAAGAAACAAAAGAGAGATGAAATTGACAATTTTTTATATTGAAAATCATATTCGATTTAGGAAATCTACTTATATTTTGTTTTGATTATCAAAATAACCTTCTTATTATTTAAAGACTAGCGTTCTACCCGTGCTACGCACCGACGGATAAATTATATTAATTAATTAATATAAATATATTATTTTAATTATTATTTAGAAAAAAAATATAATTTTATTGGAATGTTAATTAACTTAGGTATAAAAATTACTTATCGATGAATTCATACCAATTGAATTAATAGTAATATTATGAACCAATCATCAAAAGAAATACAACCCTCGCTGAAAAGTTCAAAACCCTTCTTTATTGTTTTTTTTTTAAAAAATTTAGCTTTCATTTTATTCCTCTCTTTGTTAGAGAATATTTCCAAGTACCCTTAACAAATTTTTCACCCATATTCTGAGAATTCAGTATATTTATTCAATATAGGATCCTTAAAATATTTATTATATTAATACATTGAAAATATTTGTATGGTCGTGGTTAACTTTTCGATTACATATTGAAAATGTATAGACACTCAATGCTCACGACTCCAATAAATTATTAGACTATCTATCAAAAAAGGTTGCAGCGATATGAGAAAGGATATCTATTGTGCAAGATACATGAAATGAACGTAGTTATAACAATAAAATTTTTTATCTAATCTAGTTTGCTATGTGATCGTTCAATATCTTTCTTACAAATTACTTATCCTTTTATTAATGAATTGATTTACTATATTGAAAAATAAATATTATCAACTAATCAAACAAATTCAATGTATCGTGCTCTTGGAGTAACGTATGATTGTTAGAGTTTATGGTGATTGACCTTAGCTTATTTGTAAAGACAACTTAAAATGTGCATTTTCAGTTTGGAAGTTTATATGTTAGATTTTTTATTCTTTTCTAGTAAAACATGGTGTAATAAATTTTAGTTTAATTTACTCTTAAAATAAGACATATGAAAATGAGTATCACCTATCTTTTTTCTATTTGACTAACTTGTGAAAATAAGCTATTGTCCATAAAATTGAAATCAAGTGTGTAATATATAAACACATAATCACATTGTTATATATGTGCCCATGTAATTTAGATATTAGGTTAAATAACATGAAATTCATTTTCCTTTAAGAGTGAGTATATTTTTTCGACATATATAAGAAGAAATATCTTATGTAGACCTGAAAAATCCTTTTGCACATTCATGTTGTGTACTTTAGGGTCTTGAACGAAAATGACATGATATTGAATCGTGTACCCGAAAATTAGAATAGAAAATAGCTTATGTAGACCTAACAAATCGTTTTGTACATTCATGTCGTGTACTTTAGGGTCTTGAACGAAAATGACATGATATTGAATCGTGTACTGAAATTATAACACAAAATGATACTAAACTACATGAATTTTTTCGTGTACACGAAATGAAATGAAATATGCGAATAGAAATAAAATGACAATTACATGAAATATCACACCGTATCCAAGTTATGTAAATATATAGTTATGTGTCTTAGAACAACATTGAGATGTTACAAAACTAAACTAAGAGTAGTATGCATGATGTAAAGTCTCCAAAAAAAAATGAAACTCGTTTTTTTATTTTTTTCTCAATATTGTTTTTTGTTAACAAATATCTCTCTTTATGTAAAATCTTTCTACCAAGTTATTGAGTTTTCTTACCCATATTTTATGCTTTGTTAATATTAAAAAACAAATTATAATCAACCAACCAAGCAAACTCAATATATGCACTTAGGTTAAAATATTAGAATTGATACAATTACTTTAATTCCAGAATACAAAATTCAAAAGGCACCCTTTTATTAAAAATAATAAATAATTTAAGTGTATTAACCATTTTATTTATCCGTATTAATAATTTTTATAACAAAGACTGTAGTTGCTATTGCTCGCTCTCTCTTCTCTCTCTCTCTCTCTCTCTCTCTCTCTCTCTCTCTCTCCCCCTCGTTGAGAGTCTAGTACCTCGTTGCCCATTGGTGGATTTTATCTATCGAAATATTAGATTTTGTACTATCTCCTTGTGAATGATAAGCCTCATTTTCTTTTCCTTTTTTTTTACTTTTGCTTTCAATAAATATCTCTCTTTGTTGAGAGCCTAATATCATATTCGTGGATTTTGTATACCCTTATATTAGATTTTGTTATATTAGTTCATTGATTTGGATAGTGTAGAATCACAGTTTTGGTCAGTTGTTTGAATACGTTCTTACAAATCAGATATACATATTCCTCACGTTTATAACAAATTGTTAGATTATCTTGCTGAAAAAGCTGCATAATTTAGAGATATAGATGATGGATGTACCTGTTGTGGAATAAAAATGAGGGTTTGTAAATTGCGGCTAGGGTTAGTGAGCTTCAAGCTTTAATGGATGTTTCCGTGTTCGAGACTGATCGGTCCTCACAGAATGAGGGGTCAGGCCCTTATATAGGCTGCGGGAGCCTTAGAATTATGGTAGGATTCAGAGACTTGGTGAGCAAGTCACCTCCATTGGGAAGGTTCTAGACTCCTACCTTGTAGGAGTCTGTTTCCTTGTATGATTGTGTGCCTTGGAGGCTACTCCTTGTAGATGTAGTATCCATATTTGACTCTTATTTGCAAGCTATCAATTATCCCCTAATATTAATTACGAAATTAATATTTAATTAGGGTTTCGGGCCTCATTAATGGGCTTTGTATTTCTTAACAATATATAACAATATGTAAGGAGATTGACAGATGAAGAAGATGTCTTGTGTATATATTTTGATATTGTATTACATGAGAGAAAGAGCCTATATATAGAAAACTTAATGCCCCAAAGTCTAGAGGTGCCTAACATTGCCCCAAAGTCATAGACGGTGCCTAACATTAGCCTAATATTATGTAGACATTTTGAGACTCCGCCTCAAGTTGATGCATATATATCATTCATGCCCAACTTGCCAATAAGTGGATGAAGCATCTTCTGATTTAAACCTTTGGTAAATATGTCAGCTATCTGGTCCTCCGATATTACAAAGTGAATACCAATGGAATCATTATTGATCTTCTCTTTTATGAAGTGTCGATCAATTTCGATATGTTTGGTCCGATCATGTTGAAGTGGATTATGTGCAATGGCAATAGCGGCTTTGTTATCACAATGTAACTTCATTGGAGTTGCAGATGCAAGTCCCAATTCTTTTAGGAACAATCTTATCCACAATAATTCACGTACACCTTTAGCCATAGTTCTATATTCTGCCTCGGCACTAGATAAGGCAACCACAGGTTGCTTCTTGCTTCGCCAAGTAACCAAATTGCCACCAACAAATGTACAATATCCTGAAGTAGATCATCTATCGTCTTGACTTCCGGCCCAATCTGCATCAGTATAGCTTTCAACCCCGAGATGATTATTTTTAGTAAACATTACTCCTTTTCCAGGAGCAGCCTTAAGATACCTTAATATCATATAAACTGCATCCAAATGTGGTTGACGAGGATCATACATATACCTGCTAACAATTCCCACTGCATATGATATGTCTGGCCTTGTATGTGCAAGGTAGATTACTTGACCAACTAACCTTTGATATTAAGATTTCTCAACAATTTCACCAGCATCTCCACAAAGTTTATGATTTGCTTCTATTGGAGAATCTGCAGGTCTACATCCCAACGTCCCTGTTTCATTCAGAAGATCAAGTGTATACTTTCGTTGTGAGAGAAAGATACCACCTGGAATTCTAGAGACCTCAATACCAAGGAAATACCGTAGTTTTCCTAAATCCTTCATCTAGAATTCAGAGGCAAGCTTGCGTTTAACATTAGCAATCTCACAGGTGTCGTTGCCGATGATCACAATATCATCGACATAAACAATCAACACTGTGATTTTTTCATCTCATCTTTTTACGAACATGGTGTTATCTGAGTTGCTCTATTTGTAGTCAAATTTAATCATTGCTCCCTGAAATTTGCCAAACCAGTCCCTTGGAGACTGTTTTAACCCATAAATAGTCTTCTTTAGCTTGCATATTTTCCCAATGGTCACAGCTGTAGAAATACCCGGTGGAATATCCATGTAAACCTCTTCTTTCAGGTCTCCATGTAAGAATGCATTTTTTACATCCAATTGCTGAAGTTCCCATCCAAGATTTGCTGCACATGATATCAAGACTCGAATAGAGGCCATCTTTGCTACTGGAGCAAAAGTTTCCTGATAATCAATCCCGTAAGTTTGAGTATACCCTTTTGCTACAAGTCTTGATTTGTACCTATCAATCAGCCCATTAGGTTTCTGTTTCACAGTGAATACCCATCTGCATCCTACTACCTTCCTTCCAGCGGGAAGATGAGTTAACTCCCAAGTGCCATTATGTTTCAAGGCATTCATTTCCTCTATCATAGCATCTTTCCATTTAGGATCACATAAAGCATCCTGCCAAGTATGCGGAACAGAAACACTAGACAAGGATGACACAAAATCAAGTGAAGATGGAGATAATGCATTATAAGATACAAAGTTTGAGATAGGATGGTTAGTGCAAGAGCGTACACCCTTTCTTATAGCAATAGGAAGATCTAGAGTAGGATCAAGAATATTACCATTTTCTGGCTCAAACACAGGAGATGCAGGATCTGTCTCGAGGTCAGAGGTCTCTGGATGCGGTAAAGTGGTGATATCATTTCTTTTCCGCCTGGAATATGTAATCAAATCCGGAATATCCAATCTATTTAGATCATCTGACTCATTACTCGTATGTGGAGGAATAGATAACCTGTTTGAGCTAGTGTTTGGAATAGGTATATTAATAAATGGGAGTGTATGTGACTCATCTGTTGCTTTACTATCAAGACTATGTCGGTTTATCTCCCCCTGAAGCAAGGAGGAGGAACCTGGAGAAAAATAAGAAATGTTCTCCCAGAAACTAACATCATGACTGACAAATATGCGATGTGAGGGAGGATGATAACATTTATATCCCTTCTGAGTTGGTGAATACCCAATGAAAACGCAGCGGAGGGCCCGAGAATCAAGTTTATCCCGAGAGGGAGCATGATTATGAACAAAACATACACTCCCAAATACTCAAAGGGGTAGTGGGTGCGAAGAAGGTGCAGGAACACAAGACAACGGTGTTTTGAATTTTAGGACACTGGAAGGAAGACGGTTTATAAGATATGCAGCAGTCATGACTGCCTCTCCCCAAAGATATTTGGGAACATGCATTGTTAACATAAGTGACCGAGCAACCTGTTTTAAGTGACCAATTTTCCTTTCGGCTACCCCATTTTGTTGAGAAGTTTTGACACACGTAGTTTGATGAATTATACCACATGTGTCCAAATAAGATATAAACGGGCCTCCATATTCAGTACCGTTATCACTCCAAAGAATTTTAACAGAAGCACTAAATTGAGTTTGTACCATGTGGTGAAAAGATTTAAAACACTCGAAAACTTCACTTTTTTGTTTAAGGAGATATACCCAAGTAAGCCTAGAATAACAATCAACAAAGACAACAAACCATCTATACCCATCATGTGTAGGATGTCTAAATGGACCCCAAACATCAGTATGAATAATAAAAAATAAAGTAGAAATTCTTTTATTTCTGGATGGATAAGATGATCTTTTATGTTTGGCTAGTTCACATGGTTCACAAAAGAAATCTTCCTTCCTACAGCGTTTTACTAAGGCAGGGAATAGATGTGTTAAAACACCAAAAGATGGATAACCTAACCGTCTATGCGACTGATACAACGATTCAAAAACAGAATTTAACTTGGATGACACCTGATAAGTTGAGGGAGAAATAGAATTCCCTTCCATAACATAAAGTCCATCTACCACTTTACCATTGCCAAGGACCTTGCCTGTCGCCAGATCCTGAAATACACAGTGAGAAGAAAAAAAGGTTACTGAACAATTAAGATTTTCAGTAATACGCTGAACAGATAATAAGTTTGCTGTTAAGGAGGAAACATGTAACACATCAGATAATGGCAATGATGCTGAGAGGCAGTGAGAAGTGCCTTGTCCATGAACAGGTACAATCGCTCCATTGGCAACACGAATATTGCCTGTTTCACCACTATATGTTTCTAGGAAACTGGAATCTCCAGTCATATGTGCTGATGCTCCAGAATCAATAATCCATGAATTAGAACTTTTATCGGAGGTAAAGTGACAAGATATACCTGCATGAGCAGAATTAGCAGTGGGTGTTGATGGAGTAGTGTTCAACTGGGACATGAACTGTCGGAAGTTATTGAGTTCTGAAGGGGTCATTGTTCCTGTGGAAGGAGGTACCTCATATTCTGACACTGCATAATGAGCATTAAAGGGAATACCTCTACCCGTGCTTCTGCCAGATGAGACACCACGGTAACCACCTCGGCCACGCCCTCCTCGTCCTCGAATTCTAAGATGAGGGTGCAGGATAAAACATGTTTCACGAGTGTGGTTTAACTTCTTGCAGTAGTCACATTGAAGACTGGATCTTTCACCCATTAAAGCCTTTGGTACCTGTTCAGGTTGTTCTGGCTCAGATTGCTGAACATTTCCAGTTAAGAGTGCAGATCGTTCAAAAGAGACGACCGGAGCCATACTTTGCTTTCGACTTTCCTCTAACCTGACACGACCATAGGCTTCTTCTACAGTAGGAAATGGAACTTGACCGATAAGTTGATTTTTTATTGAATCATACTCATCAGACAATCCATCAAGAAACTTCATTACTTTCTCTACAGTCATCATTTTTTGATATTTTTCTTAATCTTCAGCATGTTTACACTCAAATATAGTGTAATGTCCTAATTCACTCCATAATGATGTAAGCTCAGAATAATACTGAGCTAATGTGTGGCTTCCCTGAGCCAAGGCCCGCATCTTCCGTTTGATCTCAAACTGCTTGGCTACATTTCCGGAGAAGGAATACGTCCGAGTGAGAGAATTCCACATATCTTCAGCGGTATCAATGAAGATATATGTTTTTCGAATATCAACCTCCATAGAGTTAGATAGCCATGAACACACCATGGCATTTTCAGATTCCCAATCATCGAAACTAGTATCACTTTCCAAAGGTTGTTTGGCTTTCCCATTGATATATTTCATCATTTTATGAGATTTAAGTTCCATTGTACAAGCTTTTGACCATTCCAGAAAATTCTTTCCGTAAAATTTAGGGCTTACATACAGAGTACTATGAAATCCAGATTTCATGCTACTTGTAGCACTATTCTCGGATATATTATCTAACCCTACTACTGGATGTATTATCTAAAACTTCCACCATTTTATATTAAAATAGAGTAATATCCAATCAATAATTATTGAACTTTATATAATAATATTTACAGCTATCTCTCTATCTATATATATATATATATATATATATATATATATATATATATATATATATATATATATATATATATATATATATATAGTAGTTTATAGAGACTGAATAAGGCCTAGCAGAGAAAACCAATTTTGAAAAAACTGTCAGAAGGAAACACAACAATTTTGATAGAAAAACAAAACTGCTCAGATTCAAGAGATAGTACCACAGTTGGATTCGGTTTTGGGAGGAGAACAAGAGTCCCAGAAGAGCAATTTGCAAAAGACTGCCGGAACTGACCTCACGCGCCGGCGCGTGGGCGCGTCTAGCGGCGCGGCGGCGCGTCTGCCGGCACGTGAGGGCGCGTGGTTGAGTGTTTTTCCAGCCTGCTTGTTTCTGTAGCCTCCTCTTCCAGTGCTCTACTCAGTGGTATATTTGGTTTTTTGTTTTGATAAGATTTGAATTTCTCGAATTCTTAGCAGTTGTGGTTTTTGTTTGGTAATTTTGATTTTTTCTGCAGCTTTGATATATGTTTTCCTAGGATATAACATGCTCTGATACCATCTTAACAATATATAACATTATGCAGAGAGATTGACAGATGAAGAAGATGTCTTGTGTATATATTTTGATATTGTATTACATGAGAGAAAGATCCTATATATAGAAAACTTAATGACCCAAAGTCTAGAGGTGCCTAACATTAGCCTAATATTATGTAGACATTTTGAGAGTATTTGGACCAAACTAGATTACAATTAATGCATCATTAATTGTGGCTTTAGGGCTTATTTTTAGCCCATATCATTTGCCCCCCAACTTCTAGGAAAATTGATCAGGTTTTTCTTGAAGTTTTAACTGCCTTTCTCGAGACTCGGGTCAGGGTTTATTTTCATTCCCTTATCGGGGATTTAATACACTAGTGTTTCACGAATATCGCCTTGATGTAAAGTGTGGAGCGACTAACACTTTACGACGATGTGCCTTATTCGTGGCTAAGCAATTATTTTTCAATAACTTTTGTTATTGAATTTTGTTCATCTATTTCAAGGAATTATTTATAAAATTCCTCGTATTTTTCCTTAATTCTCCTAAGTTTTTAGGATTTTTCTAGTACCCACGGGTATTTTTCTTTATTTTTGACTTATCAGTCAAAAATATTAAATTGTGCTTCAACCATAAAATAATTTTTTTAAAATTATTTTTCTACTTTCCCGAAATTTATGGAATTTAATTTCCAATTTTTCCCTATTTTGGAAATAACGTAACAATTATTTCCCACTTTTCAAAATTTTTATGTACCACCAGGTATTTTTTTTAAGTTTTGATGAATCACCAAAAATAAAAATTTTGGGCTCTTAGCCTTAGAAATAATTTTATAAATCATTTCTAAATTTTCCCGGATTTTTATAGGTATGTTTACCTATTTTCTCCTTTTCAAAGATTAATAAAATAACTTCAAAATAAAAGTTATTCACTTTTCACAAGGAAAAGGGTAGTCAGCTTGTTCACCCTAGGCGGGGGTGATGACCGCCTAGGAGCCTACTTGCTTTCAATGCACAGGAAACATGCCCGGGAGGCGTGGTTTTTGTTTCTTTTGTTTTTCCAAATGTTTAACGAAAAAAGAAAAAGCCATCAGTTTTCTTTTACCCTGGGCGTGTGTGACGGCCGCCCAGGAGACCGTCTTCTTTCCACGTGCAGGTAACCTACCTGCTTGGGGTGCACAATTTCCTTTCATTTTTTTTATTTTTTTTGTTAAAAAACGAAAAGGGCTCTGTTTGTGCTTTCACCCTGGGCGTTGCACATGGCCGCCTAGGGGTCTTCTCACCAAGCATGCCTAGAGGCTTTGTGCTCCTGGGCGTTGCAAATATTTTTACCACTTTTTTTTTGATAATCTTTACCAAAAAATAAATTTCTGGACCTCATACCTTAGACCTTATTTTCAATTTTGGGCTCAAGCCTTTTATAAGGATTTTTGTATATCCTTCTAGAATTCTCTAGAAGCTTACAGAATTTTCCTCGAATTTTCAAATATTATGGGCTTCCCGCCTTTTTGATGGCCCGATGACCTGTGGCTAAGCCCAATTACCTGCTATAACAGGTTGGTGTAACTTTTGACCTGCTAGCTTCTAGTATAAAAAGGGGTGGGGTGTGATTTCATTTTCACACTTCACTCAAATCTTCTCAAAACTTCTCTCAAATTTTCTTAAGAAAGCTCTGCTAGGGTTCCACCGTTGAAGATTTCCGGCCAAGTCTTCGAAGTTTCCGTTCGAGCATTCATCTTCTTCCTTTGTCTTTTCCGGGTTCAAGCTCCCAATAATGGCGGATTCCAGCTCATCCCAATCTCAGATATCTCAACCTATTGCTCCTCAGCCTAGGGCTAAGCGAGGTAAGAAATCTATTGTTCATGCCAGTGTTTACTCACTTAGAGATTTGCTTACTGAATTTGGGGAAGCCTTTCCAAATATGCTCCATTTAGATGCCTATAAATATCCTTCCAAATATGAACAAAATGATGTTGATACTTTAGCCTTACTTTTTGGTATAAATGGGCTTTATAGGGTCGTGGCTCCGGGACCGAATGATCGAGCCTGTTACCCAAAGCCCGGGGCCATTAGAATCTATAGAGAAGCCTTTTGCTCTGGTTGTAGACTCTCTCCTCCTGGTTTTGTTTATCGCCTTCTTGCTGAAGCTAGGGTTTGCCCAACCCAACTTACCCTAAATGCTTGGCGTTGTATATACGGTTATCTTGCCCAATACAAAAAACACAACCTTTCGCCTAACGTCTCTGTCTTTAGTTATTTCTTCAAATTTGTTAATTCTTCCGATAATACTGGCTGGGTGAAAATCCAATTTAGAACTCTAGCTCGTAGTATATTTATCTCCGATACTTCTCCCGACTCCCTCCCCAAATGGAAGATACATTGGTTTTATGTCTTTATGGAGGGAGATGATTGGGACAATTATTTTCGCCCAAATTTTTGTAAGGCCGAGGACGGGGCTATGAAGACCCTCAAGATAAGGTTTGAAGAGGATGCTTCCATTCGCATTCTTATGGGTGATTGTTTGCAACATACCTCAAACTTAGATTCTGAAGCCAATCTTCAAAAATATGGTCTCAGTGACTTGAACCCTGAGGGTATAGCTCCTTCCCTTGTTATATTTTTTTTTGTTCGCTATGCTAACTCTAATCGTTCTTTTTTCTTCTTGCAGCTCAGAGTGTTCTCAGTTCTACTTTCAAGAAGCGAGAGGCCGCAGCGGATAAGGAACTGCAGTCGATGTCTCCAGAACTAAGAAGAGGAAGAATAGCGATGCTGAGGCTATTGAGCGAGTTCCTGCCTTTTAGGCTGAGAAGCCCATGGCTATTAATGAGGATCATACCCCATACGTAGTGCAGTGGGGGTTACATAACAAAGACACAGTTGTTGGGGATTCTAGAGCTGCAGCATAGTGGTCAAATAATGTGGTGCCCCTCGTGATAGGGCTCACGCGGTGGAATCTTTGAATGATCTCCAGATTGAGCTACTTGGTGCTCAAGCTCTTGCCTCGGTACGTCCTTTAACTTTTCTTTGTCATTTTCTTCTTTTAGTTTTGTTAGTGCATATCCCAATTATTGTTTTCCTGGTTTGAAGGCCAACACATATTTTCAGGCTGCCTTACATAACCTGAAGACAATTGTAAGAACCCCCAAATTTTGGATATAATTAAAACTTTTTATTATGTACTGAGGTAATGGTGAATAGTGATCACGACTACGATGTAACGATTGAGATAATGAATGAAAGGAATAGATTTGGATTCAAATGTTTATATGCCATGAAGAATACTATTGGTTGACACTTTAAATAAGAATTATCTATCTCCTAGGGAGTTGAGATTTGATAATTCTAAAGGAGAAGATTATTCCTATGTCATCCAAATCGATATCTGTTATTGGTCCAGTAGGTCCGTAAAAAGGTTAAGGAACGATCGAAAGAGATTAGGGACAATTGTAAACCCTAAGAGGATAAGTAAAGAAAAATGGATGAATAGTGATTTTGATGGATATAGGAATATTATGAGACGACACTATATAGAAGTATTCGGAACGGATTTCCGAGTTCGTATTAGTGATACAGGGAGAAAATAAGTGTATGTAAAAGCTGTCGGATTCTGAAAAATAGTACTTTTATTTTCCCCGAGAATTCCCTGGACACTGAAAGACATAAGGAATTATTGAAGGGATTTAAGGAAAATGGGTTCAGGAATTATTAAAGAGAATGGAGGATGATAGTATAAATATTGAGACGGTTCCCGGTAAAACCCTAACTAGAAACGAATGAGTAATTTCCTCGAACGATCAATGAATTGAGCAATAAACGGACACAGAAACAAGTAGGGATCCAAGATACAAGCATGTGCAAGTGGATAAGGACAAGTAACCAAATGAGTTACCAAGGGTAACTAGCAACATTAGAAATCAAACCATTAGTTGCTTAAACACATCATCCAAGCACTAACACACCACTTGCCCACTTGATTATTGCATCATCCATGACCTCACCACTTTAATAAAGCCAATTTATTCTAGATATTATCCAAGCAATTCAATAATGCAAGAGATTAGATCAAGCACCAAGCAAAACTCCATCTCTTTCCCTTACTAGCACCATTCGACTTTTTCAAGAAATGCAAGGGGAAATCCAACTTCCAACCATTATTAAATCTCAAGAAAATTAAGGTGAGTCCTATATTTCATAACTAAGATATCCTATGAATTTCATCTTCAAATTCCATACCAATATTGAGATATAAAATCAAGAAGATGATGATAATGAATAGTAACTTTTAAGTATTAACTTTGAGTTCTTGTTTTCTTTTGATTGATTCAAGTATACTAAGGCTACTTAAGGATCATTCAAGGCTTAACAAGTGTTATTCACTCTCCAAGGAAGGTATAAAGCTCAAGAACCCTTAGTACTACTTTGAGTTTATGGATCTTTTTGGATGGATATATGATGGAGAAGTGTTAGTATGTTTAGATCCATGTATGCATAATTGGTTGTTATTGATGTTTCATACTTGTTGGATTTGAGTTTTTCTTGAGATATCATGACTTAGAATAGATGAAAAACTTTAGGTCTTGAATTGGTTGTTGTTGGAGGATGATTTGATGATGATAAAAATTTGGAAAAGCGTGTAAACATAGCCGTCGTAATGCTGAATTTTTGTTAACGCTTAGAAACCAAGCATGTCAGTTAATATAATTTCCTGACCTTGGTGATATTATGACTGATCCTAGTAGATCTCGAGCCATAGATCGTTTTGGCGTGAGAATCGAAACATTCCGACTTTTGGTTTAGGAGTTATGGCCAAATTACGAAAAGTAGTTCGAAACCGTAAACGAGAATTCGTAACTGAAATTGAACCCTCGTAAATACGTAAGTCAGTGGCGAATCTTGGTAATTAAATACTAGAGGTAAAAAGGAAGGTGTGAGAGAAAACCTCATGTGAAACGGATCGTTTTCCGATTTTATAAAAATGTTTGAATCGAAGTTAAACGCGAACGAACCCCTAAAAACCCGCTTGATTATAACTTTGGTAAAACACTTAGAAAACGAACGATAAAACTCGAGGTATAATCTCGGTTCGTAATCGATCGACTTTAGAACTTATACGACTTAAGTATATACCGAGTGTGGGAATGATGACATGTCGTAATAACGAACAAATGTCAGATCGTATCAGTAATAAAAGAGTTACATTAAAAGGTGTATAACGAGATAATTCGAAAACATGTTTCGATTTAAGCGAAGTTATAATAGAATTTTAAAACGTGTTAAGTGGTTAATCTCGAGTGTTCTGATTGTTTATAGATCATCGAGCAGACCCAGGACCCGCTATCTCCACCCACACCCGATTACCAGGCAAGTGTTCAAACCTTTGAACCTGTTGTTGTGATAATATATGTATATAATTCTGTATTACATATGCCATCGCATGCATGCCTGTTTCCAATTATATTGTGACTCTGGTTTTTGTGATACTTGTTCCCTGAATTGATATTGGCTTATAGACTAGATACGAATTATCAGTGATAAGCCGGAATGTTTTGGTAAGACCCTTAGCGAAGGGCATATGATATTTATTCTACATATAGACCGGGAGTCGGTATTTTGAGATATAAATAGTCGTGGAAACCCGGAGGGATTCCAACGACAGATTATTATTTATCTGAGGAATGTTATATTAAACGTTATTTATATTCCCAAAAAGTATCAATTGCTTTGAAATATTTCGAGGAATGTTATTCGAGTACTATCTCAGTCGAGGGATATTAAATGAATGTTAGTTTCGAATATTCATTTAGAGTTGATTATTTAATAAATATTATTTTGATATTCATTAGAATGTTATTTATTAAATGAATATTACTTTCGAATATTCATTTAAGGTTTTATGTACCTGATGAATATTATTTTAAATATTCATTGGAAGTTCTATTTACTTAAGGAATATTATTTCGATTATTCCTTTAAAGTTTTGATTACTAAATGAATATTATTTGGATATTCTTTTAGAAGATTATTTATTAAATGAATATTATTTTCAAATATTCATTTAAAGTTTGACTCATTATTGAATATTATTTTAAATACTTATTGGAATCTAATTATTAATGAATATTATTTTGAATATTCATTTAAGGAGTGATTTATTTAGTAAATAATTCTATATATTCATTCGAGGATTACTTAAGAGCAATATTATGACTTAATAATATTCTGTAATTATTATTGAGTTAATAAATATTCTTGGAATATTTATTTAATTCTTTTAAATTCTTTTTAAAATGATTTATATTATTTGGAGATTATCTTTCACCTCCAAATATTATGTAAAATATTTCGAAGTCCTACGATTAATATTATATTAAGAAAGGTCCTCAAGATTCCATTCTTCAGTCGAATCTATCTCTTAAATTATAAGGGAACCTTACTTGAGAAAGGTTATTTATCTTGTTGACTTCCCGGTCATAATTTATCCTTTTCACTCGCAACTTAGTTGTTATGGACTCATTAAGTCTGTGTGTACCTTCTCATCATTCGAGGGGTAAGATTGTCGGAACAAGTTGATATCCATTAACAAGCAAAAGCTTGGGAAATGTTGGTGAATTTTCCTTTCCAACTAGATACGACTACTTTGTGGAGTCTTATCAACAAGTATTTCACTTGGGGAAGGGAGGACAAACTCTACGTTTCAATGATGTGGATTTATTCGAACTAGGAGTAGTGTGTAAGAGGCCGAGTCGCGCGGTCCATCACAAGGCCTAACTATTGGCCAGGGAGTTACTATTAAAGGCAATCGATAAGTGGAGCCGTCAGTTATTCCTTCTACCGGTAGTAAACTATATTGGGCTGTACCATCACCGACTGATCATCATGGAGTGGGACAGCTGGCGCGTGATGACTCCAGTATTGGTTCTTCTCCCAAATTGGGAATTCCCTGCAACACATATCGAAGAGACTTCTTTCAGGTTGACGGTGTCTTCCGCAACACGTATCGAAGAGACTTCTTTCAGGTTGTAGGACTTCGAAAAATGTTAATAACTGGAATTGCAATATTTTCCTTGCAAGTTCCTCTTTATATAATAAATGATAATATCTTGCTTATTTTGACTTAGCAGGTATTTCCACAAAATAAATACTTTAAGTTACCTTGTAACTTCGTCGTTCATATTATACTGGCATCATTTCCGTAAATGCATGGCATATGGTTTGAAAGATACTTTTGAACTGTTATATATTATTGTTCAGTTAAATATTATTGTTGGTGGGCTATTGCTCACCCTTGCTTTATTATTATATTACAACAACAGCTAGACCAGATGACTCGCACAAGGCGCACTCGACGCTGGCGAGGACGATGAGACTACCAGAGCCGAAGAGAAAGCTATTGGTAGGATAGATTCATTCTTTCAGTACAAAATATATGGACTAGTGTGACTTATGTAAATGGATGGCAAAGAGTACGTATTCATATTGTAATTCTTTTTGGATTGTATGAACTCATAATGTACTTAATAAAATTTGGTAGTTACTCTGATTTCATCTCTGGGACTATAACGGGTGTGTTTTATGTTATTGTTTTGGGTCACAAGGTTGTAATTTATTATTTATGTTGAATTGTGGATGGGAATTGAGTCTGTAACAACCAGATCCCTGACCCCGGATCTGGGGGTGTTACAGAAGTGGTATCAGAGCATACGTTATAAACCCCAGAGATGAGGCGACGTTAAAACAATAAATTCACTAAGATAATAAGAACTCTTGCCAAGTTCATAGTTGGACTACTTAATGTAGTGATGACATATAAAACCCTTATGGGAACTCTTAAGTATCATTATAGTAACTTAGCTCGATATCGTATCGACGAGTAAGGCGACAGACCTTGAGGCATACGAGCAGCAGCGCGATTATGCTTTATATGCTGAAGATCAGCGGATAAATCGATAGAGTACCCTACTGGAGACCCGGAAGAGGTTCCAGAAGATAAGGACAGTCCTGTTAGGATAAGGAGCTTACCCTTGAGGAATGAGGTCCACAAGCAGAAAGACTGTGATGATTAAGATATAGTGCTCAGAAAAGTGGGCATAAAGAACTGAGCTATTAGCAAGAGAACTGAAGATTCATGTTGGATTTGTAGCCGGACTACTGGATGTAGTACCAGCAAGTAAGACGGATTGGAAGAATTACTTAAGATCTTATACGGGAATAGATGAGAATCCCTAGAGACTTTCATATTAACGAAGAAAGAGCTAGAGGGATGTATGATTATCAAAGACAGCGATATCGGACGAGGAGCAGAGTCCCTAGGAATAGAGAGAAGGAGGCAGTAAGTGCCATATCATTTGATAAATGAATTAGTATGAATATTGTCAGTAATAATTCGCCATGAGAAGGCAGGTGTCATAGGTTGTAAATTATGGAACCAAATTGAGGTTAATGAGGTGGTTTTATTAAGGGAAATGTTCATTTTATGAATGAATCAGTTAGAAAGTAAAGACATTGGGAGGTGACAGCATGATTGGATAAAGGTATATAAGGAAGTAGTAGGCAAGACAATGATCTCAGAACCTACTGGAAGATAAGACTAGTGAGTCAAGATGAACTCGTAATGAGACTATTGTCAGAGACTGAGTATAGGGCTATTTCAACTCAGTGAAATGGTAAACCAGAAATGTTAGATGCATGTGATTCAGAGGAATACTAAATTCTTTCTTTGAATGAATTATAGTAGTTACCTTAAGTTTACTCCAACGTGGAATTATAATGGATCAAGTAATACGATCAGCAGTTAAAGAGAAAAATGTGAGAAAATCTTCCTGGAGCTAAAAGATGAAATTGGTGACGACCCAGCGTTGGCGTTGCCTCATGGAAGAAAGAAGACTTTGTGCTTCCAACGATGCTTCGCATAAAGGATTAGGATGTGTGCTTACGCAGCACGACAAAGTACTTGTGGATGCATTCGGATAGCACGGTTCACCAGGTACGGATGGCCTTAGTTGTGCCAATTTTGTGAAACAACCAACTCCGACGGTAATGTTCCTTCTGAGACTAGTGGTTAGGTACACTGACATTTGGTAATATCGAATATCAGGACGTATAGGTATCAGGACGTTGTGACAGGTTTCGATTTGAAGCTATTGATTCCCTTTTAAGGGATGTATATAATTGGTTCCTCTCCAATGGGTAAACTTCCAATCTGATGACGATTATTTCGTTAACTATGATCGCTTATGATTCTACCTTCTTGGAGGTTCATAGAATTATTCTTCAGGTTTCGAAACTGGTCTCCTTAATGTTACCAGTAGGTGGATAGATTGACCAAAATTTCCCTGATTCTGGAAAAGAATTCGGCGAATTTTGACAAACCTTGTCTTTCTGATTATCAGAGAACATCGTTGAAGAGAATGGAAACTGGAGCGAACCCTGTGGATTGGGTAAGGTTGCCGCTATATGGGTTAGTGGACAGACCCCGATTATCACGATTGATTGTAGAAATATAATGATGAAGTGAGATTGGGCGAAAACAAGAAATGTAAGTAAGAAACCAGCCGGACTGAGAAACTCCGGGATTGACTTAAGTGAAAAGGCTATTATGCCAGGAATGGTAAGCTTGCGTGGCACGCGGGATTGATAAGAATAGTTGAAAAGATAAAAGTAGAGGAAAGGTGGCCGGAGACGGTGCCGAGTAGTCGATTAAGACTTATATGAAGTAAAGTTTTGGAAAGGTAGAAAGGTATCAAAGAAGAAGGCACTATGCCAGCAATTGCTAGAAAAGTAATGCTATTATTCAACCCCTAAAATCATATATTTTTATTTTAGTGTGGCCAGTTGAGGCCAAGTCACAAAGGACTATCAAGTGACTAGACCAGCAATGAAAGGACAAAGCAGGGTTGCTTCTAAGTAAGCACCGACTACAAGGGCTTCTGATATAACGGAAATATTAATGAGATTGTAGGAATCTTCTACTGAACCCTTTGCAACCCATGTTTGGATTGGGAATTTACTAGACTTTTGGAATGGGGTCACCCATACTAAAGTGATTCATGTGTATATGATTGTCCAAGATTACGAGTAAAAATAGAAGTATAGTGACTTGAGATGTTTGATGTTAGGGTATTATAAATACCATGAATATATTATGACTAAGGAAAGTAAACATCGAAGGTTTATGAAGAGAGTATAGAAATGGTCAGAGATTGATCAGTATGCTGTAGAAATTTTGTATGAGACAAGTACCTTTGCAAAGAACGATAAGTACTAAGAGATTCACGTTGAACTCGACCAATATCTTCCAGAACATCCTTGCTACCAGTACCAAGTTCTGTAAGAGAGCAGATAGACATACGTTGTCTTTTGGAAGGTCAAATAGGCTGACAACTATCTGAAAGAAGAGGTTAGCATTAAGGCACCGATCAATTATCAAATGAGAATGATTGAAAAGAGACCCTTATTAAGGATGCATGATTTGATTGCCAGCAAGAATTCCTTGGCAGTTGAATTAAGGATAGGATATCCATAAATTAAGACAAACCCTGGGGAATGCACAAGGGATGGCATTAACCCTAATAACGACATTATGAATTCAGATTATATGAGTTGGACTTGCTAAGGCAACAATGACCGGTAAGGATTATTAAAAAGAGTTCTGGAAAGAACATAGATAGAATTATTAGAGTATTGATCAATGACGTTTTGATATACCCTGTACCCAGAAAATACAGGAGGAATGGTGAGGATGACCTAAGAAACCTTACAAGGAAAAAGGTAATATTCCGAACTTCAAAATGGAAGTTTGGTAAGGAATGTATGACATAGTAACAATAATGCCAGATGAGGCATGTATGAAACCTTGAGGAATTATGGATTGAGATATAAAGGTTGAGATTATCCTAAGATAAGGAAAGAACTAAGAAAAGAAGTATCCTAAGTAGGATTGGGAATAAACGTGATAAAGTTCCCACGGGTAGGTGGAAGCAATGACGTATGGAAAAAGACTGATACATATATTTTTCTCCTTCAGCAGAGCTTAAGGGAGAATGCTTTCACCCAACAGTGATGGGAATGAGGTAGAAAAGTTTGAGTTGGAATGTATCCAGAGAACATGGATTACAAGAAATTGTTAGTATCAGGAAAGGCCAATGAGGTGGCCGACAGTCTAAGTATAGAAGAATAATTACAATGTTCATACCGAAGAAACAGAATGATATTTAGAAGGACCTTGAAGGTCATATCGGAGTGGAGGAATTTACATTCCTTCTGATGAATGTGCAAGAATCGACGGTAATAATAGTTTAAGTAAAGATTCGATTCCCGATATTGTCTTAAGCAAACTACACACCGTAGAAGGTCCCGTTTTGAGGCAAACCAGGACCATGATACAAAATTGATGAAGTAAACCATTAAGTTTCCAGTCTTTATGGAAGATGTATGAGTGATACTTTTATCAACTGGATATAGCTGCGATGCTTGAAACTCTTCTGCAATTTTATCTACTTCATGTAATATCTACATCAAGTTCAGGAAGTATTCCTTATGGATAAGGAATAGTGATTACTTTATCTCCCTAAAGGATTTGAAACCCGTAGGGTTAGCTATTAACGCATTACGTAAACAACAAGCGATGGTGATTCTTCTAAGAAAGTAGATGACAACGTAAAGATAAAGAAAGTGCTGCTATTAATGAGCTAAGTGGCATGTTGATGAATGACAAGCAAGTTTGTGTTGGTGTACTTCTGCGCAAACAAGATAGAGAATATGAGGTTGATGATTCATGATGCTAAATGTATTCCCGTCGAAAGAATTAATGAGACTTGGAGGGAAGGGCAGTTGAGCCCGATACTTATTGGGCCACCTGAGAGTTTAAAAGTGTTCGGAAGGTGGTATTCGAGCCAGCCTTACCCCCAAAACTTATAGCACGGTCATAACGGGTTTTCATGTGGCAAGGCTACGCCAGTAAAATGCAGATGCTCGATAGATGATAAGAACACGAGCCGGTAGATATACGACCTGGTCTGACTTACGAAAGACAACTTGTGGAAAACCACGGGTAGAAAAGAACAAGTGATGAGAAACAAGGTTGGCAGAAGTAGATTATATTAAAGGGATCGGGCCAGATTTATTTCGGAAAGTTTAAATTGGAATAACGTGATGATTATAGAGTAAATGTGACGGAATACCGATAAGGAGGTACCAAGTGCAAAAGGTGTCTCAATAAAGAGATGAAGGTGAAAGTAAATAACAGAAGTAAATAAGAATCAGATAATGAGAAGGATGTGATTGATAAAGAAAAGACGGGGAAAGTAACTATGGAATATGAAGCAAGGAATGTTATGAATGGATTAATAAATGGGTTTTCCGATGAATTGTCGGGATGACAACCTGATAGTGTTAATATTATAGATATGAAAAAAAAAAATCTGGTAGCGTGACATGGAATGTCAGTAACGATGGTGTCAAGCGAGAAACTAAGATTTAACCTGAAAGGTTGAAGGAATTTTCTGAAGTGAGTGTTGCTAAGGTTGAACCAGAGTATAGGTCCATAGAATAGTGGACAAAGCAGCAAGATATGTTGACACGTGAGATTGCGATCAAATAGTATTGGATATAATTATGATTAATTTCTTCCTTAATGAACCTCTATAGTTCAGAGGTAATTTCTGAGTATGATATTTTACAATCATGAAAACTTTCTATAATCTTTTAAAATTCTTTTCTTCTCTCTTATTCATCTCCTTTATGAATTGAGAAGAACAACCCTTTAAGGAGGGGAGGTACTGCTACGTGACTATCTGTCTATGTGATAGAAGTCTAAGTGGAATACCATAACTTGTTTAATTGCTTGTCAAGTACTAAAGGCTGGCCCCCTTCTGTACTAACGATGCAATATAACAAATGTTCAATTGATCATAGTGATCTCTCAATAAATCTTTCCACTTCTCTATATTGATCGAGATTGCGAAGATTAAAGTGATCAGGAAATGCATAGTGCGAGCGAGGTTATCTCCGAATTCGCAGCACGATAATGATACCAAAGCCACTACAGGTATCAATAAGGATAAGACTGAGTAAGAGCATAACCCGGATAGTGTGTTGTACGAAAAGTAGCCAAGTAGATGGAAAAGGATAAAGTAAGTATTGTAGCACCAGTAGATGTGCTGAGAAAGGGTAGAACGACTGAGAATTGACCGGGAAGCTGAAAGGTGAAACGACAGACAAACGACTCTTTGCTTCATACCTGATTCCGGGACGGAATCCTTTTAAGGAGGGGAGACTGTAAGAACCCCCAAATTTTGGATATAATTAAAACTTTTTATTATGTACTGAGGTAATGGTGAATAGTGATAACGACTACGATGTAACGATTGAGATAATGAATGAAAGGAATAGATTTGGATTCAAATGTTTATATGCCATGAAGAATACTATTGGTTGAAACTTTAGATAAGAATTATCTATCTCCTAGGGAGTTGAGATTTGATAATTCTAAAGGAGAAGATTATTCCTATGTCATCCAAATCGATATCTGTTATTGGTCCAGTAGGTCCATAAAAAGGTTAAGGAACGATCGAAAGAGATTAGGGACAATTGTACAACCCTAAAAGGATGAGTAAAGAAAAATGGATGAATAGTGATTTTGATGGATTTAGGAATATTATGAGACGACACTATATAGAAGTATTCGGAACGGATTTCCGAGTTCGTATTAGTGATCCAGGGGGAAAATAAGTGTATGTAAAAGCTGTCGGATTCTGAAAAATAGTACTTTTATTTTTCCCGAGAATTCCCTGGACACTGAAAGAGTTAAGGAATTATTGAAGGGATTTAAGGAAAATAGGTTCAAGAATTATTAAAGAGAATGGAGGATGATAGTATAAATATTGAGACGGTTCCCGGTAAAACCCTAACTAGAAACGCATGAGTTATTTCCTCGAACGATCAATGAATTGAGCAATAAACGGACACAGAAACAAGTAGGGAGCCAAGATACAAGCATGTGCAAGTGGATAAGGCCAAGTAACCAAATGAGTTACCAAGGGTAACTAGCAACATTAGAAATCAAACCATTAGTTGCTTAAACACATCATCCAAGCACTAACACACCACTTGCCCACTTGATTATTGCATCATCCATGACCTCACCACTTTAATAAAGCCACTTTATTCTAGATATTATCCACGCAAGTCAATAATGCAAGAGATTAGATCAAGCACCAAGCAAAACTCCATCTCTTTCCCTTACTAGCACCATTCGACTTTTTCAAGAAATGCAAGGGGAAATCCAACTTCCAACCATTTTTAAATCTCAAGAAAATTAAGGTGAGTCCTATATTTCATAACTAAGATATCCTATGAATTTCATCTTCAAATTCCGTACCAATATTGAGATATAAAATCAAGAAGATGATGATGAATAGTAACTTTTAAGTATTAACTTTGTGTTCTTGTTTTCTTTTGATTGATTCAAGTATACTAAGGCTACTTAAGGATCATTCAAGGCTTAACAAGTGTTAATCACTCTCCAAGGAAGGTATAAAGCTCAAGAACCCTTAGTACTACTTTGAGTTTATGGATCTTTTGGATGGATATATGATGGAGAAGTGTTAGTATGTTTAGATCTATGTATGCATAATTGGTTGTTATTGATGTTTCATACTTGTTGGATTTGAGTTGTTCTTGAGATATCATGACTTAGATTAGATGAAAAACTTTAGGTCTTGAATTGGTTGTTGTTGGAGGATGATTTGATGATGATAAAAATTTGGAAAAGCGTGTAAACATAGTCGTCGTAATGCCGAATTTTTGTTAACACTTAGAAACCAAGCATATCAGTTAATATAATTTCCTGACCTTGGTGATATTATGACTGATCCTTGTAGATCTCGAACCATAGATCGTTTTGGCGCGAGAATCGAAACATTCCGACTTACGGTTTAGGAGTTGTGGTCAAATTACGAAAAGTAGTTTGAAACCGTAAATGAGAATTCGTAACTGAATTGAACCCTCGTAAAATATGTAAGTCAGTGGCGAATCTTGGTAATTAAATACTAGAGGTAAAAAGGAAGGCGTGAGAGAAACCTCATGTGAAACGGATCATTTTCCGATTTTATAAAAATGTTTGAATCGAAGTTAAACGCGAACGAACCCCTAAAAACCCGCTTGATTATAACTTTGGTAAAACACTTAGAAAACGAACGATAAAACTCGAGGTATAATCTCGGTTCGTAATCGATCGACTTTAGAACTTATACGACTTAATTATATACCAAGTGTGGGTATGATGACATGTCGTAATAACGAACAAATGTCAGATCGTATCAGTAATAAAATAGTTACATTAAAAGGTGTATAACGAGATAATTCGAAAACATGTTTCGATTTAAGCGAAGTTATACTTAGACTTTTAAAACGTGTTAAGTGGTTAATCTCGAGTGTTCTGATTGTTTATAGATCATCGAGAAGACCCAGGACCCGCTATCTCCACCCACACCCGATTACCAAGCAAGTGTTCAAACATTTGAACCTGTTGTTGTGATAATATATGTATATGATTCTGTATTACATATGCCATCGCATGCATGCCTGTTTCCAATTATATTGTGACTCTGGCTTTCGTGATACTTGTTCCCTAAATTGATATTAGCTTATAGACTAGATACGAATTATCAGTGATAAGCCGGATTGTTTTGGTAAGACCCTTAGCGAAGGGCATATGATATTTATTCTAAATATAGACCGGGAGTCGGTATTTTGATACATAAATAGTCGTGGAAACCCGGAGGGATTCCAACGACAGATTATTATTTATCTGAGGAATGTTATTATTAAACGTTATTTATATTCCCATAAAGTATCAATTACTTGGAAATATTTCGAGGAATGTTATTCGAGTACTATCTCAGTCGAGAGATATTAAATGAATGTTAGTTTCGAATATTCATTTAGAGTTGATTATTTAATAAATATTATTTTGATATTCATTAGAATGTTATTTATTAAATGAATATTACTTTCGAATATTCATTTAAGGTTTTATGTACTTGATGAATATTATTTTAAATATTCAGTGGAAGCTCTATTTACTTAAGGAATATTATTTCGATTATTCCTTTAAAGTTTTGATTACTAAATGAATATTATTTGGATATTCTTTTAGAAGATTATTTATTAAATGAATATTATTTTCAAATATTCATTTAAAGTTTGACTCATTATTGAATATTATTTTAAATACTTATTGAAATCTAATTATTAATGAATATTATTTTGAATATTCATTTAAGGAGTGATTTATTTAGTAAATAATTCTATATATTCATTCGAGGATTACTTACGAGCAATATTATGACTTAATAATATTCCGTAATTATTATTGAGTTAATAAATATTCTTGGAATATTTATTTAATTCTTTTAAATTCTTTTTAAAATGATTTATATTATTTGGAGATTATCTTTCACCTCCAAATATTATGTAAAATATGTCAAAGTCCTACGATTAATATTATATGAAGAAAGGTCCTCAAGATTCCATTCTTCACTCGAATCTACCTCTTAAATTATAAGGGAACCTTACTTGAGAAAGGTTATTTATCTTGTTGACTTCCCGGTCATAATTTATCCTTTTCACTCGCAACTTGGTTGCTATGGACTCATTAAGTCTGTGTGTACCTTCTCATCATTCGAGGGGTAAGATTGTCGGAACAAGTTGATATCCATTAATAAGCAAAAGCTTGGGAAATGTTGGTGAATTTTCCTTTCTAACTTGATACGACTACTTTGTGGAGTCTTATCAACAAGTATTTCACTTGGGGAAGGGAGGGCAAACTCTACGTTTCAATGATGTGGATTTATTCGAACTAGGAGTCGTCTGTAAGAGGCCGAGTCGCGCGGTCCATCACAAGGCCTAACTATTGGCCAAGGAGTTACTATTAAAGGCAATCGACAAGTGGAGCCTTCAGTTCTTCCTTCTACCAGTAGTAAACTATATTTGGCTGTACCATCCCCGACTGATCATCAGGGAGTGGGACAGCTGGCGCGTGATGACTCCAGTATTGGTTCATCTCCCAAATTGGAAATTCCCTGCAACACGTATCGAAGAGACTTCTTTCAGGTGGTAGGACTTCGAAAAATGTTAATAACTGGAATTGCAATATTTTCCTTGCAAGTTCCTCTTTATATGATAAATGATAATATCTTGCTTATTTTGACTTAGCAGATATTTCCACAAAATAAATACTTTAAGTTACCTTGTAACTTCATCGTTCATATTATACTGGCATCATTTCCGTAAATGCATGGCTTATGGTTTGAAAGATACTTTTGAACTGTTATATATTATCGTTCAGTTAAATATTATTGTTGGTGGGCTATTGCTCACCCTTGCTTTATTATTATATTACAACAACAGCTAGACCAGATGACTCGCACAAGGCGCACTCGACGCTGGCGAGGACGATGAGACTACCAGAGCCGAAGAGAAAGCTATTGGTAGGATAGATTCAATCTTTCAGTACCAAATATATGTACTAGTATGACTTATGTAAATGGATGGCAAAGAGTACGTATTCATATTGTAATTCTTTTTGGATTGTAAGAACTCATAATGTACTTAATAAAATTTGGTAGTTACTCTGATTTCATCTCTGGGACTATAACGGGTGTGTTTTATGTTATTGTTTTGGGTCACAAGGTTGTAATTTATTATTTATGTTGAATTGTGGATGGGAATTAAGTCGGTAACGACCAGATCCCTGACCCCGGATCTGGGGGTGTTACAACAATGAGGGCTGAGATAACGATCGCTGAGCGCGATCATGACAGATATTTTGAGGCCTCTACGGCCAACTTTGAGCGCTTTAGGACCGTGGAGCTGGAGATGGCTCATGAGAAAGAAAAGACCCGTAAGCTGGAGCTAGAGGTTGCAAGGGCTTGTGCGGACGTCTTAACTAAGTACAAGGCATCTCAAGAGTTTGAGGATCTCCTGAATGCTGAGTATGATGATAACTTCCTAGGGACCTTTAAGACCTGCTGGGAGCGAATCATCGAGGAGCAGGGGGCAAATATTGAGGGAGTTACTTTGGAGAAGTTCCCTGTTCCTCCTATTTCGGGCCTTGTCACAACTACTCAGGAAGGGGCTACAGAGACAGTTGTTGGCGGTGACTCTCAGCCATCACAGGATGCGGTTTCTTCTCCTCTTGAGTTAGATAGCTCCCCCAAGGAGAAGGATTCCCATGTTGAGGATGCCATCCTTGGGGACTTAGATATTTAGATAGCCTTGCGTGGCTTACTTTTGTTTTGTTATTCTGAACTTTTACCCTTCGGTGTCCGTGATGTAATCCTAACTTAACTATCTATGTAGTTAGTTTCCTTTGTCTCCATATTCTTATCTTTTGCTTATAGTTTGTTATGCTTTTGAGTTCTCTTAGTACTTGGCCTCTTGGCTTGCACTAAACTTGTGCTGTGGTAATACATTCGTCTTTCGTGCTTAAAATAAAAAACAAAAAGAGTAACTCAATTGAAAGCAAGAAACAAACTTTATTAACAAGCTGACAAAGAATGTCAATAAAATGGGTTCAACCCTTACATAGATACTCTACCTCCTACTTGGGGCGATAAGCCCTGGAATGGTTTCATCGAACCTTATTTCTACCTCTCCTAATAAATATGAAGCTAAGTCCTATTAGGATAGCTTAAACATAATAAACCTTGAGGTTTGAGGCATGCCAAGTGTGGGGCACCTCACTTCCCTCCAAGGTCTCCAGCTTGTAGGATCCTCGTCCTAGCGTCTTCCTGACTCGAGACGGCCCTTCCCAATTGGGGGCTAGCTTTCCCTTCTGGCCAACTCCAGAGGCCTCTATCTTCCTTAGAACTAAATCACCTTGTCGAAAGAACCTCTCCTTAACCCTTTGGTTGTAATGGAAAGATGCCCTCTTCTGATGCTCCGCATTTCTGGCATTTGCTTCATCCCTGACCTCATCAATTAGATCGAGGGCGAGCCTCATGCCTTCTCCATTAGTCTCTGGTTCATATACCTCAATCCGTGGTGATGCATGCATAATCTCCAAGGGCACAACTGCCTCGGCTCCGTAAGCCAGCAAGAACGGGGTTGCTCCAGTTGTCACTTTACAAGTGGTGCGATACGCCCAAAGTATAGGCAGCAATTCATCCACCCAAGTGTTCCTTGAGCGTTCGACCCTCTTTTTTAGTCCATCAAGGATAATGCGGTTTGCTACCTCTACCTGTCCAATAGCTTGAGGGTGAGCCACTGAAGTAAAGCGAAGCTCAACAGCATTCTCCTCACAGTACTTCTTGAACTCTTCATTGTTGAACTGTGTCCCATTGTCTGTCACAAGGATTCGTGGGATTCCGTATCTGCAGATTATGCTTTCCCAAAAGAACTGAGTGACTTGCTTGGTGGTTATCTTGGATAAAGGTTTAGCCTCAATCCACTTAGTGAAGTAGTCAATGGATACTATCAGAAACTTTCTTTGTGCTGAGGCTATGGGGAAAGGTCCAAGTATATCCATTCCTCATATCACGAACGGGATAGGAGAGTTAATCGAGGTTAACATCTTAGGCGGATGCCTTACAATCGGAGCATGCTTCTGGCACCTGTCACACCTATTGACATAATTCTGTGCATCGGCCAACATCTCAGGCCAATAGAATCCCAAACGAGTGATCTTATGAGCTAGGGTTCTGCCCCCCAAGTGTTGCCCACAGATCCCTTCATGAACTTCTTCTAATGCTTCCTTTGCCTCCTGGGGCCTCAAACATCTCAGATATGGGATGACGAAAGACCTCTTATAAAGGATGCCTTCAATCAAGGCATACCTCAATGCTCTCACCGACAACTTTCGTGCCTCTTGGGCATCGTCAGGGAGCCATCCAGTTTCTAAGTAAGCTTTGATTGGATCTATCCAACAGCTCCCTACATCGATTGGTGCCACCAATTTTGAGTTGATGGTCGGGGCCTTCAAGAACTGGAAGTAAACACTCCTTACATAATTCTCTATTTCTGAAGAAGCGAACTTGGAAAGGGCATCAGCCTTAACGTTCTCTTCTCTCGGAATGTGCTCCACATAACACTCATCAAACTGAGTCATGATAACTTTCACAACCCTCAAATATTTTGCCATAGTTTCATCCTTGGCTTCAAACTCACCATTCACTTGCGAGACAACCAATCTTGAGTCTCCACAAATTTTAAGGTTCTTGACCCTCATGATTCTGGCCAAGCCCAATCCGGCTATCAAGGCTTCATACTCGGCTTCGTTATTGGTTGTTGGGAAGTCCAACTTCAAAGCATACTCAACTGTGAACCCATCAGGGCTTTGCAAAACCATTCCTCCACCACTAGATTTTGTTTTTAATGCCCCATCAAAATAGAGCATCCAATATTCCTTCTGATCAGGTAACAGCTCTTCATCTTTATCCTTACCTTCAGGGGTCGATACTATCTCCTGCCCCCTGACTTCTTGGTTGCCAATGGTACATTCAACCACGAAGTCAGCCAATGCCTGAGCCTTGATGGCTGTCCGAGGCTTGTATGTGATGTCAAATTCTCCAAGTTCAATCGCTCACTTAATCAACCTTCCACTGGCCTTTGGGCTGTGAAATTTGTTTCTCAGCTACTGGTCCGTCAGGACTTTAATCTTATGTGCCTGGAAGTATGGTCGTAACTTCCTCGAGGCTGTTACCAATGCCAAAGCAAACTTCTCAATGGGAGAGTAATTCAACTCAGCCCCATGCAATACCTTGCTCACGTAGTAGATTGGTTTCTGAATTTTGTTCTCTTCTCGAATGAGGACGGCACTCAATGCTTGTGTTAAATACCGCCAAGTACAGATAAAGAGTCTCTCCGGGACTAGGTTTGGCCAACAAAGGGGCTTCGGCCATGTACTTCTTCAGCTGCTCAAAGGCCTCCTGGCTTTTAGGTGTCCACTCAAAGTTCTTCACCTTCTTTAATGCTTGGAAGAAAGGCAAACACTTATCACCAGATTTGGTGATGAATCTCCCTAAGGCTACTACTCAGCCCGTCAACTTCTGCACATCCCTTATAGAACGTGGCGACTCTATGTCTAAGATCGTGTTGATCTTGTCGGGGTTGGCCTTTAGGCCTCTCTTCGAAACCATCTGTCCCAAAAACTTTCCAGACCCAACGCCAAAGGCACACTTGGATGGATTTAACATCATTTTATGGTGCCTCAGCACTTCAAATGCCTCTCTGAGGTGCTTAATATGGTCTGCCTTGATTAGGCTTTTTACCAACATGTCATCAACATAGACCTCCATGGTTTTCCCAATCAGATGGGCGAATATTTTATTTACCAATCGCTGATAAGTGGCTCCTGCATTCTTTGGACCAAAAGCCATAACAAGATAACAGAAAACACCAAAGTCAGTTATGAAAGATATCTTTGGGATGTCATCCTTATGCATCTTAATCTGATTGTAGCCGCTGAATCCATCCATGAAGCTCAACATCTCATGCCCAGCAATAGCATCTATCAGTGTGTCAATCCTTGGTAGAGGGAAACAGTCCTTAGGGCATGCATCATTTAAATCAGTGAAGTCTATACACATCCTCCATTTCCCATTTGCCTTCTTGACCATCACAGGATTAGCCAACCGCTCGGGGAACTGAATCTCTTCAATGAATCCAGCCTCTAGGAGCTTGTCAACTTCTTACCTTTCAAGAGCAAAATTTCTCTTCTTCTGCTTTATTGTCTTCGGCTTTGAATCGACATTCAGCTTGTGAGTTATGAGTTGGGATCAATCCCTGGCATGTTAGCCGCTGTCCAAGCAAACACATCATTGTTCTCTTGTAAGAAAGTCGTCAATCTACCCTTCAAGGGTTCTTTCAGAGAAGCTCCAATATACGTAACCTTTTTGGGATCTCCAAGATCTAGAGGTACGGGAATCAAATCTTCTGTTGGCTTCCCTCGGTGTTCATCATCACCTCGGACATCCATGTCTTCAATCAGAAGGACCTGCCCCCCGACTCCATCAGCTCTTAATGCAGCTACATAACAACTTCGTGTCATCTTCTGATCACCTTTCTGTTCTCCAACACCATTACAGGTTGGAAACTTAATCTTCATGTGATAAGTTGAGGCTACAGCCTTGAATGCATGAAGTCCAGTTCTTCCAATGATAGCATTATACGTGGAAGCTGCCTTGATCACCAAAAAATTTAGCATCTAAGTTGCCTCCTTAGGCTCCTGCCCAATAGTCACAGGCAGCTGAATGGTTCCTTCAACCTTAGATTCAACTCCATTGAATCCATAGATAGGCATGTTGGTGGGGGTTAGCTGAGACTCATTGTATCTCATCTTTGTAAACGCATCATGAAACAGAATATCAACAGAAGCTCCATTGTCTATCAAGACTCGTTTTACTTCTGAGTTTCCAATCACAGGAGTTATGACCAACGGGTCGTCATGGGAGAACTTCACCCCTTCCAAGTCTGAATCATCAAATCCAATCATTAGCTCAGTTTTTGCAAGCTTCGGGGCTTCCCCCACGATGTGCATCACCTCTCTGGCGTAAGCCTTGCGAGAATTCCTAGTGGCACCGGCCGCTGTCGGGCCTCCCCAAATTATATTGATAACTGGCCCTCGGGGCTGTGGGTTACGATCACGGTCATTATCCCTACGATCATTGTTCTTCCTGTCATAATCCCTTCTTTGACTTCCACGATCTTCACCCTTCTAGAACTGTCTTAGTTTCCCTCTTCGGATCAAGAATTCAATCTCATCCTTGAGTTGTCTACAATCATCGGTGTCATGTCCCACATCTTTGTGAAACCTACAATACTGATCCTTGTTTTGCTTTGAGGGATCACCCTTGAGTGGCTTCGGCCATCGAAAGTCCTTATCCTTCTTGTTATCTAACAAGATCTGACTCCTAGGAGCATTCAACCTTGCATATTCAGAAAATCTTGGTCCCAGACTCTTCTTTGGTGTAGAGTCGGAGTCCTTACTAGTCCGGGGATATTTGTCCCTAGCATCGTACTCTTGCTCTTACTTCCGCTTCTTAGAGTCATTGTTGTTCTCTATCGTGGCATCTTTCTTCATGCTATCCTCAGCTTTAATATACTTATCAGCTCTTCGTTGTAGCTCAGCCATATTCTCAGGGGGATGCTTTGCCAATGACCTCTTGAAAAAGAGATCAGTGGTTTCGTGCTCCAGGACTACCATGGCCACTTTATTGTCAAAGTCGGTGATGTTTAGTGTCTCCTTAGTGAATCGATTGAGGTAATCCCTCAGATTCTCATTCTTTCCTTGTACCACATACATGAGGGATGCTGAGCATTTCTCATGAACTCTTCCGCTAATGAACTTTATATGTCCTTTTATATATGAATTAATAATCTATGAATAAATAGTGATTTATAAGAAAATTTGTGGTAAATTGACCAATTTATTATGGAAATATTCACTAACAATATTTTCATTAACTCTGTAAATTTTTTATTTTTTGATTGATAATTTATATACCAAATAATATATAGTACTATTTAAGAATATATATATATATATATATGTAATATATGAGAAATGTTTCTAAAGTTAACTTTAAGCAAATTACCTAAAGCCATTTGCATTTTGTGGACAAAAGTTAGATGCCATTTTTGTAAGATACAATTCACCCCCTGTATTTACAAAAATAACCTTACTTTTGTATTGAAATATGACTTAACTTTAGATATTTATCTAAAGGTAACTTTAGGGCCATCAAACCCTTAATATTTTGAATAATTCAAATATATTGGAAGGTCAAATTGTTTTTCCATTAATTATTGCACAGTTAAAAAAAATCGTAATTAAAATATGAAAGTTGATTGGTTTAAAATTCATTCTAATGTTTCAATTGGTTGATGCTAGTTATTTTTTTTGGACCAAATTATTTAATACTTTACATAACTTAAATTTTGAATATGTATTGGAATAATGTGCTAAATAGTTTTATATTGTTAACGATTTTTAATTCATGATTTTGATTGTACCTTATGATTTTGAATTGAGAGTTTGAGATATCAAAATATCTATTATAGATATATAGACTCATGTAATAATGTATTATTTTTAAATTAAATAATTATCGTATTTAGAATAAAATTTTTTTTTGGTGAACAGGAAATAACATTGCATCTTAGACAAATCAATACATGCCACAGGATATTACATCAACTAACATACATCTCAAAACAAATGACAACTGCAAACAACTGCATACTAAAAACTACTCCCCAGCGACTTAGAAAACAAAGAAAACCACACCCAAAATCAACACCATGCACAGAGCAATTTTTTCTTTTAGCACCCGCTTTCCTAAGATCATCCGCCCCTATTAAAATTGTGACAGCCCCAGATCCGGGGTCAGGAATCCGGGCCATCATACTCCAATTTCCATTTATTAACAATATCTCTTGGTCTTCTTTATTTTTTATACTATTTAATACTCACACAAATGACCCCACACTAATATCATCACACACACCAGTCATATGCTCAGAGAACAACATCCATTAATGATAGCAGTTAAAGATAAACTATTATTACAATCCCAGAATACCATCTATTACACCCATATAAAAGTATATACTACCTTGAGAACAGGTGTCGATACTTTCTCATAAGGTAGACTTCCCCTTTACTCTCTTCCGGATTGCACTGCGACGTTTCGGCACCTGATCTAGCTGTTATATAAATAAATAGCAAGAGTGAGCTATAATAGCTCAGCAAGATAAATTTGTAAACTAGTATCAAAGGAAAACTTATATATGTATATATAAACAGAAGACCCATCATAATCTTTAAGAAAAGAATTATTTTTTATTTAATAAATACACCATCTATTTATTTTCATAAGAAAAGAAATATAAAACCATATAATATCAGTTTCTCTTCTAATATAATATAATATCAGTTTCTCTTCTATCACCAGATAATAATCAATACCACCTCTCAGTATAATGTCTCAAGATAATATAACATTTGAAATAAATCTCTCAATATAATCTTTCCATTACATTTTATACAACAACTATATAAAAATAATATAAAATCAGTTTCTCTTCAATCCATTAAAATAATTCCATAATTTCATACCATTTCCTTTTTCAAAATGCAAATCTGAAACCATTATCAATTCTTTCTTTAAAAGTTTTGGGGATTCTGCTAGCGCCAGATACGTAGGACGATGATCAGTCGCCTGACCGTACCTGCTCTCTGTTTACTACTAGTAGAAGGAATGTCAAACATCCCTGGAGGAAGGCCACCTGCTACATCCTCCTTCGGCAACTCTTGGGCCGTAATAAAATATTGGGTGCCGGACTGTGCAACTCCCACACAGCCTCTTACGCAATATTGGGTGCCGGACTGTGCAACTCCCACACAGCCTCTTACGCAATATTGGGTGCCGGATTGTGCAACTCCCACACAGCCTCTTACGCATACTGTTGCAATCCCCCTTTTTCAAATCGTTATTCCATTTATAAAACATCATTCCACATTTTCCATTTTTCCGTTTCCATTTCCATTCAAATATCCATTCACATTTCCATTCACATTTCCATATATCATTCACACATATCATTTCCATTCTCATATATCATTATACTTTGATTATAATTCAGACATCTCCTCCGTATTTAATAAAGTCAAATATGCTCTTATATACAAAATATTTTAACTATTTTAAAAGTATTAAATAATAATCAAATAATATTTATTAAATCACAAATGTTTAAAGATTATCTTTAAAAGAATATTATAAACCATATAACCCTAGATAACAATTGATACCATTCTTTTTCATATCTCTTGAAGCCATAAAGTACATTAGCTCCATTCATATTCATATCCATATCCACAATCCATATCATATATTGATATAAGATTCATATATTATCTAGCAAAACCACTTTTCTTTAAACATAAACAATTTATCAAAATAAGGGTAAAAGAAATCTTGCCTCGATCTCTATATCCCAAAAGGAATGATCCGGTGTTCGTCTCGAGTATCTATAGAAACGAAAAGGATCACCATCAGAATATATTTCACTTAACCACGTAACCCTTAAATATATATATAATAACACCCTTGACACATAATATAAGTTTAACATACCCTTTATAGACCACAAGTTCCAAGAACTTATCCATTTGGACTCAATCAAAGTTTCAGTGTTTTTCACCATTTCCCTTAATAACCACACTCGACTGTAAACATTCTCAAAAAATATCAATTTCGAATTTTAATGCAAGGTCAGTGGGGTTTTAATCTCTGTTCAACCTAATATATTGTCCCAAAATTTTATAACTTTTAAAAATGTTTAAGTATGGTAACTATGACCTCAAAGTTGACACAACTGCATTTTCTCGGTTTCCGAACGACTTTCACTAAAACTCACTTTTCTCCTAAACCGTTCATTGGATTTTGACGTACTTTATATCAAAACGATCTATGAATCAAGATCTATCCTCTCGTGATCAGTTGGTACCTCCTACTGACCTTTAATGGTTTGGGATCTCTGTCTCAAAACAGGGCAACTCTATGGTTAACGAAAATCGGACATTATAACGGCTATATTTCCTCACTTTCCATATTATAACTCCTCCAAATCCATCATCCAACACATATACCAGTCCCTACACCATGTGGTCATCATACCAACCATGGTTACAAGCAAAACACACTTCCATATTCAATTAAAATTCATATCAACAACCATATCATCAAGATTACATGCTTTATACAACTTAACTTCTAAACTAAGCATGATCAATCATAAACTCATAATTCAAGCTAGGGTTTCAAGAGAGTTATACCTTCCTTGGTGGATGTAAGACCTTACTAAGCCTTGAATAATCCTTGTACAACCTTAACCAAGCTTGGATGATCAAAAGAAATCAAGAAAATCGAGTTAGAAATTCGGAGTCCCTAAAACCGAACTGAAAGATCATGAAAAACGAGGCCCTTACCGATCTCTTCTGAAGAGGATTCTAAAGGAAAGTTGTAGAGCATCTTAACAGCTTTCTAAACATATAAAGAACACAAAATTTCATTGAGTAATGAAGGAGATATGGCCGTTTGAAAATCATCCCAGAAACTGTCAACAATCTGGACAGTTTTCTTCTTCAACTTGGGGAGGTGATTTGCCTAGGCTATACTACTTGGATTGTTATGAAATTTGGAGCGAATAATGCCCATGGGGTGGAGAGGTTGTTGTTCAAATTTGGTGATTTTATCATGGATAGAAATGGAGATATTAATTTTTCTTTGTGCTTGGTTCAAGGTGGGCAGTTTGATAAGAATGGAGAGAAATGGAGTTTCTTTGCTTTACTTTGCTCTCATCCTTATCCAATACTCCTCCTTGTAATAATATCTCATAAAGTAGCTTTATTAAAGGGATTATGTCATGCCTTGCATCATCTTAAGCCATGTGTTTGATTCTTGTGGTGGAAGGATGATGTAAAGAAGCTAACTATCTAGTTATTTGCTAATGCTACTAGTTTCTTTTGTAACTCACTTGGTTACTTGATCCTATCCACTTGCACATGCTAGTATCTTGTCTCTCTGCTTGCTCTTTTGTCCGTTTATTACTCCATTTCAATAATCGTTCGGAGGAATATCTCAAATATTTCTCGTTAAGGTTTTACCGGAAAACTTCTTAATATTTATACTAATATCTTTAATCCTCCTTCATAATCCTTAAATTTAAATTCCTCAAATCTTTTAAATAAATCATTTAATCCTTCAGTGTCTAGGGAAATCTCGGAGAAACTAAAAGTGCTATTTTTCTGAATTTGATATCGTTTACATACACTCATTTCGTCCACTAATCATTAATACGAACTCAGAAATCCCTTCTGAATACTTTTATATAGTGTCATCTAATAATATTCCAAAGTCCACCAAAAACACTATTCATTGCTTATTCTCTTTTTATTCCCTTGGTTTAACCTAATTTCATATAATTTCTCAATATAAATAATCATTGTTAAATCCCCATACTCCTTAATATCCAATACAATAGTGCTCAATTGAAATCAAACATCTTAAAAATCTATGCTCAGGAATTTCTGAAATCCGTCATCGTTTCGAGTCACTCATTTTCATAGTACGACGCTAATATGGTTTCTGATTATTCATTTTCTGTTTCACTTATAGGGTACCTACATACCATTTCCCTAAATCCTCAAAATTACTAATCATTTAAACATTGTAGCATTTCTAAGGGTTATTACAAAAATATTACAGTTCGTATATATCATCTTCATATTCAAGTTCCGTTCCAGACCCTCAAAATGAATTACTCCACAGTCCTGCTGCATGCCCATTTTTTCATTTTGAAATAAGCTCACCACACCATAACAATCTGAGCATATTTTCAAAGACTGATTTTTAAACACACTGTTTCGAAATCCATGGAATATGAACTTTGCAGCTAGCAGCTCCGCTTCAAATGCATTACCTGCATTTACTGGCCCTGAAAAGATGAACACGTAAGTAATCACTTAATAACATCGACAACCCAATATTGTAAAAAATATTAATCTATAAGCACGCCTAATAATGTAAACAAATCAGTGTAATGTGGTAAGGATTGATGCCTAGAATTCAGTAAGTCGCGGAATTATTGGAGTTCGCCGCTGAATATTCTAATGTGAAGTAACTCTGGGCGAATCTGGACTGGGGATGATGATAACCTAAATGAAAGGCATATGACACAGCCTATTTGTAGTTCGAGGACTCAACTCAACTTAAGCTTAGATTGTAATAAGTAAATAACTTTAACTGTCACAGGAATCTCAGGAGGTACTATCTGTCAGAAGAAAAACCCTAAAGTCAATCTATAGTTTTGATGTTTTACACTGGAAGAAGTTCAGATTGCTAATCAAGCCTCAGTATAGCATCAAAGAAGTGGATTTATTTGTAAGACAGAGATTTCTAGAGTGACAGGTTTAGACAGTATACAGTGAAGTACAAGAAGGAGAAAGAAATGAGAAGAGAAATGAATCACATTTCTAATGTGAAAATTAAAGGACACTCATTGAAGTTAGTCGTTCATGAACCAGACCGTGCATGGAACGTCAACAAAATATTCAGTGGTATTCCTTTATTACTTTCAGTGATTCAGAAAAGAATTAAGACAATCCAAGGATATATAATTATTCTTCTTTAATTAATTTAAATCAAGTAGTCAATTTAATTAATTAATTAATTCATCTTGAATTAATTCTTTAATTAAATTAATTATTAGATTAATTAAATCTGATTAATTATTTAAGTAAGAATAAATTAAAATGATTATTTGTTAATCAATTTTAATTTAATTCTGAAAAATGAACTAGCAAGACAATCCCTGATTGTCTTGCCGATTGTCTTGAAGGCTTAAATCAGAATAGCAAGACAATTAGAGATTGTCTTGCCGATTGTCTTGAAGAAGAAATCAGTAAAGCAAGACAATCTCTGATTGTCTTGCCGACTGTCTTGGTCATGATAATTTCTGAAAAGCTTTTAAAAAGTAGAATAAAAATCTGATTTGATTGTATTGACGATTGTCTTGACAGTTCAAATCAGATTGTCTTGATAATGATCAAAAAGAAAAAGCTTCAGACAGAATGATAATTTTTGATAAAGCAAGACAAAGATCTCAGAATTTGATTGTCTTGCCGATTGTCTTGGAAGAACCTGATTGTCTTGACGATTGTATTGCCTATTGTCTTGGCAGTACAAAATTGGTTGTCTTGGAAGAATAAATTGTATTGCCGATTGTCTTGACTGTTATATTTGAAGATAAAGAGGCAGTGATTGTTATATATCAAGACAAATCGACAAAAGACATCAGACAGATCAAAATATTACATTCAAAGCAGATTTCTCTCTTCTCTCTCATCAAGAACACAGCACAAGAAGCAGAAAAATTTATAGAAAATCAAGTTCATCTTATTTTTAATATCTGATCCGATATAACTAATTTACTTGATACTCTTGTACTATTAGCGAGTTTTTACTCCTAATCTATATCTTGATTTTTATTAACAAATCTAGAAAAATTCATGTCGAATTTTCTAATTTGTTTTTATTAACTAGATATAAATTATGTACTGTATTTGTAACAAACCCCTCAAGTTAATATAATTTTATATTCAACTTGAATTTTGTTTCATTTAATTCCGCTCAAATTTGTCAAAATATAAATTAAATTATCTGGACAAATTTCGATTAAACAGTACTGTTTGTGTTCAACCCCCCCTTCTACAAACATATTGGACCTAACAATTGGTATCAGAGCCTATTGATTGATATACAAATCAAGATCCTAATTTTATTCCGCTAAAAATCTATCTCGAATTTTTAACTCATTTAAAAATTCATCATGTCGTCAAAAAGCATTGTTAAAATTCCCATGTTTAACAAGGACAATTATACAATGTGGAAAAATAAAATGGAGTTGTTTCTTGATGTCGCAAATTCTAAATATTTCGGTGTTCTACAGAATGGACCTATAATTCCAAAAGAACATATATCTGAATCTATTGTTGGAGGAATTGTAGTATCACCTGCAACATCTGTTCCAAAGCATGCTGATTCTTTTACTCCTGCTGAAAAAGAGGACGCATGACTAGATAAGAATTTGAGACTTATTTTAATAGATTCCCTGGATCCTGTGATGTACAGTCATGTGATAAATTGTAAAACTGCAAAACACATGTGGGAAACTATTGAGACTATCAATGAAGGAACTGATGAAGTCAGGGAAAACAGACTTCAGATTTTAACCTCTGAGTATGAACACTTTAGAGCTGGCCCTAATGAAGGCATTCAGGAAGTGTTTGAAAGGTATAACAAAATTATCAACAACTTGCAAGTCAATGGCAAGCAATATACACAGAAGGAGATTAATATAAAGTTTTTGTTGACAATGCCCACTCATCTTGAACATAGGATAACAGCCATCAGAGAATCAAGAGATTTGAATAAGATTGCTCTTGACAGATTGTTTGGTGTTCTGAAAACCTATGAACTGGAACAAGTACAGCAGAGGGAGGTCTCTGGTAAAGGAAGAGTGCCAAGTTCATCTACAGCTCTTGTAGTTGAGGCACCTAAGGAAGTGGAAGCTAAGGTTGTTCTACCTTACAGCTCAGACAAGGAAAAGACTGAAGTAGAACTTGGTCAAACACCACCTACTCAGGATGGTGGAGATTTCTATTCATTGGAAGAGTTAGATCAACTGGAAGATGAATCCCTGGCATTGATGGTAAGACAATTTGGCAACTTCAGATTCAGAAGAAATCCAAAGTACAGGTTTAAGTCAAATAACATATTCCAAAGAGGAGGCTCTTCTTCCTCTAGTAACAGGGGAGGATACAAAACTGGATCTGTTGACAGAAGCAAGATTCGTTGCTTCAACTGTAATGAATTACGGCACTTTGCCACTAAATGTCAGAAACCCAAGCAAACTCAAAGAAGAGATTTTGCTGCTGAGAAGAAGAAACCTGGAAAAGCCTATGTTGCGGCTGGTAAGTGTTGGGATGACACGGACAGCGAAGATGAGGAATATGGAAATCTTACGTTGATGGCAAATGATCAAGCATCTGATCATCTTAGTAAACAGGTATAGGGTATGGTTACAATGAAGCTGTTGGATCGTTGGGCATAAATTCCCCTAACCCTGTTAGTGCTAAAGAAAGGGGAATACCACATGTGCTCAAAAATGTTAAAGAACCTCTGTTTAAAAAATCTGATGCTGGCCCAGTAGATATTCTTTCTATGGTTATCCAAGAAGAAATGAGAAATGAGGATAGTGCAAATGGCACAGTCTTTGTTAAGGATAACTGTGTTAAGGATAAAACTGTTAAGAACACTAATACAAAGAATGTTTCATCCAAGAAAAATGTCACAGTCTTTGTTAAGGCTAAATCAATTGAGGACACTAATACAACGAATGTTTCATCTAAGAAAGATGTACCTAAAGTGTCAGTCAAAGTTGTTGAATCAGCTAGTTCTTCTAAGACTGGATTAGGTAGTAATAAGTTGAAACAGAAAAATACCATGCCTACCATTGATTCTAATCATAAATCATGTGGTGTTATCAATTGTATGTCTTGTGCTTTTAACAGTATGCGTGCTTATTTTCATGGTAATTATGCATGTGTTAAATAGAATGCTCCTCGACAGCACATGAACAGGAACAATAATGTTCGATCAAAGACTACTTTCCCTCCTCAAGTTAGGAGAGAGACATTTGCACCTAAGACTAAACAAAAGGTTACCAAGAATGTTTACCAGGTCAAATGTCCAGTCAATGACACAAGTGTTATTGCTGCTAGAGAAACATGGATACCCAAGATAAAACAAAAGATTTTCAAATCTGTTTATAAGGTTAAATGTTTATTGACTAAAGATGTTAAAGTTAAAAATGTTGTTTTGCCTGATAAAGGTCAATACTTTAAATACGCAGGACCCAATCAAATTTGGGTCCCGAAGAAGGTTTAATTCATTTGTCATTGCAGGGTATTGAACAGGTTGATCGAGTAACCTGGATCTTGGACAGTGGATGTTCAAGGCATATGACTGGAGACAGAACCCTGCTGACAAATGTGGTGGAGAAGGCCGGCCCAGTAGTTACCTTTGGAGATAACAGCAAAGGTAGAACTGATGGATATGGCAGACTTGAAGCTGGAAATGTTATCATTGAAGAAGTGTCCTTTGTAAAAGGACTTGAGCATAATTTGCTCAGCATCAGTCAATTCTGTGACAAGGGATTTGAAGTCCACTTTAACAAAATGAATTGTCTGATTTCTCACAAAAGAAATGAACAACCATCTCTGACTGGAGTCAGAAAAGGAAACTTGTATGTAGCCAACCTGAACACTAGAAGCACTGAAGAAATCAATTGCTTCTATTCTAAAGAAACCACAAATGAAAGTTGGCTATGGCACAAGAAACTTTCTCACCTAAATTTCAAGACCATGAACTATCTGGTTAAGAGAGAATTGGTGAGAGGTTTACCCCCTATGGAATTCATACAGGAAGGACTATGTGATGCCTGTCAAAAAGGCAAACTAAAAAGGGCAACTCACAAAAGCACTGATATATCTTCAATAACTGAACCTTTACAGTTACTTCACATGGATCTATTTGGTCCAATGAATGTGATGTCTATGTCAAAGAAAAGATATGCTCTTTTGATTGTTGATGATTTTTCAAAGTATACATGGGTTTTGTTCCTGAATTCTAAAGATGAGACTCCACAACTGGTGATTGATCACATCAAGTTAATTGAGTTGGATTCTAAGTATCCAGTGAGGGCTATAAGGTCAGACAATGGAACTGAATTCAAGAATGCAGTTCTGAATGACTTTTGTACTGAAAAAGGAATAACCAGACAATTCTCAGCTCCAAGAACTCCTCAGCAAAATGGGGTAGTTGAAAGAAAGAATAGAACCTTGATAGAAGCTGCACGTACTATGTTAAGTGAATCAAGGCTTCCATTATATTTTTGGGCTGAAGTTGTCAACACTGCTTGTTATACTCAGAATCGAACTCTTATCAACAAAGACTTGATGAAGACACCCTATGAAGCCTTGAATGAAAAGAAACCAACACTCAAATACTTCCATGTATTTGGAGCTAAATGCTTTGTACTTAAAGAAGGAGACAATCAAGGTGGAAAATTTGAAGCCAAAGCTCATGAAGCAATTTTTTTGGTTATGAAAGAAGAGCTTATAAGGTGTATTTGATTGAACATCAGAAGATGATGGAAAGTGTCAATGTAACATTTGATGACACTAAACTCCCTAGTATCCAAACTGAAGATTCATCTGAAAAGCTATCATTTGAAGATATGAAAGATTTAGATTCAGATGATGATAGTCCACCTGATGTTTTTGCTGATGCTAATGACAATAATGTCAATGATGAGTTTAATCAGAATAATGATGGTGATAATAATGATAATATTGAAAACACCACTCATGCTTCTGAACACTCATCTAATCATCCTGGCAACAACTCAGGGGGAGTTAGTGAAGGATCAACAAGTCATACTCAACAACACAATTTAAATCAAGGGGAATCATCAAGAGTTAATCTACCCAGACAAACTGTTTGGAATAGAACTCATCCTTTTGAGTTAATTATTGGTGATCCAGATGTTGGAATAAAGACTAGAAGAGCTTATCAGAATCAATGCAATTATTCAGGGTTTCTATCTGAAATGGAACCTAAGAAAACTGAAGAAGCTCTTTCTGATCCTGATTGGGTGATTGCTATGTAAGATGAACTCAATCAATTCAAACAACAAGAAGTATGGAAGCTGGTACCCAGACATTCAAATAGAACAGTGGTTGGCACTAGATGGGTATTCAGAAGCAAACTTGATGAAGATGGCACAGTCACCAGGAATAAAGCAAGACTGGTAGCAAAGGGTTATTCACAAGCTGAAGGCATTGACTATGATGAAACCTATGCTCCAGTGGCAAGACTCGAGGCCATTAGAATATTCTTGGCATTCGCAGCATTCTCAAACTTTAATGTTTATCAAATGGATGTCAAGAGTGCTTTTCTAAATGGTAAGCTGGATGAAGAGGTCTATGTAGAACAGCCCCCTGGCTTTGAAGATCCAGATCTGTTGGATTATGTCTACTTCCTTTTCAAGGCTATCTATGGCCTCAATCAAGCACCAAGAAAATGGTATGACACTCTTTCTGAATTTTTACTTGAAAATGGCTTTGTTAGAGGTGTCATAGACAAAACTCTCTTCACTAAGAAACATAAAAATGATACAATATTAGTCCAAGTCTATGTGGACGATATAATATTTGGGTCTACTAATGATCTTTTGTGCAAGAAATTTGCTAAGTTAATGCAGGGTAAATTTGAAATGAGCATGATGGGAGAACTGAAATTCTTTCTTGGATTGCAAATAAGTCAAAGGACAGATGGAATATTTATCTGTCAATCCAAGTATATCAAAGAGCTCCTCAAGAAATATCAAATGGAGGACTCATCTTCAGCTAAGACACCATCATCTACAGCTGTCAAGTTTGGAGCTTGTGAAAATTCTGCCAAGGTAGATGTCACAAGTTACAGAGGTATGATAGGCTCATTACTTTACCTTACTGCAAGTAGACCAGATATTATGTATGCTACATGCTTGTGTGCAAGGTTCCAAGCGGATCCTAGAGATGTTCATCTCATTGCTGTAAAACGAATCTTAAGATATCTTAAGGGTACACCTAATCTAGGCATCTGGTACCCTAAAGAATCTGGTTTTAATCTTGTTGGATACACAGATTCAGATTATGCAGGAAGTGTTGTAGATAGAAAAAGCACCTCTGGGAGTTGTCAATTCCTAGGTGGCAGGCTAGTTTCCTAGTATAGCAAGAAACAACAAACAGTCTCCAACTCAACAGCTGAAGCTGAATACATAGCTGCTGGAAGCTGTTGTGCACAAATCTTGTGGATTGGGAATCAGCTGAAAGACTATGGTTTTGTATTAACAAAAATTCCAATTTTGTGTGATAATACAAGTGCCATAGCAATCTCCAACAATCCTGTGCAGCATTCGAGGACCAAGCACATAGACATCAGGTATCATTTTATAAGAGAACATGTCATGGATGGTACTGTGGAATTATTATTTGTACCCACAGAAGAACAAACAGCAGATATTTTTACTAAGTCTCTTGACGAATCCACATTCACCAAAATTGTTGGTGAATTGGGTATGTTAAACAGTCCTAGTAATTAAACTGGTTAATATCTGAGGTTTATTCTTTAATAATTTACAAGTGATTTTATTATTATTTTTAAATTTTAATCACTTGTATAATTATTTTATCAACTTCTTATTGCTTGTAATTGCTAAAAATCTTTGTCAACATGTTTATAATAACTTCTTTATTACTTCTTGTGTTTTGAAATATTTGTGATATTTTAATGAATTATATTCTCTATTTAAATAATTTTCTATTAGAAAGTTATTTATTAGAAAATATTTAGATTCATTAATTTATTATAAATGTTTTTGTAAATATATTTTATATTTTATTAAATGTTTTGTAGTGTTTGTCCTTTTGTTATTTATATTTGTTGTCGTAAAAAGGTTAATCCATGTGTTTGCAAAATATTTATTTATAGTAATTTTAATAATATATTATAGTGTATTTTAATTGGATTAATTATGCACATTTATTTGTATTTTATTAGCATAATATTAACAGATTAATTAATTGTCTTGTTTGTCATTATAATATCAAGACAATCGCCAAGACAATCCACAGATTGTCTTGGCAGGTTATTTTGTTAATAATAAAATATTTTTCAGATTTTTGTTTTGTTTTTATTTTTGTTTTACTCAAGACAAACGATTGTCTTGATAGTTTTGAACTACCAAGACAATCGGCAAGACAATCACTTGATTGTCTTGGAATGTCTATTCAGTATTTTAATAAAAAAAATTCATTTTCTTTTATTTATCAGAATAGTAAACGATTGTCTTGATAGTGTTTATACTACCAAGACAATCGGCAAGACAATCATTCGATTGTCTTGTATTGTTAAGTTCATACTTAAAAAAAAACAAAAGAAAACAGAACATCAAGACAATTATCTCTCTCTCTCTCTCTCGTGTTTTGACACAGAGAACCCAGTTGCATATATACACATTACACACAGTTTTTGAATTGAAACTCTGCAGAATTTTTCTCTCAACCAAACTGAAATCGAAGAACATAGTTGATTAGAGCGTTCAATTCTCGTTCTTTTGAACCAATTATCTGCAGATTTCATCAAAGTTTTGAAATTTCAATTTTTTGAAATTTCAATCGGTTTCTTCTTGTTTTAAAAGTTTTAAAATTTTTCTGAGAAATCTAAAAATAGATTGAGACTCTCAGTGGTTAGGAGATCATCATATAAATTTTTGGGATTTTTCTGACAACTTTGAATTAATTCGAATTTTTAATTAATTTTAATTAATTAATAAATTCTGAAAATTTTCGAATTGTTTTAATTTTCCTAAAATTGAAGTGTGTTTTTGTGTTTAAAAATGGCTGATAATTTTGAGATAATGAAACATAATTTGGTTGGCTATTTTAATCCGAACGATTGTCCCTACGATCGATTTAGGCCTTGGATACGGTTTTTAAATGACGATTCAATTATCCGAACTGCCATTTCGATCGAAGCCCCAATTAAGATAGGACCACTGAGATTGATTTGCACAGAAGCTGTGGTGTCTGAAGACTTGATCTCATTCTCTTTTGATTTTGATGGTACACACCACGTCGTGACAGAATCAACCCTTACTACTGTATTGGGCCTTCCAGTGGATAATTTTGATCCATTTCCAACCAGTGAACAACTCTATCAATTCTTCATTGATATTAATTATCATGGAGTAATTGATATGAACAACCTGAGCAAAAGGAATCTGGTTCAACAATGGGATGCATTTTTCGACACGATCTCCAAGGTATTTGCTAATACAGCCAGAGGTAACTTTCACTTACTCACCTCTATGTTACAAACTATTGGTTATGCTGTTGCTAACAACCATAGAATCAATATTGGTAACCTACTTTGGAATACTATTGTTAGCAGGATTGTTAAGGCCAGAAGGGATTTTGATGAGGGTAAGAAAGTTCTATGTTATTATCCTAGATTCTTAACTTTGTTATTTAATCATCTTGTTCCTGTTGGTCAACAAACAATTTTTAGGAATGACAACCCTATGGTATCAGGCAGGCAAACAAAGAAAATATTCACTAGCCTTGATACACATAGAAAATTGATAAATGTGCCAGTGTATATTACACCATATTTGTCTAACTTCATAAATCTACCTGTCATTCCTCGACTTGTGAATGCACCTGAACTTGAACCTCAAAATGTACCTGTCCCTGAACATCAACATCAAATGGAACAATCTATTCCTTCAGGTACAGCTACTGCATCAATGGAGCAGGTATTGCCTTCTATCTCTCAAACTGTTTCTGGAGCCCAAGTGGCTGATAGGTCAGACCAAGAGGTTGTAGAACCACAACCTCTATTAGAGGTCTTAGAGCCAAACACTGTGTCTAACCAAATCTCTAAACCTAAAGCCAGAAGCAAGTTGTTGACAAAAAGAGCTGATAGAAGAAGTGATAATGTGAGTGATCCCACAGCTCTGCCTCCACCAAAGAAGAGAAGAAACCTACTACTTGAGGCATCTGTTAGCCCATCCATTTCCTCCCAACAGGACTTTGACATTGAAATGGCCGATGAACTGTTACTAATCTCATCCTCTCAACAGGATGCAATTATTGAAATTCGCCAAAGGGCCGTGGCACCTTGTACAGAGTTAAGCACACCTCTATTACTCACAATGGGGGAAAACTTTACCAAAGAATCTGATGTTGTTAAGGACACTGAGCAAGGAGTGCACGATAGGATTGTTACAGTGCCTACCATTGTTACGGTAGAAGATCCTTCACAGGCTTCAGAGGGAAATCTTGACTCTCTGCCAGTTATAATAGAGTCATCATCTCCCCTCCCAGGAGGAACATTCCTGGCTCCCTCAAGGGATTCTTCACTCGCAGATTTATCTGGAGAAAGTGAAGGGCAACTTGGTCATCCTATCACTGAAGAAATTCAGTTATCAAATCCAAATGAATTGATAGAGATGACTGAGGATTGGGAATTGCGAACTCTTGCACCACCACTGACCTCTCTAGAAGAGGCTAGGGTGATTTCTTATGCAGGTACAGCTCAAGGAAAGGAGCTAGTGTTGAGTGATGTGAGGACCACCTTAAATATGAGTGAAACACATACACGAAAGGAGAGTGACATATCCTTGAGTGAACATCAGGTGAGCGCACACACTGACATAAACACTTTGTCTCTCATGGCTCAAATCAAAGATCTGCAAAAGAAATTGATGGAAATTGAGGCTGAAAAACAAGTTTTAAAAGCACAAGTGGATGAACGGTCTTCTTCTTCCACCTCTGTCAACAATCAGCTCATGATTATTCGTGACGATGTCCACAACATAAAGACTACACTCACTCCAGCAATCAATACATTGATACAATCCAACTCTCAGGCATCTACAGAAAGAACAGATATTCTAAATGCTATTGACAGACTCTCTAATAGGGTGGATGAACTTCAAGTGGAAATGCATGAAACGGCTCAATCATATTCAACAACCTTTGCGAAGCTTGAAGAAAAGTATGATTACATGTTTGAAGGACTTGATCATCTATACAACATTGTTAAACCTACTCATAATATCACACCAGAACAAAGAGCATATTTTGAAGACTATGATGATGATAATGAAGGGGATAATGATGCAAATAGGGAGCTTGACAGTCAACGAAAGTCTGTAGAGGATTCCTCAACTAAGGGGGAGAAGTCTGGAGATGGAGGAGCAGGTAAGTCTGGAGAAGCAGGAGGAAGTAAGTCAGGAGGTCAAGGGAGGCATAAGGAGAAGTCTGAGAAGTCTACCAATGGAAAAGAAAAAGCTGCTCATGATCAGGATGTATTCAAGTTTGATTTCGATCTCAAGAATAGTAAGTTTGAAGTACAACAATTAAATGATATCGAAGAAGATCTTTCAAACTGGCAAGATGATCCTGAATTTGAGAAGGAACTTCAAGAGGAGAAAGCTGATCGTCAGATGAGACAAGCTAAGCTTGAGAAGACCAGACAGGTAGTGAATAAAAGATTGAAGCTGAAGCAAGCTGAAGATGCAGAGAAACAAAAGCTACATGCAATCAGTGTACAGGAAAGGAAAAGAGATATTCAGTTGAAGATTGGTCCAAAGTGGGATAGAGCAAGAGAAATTTTTGATTCTATTCAGAACACTGCTAATGATGATGAACGTTTTCTCCAACTACTTCAACAGTTTCAAGAGACCAATCCAAATTACTTGGAATATATGGATGCACTGATGCTGGAAATCTCGAGGATAGTAGCTGGGTTTGACAGATGTGCAGATCAACTGATAATTCAGATTGACTCTCGTACAATGGGTTCTCTGTGTCACTTCAAATCTTTCAACAGAAAAGCTTGATTGAACTGTGGATTATGTCCCTAAAGGTAAAAAGGTTTTCTGAACTGAATATTTTACTTCATGAAAGACTTTTGGAGTTTGCACAAAGGAATAGTCCACAAGTTATTCAAACTCCACATCATGTTAAGTTTCTCAAGGGTAATACACTACATTCTTGCTTCCTTGATTCTAAGTCGATGAAACTATACACTGCATCTCATCTGGTCTGGTTAGAACATATGCTGAGGACTACAGGATTCGAAGATAAAGAAAGTATCTTTGTTGCTGACATTATTCGATCATATGCTTTAACTGGCTTTGAAAAGAAATATTACATACTTCGGAATCGGCTATGGGGTAACCTTGGAATTTTGCCTAAGAAACCTAAAGGTCTTGTGTCAGATTATGAACGTGTACTTGACAAGGATTTGATCAAAACCTTGGATGATCAAGAACGATTTGACACAGAGAATATCAGAAGATTTCTAGAGCAAGAAGATGAATTTGAACCTGGAGAGATAAGGGATGAAGAAACTTCAAAGTGAAGATCAGCTCTACATGTGATATCTTTAGAGCTTAGATAGGTCAAGATAGAAAATTGTATTATATGATCAGTCTAGAGGATCATCTATCTTGTATTTATCTTTTATGTTTGAATCTGGACAATGTTAAATATAAACCAGAACTTTTCTTTTATTTACTTTGTGTTTAAAGTTTTATCTTTTACTAAGTTAAGTTGAGTTAGTTGAGTAATCCTCTAGGTATTTGCTTGTTATCTTCTAACAAACAAATAGGGGGAGATTGAAAGGCATATGACACAGCCTATTTGTAGTTCGAGGACTCAACTCAACTTAAGCTTAGATTGTAATAAGTAAATAACTTTAACTGTCACAGGAATCTCAGGAGGTACTATCTGTCAGAAGAAAAACCCTAAAGTCAATCTATAGTTTTGATGTTTTACACTGGAAGAAGTTCAGATTGTTAATCAAGCCTCAGTATAGCATCAAAGAAGTGGATTTATTTGTAAGACAGAGATTTCTAGAGTGACAGGTTTAGACAGTATACAGTGAAGTACAAGAAGGAGAAAGAAATGAGAAGAGAAATGAATCACATTTCTAATGTGAAAATTAAAGGACAGTCATTGAAGTTAGTCGTTCATGAACCAGACCGTGCATGGAACGTCAACAAAATATTCAGTGGTATTCCTTTATTACTTTCAGTGATTCAGAAAAGAATTAAGACAATCCAAGGATATATAATTATTCTTCTTTAATTAATTTAAATCAAGTAGTCAATTTAATTAATTAATTAATTCATCTTGAATTAATTCTTTAATTAAATTAATTATTAGATTAATTAAATCTGATTAATTATTTAAGTAAGAATAAATTAAAATGATTATTTGTTAATCAATTTTAATTTAATTCTGAAAAATGAACTAGCAAGACAATCCCTGATTGTCTTGCCGATTGTCTTGAAGGCTTAAATCAGAATAGCAAGACAATAAGAGATTGTCTTGAAGAAGAAATCAGTAAAGCAAGACAATCTCTGATTGTCTTGCCGACTGTCTTGGTCATGATAATTTCTGAAAAGCTTTTAAAAAGTAGAATAAAAATTTGATTTGATTGTATTGACGATTGTCTTGACAGTTCAAATCAGATTGTCTTGATAATGATCAAAAAGAAAAAGTTTCAGACAGAATGATAATTTTTGATAAAGCAAGACAAAGATCTCAGAATTTGATTGTCTTGCCGATTGTCTTGGAAGAACCTGATTGTCTTGACGATTGTATTGCCTATTGTCTTGGCAGTACAAAATTGGTTGTCTTGGAAGAATAAATTGTATTGCCGATTGTCTTGACAGTTATATTTGAAGATAAAGAGGCAGTGATTGTTATATATCAAGACAAATCGACAGAAGACATCAGACAGATCAAAATATTACATTCAAAGCAGATTTCTCTCTTCTCTCTCATCAAGAACACAGCACAAGAAGCAGAAAAATTTATAGAAAATCAAGTTCATCTTATTTTTAATATCTGATCCGATATAACTGGTTTACTTGATACTCTTGTACTATTAGCGAGTTTTTACTCCTAATCTATATCTTGATTTTTATTAACAAATCTAGAAAAATTCATGTCGAATTTTCTAATTTGTTTTTATTAACTAGATATAAATTCTGTACTGTATTTGTAACAAACCCCTCAAGTTAATATAATTTTATATTCAACTTGAATTTTGTTTCATTCAATTCCGCTCAAATTTGTCAAAATATAAATTAAATTATCCGGACAAATTTCGATTAAACAGTACTGTTTGTATTCAACCCCCCCCCTTCTACAAACATATTGGACCTAACACTAAATCGTTTTTTTTTGTTAGATTTTTTTTTGATTTTATTAGATAATTAAAATACGAAACATACGATACATATATATAATCGAAATAAAAAGACAATATATCCAAGTATAGTATGTCATATAATAAAAAGATATGAAGTAGTACCTTAACCGAAATTGATATGATATAGGCATGAGAAGAATTGATGCATATACTTAGTTTATCAAAGTTGGCTAGGTATGAGGTGGAATAGGGAATAAGCGGCTTAAATTTCCCTTAATGTTTAAATTGATATAATAATTATATTTTTTAGTTTGTAAGAATTTTATCTTATATAAATTGTTTATTAGTTAATCATTAAAATAAAAATTAGTAGTTATATGTTTAGTTAATTGATATGAAAAAATAAAAATCAACTATTATTGAGGGTAACTTGAGTTGAGTTTAATCTTGGCTGAAACGTATATAGAATCTAGATCCAATAGAGAAACATGTTACATTAAGTTTAATTGGTCTAAAATTTGGTAGATTTTGATTGATGTTAAAATAATTCACAATCTTGTGCTTGGTTAACTAATATATGGTAGATCCGGGTATCCTTTATTATAATAAAGGATGTTCAAAAACCATTCATAGCTAAAAGATGTATAAACATATGTAATATATTATTATGTAGATTTATAGAAAATAATATTTGCGTTTAGTATAAATTTTTTAAAATTATAAACCATGTGATATATGAAATTATTAAATCAAGATATTATTATATTTAAATTTAATTTACTCGTGATTAGTAAATTAGAATAAGTATATTTGTACATGATTGATTGATTTAAAGTTTAGAAGTAAATTCTGATTGCCTCCAAAATAATTTTAGTTTTTTGATTGGTAATTTATTCACCAATCAATAATAATACTTTTCTAGCGTATATTTAATAATTAAAGTAATTAAAATGTATGTAGTATTCGTTTATATGAATTTACTAATTTTTTTATTAAAAAATTGTCAATAAATATATTTTTGAGTCTTTCAAAAAATCGAGTCTTTGAAGATATGGATTTTATCCAAGCTATTTAAAATTTGACTCAAATTCGATTTTGTAGTGTTGCCTTATATGTAATTATTAATTAATTTTATTAACAAATTATAAATAAATATATTTTTGAACTTTTAAAAAAATCAAATTTTTGCAGGTATGGATTTTATCCAAGTTATTTTAAATCTGATTTTTTCCAGTATGATCGTTCTAATTAATTAAACTAATAAAATTATAATCACAAATAACTTAATGATTACCTTTTCCAGCTAAAAGGTATATATTTTTCTAACTAAAATATCTCATTATCTTCTAAATAATAACTAACCAATTACCTTTTTCAGCTATTACCTTTTCAAACCTTTTTAACTAAAATATCCTTTTTCCAAAAATCTAGTCATTCTAATTAATCTGATCTTGTAGTGCTGGATTATATGCATTTATTGATTTATTTTATTAATAAATATTTTTTTGAACTTTTAAAAAAATCAAAATTTTGAAGATATGGATTTTATCCAGGTTATTTAAAATCTGATTTCAAATCCAATTTTTTTCAGATTTCTAGTTGAGTTAGATTATAATTTCTGAAAATCGATTACAATTGTACGATATATATTATGAAAATCAATTTATAATGTATGATAATATGATTGTGATTGACTTATTATTAAAAGAATGTTGATTAATGAATGATTAATTATGAAATATATAATAGTATATTGTGATTAATTTCAAATTAAAATTGTGATTTTCTTGTAAATATTTTTTGACTTTAAAAATATGTATTTATGGATGTGTTTAATAAAATCATTATTGTGTTTAAATTAGAAGTGTTAACTAACCATGGTTAAAGAGGTAGGTTGATATTGAAAATAAGGAAAACTTTTAATATAACATGATTGATATAAAATTTAGGAATTAGCTCTGATTGGTTCTAAAATAATTCCTAATTTCTGATTGGCTAACTGTACATTGGTAGACTAAGGTATTATAATAAAAGATAGTTGTACTAATAACCAAATACAGTTTTAATAATAAGTGTAAGAGGGATTTTGTCCAAAATTTTGGTAGTTGGTAGTCTGGTCCTCAGTACGATAAAATAAATAAGAACTGTTAGATGTTAAAATAAATAGATAAAAACCGTTAGATCTAGCATAAAAAATATTTAATATTTTAACTTGTAAACTAAAAAGGATATTTATATTGAAATACGAAAAAGTGTGTCGATGATTTAAATCATATATAATTAGTTTTTCTATATTGAATAGGATTATTAATGTAGCTATTCTACACTAAATAGGATTAATGTAAAAATTCGTAATTATATTTTCTCTTGAGATTCTGAGTATTTTTATTTGGATAATAATTGTTAAATTATCACTAAATTAAAGATAATTTTATGAGTTTCGCGTGGATTGTAAAATCATCCAAATCTGATTTCTATATCTCGAGATAGAGCCTAAATAGTAAATATAAACCTTTTTAATATTAATAAATTTCAGTTCTAATACAATCTTTTATATCTTTTTCAGATTATAACTTCTTTTTAAAATTCAATTCTAATACAACCTTTTTAATTATATCCTTTTTAGATTATAATTTTCTTTTAATATGATATAATCTGATCGTCTATTTTTAAAAATATTATATTTGACGGTTGAGATTATTTTGACGGTACATTGACCAAACCAAAATTATGTATAAGATCCCTCTTATGCTTATTATATACTAGATTATAACCTGTGTGTTGCACGGTTCCTTTTTTAATATTTATAATTTTTTTAATTTTATATGTTACTAATTTACATATTAAATTATTGTTAAAAAAATTGATATATATATAAGATTTAACACATTCAATTTAATATTTGTACTCTATCGAATTCTTAAAATTTTATTTGGATAATTTTACAGCCCACGTGAAATTAACAAAATAATCTTTAATTTAGTGATGATTTAACAATTATTTTCCAACTAAATCTACGCAAAAATTTACAATTTTTTACCTTGAAAATTCTATTTGATTTGTGAATTCTACTTATAATTCGTTTTGATTATCAAAATACCCTTTTAATTATTTGAATATAGTTCTACTAACAATCAAATACAATTTTAATAATAAGTATAAGAGAGATTTTGTCCAAAATTTTCATAATCGGTAGTTTAGTCCTCTGTACGACAAAGATTTTCAAATAAATAGATGAAAACCGTTGTATCTAGCATAAAAAAATGCTTTATATTTTACTATGTTATAAACTAAAAAGTATATTTATATTGAAATATGAAAATGTAAATGTCAATGATTTAAATCATATATAATTAGGTTTTCTACATTGAGTAACATTATAAATGTAGGACTTCTACTTTGAATGGGATTAATGTAAATATTTGTAATTATATTTTCTCTTAAAATTCTGAGTGTTTCTATTTGAATAATAGTTATTAAAGCATCACTAAATTAAAGATAATTTTATGAGGTTCGCGTGGATTGTAAAATGATCCATATCTGATTTCTAGATCTGAAGATAGAGCCCAAATAGTAAATATGAATTTTTTTATTACTAATAAAAAATAAATAAAATTCAATTCTAATACAACATTTTTCAAATATATCCTTTTCAGATTATAATTTCTTTTTTAAAATTCAATTATAATACAACTTTTTTTAATTATATCCTTTTTAGATTATAATTTTTTTTAAAAAAAAATTCACATCTAATACAACCTTTTCTAATTATATCCTTTTTAGATTATAATTTTTCTTTAATGTGATCTAATCTTGATCGTCTATTTTTAATCTAATGGATCATATGATTTTGGTAGTACAGTGACCAGACCAAAAATTTGGATAAGATCCCTCTTATGTTTATTATATATAAAGATATAATAAGGATATGATATTTTTTTATCAACTGTTTTATTAAATGATCTTTATTTAAAATTAAAAAAAATCTTATAAGATAGCCGCAAAGCACGGCTCAATCGAATTTTTTTTTTGAATAATGGAATTAATTCATTAATAGAAAGCCATACGGCATCTACAAAAATAGTCGAGTCGAACAAAAATAAAACGGAAACAATCACTGATTAATCCATTCTTCATGGAGATACAATCGCGTGATTTGTTGAAGATGATATATTTACAAGTACCCTCTTCACGACATCCAATCGGAGTTAATCCAGTTTGAGCTATCGACCATAATTACAAACCCCTAAAAACTTTTATCACTGAAACAACACCCATACTTTCACGAACAAAGGAGAGAAAAATCCAATCTCTCACCGAGGAGAGACCACAATAAAAATTAACAAAAAAATGAAAGAAAAAACTAAATAGCCTTATATCCTAAACCACAAAACAAGAGGAACCTGCTTGTTCTTGATTTCGAATGTCGCCCGCTTTAATCCGAAGGTGGGAGAGACATAGACTCGATTTTATTGAAAAAACGATAAAAAAAACTATGATATAGAGATGAAGGGATGAGAGTGGATTTGTGAAGAGGTTAAAGACTTAAATGATAAGAAACGAAGAAGATCTGAAGCAATAGAAGGGACGGCTGTTAGGATTCTTAATAATAGGGGAGTCACTCTCATAACTTATATTGATTTAAAACTGTTAAGAGGAATTTTATCTTGCTAATGTTGGCTCAATCGAATTTTTAATAAACAAATGTTGTAGCATAAAGTTCGTTACACATGTAAATTTAACTCAAATTAAGACACCACCGACTACTCTCGAATTAGTGACAAGTTTTAACCCAAGTACATCTGCCCTCTGTCTAATCATCCAACTTACACAGTTATTCAGACAGTAATAATTGAACACCCATCGTCAATTGTCAAACAGACACACAGTCCTGTTTTACTACATTGTCTAGTTCTTAAGACACACAGTGATCAAAAAAAAAAAAACACACACACACTGATCTTTTCTTCACTTCTGAATCAGTGCTGGGACTCACACTCTGACAAACCACCTCAAACCTTAAAAGCAGAGCCATCACCAAATCAAGAACCACCCCCCACTAAATCAACAAAACTCACAACAAAATGGGTTACACGATGGGTCTAAATCTCCTTCTCTTAGTAGCCATGGTAGCTACCAACATTCTCTCTCTCTACCATCTCTCCTCAACTCTCCAATCCAAACCCCCTCTCCCTCCTCCTGTCCCTGACCACCTTCTCCACCAACTCACCACCATACGCGCCACCATTAACCATCTCACGCGCCTCCAACCCCCTCCCACTTCAACCCCAAAAAAGTCCTCTAACATCCCATCTGATCTCTTACTGTACACTCACATCTCTCCCATTGCTTCTTCTTGTCATAACTACCCTGATCTTCTTCATCAGTACATGACTTATACTCCTTTTAAGACCTGCCCATTGGACAATGATGTAGCTGAGTCGCTGATGTTGCGTGGGTGTCACCCGCTGCCACGAAGAAGATGCTTTACTAAGACTGTGAGTAAGATACCCAGTTCACTTCCTGTAAGCCCTTTTGATAGTTTACAAGATAATGCTAATTTGTGGAATTTGTATAAGTGTAAGAGCTTTACTTGTTTAAGTCCTTTTTTAGGGTTTGATATGAAAAGAGAGAAAGATCAGTTGTTGGGGTATAAGACAGATCTAGATCTGCCTATACCACAGTTGTTACAAGTTGCGAAAAGTAATGGAGTTGTGTTGAGATTAGGTTTAGATATTGGTGGTGGGACAGGGACTTTTGCTGCTCATATGAAGCTAAATAATGTGACTATTGTTACCACTACTATGAATTTAGGTGCTCCTTATAATGAAGCTGTGGCATTGAGAGGTTTAGTGCCGCTTCACGTGCCATTGCAGCAGAGATTGCCCGTGTTTGATGGGGTGTTGGATCTTGTTAGGTGTGGGCATGCGGTGAATAGGTGGATCCCGGTTGCGGCTATGGAGTTCTTGCTTTATGATGTGGATAGAGTGCTGAGAGGTGGCGGGTATTTATGGTTGGATCATTTTTTTAGTAAAGGGGTGGATCTTGAGAAGGTTTTTACGCCTTTGATTGGGAAGTTGGGGTACAAGAAAGTGAAGTGGGCTGTTGGGAATAAGATGGATTCTAGTGGAGTGAAGAATGGGGAGGTTTATTTGACTGCTCTTCTGCAGAAGCCAGTTTCAAATTGACAAATTGGTTTTGAGGTAGTCTGATCTTTTTAATCTTATTGCTTAGGCTTGTTTGTTTTCGCTTTTCACCACCTAGATTTATTTAAACTACTTTGCAAGTTGTGAGATTCAAAATAGTTGATGTGTTGTTTATAAGCGAGTGTTGTGATCTGATTCATTAGTAATAAGATTAGATGAAGCAAAGCCCAATTGAGTCACAATGATGCACTATTTCCTAGATTAAATTGAACTGTTGGTCCATTTTACTAATGTACAAAATATAAATGGAGTGTTACAAATGTTTAAAGATACTTTAGGTGTACGCCATAATCAAATCATCTAAGATCATGATTCTTCATTGTTGGCATGTAATGGCACAAAAAATGGCCTTGGATCTAAAGGGAAAACTACAAATTGAGAGACTTTTATGGAATTTTATTGATTAGAAATAATATTAGAAGGTTCTTGTATGGAACTCTTCCCCGCCCCTTTTTTAAGTTGGTAAAAGCTTCCAAACAAGAAACTTATAATCTAATTTCTAGTGCAGGATCACTGAAATTTAAAAACATTTTTCGTATTAGAGTTTCCCTTTGATAACGATATCATGATTTACCATTACATGTCAACGACTATGATCTGGGATAATTCTGATTGTGAAGATACACGTAATTTGTTTTTAACATTCGTAATCTTCCGGGTGCGGAAGAAATTGGAGCCTAATAGTTTAATAAGTTCAAGTGGCATCTTCTTTTGACTTTTGAGGATGGTATTAGACTATTAGCTTCTCATTACCTGGCATTGTTTAAACTACAATGCTAGTGGTGATACTTAAAATCATAGATGTGTTGCTTATTGGTGAGTAGTTGAGATCAAATTTATCAGTAATAAGAGTATATGAAGGTAATTTTACTAAGGTCCTAATGATGCAATATTTTGTAGATTGAAATGAATTTTGGTCCAATAGATTGTCCAGATATGGATACATGAACTACTACGAGTTTGACTAAGAATGCAGAAAGCAAAATTTTGTAATGGGAGGGCATGTTTGCCATAAGCACTCCACCATATAACTAGTAAACTAGAAAATATATAAATATGATAAAGGTTTCAAGAGCCTTGATGAAAAACAGGATTAGTGTATGTTAACAAATTAGCATATTTCCCAGTAAAAAGTTGCTGCATCATTTTGTTATAATTATTATTATGAACGCAAGTTTGTATCTGGACTATGACAATAAATTTAATTTATTGATTTTTTTTTTTAAAGTTAGCATCTAATCATCTACATTAATGCCTACATATATGGGAGTAGATTGAGTTCATGTATTGTGCACTTCATTTCCATCAAGTGTGCTTGTGTTTGTGCTCCACATGGGTGCTCGCTGTCTCTTTGAAAACTATGGGTTAATCTGCTTTTACCTTTTTTTGGTTTTATATCTGGTCTTTTGAAGAGAAACCTATAAACCTCAAGCGTTTTATCATAAGATGGAAGTTTTTCTCTGGATTTAAATTTCATTTGATAGCGGTAAACTGGAGATATAAGTCAAGTGTTTATGTTACAGAGTGTGGTCAAGTGTTTTGGAGCATGGTCTTTCTTTTCCATGTTAAGTTAGTTTTAACTTGAAACTTAATACACCACCATTGCTCACGAGCTTGCAATATGTATATCAAAATCAGACAATCTTACACCACAAGCATACTGATTATATTATTGTTCAAGTGCTTAAGATGTTACTGATATATAATAACACTTTCCTTTTCAGTTTTTTGTGGTGAGTTGCACTGTAAGAATCATTCATGTCAAAATATATTTGCTGCTTCTGTGCCTATCAATTGACAGTTGCTCTTTATACTTGTGAATTTATTGCAGTCAGATACGAGATCTGTTTCTACGTTTCAGAGTAGCATATGGGGTCTCCTTCCAGATTGGTGAATTTGAATGCATCTAACCTTAAACTAAGTAAAGGACCTCTGAGGCTGGTGGTTTCCTAAAGGCACCACGGGTACTGTAGATCTACAAGGGAAACAACAGTGAGGCTGAAGATCTACATGCAGTGCCATTTGTTGTATTTTTTGTACTATTAGATCATGTAATGTAATTGCAGTATAGATAAATCATCAGTTTGCAAAGTAGATTTTCGAAGTCATTATTAAGGTTTACTCTGTGATCACCCAGGTTGCTTATGGCTTATGCTGATTACAGTGGGTTTTCCTTAAAAACAGATATATTCTTTCCTTTACATTGTTACATGTTCAGAAGGATTTATAGTTTTAAAGCTCAAACGCTATGCAAAAAGAGTGCTACACTCAAAATATCAAAATATGCATGTTGCTTTGCTGGCTCAGTGCACATCATTCTTTAGGTGTTCCGACCTGGTCCTAGAATCTCATTCTCGTTGCCATTAACCGGGTTATAATCCCACGATCCACCGGGTTATAATCCCACGATCCAAACGATTGTTTTTGCTGTGACTATGAACTTCCATATAATATGTTGTTTCAAGCCATGTCAAATTATTAAGGACCAGTGGTTAAGAATATTAAGCTTTATATGCAGAAGCGGATGTGGAATATGTGGTTTAAGTGTTAACAATCTGCCAAATCTTCTCTTTTTACTGAATTGTGATTGTAACAACAATTAACACTTCAGGAGTCAGGACCACCTTTCTTTTAAGGATATAATGAATATGGATGGCTGGTAACAACACTCACTACACCAGGAAATTGATGGGTGGTATTGGATTACTGGAGACAAATGACAATGCTCATTTCCCCATCACATAACAACATTTATGTACCTCCTATGGGGGCAAAGAATGATAGATAGTTGACAGCGCGAGTATTGACAGGGATGATGATAATGTTAAACCTCTATCAATTGAAAGCTCTATAAGACTATAACTACTAAAATTTGTTAATTATGATAAACTTTTTTAAAACATTTAACTTATGAAAACTATTGACACTGTCATGGAAATTCAAAAATACAAAGAAACAAGCGGAGACAATTTTACTTCCTTCGTGTTCATGTAAATGTTGTTTGATTTCCATCTGGTATAGCCTGACATTCATGTTTTGCGACAAATTTCATAAATGTTCAAGTTCCAGCTTTTCTCTTGGAGAAGGTGATGCAAATCAACCCCTTGATCTTTGCAGCAAGAATGAATTTATTCAGCATCAGTCCAGCTGCAAAATTTGTAAAACATCGTAGTAAAGCAGTCTTGAGTAACTACTTTGCTTAATACGCAAGAGTTCAAGACAAATAAAAAAAGCCATGGAAGAGCAAGAAGCAGTCAAGAGTATCAAGGTCCTCCGCAGAAGCGGAATATAGAGCCATGATGGCTGATACAACTTGTGAAATCACATGGCTCATCTCTCTCCTTGCAGATTTGTATATCCTGAATGTTACTCCTGTTAAGCTCTACTTGACAATCATTCAGCCTTGCACATTGCTTCCAATCCGGTCTTTCATGAAAGAACCAAACACATTGAGATTCATTGTCACCTAGTTAGAAAGAAACTTCTAAAGGAAGTCATATCTACTGATTATTTACCTACCCTTCAGCAACCTGCAGACCTCCTTACTAAAGGCTTCTCAGCTATTGCCTAGTGATTCACAATTGTAGAAGGGGGTTGAATACAATTGTATAAGATTTTCGACTTTTAATTAAATATGAATAACAAGTATGAAAAAATAACAGCTTTATTAATTCTGATATAAACTGTTACAAACTCTCTCAAGAAATACTGAGCTCTCAAGAGCTGCTAGGTTACAAGATATCTCGTGTAAGCGATTACCCGAAAGTAAAACCTAAACTGTGTTTATATACATCACACAGCTTCCCAATCAATTACAATCAATTACAAGATATATTAAATAAATTACATACAACTCTTAGTACATATCTTAACTGATAGCTACGTTCCTGATAGAGTATATTTTTATATGTATTTTAGATGATTTTTATTCTCATCTTAATTATATTTTGCATTTAATTGAATCTTTATTAATTAGTTTATAATATTTTATTGTAGGAAGCATGGAATTCTAAATTCGGATCAATTCGGATCAATCTCTTCATGTATCATACGATTTTTACTATGGTTATGGTTGGCTAGATCTTATTGTTGGATGGCTGTTTTGAAGCCCTAAACTTTATGACAATTATGTTTTGATTTTCGGAGATATGTGCTTGATTGTGCTTATACATGCTTCAATGCTTATAGATAATCTTGAATTGACCGTGGTATATGAACATCCAATTAGGTTATGTGATTGATTTATTTGTAAAGTCAATTAATCTTTCTATGTGGTCCATGGGATTGATTGTATCAGTGTGTAATTCGTTTTAGCCTTTCTATGTGGTCCATGAGGTTATACGAATAGCAGAGTTTGTTTCTATGTGGTCCATGACAAGTTCTCTATAAGTATCTTTCAAAACATGTCAAGGAATTTCAGGATTGTGTCATAGGTTGAGTGGTGGATATTCATGCTTTCCAACATGTTTCTCTAATTATTCACAAACAAACTTTTTCTTGTTAGTTAGTTAATTTAGTTCTTAGTAAAATTACAAAACAAATCCATCTTTTATATTATTAGCGAAATAGAAGAAAAGTGAGCCCTTGATCCTTGGCGTAGAACGATACCCTATTTACTCTAAATTACATACAACACAAAAAAGGTTTAAATTGATTCACATCAGTTCCTACAAGTCAGGAACCGACATATCAATCTATCCTAAAAATAAGGAGTAATAGATATCTTCACAATCTTCAATCCTGATCAGTCTTGCAATCCTGATGTATCTTCTAATCCTGACGATCACCGATACTGATGACGTCACTCATGCAATCCTGATCAGCTCCTTTGGACAGATCCTAACATGCATTGAATCAGTATTTGTAACATCAGCATTTGAACTAACTATTATCCAAGTTAGCAGTTGTCAATTACTTTCCAACTGCACACTTGAAGGGGGATGTTAACTATGATGAAGTTCACCACCTCAACAATCCAGATCAGCTCAAATGAAGACAACAAGAGTGACATTGAGGCAAAAGACCAGCTAGGCTGAATTCAAATAAGAAAAAAGACAATCTCTTGGTGGCCAGCTATGAGGGACCACAGGATCAGGGTTGTTAGAATTATGTTCAGTACTATGTAGCCAGTGGTGTGCACGCCAATATAAATTCTGTCTGGACTCTCTCTTTATGTATTATGAAAATATTATCTTTCAGATCTATCAAGAATGTAGCTCTCTATTCTCTTGTTAATATATAAATGTTTACCGTGTATTAACTGAATGATATAAACTGGAAAAGCAGAACACTTTGCTTGCCAAAAGGTCTTAGATTATTTACTGAAGAGTTGAATACAAATAAGAAAGTTACACACCAACTGAAATGCTAAAAACCAGGATACACTACCTACACGATCTCTACTATCCTGACTAAACCAAACACCTATAAAAATGCTACTAACCTGCTACAGACACCACGACTTAGTCCTACACAAAACATAGACGTTGCCTGCTTTATTCAAATTAATGCAAAACAAATTTAAGATTAAACCAACATATTTAAGCTGTTTAATATTCTTATAATGATATTTCTATTTATGTTATACTATTTATATAAAACTATCATAACCTACTTCAACCGCACGATCAAGACAGTGAATAACTAGCAACCTGAAATAATCAGGAAACAACACATAAAAATGGCCACTAGAACACAATAGAAACCCCTGAGAGTCGACCATATAGAAGGGTTTTTCAGAAACCATTTTTCATTTTTAAAATGACATGCTTTTTGTTGCTCGAACGATTAGCACTCGGATATATCTGTTTCATCATTTATTTATGTGTGTTGAGGATGCAAGGGCGGCAGTTAAAATTTAGAATCAACACCCCGGTAGGCTGGGTCATGATTTCAGATTCTGTGATATAGAATTATTATGAGTAAAAACTATTAGCGGCATATCTTGGTATATTGTATAAAGATGTTAAAACTTAAAAGTAACCAGCAGTACCTACAAAGCACATCCAGATATCAATTTTCACACTGTTCCATCCAACAAGATGTAGATACGGCCTGAATCTAGTAAATATACAGTAGACAGAAGTAAGCAATGCAAAGTGTTCCGGGAAGTGGATGGCTAAGCATGATCCAAATGCTTGTGAGGCTTGCCTGCATCCTTGAGGTGGTCAGACATCATCGGGTGTTGTGAGTTAAGCATGAGACGGATTACACGAACTAAACATCAATAGCTTCAGATTTGTAGCTGTATAGCTTCTATTAAGGCCATCTATTCAACATTCAACAAACTCTTCATTCAGCATTCAACTTTCAAATAAACTTAGTCAAATATATCAACTAGGTGATGTATGCAATGATGTTTTTGTTGTAATCTGAAGCCTATAAATAGGCTTGCATATTTCATTTGTTGGACACTCAATTATTCAATAAACAATGTTTAGAATCAAATATTTGCGTAATTTTTCATGGTATCAAAGCCTCTGATTTTTTAGGCCTTCTTCCGCATTTTTATCTCTATTTTCTACAAAATTTTCAGGCAAGTTACTATTCCGGCAAGTTACTATTCCGGCGATTGTTGAAGACGATGAACAGTTGCAAATGTTGAAGACGATGAACAGTTGCAAATAGTATTGTTCAATGTTCACTGTTCATACGGTACTATTCATATGGTACTGTTCATACGGTACTGTTCACTATATCTTCTTTAAACCATTTTTTTTGTATCTTAAACCATGGTGGACGACGGAGAAACACCACCACCACCTACAAAAATCGAGTCTAATTCTCCTTTTTACCTTGGACCGCAAGATCGGCCAAGGGATTTTATCACCTCCCAAAGGCTCAAACTTGACAATTTCAATGATTGGTCGCATGCGATTTTCATAGCTCTGTCCTCTAGGAGGAAATTCGGATTTCTAGATGGTACAATCAAAAGTTTTGCTCTTCCATGTACGAAGGATGATTGGGTAACAATTCATTGTATGCTTGTCTCTTGGCTTATGAACACCATCGACCCGAAGGTAAAGTCTACGCTCTCTAATTATGTTGATGCTAAAAAATTGTGGGATGATTTACACGAAAGATTTTGTCTTGTTAATGGACCTCGTATTCAACAAATTAAATCTGACATTAATCGATGTGAGCAGTCCAAAACCATGCCAATTTCGGTATATTTCAGCAAACTCTCTATTTTATGGGATGAACTTGATAAACATGAGCCTTTAATTAATTATGAGTGTGGAAAGTGTACCTGTAATATAGGCAAGAAGCATGCTGATAGGCGTGAAGGGGATCGTCTACAACAATTTTTGATTGGCCTGAACTCTGATTATTATGCTCCTCTCCGATCCACGCTACTATCTCAAGATCCTTTGCCTTCATTAAATAGGGCATTTCAAACAATTGCTCAAGAAGAACGTGTTCGAGGGATTGCTCACATCAAAGAGGAGACACCCCGGGCCCTCAGATTTACCGTTCATACTGGTGCAGGGAGGGGTTGTGGCGGGCCTGAAAGGCTGGTTTGTGATAAGTGCAAGAAACAGGGCCACGACACCTCTCGTTGTTAGTCTGATAAAAACTGCACCCATTGTAAAAAAAGGGTCATGACGAGAGCCGTTGTTATCAGATTCATGGTTTTCCAGAAGTATGGACAGACGGCAGTAAGGGGGGGAAACCTTCGTTTGGGCGTGGTCGAGGTTTTGCAAGGGTTAATGCAGCCTCAGGTAACAACTTTGGTTCGAGTTCGAATTATGCAATTACTCCTTCTCCTGGTCAATTATTCACAAGTGAACAATGGAGAGTACTCACAGGTTTGATGGATAATGTCCAGATTGCCGAAAACCGCTTGAATGGTAAGTTTGACATTACCTCTTGGATTGTTGACACTGGAGCCACACATCATGTTACAGGAGTAAAATATTGGTTATTTGACATAAAGAGTTTTATATGTCCCGTAGGATTGCCAAACGGTGAAACTGTGTTGGCCTCTTTGGTGGGATCTGTTCGTTTATCGGACAAAATCACTTTAACTGGGGTCCTTTATGTTCCTAATTTGAGTTGTAATTTACTTTCTGTTTCACAGCTTAATGATGAACTTAATTGTGTTGTCCAATTTACTTCTTACATGTGTGCTATACAGGACCACATGAAGGAGCTGATTGGAACGGGAACTAGGAGGGACGAATTGTACTATTTTAGTAAACCGGATTCGGTGCACCATATGGGAGCTATTGAAGCAAGGTCTGACTTGGAGTTGTGGCACCGTCGTATGGGGCATCCTTCCGAGAAAGTAGTTAAGTTGCTTCCTCATGTTAGTAATAAAGACAATCTAGATAAGGGGTGTGAAGTATGCATGCATGCTAAACATCTTAGAAAAAAATTTCCCTTGAGTAATAATAAAGCTTCTAGAATTTTTGAAAAAGTACAATGTGATTTGTGGGGTCCGTATCGGCATGTTTCGTGGTGTGGAGCCCATTATTTTTTGACAATTGTTGACGACTATTCTAGAACAGTTTGGATTTATTTATTGGTTGATAAAACTGAAGTATTTCGTGTATTCTTGGGCTTTGTTGCTATAGTTGATAGACAATTTTCACAAACAATTCAAGTTGTGCAAAGTGACAATGGTACAGAGTTTCAATGTTTGCTTGATTATTTTGCCACAACTGGGATTGTTTTTCAAACCTCTTGTGTGGGAACACCGCAAAAAAACGGGAGGGTTGAGAGAAAACACAAACATATATTAACAGTTGGGAGAGCTTTGCGATTTCAAGCAAAATTGCAAATTTATTTTTGGGGGGAGTGTGTTCTTGCTGCAGCCCATTTAATTAATCGCACGCCAACTCCTTTGCTTCAAAATATAAACTCCATTTGAAATTATTTTTAAAAAACCACCTATCTTTGATGCAATTCGCACGTTTGGGTGTTTGTGCTTTGCTCATAATCAAAAAACAGATGGAGACAAATTTGCTAGTAGAAGTCGAAAATGTATTTTTGTAGGCTATCCGTTTGGAAAGAAAGGGTGGAGATTGTATGACCTCGATTCAAAAGTTTTCTTTGTTTCTCGGGATGTTAAATTTGTTGAGAATGTGTTTCCTTTTAGTTGTCCAGAAGACGAGAATATTATGTTAGATGCCTATGAAACGAGTGGTGACATTCATGATGATTTTGTTACATCCGAGTCGGAGGATGAAAATACTGAAATTTTTGATGATAATGGTGGGGAAAATGTTGAGGAGTAAACAGACAACCCCCCACGTACAGAACAAGTAGGCACTGGCGAGGCTAGTCGCACAGCAGCCGCAGAACAGCAACAACCATGGGTCGTGGCTTTCGGGAAAAATATCCCTCGGTCTTGCTTCGCGATTTTGTGACTCATTCGGTGTTTGCTAATAGTACGTCCCCCTCCATTCCATCTTCTGATCCTCCTTCAGGTACTCCTTATCCTTTAGCACATTATATAAATTGTGAGAATTATTCTGTGAATTATCGAAAGTTTATTGCAGCAACTGTGAATACAAAAGATCCAAGATCATTTAAGGAGGCCATGACACAGGAGGGTTGGCGTCAATCCATGAAAGAAGAAATAAAAGCCTTGGAAGACAATGGAACGTGGACTTTGGAGCATCTCCCTCCTGGAAAACGTGCTCTTGGTTGTCAATGGGTATACAAAACAAAATTTCAGTCCAATGGAGAAGTTGAGCGTTTAAAATCCCGTTTGGTTGTGTTGGGTAATCATCAACAGTCAGGAATAGATTACAACGATGCTTTTGCCCCGGTTGCAAAAAAGACTACAGTACGAGTCTTTCTTGCTATTTCGGCATCCAAAAACTGGGAACTTCATCAAATGGATGTTCACAATGCTTTTTTGCACTGAGATCTTGATGTAGAGGTATACATGAAATTACCTTTCGAATTTTCTAGTTCGGATTCTTCTTTGGTGTGCCGATTGAGAAAATCATTGTATGGCCTGAAACAAGCTCCCAGATGTTGGTTTGCAAAGTTAGTTTCTGCTTTGAAAGGGTACGGTTTTCTTTAGTCTTATTTCGATTATTATCTTTTCACATATACTAATGGCAATGTTCAAATAAATGTCTTAGTCTATGTGGATGACCTTATTATTTCTGGGAATGACTCCACAGCACTTATTGTTTTCAAAGCGTATCCCAATGATTGTTTCAAAATGAAAGATTTTGGATCTTTGAAGTATTTTCTGGGTATTGAGGTTGCCCGTAGCTCAGCAGGCTTGTTTTTGTGTCAACGAAAGTATACTTTGGATATTATCTCTGAATTAGGTTTGTTGGGTGCAAAGCCGAGTGGTTTTCCCATTAAGCAAAATCACAAACTGGGTCTTGCCAAAGGAGACTTTCTTCCAGATCCCGAGTCCTACCGACGGCTGGTTGGTCGCTTGATCTATCTTGCGGTCACAAGGCCGGATTTAGCCTATTCGGTCCACATTCTTTCTCAGTTTATGCAGGCGCCCCGCCATGAACATTGGGAAGGGGCTTTGAGTGTAGTTCGTTATTTAAAAGGCACACCAGGTCAGGGCATTTTGCTACGTGCAGATAGTGAGCTAACCTTACAGGGTTGGTGTGATTCCTATTGGGCGGCTTGTCCGCTTACTCGTCGTTCATTGACAGGTTGGTTGGTATTTCTTGGTAACTCTCCTATTTCTTGGAAAACAAAGAAGAAACATACTATGTCCCGGTCCTCTACGGAGGCTGAATATAGATCTATGTCTGCTATCACGTGTGAGTTGAAGTGGCTTAAAGGTTTGTTGTCGAGCTTAGGAGTCCAACACCCTAACGCGATCAAGTTGTTTTGTGATAGTGAATCTGCATTACATATTGCAAAGAATCCTATTTTTCACGAGCGCATGAAGCACATAGAGGTTGATTGTCACTTCGTCCATGATGCGATTAATGATGGTTTGTTATCTCCATCACATGTTTCAACATCTTCGCAATTGGCGGATATTTTTACTAAGGCTCTCAGGAAATCTCGTTTTAATTTTCTTCTTTCCAAGTTGGGCATTTTTTAACCCCATGCTCCAACTTGAGGGGGGTATTAAGGCCATCTATTCAACATTCAACATTCAACTTTTAAATAAACTTAGTCAAATATATCAACTAGGTGATGTATGCAATGATATTTTTGTTGTAATCTGAAGCCTATAAATAGGCTTGCATATTTCATATGTTAGACACTCAATTATTCAATAAACAATGTTTAAAATCAAATATTTATGTAATTCTTCAGCTTCACTACTCTAAAATTATGGATACCTATGGATATAAAGCTTTCTCTCGCTCAAAATGGAAGCACTATGCAAGCAACACAGCATGATGCATCAGTTTTTTTCTTACAACTTTCTCAGACAAATGATCAACTTGTAAACCAAGAATCAACTTATTTTGGTTTTCTACAAACAACAAGATCTATCATTCTCACACACATCAATTTGTTCTTTTTTCCATTTTAAAAAGAAAACATCATCAAATTAATTCCACTAATTTACATCATCACACAATACCACAAAATACATCACATACCTGTGTATTTTTCGTAGCTAACACACCTCCCTTTCATTCAATAATACGTTTCTTTTAGACTTCTGAAGTATAATCAAAATCAAAATTGCTGCTACTCAAAACAATTCAACTATAACTGTGTCTACAGTACTTGCAGCTATATTGACTAGATGCCGGGGAAAGTATATCGATTTCAGCCAGTGCAAGTGCTCAAATTTGCTTTCTAAGCATGGTCATCTGCTTTGGTCCTTTGGGAATATTTTGAAGCAAAGAGTTTGTTAAACCAGAAATCCTGTTCTAGGAAGAAAATTATAAAAAAAACAAGAAAAAATCTAATTTGTAATGGAAAAAGGTGAAGCTAGATACTAAAAAAATGCAAGTATCCAACATTACAACTACTACTATGTCACCTGAAGACATGCACAATAAAATTCAAAATTCAACATGATGTTAACATCTCGTTTTAAATTTAAGAGATAATTATCCTGCAAAACACAAACTTATCAAACTATTCTACGGGATGATTATTTTGATAAATTCGTCAAAATTATTGTGAATAGCTCACATTATGATTATGTATTGAGGTCACACCAAGTGTATTGTGCTTTAGTCATATTTTTTGTACAAAAAATTACATTAACTTTATTATCACAATAAATTAGCAAAAAAGCTTCATCATCATTGTAACGGTTTACTTCATCTTATGAGTATGATACTTTATTTTAAATATCTTCCTCATTACTGACTCATTAAAAATTAGTAGGAATTGGAAGATACTAATTAATGTTCTGATTTAAAATGACTCCAAAGAAATTTCAGTAATAGATTCTGTGTTAGGCCGAATACACAATTAATAATCAAATTCATATGAGAGTTTAACAAGTAAGATGATTATGCACTTTAAATCTTCTGATATTAAAAACCCTCTTCGTGATGTAAACTATCACAAAGAGCTGCTAGGTTACAAATAAAGATAGTTCGATGCACGATACCCTTCTAGGGTTAACTTAACTGTATTTATAAAATATACAGCTTCGATACAATCTCTAATTGATATTCCTAATAATCAGCTATACAATGATATCAATTACAGATTGTCACACGTCTCCTAAGTCAACTCGATCTCTTTGATAGCTATCCAGTCTCCAAAGATCTCGCTTCCATATCAATCTTCAATTGATCTCTAATATCTTCTGTTGACTCTGTACGCGCTGCTTCCAGACAGACTTTACTAAACTCTGTCCAGCTTCCGTCAGTCAGACTTTACTAAACTCTGAATTCCTTCCAGTTAAACTCTGATATATCACTGTTACACTTAAACACTGAAACATTACATCAATTATATCTAACATTCTGGAAGAGAAGTATCTTGTAGATTTGATTTTGGAAACTCCCCCTGAGAAATAGAGGGAGTTTCAAGTGTGATGTGCTCTCCACTCAGTGTTGTGCCAGCCTTATCACTCCTTGGTGCTGACTCTTTACAAGAAGGTGCATTGGGAAGGATGCTTGATTCTATAGATGCACCCTGTTGAGAGGATACATCTAGTGAGCTGTTTGCCCCTTATTTTACAACTTCAACCATTTGTGTGACCGAAGAGGTGGCTTTAGATTTCTTCTTCTTTGGTCTCTGTAAGGGTGACTCAGGTTCCTCACTTTCTAGACCCAAATCTATAGCCAATGCTGCTTCTGTCAAGATATTCAAGGGTCCAGATTCAATCTGTTTTCTCGTCTTTTTCTCCTTTTTACTAACACCACCCTGTTGAGAGGATTATGCAGGTGGCTCTGTGTTTGGTACAGTGTTTGGTTGAGGGGGTTGGTTAGCAGGCCCTGGGTTAGCATTTTGTTCTACTTTCTTGGGCTGTGCTAACTCAGAATTAGAGGCAAATGTTGGCATGTTGTGGGCGTAAGACTCAAATAAACTCTACATATGAGGAGTTATTTCAAGTCCCACATCCACATCATTCCTAGTCTCCAAGTTACCAAAAATGAGTTTGGTCATGGATTTCAGATAGCCTATTCTATTTCTATCTATCCCAGGCAATTCAATCAGTTTATTATCTACAAAATTAAGAGCAGATTGAATAAAACGAGGGAAGAAAATTTCAGTACCTCTCTTGGTTGAGTTCTTACCAAGTCTCCCATATAGCTCCAGCATAATTAGATTACCCACATTGATTTTCCTATCATATGCCAGGGAGTATGCAATTTGTTGTGCAGGTGCATTGATTTGATCAAAACTCGACTTCTAGCAGTGAACACCTGTAGCAGTGTGGCGAACACAAAACTCCATTCCTTTCTGAGACAATTCATGTTCATTTTTCCAATCTTGATTGTATCAGCATATCTGATAAAGTCGAAGAATGTAATCAAATCATCATCAGATACCATAGGGTGATACAGGTCCTGATGAAGTCCTAGTGCTTGATTCATATCCTCTGTAGTGATAGTAACCTCTTTCTCTTGTATTTTGCAGTAGATGATATAAGAGGTTACTGCATTTTCGAGAGCAACAACTTCTACAGTGGCTGTCCTCCAAAACTGTTCTAGGAGATCTAGGTACAGAGTTGGGTTGGCTGAGAGTGCATCCTTGATGTATGACTCAGACATCCAGCGAACGAAGCACTTGAAATTAGCATTGGGTGCTTCCACATCACTAGTAATATCAATGAAGTTGGTGTGGGTAAGAATTGTGAGTTGGGTATTTGACATTGTTACACAGAGAGACGAGAGAAGAGAATGAAGGTTGAAGAAGAAATTTAGCTTTTGAAGTTAGGGTTTTCAGAGGTTTTGGAACTTTAGATGCTTGAGAAATCGAATGAAATGAAACGAATAGATGTAAAACTGTATAAGTATGAAGTACTTGAATTGTCGATTGATGTGTCAAATTATACCTAACCGCAAGCGCACGGTGTCTATTGCTAGTACAGATGGCAAGCGGGTCGAATCCACAAGGAGACAGGTTCTACTAATTCCTTTTCAGTTATCGTTAATTGTTTCAAGGGTCAGACGAATATTGGAGAATATTAATTAACTAATTAAACAAGATTAACACTAATTAAACAGATGATAAACAAATTATTTAAAACCTAGGGCAATCAGGTCCACCATGATTACACAATTGGCTCTTAAGCTAAAGCAATCAATGTGATCCTATAACTAGAGTATGTTAATCTCTTTCAAGCATTAACACTCTCGAAACATTCAACACAATTAACCACTTTTAGTAATTCAATCAATCAGGTAATTAGAGTCAAGTTAATCTCTTCCAAGCATTAACGCTCTCAGAAATCCAATGATGCTTCCGCACTCAAATTCAATTCTGCTAATCGTATGTGTGCCTCTAGTAAGTAAATCTATCGATCCATACCCCTATTTGCATATAATTAATCCATGATATCGGCCGATTACACAAATTAATGATTAAAACATATCAATCAGAATTAACCATAACCAATCAAACCACTATGAAAATCATGCCAATATTAGTGCAAACATGGCTTCCCTTTAAGCCCTAGAAATAACTACTCGCTAATAATTAAATAAGTAAAACAACTAGTAAAACAAGAAAACATAATTAAACTAATAAGAACAAAGAAAAGATTAAGAGAACAAAACCTTCAAACTTCAATGTTGTCATCCAAAAGAAGAGTCATGGTGTTTCTCTACATCTCCAACTAATAATAATAATCTACTCTAAACTATATTATCTGATCTAATATTACCCTCCTCAATAATGTGTCCCGAGATGTGTTTATATAGGCTCTAAAAGTCTTGCCCAACAAGAAAATACCAAAACAGAATTATAATAGAATTTCTGCAAGATACGTTTCCTAAACTGATTCTGTTTTTTAAGGAAAATTCGTGGCTGACTTTTCTTCAGATTTTCTGGAACGTTCCAAACATAATTGGACCTCTGGACCACCTTAGAATGATAGAGAATCTCGTTATCTTCGTGTGGACTGCTTACGGGCCTCAAACGGACTTCTAGAACTCAAGATATGAAACAGTGTTAAACAGCCCGTCTAGCCCAATAATACGAATTTCCTTCAATTTTATCTCCAAAATAGCTCTTTTTGCTCCAAATCCTTCCAAGTCATGAATTCTTTATTTCCTACAATAAAACAATCAAATCTATTTAATAAAAATCCAAATCAATGCAAAACACAATAAATATGAGAATAAAATCATCTAAAATATATATAAAAATATATTCTATCATCGATTAGATATATGTTTTGTATCGACAAGTCAGGCATTCGAGAAGTAGAAATAAACTATTCGATAAGTCAAGAGAGGCTTAATCGATATCTCAAGCAGTTTGTAACTCACAGCTGGTTATTATCTAACTTAGAAATAATTCCAAATTAAATAAAATATGTTTTTATGAGTGATTTAAAATTCTGAATAAAAATCCAAAAACAGTTAAGATTCAGCGAAAATTTAGCCTTTTCAAATGATTCGACAACTCAAATGTTCTATTCGAGAACTCAGTCATTAGAGAACTCAAATGTCCTATTCGAGAAGTCAAGCAAGTCTCTGTTCGATTTCTCCAAAATGCACTATTCGAGAACTCAAGAGTGTTCCAAATAGACTTGTTAGAGAAGTCGACCATAGACATGAAAGTCATTAGAGAAGTCTGACTTATCGAGCTATACTTTCCACTCATAAAAGTTAATTTTCACTATCTTTTCAATGTTCACCAGAATTATTCAATGAAGAATATTCTAACAAATTAAATAGTGATAATCTTAAAATTTCATAGAAATTTCAAGCAAATTCGAATATGATTTTCAACATATGCAATAGATTTGAAATATTTATAAATCATATTTCAGCCAACACTTACTTCAAAAATATTTAGAATTTAGATAAAGTAAGTGTTTACTGCTGTAACAATCTAGTTGATATTTTCACTTAGCCAGATTCTGAAGAATTCAGCATTCCAATCTCACTAACCAACCTTGTGAAGGTGGCTTCATCCAATGGCTTAGTGAATATATCAGCTAATTGTTTATCTGTAGGGACATAATGCAACTCAATGGTTCCATTAGTTGCATGCTCCCTAATGAAATGATATCTGATGTCAATGTACTTTGTCCTAGAATGATTGACAGGATTGGCAACTATAGAGATTGCACTTGTGTTGTCACACATGATTGGAATTCTTTCCAACACAAGTCCATAATCTCTAAGCTGATTTCTAATACAAAGCAATTGAGCACAGCAACTTCCAGCAGCTATGTATTCAGCCTCAGCTGTGGAAGTTGACACAGATTGTTGTTTCTTGCTGTACCAAGAGACTAACTTTTGTCCAAGAAACTGGCAGCTACCTGAGGTGCTTTTCCTATCCACTCTGTATCCAGCATAATCAGCATCAGAATAACCAACCAGATTGAACCCTGTGTCCTTAGGATACCATAAACCCAAGTTTGGAGTGCCCTTCAAATATCTAAAGATCCTTTTTATAGCAATCAAATGTGACTCTTTTGGATTTGATTGAAACCTTGCACACAGACATGTAGCAAACATGATGTCTGGCCTACTTGCAGTGAGATAGAGTAGAGAACCAGCCATGCCTCTGTAGACTGAGATATCTACTCTCTTGCCTTTGACATCTTCATCCAATTTGGTGGCAGTGGCCATGGGTGTCTTTTCAGGTAAGCAGTCTTCTAAGTCAAACTTCTTTAATAAATCCTTGATGTACTTGGTTTGACTGATGAAGATACCATCCTTCCTCTGACTAACTTGCAATCCAAGAAAGAATGTTAACTCTCCCATCATACTCATCTCATATCTGCTTTGAATGAACTTATAGAATTTCTCACACAGCTTCTCATTTGTAGAGCCAAATATGATATCATCCACATAGATCTGAACTAGGATAATATCATTACCATGCTTCTTGTAAAACAGTGTCTTTTCCAATGTGCCTCTAGTGAATTGATTTTCAAGAAGAAATTGTGATAAAGTGTCATACCATGCCCTTGGAGCCTGCTTAAGTCCATACAATGCCTTAAGCAATCTGTAGACAAATTCTGGGAAATGTGGATCCTCAAAGCCAGGTAGTTGTTGCACATAAACTTCTTCTTCCAACTCCCCATTCAGAAATGCACTCTTGACATCCATTTGATAGACTTTAAAGTTTGAATGAGCAGCAAATGCCAAGAAGATTCTGATGGCTTCCAATCTAGCAACAGGAGCAAATGTCTCATCATAGTCAATGCCTTCCTGTTGAGAGTATCCTTTTGCAACCAACCTTGCTTTGTTTCTTACTATTACACCATCTTCATCCATCTTATTCTTCAGAACCCATTTTGTTCCAACAATGGTTCTGTTGTTTGGTGCAGGCACAAGTTTCCATACTTTGTTTCTTTCAAATTGATTTAGCTCCTCTTGCATAGTAATAATCCAATCTGGATCCAACAGTGCATCATCAAGTTTCTTAGGCTCAATCTGAGATAGAAAGCAACCATGGAGGCACTCATTTTGAGTTGCTCTCCTAGTTCTCACTCCTGCATTTGGATCTCCAATAATTTGCTCTGCAGTGTGTGACCTATCCCATTTCCTTGAGTGCTCAGTTTGATTTCTCAACCTTGATGTTGCTTCATCATCCAAGTCATGATCATTTTCATTTCCTCCCCCTGTGAAGTTGCTACTATTCACATGTGTGTCTTGGATGCTAGTCTCTTCACTGTTGATTGGATCAGATTCTTCTCTTGCTTCATCATTCACTTGAGTTTGTTAAACTAGAGTTTCAACTTCAATTTCAATCTCTTCATCAGAATCATCTAGATTTTCAAACTTTAATGGATCTCTATCTTCATCATTGGCTTCTTCTAATCCAGGTAGTTTGCTGTCATCAAATGTCACATCTGTGCTTTCCATAACTTTCTTTTGACTAATGACATAAACTTTGTATGCAATTCTCTCCATAGAATAGCCAAGAAAAATTCCTTCAAATGCCTTTGCATCAAACTTCCCAACATATTCTGAATTGTATTTCAACACAAAGCATTTGCTTCCAAAAGTATGAACATACTTTAGAGTAGGCTTCTTTCCAGTCATCAAATTGTAAGGTGTCTTTCTAGTGTTTTTGTTGATGAGGGTTCTGTTCTGGATATAGCATGCAGTGCTCACAGCCTCATCCCAAAAACATGTAGGCATCTTTTTATCAAGCAACATTGTTCTAGCAGCCTCAATTAGAGTTCTATTCTTTCTCTCAACTACTCCATTTTGTTTTGGAGTCCTTGGAGCTGAGAATTGTTGAAAAATGCCATTCTCTTTGCAAAATGCTTCAAGTAAGGCATTTCTGAACTCTGTTTCATTATCACTTTTGTGACGCCCCCCAAATCCGGGGTCAGAAGATTTGGTTGTCACGCAAAAATCCTCAAAATAAAACATCTGCTTAATAATAATCATTCACTTGTGATTGTCCAACACGGGAAATATAACATCTGTGACCCCAACATACCAAGATCTTTTAAGGTTATAGGGCTAGAAACCAGAATCCAAATTCCATTAAATAGAAAGTATTCCTTCTTTACAACATTCTCTTTGATCAAACCTTAAACCACTGGTGTAACTTCGATAAGAAGTACGCCAGGCTAACTAGACCATTACATAATAATAATAACTATTAGAACTCAATTATATAAAATAGATCTTACACTAAATGCAGACATCCTGAGCCAAGTCATCTTCGAAATAGCATCACGCCTCTTCTCTTTCTGAACTGTGCGGATAAGTCTCGCCAAACTACCTTACTGAAATGTTAGAATTACAACAGTAAGTATGAGCGAAAGAAATGCTCAGCAAGCGTATAAAATTTTTGATATAAAACCAGGATTAGTGGGGCATAAAAATCAACTGAAATGTAAAACAGTTTATAAAGAAACTGAATCAACAATTGTGATATAATTCAAATCATAACTGAAATCATTTGGCATGTCATAAAAATGAATCATCTGCCAACTCACAATATATAATAGCCATTCTGGCGATATGGATTGGATATACATAACTGAAACACCATTGCCCCCTGATCAGGTTCAAAAGCAATGGGACCATTTATACTCCACTGGTACAGATATACCCGTGTGTATAATCCGGATTTCATGAGGGTACCAAAATAGGCAAGTAATGTTAGCCTATAGGAAGATGGAATGGTTACCATATCCTCCTTAAATATTGCTGGACCATGAAATCATCATGGCCTCCTACGCTTTACCATTTGCCAATCCAATAGAGCAATTTCCGAATTCAACAGGAAATGCTTAGTTTCACATACAGTTCACATCCCTATTATTTACTACGATAATAAGGATATGAAGAGTTTATCTTAAACAATTCCCCCCATCAAGGGTATCAATATCAAGCAACTGTGTTCGCACAAAAATATTTAAGAACCACAAATAGCTCTGAACAATAACTATTTGTCACGATATGAATAAATGAAACAGAAAATAAAAAGTGTTTAGGATGATCAAGAAAATACTTGCCTCTGGTCATTAGCTATTGCGTAATGCCGAAGTAATACAACTATCTCTTTCTTCTATCTCACGTTATCACATCCTCTATTTTAATCATGATTCGGTTTACGCTTTAGTGGCTGCCACGAGTCTGATCTGTCGACATCGAGCCCGCGCGTCAACTTCAACAATCAAACCAATATCTCCGTTGGAAGAAAATAAATGGAAATGTCCCCTCTAAACATAGACGTTTTCCCCGGTGTTAAAACACCTCACAATAAATTCAACAACCCACAAACAATACGTTCATCTCCCACCTTCTTTATAACCCACAAAGAATATTGCATCCATCTCCAATCTTCTTCGTCTCATACCAACTTAATTCCGCTGACATACCTAAATCAATACTCACCAATTAATCCTTGAATTAAATAAATAGATCCTCGAGTTAAATAAATAATCCTCAAAACAAATACCTTATTCCCCGAAAGAAAACGTGAATAACCAATTAATTCTCAAGACACGATTAATCCTCGAGACAACAATTAATCCTCGAAATATTCTCAAGATAATAATTAATCCTAGAGATAAATCATAAATCCCCGAATTAAATATATATATATATATATATATATATATATATATATATATATATATATATATATATATATATATATATATATATATATATATATATATATTCGTCACATAACCAATTAACACATAGCAGATACGACTCACAAGTAAAAGAGCACACAAAGTATTTTTAGTTTTAAAAGATTTAAATACCCCTTTTTGAATCAAAACGGATCGTTAATAAACCCTCCTGGTAATTATTGGATCCCCAAAATATTTTAATAAGTATTTAATCCTGGTTTTAAAATAATTTTAGCATTTTAAAACTATTTTTATCGCTTCTGGATTATTTTTAGAATTTTAAAACAATTTTATTTCATTTTAAACAAATAAAGAAATAAATATTAAAGGTAAAATAATATTTAGAAAATAAATAAATCATTCTATTTTCCAAATTAATTAAATTTGTTTATTTTACATCATATTTAAATAATATTCAATTAATTAAATTAATTGATTATTATTAATTAACCAATCAATTTAAATTAATTAAAATATTAGCTAAATAAATTTAAAATAATCAAATAAAATATATTTTCAAATAAAATAATTTATTAAAAATTTAAAAGTATTTTTCAAAATTAAATTATTTTTTTTTTTCGAATTTTAAAAATATTTTTCGAATTTTTGAAAATAAAATTCGAATTTATAAATAAATTATAAAATAATTTTTGAAAATAAAAACTTAATTCAGAAATAAATTCTGAATTTCAAAAATATTTTTAGAAATAATTTTCTGAATTTTATAATTAAATTCAGAATTATTTAAAATTTTTTTAAAAATAAAATAAGTAAATAAGTTTTTTTTTTTTTTTTTGAAAGCTAGCGTCTTCTCCAGTACACCCCCCAATTCACTGTTATGCCGCCGGCCAATTTTCGGCCGTCTCCGGCAAGCCCCAAAAACGTACCATTTGCTACGTTTTAAATACCAAACTCACTCTAAATCACGTTCTAAACGCAACCATACCATTCATTCTATCCCAGAATCAGCCGAATCAAAAATTCGGCCAAAACCGAAACAAAATCCGGCGACCTTAAAATCAAAACCGACGAACTCGAAATCGGACACCAAATCATATGTTCTATATATCAAATCAAAGCCCAGGAGTTCAAGTATTCATATCAATCATCAAAAACATCAAACAATCATCAATGAATCCGGAAAAATGAAAATTATATTTACCCCCACAAAATTCGATTTTCTTCATTCGGACATGAATAATCAAATAAAAATCATGATTAAATTCCTGAGGTTACCAGCAATCTATAGATACTAATCACAGCAAAAACAAATCAGTATACAAGTCACAATAATTCCAAGAAATTCGAATATAAAAATGAAAATCAAAAATTTTCGAACAGGACATTTTTGGATGCAAACACCCACATAAACAGGTAGAACATATCATGCCATTCACTTTGATTACTCATATGAAGGATTTGAATAAGAGAATCACCTTGAAAAGTCGATTTGATTCTGTTGAATGCTCAAGAACACTTTTCCAGAAAATTAAGAAATTAAAATAAAAAATCTGATTTTTGATTATTTTGTTTAATTAAAAATAAAATTCTGCTATTTATATTAATCTGAAAATTAATACCTCAAAAATATTTTTAACCCCTAATTAAAATTATTAAGCCTTAAAAATAATTTTTATGGGATAAAAATGTAAAATTTTATTTTTAAACAAATATAATATATATACCAAAATTTTCCAAAAATTATGAATATTAAAAAAATTACAAAATAATGCATTTTTAAATAACCTATTATTATATAAAAATAATTTTATCGAAAACAAGGCCTCGAATTGAATATAGGGGATGGGTCCGAAATTTAAAATGCGAAATAACTATATTCTAAAAATATAAAAATTACAGAAATATAGAATAAAATATTCTATGCTACACAGAAGTCACATAACACGTATTGGATAATTTTCCTATTTAATAAAAATTATAACGCGTTTAATTGCATTAAAAAATAAACTAAAACACAGTAAAATGAACTAAAAATATATTTTAATATAATAAATTACACATAATTTTCCCTGATTGATCAAAAATATAAAATACAAAATTTTCAAATATTTTCATAATGCACCCAAATATTAATGGGGCACAGATAAGATACCGGGTAAAATTTTTGTACGAGAAAAATATAGTTTTGAACCTTAAAATTCTAAAATAATCTCAAGTTACCAAAAATGTGAAAATACTAAATTTTAAACATTTTAATAATTTATACAAATTAAACTTTTGTACACGGGTAGAATACCGGGTATAATTTTTGTACCAATAAAATACCAACTCGATCCATAAAATTTTAAAACAAACTCAATTTTTCACTTTTGATAAAAATAAGATTTTTTAATAAAATAATTTTTTTTTACTAACACAGACAGTACCAAATACAGTCTACCCGAATAATCTATTAACAATTAAACACGTAACTGCATTCAAATTAAAAGTAAATATTCACAATCTTATTATTCCTTTATGGAAAATCAATAAAATATTTAAATAATAATAATAATATATCCGGAAAAAAATCAGGGTTGTTACAACTTTTCAATGCAATCACACTTGCATTGTTGGCTTTTGCTTCCTTATCAACTTTCTTTATGTGCTCAATGATTACTTGTGGAGCCTCATCCTTTGATGCTAGAAATTCCACCCATGTATACCTTGTGTAGTCATCAACCATCACTAGGGCATACTTCTTTCTTGAGAGTGACATAATATTGACAGGCCCAAACAAGTCCATATGAATTAGTTGCAGGGGCTTGGTTATTGATGTCACTGTCTTTGACTTGTGGCTTGACCTTTTCATCTTTCCTTTTTGACAAGCCTCACACACTCCTTCTTGACAAAATTCAAGTGTGGGCATGCCTCTCTCTAATTCTCTTTTGACTAGAGAATTAATGGCTTTGAAGTTCAGGTGTGATGACTTCTTGTGCCACAACCAATAGTCTTCATTTGATGCTTTTGAATAGAAGCAACAAACTTTGTCCTTGCTTGCAGAATCCATATGGCTACAAACAGGCTTCCTTTCCTCACTCCAGATAGAGCAAAGTCACCAGTCTTCTTGTGGGTGATCAAACATTCATCCTTGTCAAAGTTTACTTTGAATCCTCTGTCAGTAAACTGACCAACACTTAGCAGATTATGCTTGAGTCCCTTGTCTAGTGCTACATCTTCAATGATGACATTACCAACTTTTAACTTGCCATATCCCAATGTGTTACCCATGCTGTCATCTCCAAAAGCAACCATTGGGCCAGCCTTCTCCTCATATTGTGATAGTAGGGCCATATCACCAGTCATGTGATTTGAGCATCCACTGTCCAAAATCCACATGACTTTCTTTTCACTTTCTTTGCCCTGCAAGCACAAAGGTATTACTTCTTCTTTGGTACCCAAAAAAGATTGGGTCCACTTGGCTTAGAAACAGATTTATCAAAAATAGCATGCTTATCAACTTTCTTAGGACTAGTCTTCTTGTCATTGTTAGAAGTCTTAGAATCTGAATTCTTAGACTTAGGTGACAGAGGTACCTTCCTAACTCTAGGAGGACTTGAAGACTCTGGCCTTGTGTAATGTGTATGAATGTTGTGACTGATGCAACCATCCATGAATTGTTTTCTCAAATTAAAACAGCTAGTCATAACATTCATGTTGCATGGCATACAGTCAAGTTTATCACAGAAAGGTGAATCTCTATGTCTTAAAGGCACAGAGCAATCATAGAAAGTCTTAGCTACACTACCAGTTGGTTTCTTGCATGCATGAGTTAAGTGATTAGTGCTAAAACAGTTTTGACAAACTTTCCTAGGGGCATTTGACACATAAGCATAATTATTATTCTTGTTTATCCCTAGCTTGCCATTCCTGTTTTGGTTCTTATTAGCCACTTTCTTCTCAGATTCATTTATCCCAGCTGAAACAAACTTCTCAGGTCTAGGTCTACCTTCTACTGGCTTCTTGGCTTTTGCCTTGACACTCTCACTCTTAGAGGATACTGGTTGTTCACTAGACTGTGCCTCATCCTCATCATTCAACATTTGCTTAATGAGTAAGGCATCCTCATCAATTTCAAATGTTGGTTCTTTAAAAATTGGAGACTCAGTCTTTTTCAAAATGTGAGGCACTTCATCCTGAACAACTATGTCATCTTCAATGACAGCATAGCCTTTCCTCTGTTTAAGAGTGCCATAGTCAAGTCCAATGGCAGCCTTGGGTTTAGCTTGGTTTTTCTCATGGTAGGACTGTAATAGACTAGAGGAGTTCTTAAAGGTTTTCAGTTTGAATTCATTTTCAGCTAGTTCATCCCTAAGAGCCTTCTCAACCTGAATAGCACATAGAACCTTATTCTGCAGATATTCAACTTCTTTCTTAAGGTTATCTACTTGCATAGCAGTTAGATCAAGTTCCTCATTCTTCTTGTTTAACAATTCATTCTTAGCAGACAGTTTGGCAATCTAGCAGTCATACTAGTATGAATATTAAACATTTCAATAGATAGTTGTTCAACCATGCATTTATACTCAGAAACAGACATATCTATGCTAGTGAGAGATGGTACCTGAGAGTCACATAGAGATAGTTACAGAATTCTTGCTCCTCTCCATCACTATCAGAGTCATCCCAACACTTCCCTTCAGCTATGTAGGCCTTGCCTTATGTTTGCTTTTCAGAAGGGCCTCATACCTAGCTTCAAGCTCTAGAAACTTCTTATCCTTCTTTTTAGGCTTCTTGCATTCACTGGAAAAATGCCCTAGGTCATTGCATCTATAACACCTTACAGATGACCTATCCACATGGCTGGTTTTGAATTTATTCTTATTTGCTTTCACAGGTGCCTTGCTCTTGTTGAATGAATGGTTTTGGGGTCTAGGTTTGAAGGGTTGGTTCCTCTTGAATCTGATGTTCGGAAACTTTCTGGCCATGAAAGCATATGAAGTGTTTTCCATGCCATCTAGCTCTTCAAGAGTATAGAACTCTTCTTCTTCCTTCTCCTCAACAGGTTCAGTCATTTCACCTTCATTTTCTTCATCATCTACTATCTCTTCTATCCTCAGCTGACTTGTAGATGCTTCTAGGTCTTGAACAGATTTGTTGACAATCAAGGCACATGATGTGTTTATCATTCTTCCTTGGTTTGCTTGGATAGCCCTCTTCTGAAGCAACTCAAACTCATGAGTCTTTAAAACCCCATAGAGCACATCATATATGACTTTGTTCAAATCTCTTTCTCTTAGAGAAATGACCCTTTGCTCTAGATGGTTTGGTGAAGACAATAAAAACTTCATGTTCAACTTCCCATTCATCTGTAGCTTAGTCACCAGCTTGTGAAACCTTTCAAACATGTCAGTAATGCTTCCCTTGGTCTGAGCCATGAAAGCTTCATACTGTGTGACCAGTATCTGTTTCTTGTTTTCTCTAACCTCCTCTGTTCCTTCACATAACACCTCAATATGATCCCACATCTCCTTTCCTATTTTGCAAGAGGCTATGTTAGAAAATATTGACAGTTCCATAGAATCTATGATTAATAACATGAGATGACTGTCGAGAGCAACCATCTCCTTTTCTATCTCTGTCCATTTGGATGGTTCTTTAGCCACATAGGATCTTGGAATGGTTACAGTTCCAACAGTCTTTTCAGGAATCTCCTGTTATGGAACAAAGGGACCATTCTTGAGTATCTCAAGATATAGAGGGTTAGCAGCTTTGATGAACAACAGCATTTTAATCTTCCAGAGGTTGTAATTCTCTTTGTCGAACTTAGGGACCTTCACTGTTCTTGTAGTCTTTGGTGTATTCATGATCTTTTTCTGTTTTTAAATAAACAGCCTGCTCTGATACTACTTGTTGAATATTGAACACACAAAAGAATACAGAGGGGGGGTGAATGGATTCTTGAACTTTTCTTGTTCTTGAATCTGTTTTGGAGTATGTAACAAGATATGTGTTATGTGTGTGCAGAAATATGAATGTAGATAATAAACAACACAAGACACAATATCACTTTAATCTAATATTTTATTAGATAAAGATTTGCTACAACCTGTGAATACAAATGATAGTATTCTCAGCTTCGTTTTTCTCAGAGAGATGTACTCTTAGAATGTATGTCAAAAAAAACTTCTCTTCTAAAGAAGTGAGGTTGTGCCCTTATAGAACATGAGCACAACCTGCTTACTACAAATAAGGTTAGAGGATAAATTACTTTCTTGTATGTCTATCCTTTTTGAGCAAGCATCCAAACGGCTACAGGTTTGACTTCTTGAGGTTCTGCTCAGATCCACTTCTTTAGCTCTTTGTCTCCTGTACATCTCTTTAAGCTTCTTTGTAGGCTTTCCAAAGTACTTTACAGCTTGTTGTCTATAAAGCACTTTGGCTTGTTACAGGTTTCTAACTTGTACAATTCCTTTAGTATTTTGTCTCCACGAGTGTATTCGAGAAGTGGCTAAGTGTTTGATTCAAGAACTAGAATTGACTTGATCGATAACTCTGAGTTCTTGAATACTGTAAAGTTGACATATCGAATCACTTCTCGAATAGCTCTTTTCTTCAAGAATCCTTGAGTTGTCGAATGGAGCATTTAACTTATCGAATCCCTGAGATATCGAATAGCTTTCTGAGTCTTTGAGATATCGAATGAACTTTGACTTATTGACTCCTGGAGAACTCGAATGATGCTTTGACTTGTTGACTTCCTGAGTTCTCGAATAGAGTAGGAGATATATCGAATCTCTGAGATATCGAATGAGATATCGAATATTGTCTTTTGAGATATCGAATCCCTGACTTCTCGAATGCTAGACTTCTCGAATATAAAAAACATACTTATCAAATTGGTACTTAGGTAAATTTTCATTCTCCAAACTCTAACTGTGTTTATTTTGACAGCCTTGTTCTTCAAGCTTGAGGCATGAACCTTGAACTTCTTTCAAGCATTATTCTCTGACTTTTAAGTACAATTACATAGATAGAAATTGATGCCTATTACAAGTACTAAACAAGTAGAAACTCTACAACTAGTGGTTCCCTTAGTTAAGAGGTCATGTAAGTAATGCAAGGCATTACAAACAATTAGACTTATTATTAGATGTATTCAGGCATGCCTCTGTGACTAACATATATATATATATATATATATATAGAAGAACTGGTCGTATATCTCTGTATCTATTCTTCTTCAACTTCTTTCAAACGTTAAAATTAACGTTATAAACAAACCTATCAAATTGAACGTTGGATTGGATCCAAATGTTGGACAATTTGTTGGATTAGTTTGTGACCGTTTGTGTTAAGACTTTAAATACCTGTTTTTGGTTTTATTATTTTGGTTGCTGAAAATACAAGAACCACAAGAACATAAACAACTCTGTTTTACTTTGCAAAATTTTTCTTCTTGATTCTCTCAAGCTCATTTATATATCTATTCGTATTGTTTATTTAGAGAATCTATAGTTTGAGTTGTATTATTTAATACTTGTATTGTTTTGATTGTAATTGTTAGTTGTTAGGATACTTGGCTTGGAATAGTATGGATTCGAGGTTTGTGCTAGAGAAATACACTAGGGTAGTATAGCTTAGAGAGCAGAATCTGTTTCAGGTCTATTCAGTAAGCCATTTGTATCAACAGTTGGGTTTGAAGGAGATATATTGTTGTATCTTGTATTCGGTTTATATTGATCAATAATATATTCTCTTACATGTTGGTAAGGAATCAGGATGTAGACCATAGGGTATTAAGGGTCGAACCTGGCTAAAAGTTTGTGTTGTTCTTTATTTTTCCTGCACTTTACTTACTGCTTGTGCATTCAGCTTACCATTTACATTCAGCGTACCATTTGCATCTGTTAAAATTGAAATCAGTAAGCTGTTTCTGGTAATTATTAAAATTGGACATATTTAGCCATTTACACCTATTCACCCCCTCTAGGTGTTCATTTTCAATTTACACAATATGTACAAATTTTTTAAAAATTTCTTTTCATTTATTTGTAAAAATTTATAATTTTTTTTAAATTTACATATTCGAAATAGAAAAGAAATTTTATACGCGAAACACTGTTTATATGTTCTGTTGTGACCGAAATCTTGCATGGATCAGATTTAGGCTCATGATGAGCTTTGGGTCCAATCCATAAGGAAAAAGGATGTTTTAGAGGGCTTCCAGGGTACCCGTGGTAACCCATAAAAATTGATAACAGGGCTTCCTGATAATAGGGCTCCCGGATGACAAGGCTCCCGGATAGCAGGCTCCAAGACAGCTTGCCAGCAGGGTTACCGGAGGCAGGTTACCGGGCGGTATCCCCAGCTTCCCCCGGAAGCCTGGCAGAAACACAGATTCAAACTAGGACAGCCATCAAATATGGCTTCCAGTATAGCTTCCATATTTGGGCTACCGGAGGGGCTATCGGAGCTAGGCTACCGGGTGGTACCCCCAGCTTCCGCCGGAAGCCTGATAAGGTCGCAGATTTGGATAAGGCCGGCCTCCTACTTTCTAGGAGCACGTCTCTACAGCTGAAATACACTTATTAACAGATAATTACACGATTATTCAGAGATATACATCATTATACATGATAATTCATACATTCTTGAGATAAACATCAGTGGATGGGCTTCCAACAGTCCTGATATGGCTTGGAAACCTGATAACTACATCACATTCAGTTGATATACGTAAATATCAATCATTATTTCATTAGATACGAGATAACTCATCACAAACAACCGAACATATCAATCAAGAACTACATACGGGCTTGATCTACTATAAATAGTGGTATGTAGGCAGTTTACGGGGCTTCTTCTCGAAACGCACGTTGATACTAAGAGCAAGTATACTCCGGTGCACGTTCACTCTCATAATTAGGGTTCTTGGCAGGCCAACATTCGGTCCTTGAGCTCTAATTCCCGTAGATTCAGCCCCAATCATCACAAAAACACCTTCCCGTGTTCTTCGGTAACCCCTAGCCATGAGCCTTCCCGGGCGGCTAGCCATAAATCTCTGACTGTGAGCCTTTCTGGGCAGTTGGGCGATTCCATATTTAATGACGCTATTCCAGCAACGACCTCCACGTAGTTGTGCTAAAATCCTCCCACAATAATTGGCACTAGAAGGAGGGGCCTTTATTATCGTCTTTTGGAGGAAAAGATGTTTGACAGATCCAGTAATGACAAAACGCCGTCTAACGGTGTCAATAAAGAAAACGGTGATGAAGAACCTATTGTTACCATCAATGACATGTACCAGTGCATCAAGCGAATGGAAGAAAAATTGGACTCCCTTGAAAGAGCTTCTGAATTGAAGAAGGAGTGCGAAATGGAGCTTAGTCCATTGTCAAAACGAGACGAACAAGAAACGACTCCGGGACAAAACTCGCATGAAGAAGGGCCAGGAGATATTTTTCAAGATGATATGCAGGGATATGAAATTCCGTTAAAATATAAGATGGTCAATAGTGGCATCATTGGTGCATAAAATTAGCCGAATACAGGATTGGATGGCCTGATTGTTGGCCGGAAATCATGAAAGAATGGGCGAAATTTCCCCTGAAAGAAGTAATTTGAAGAGATCTCAGATGGGGGCTCAAAAGGACCTTCGAGGACGAATGCAATCAGGGAGCTAAGGGGGCTTCCACCAGGGATCCCACCTAGGGGTACCATGGCACCATCATCAAAGAATGGGCAAAATTACCCCTGAAAGAAGTAGTCGGAAAATATCTCAGATGAGAGCCCTGAAAGACCCAAAAAGACGTATGCAATCAGGAAGCTAAGGGGGGTTCCACCGGGGATCCCGCCAAGGGGTACCAAGGCATCAGCATGAAGGGCTCCCGCTGGAAACCCATGAATACCAAGGTCAGAATGAATCTCAAGCGTATAGCCATGTTAGTGAAGGAAAGGTCCTATCCTTTGGGAGCCTAGGAGCCGGATGGATAAAGCATAAGTCAGGCTTTCGGCATACTTGCGGGCTTTGAGGCAATCGGGAAATGAATCCAGGCAATATGGATGAAGAATATATACCCTCCAACGGGTAACCGGACCCATTTATTTTTGAAAGGCTGAGCAACGCCTGGGAGGCAGATGGGCCACCACTCCCCAGGTTTTGTGCAACGAGTGGAAGCCCCGAATATGATGGCAGCTCTGACCTGGTAGAGTACCTACATTATTTTAATGCAAGAATGGAGGCAAACCATGTGGAGGAATCCGCTAAGTGCAAGCTGTTGGCTGCAACCCTTAGTGGAAATGCTCGTTTGTGGTTTGAGCAGCTTCTAGTGAAATATCCGAAATCATGGGAACAGATGGGAGAACAATTCGTAACACGCTTTCAGGCTCCCACAATATTCATGCCAATTGAAGAAGCACTAGCAAGTATTAAAAAAGAAATGGTGAATCTTTAATAGCGTATATCCATCAATTCAACAGTGAAGTTTCCAAGATGAAGAAGACACTCGAAGAAATGTTCCGAGGCTTCCTTATAGCAGGAATCAAGCCGAATAGCCAATTTCTGAGGGAACTTCAAAAACATGAACCAAAAACTCTGTCTGATGTTTGCTCTTTGGCAAAGACAAAAGAGAAGAAAGGAAGGTTCAATAAGGGGCTTGCAAAGGCCTTTGGGGGTCCAGGACCAGGAAGTGGATGCTTGGGAAAGCGAAACCAGGCTTCCAACACCGAAGATGGAACCCCTACAAAAAGAATTCGGGGAGATGCAATTCCCCGTGGGAGGAACCCCGAAACAGATAATGGGTTTACCCCTACAGATATGAGTCCTACAATACCCGTCAAAGAACTCTTATTATAGGTTCAAAAGGTACACACCTTTAAAAGCCTCTATAGAGCACATCTACGAGGTGATGAAGATGCAATCCTTCAAATTACCTCCTCAACAGAACCGGCTGAGCGGGCCGTACCCTGAGAAATATTGTGCATTCCATGGTGCTTATGGGCACGAGACTTCTATTTGTGGCCACCTTAGGGATCACATCGAGAGATTGATCAGAAAAGGATATCTACGTGAGTTTGTTGCCTCAGCATTGGAAACACCATAGGAGAACAGAATTGATCATACTGAGGTCGGGGAAAACCAAGAAGCTAAAAAAGGGTTACTATCCCAGAAGCCCTAGCAAAGAGGCTACAGATGGTAATAATAAAGGGGCTAGCTCCAATGAAGAGAAGCATGTGGGGGTGCCTAAACCTCAATACTTACACGGTGGAAGGCATCATGGTAGCCCTGGATCCGGTAGCCCTGAATCCGGTAGCCATGGATTCGGTAGCCCTGGATTCGGTAGCCCTGAAATCCGGTAGCCCTGAACTTGATCTCCTCCAAGCTTTCGATTCGGAAGCCCTGGATCCGGTAACCCTAGATCCGGAAGCCCTAAAATTTGGAAGCCCTGGATCCGGTAGCCCCGAAGACAAAACACCAATGAGCCAAACTGACCAGCCACATGATTGGATTGGGGTCCCAAGGAAGACACCCTGAATTGCCACCCATCAGGAAACCCCAGCGGAAGGTCTCTTTTGGGCATAGGCTCAATGATATACAACTTATTAGTTGTAGCTGTGTAACTTTGAACTCAGTTATCATGAATTTTGTCATTCATAGACACTCAGGGGGTAGCGCATGTGCACAACCCGGGGTAATAGCATAATGTTCTACCAATTGAATATCTATAAAGCTGGAAGCAGATTCCTATTCGATGTCTTCATAAGCAAAATGCCTGATACAATTGACAAATGAGATCAGTAGTCAAAAAAGAGAAATCATGACGATGTTCTAAACACGTGGATAAAAAAGTCAATAAAAAGAAGATGTGCACTCATAGTGTGGGGCTTCCATTATGGAAACCTCATGTCAAGGTTTCCAATTCGTTCGGGGGTAGCACCACCAATAATATTAATGTTGGAAGCTGGTAAGTAAAATCATGGAATTAAAAAAACTCTTCCTGATGAGCAGTTTGATACTGTGGAAGCAAAGACAGGACTTTTGGTGCAACTAATCAGAATCCCGGAACACAAATGCCATGCAGAAAATGAGCAACCTACCAACCACGTTGCTAAAAGGGAACAACTCAGACGATGAGAAGGTCCTCAGATATGATTTTAGGAAAACTGAATTAAGGTATATCCTATAATTCTGTGAAAGGGTTATCGACTGTAAAAGAAAAGTGAGTGGTAGCCTCAATTGTCATGTGATCACAAGGCTTCCCATCCAAAACAAGAATGGTTGCCTAAAAAAGACGCTAATACAATTTTGAAGAGCACTACCAAGTCTCTCACCAAAAAGAAAAGGCATGTAAGCCCTTAAGAGGAGCTAATGGAGGTGCCAATGCTAAGAATGCAAAGAAAGCTCTTGGAAAAGGGGTAACCAAATATTATTGTAGCTCCCGGAAATACAATCATGATTGCAGCCTGAGCAGAAGCCTCATGAGAATGGCAATGATGGTTAAGTGCTAGAGGCTCCCAAATAAAAAAGGCCTATATATCATGGCCGCCTCAGGCTCCCAAAGAGTTATGAACCAGAAATTTCCTTCACAAGATACTCCTATGGAAAGCCTCTCCAGCAATTGAAGCTCAAATCATGAGATACCTTTGGGGAAAAATTATGGAAGCAAACAAAGTTCTGGAAAGCTGCCACCAGAATATTAAAGGGATACCAATGATCTCTCTACCAAAAAGGAAGCGATATGAGGCCCACGTATGGCATGCCACTTGGGTTGCCACATATTAGGGCTACCAACTATCTGGCAAGTGTAGAATGGAAGGTTATCCTGAAAGTATGCAAGGAAACCGGAGGCATCTAAAAAGGCCTCCTAATAAAAAAAAACCTTTTAAAGAGGTTGCTATGGGAAAGGGATGGCTTCCCCCTGAAAAATATGGCTGGCAGCCTCCCACATGAGAAATGGAGAAAATCTAAAATGCCCAATGAAGGGTCTACATGAAGATGCTCATGAGAACAGCCAATCAAAAATTAATGAAAGGAGGCTTCCTATCAAGAAGAAAATGGGCATAGGCCTCCTAACGATGAAAAGAAATGTGGCTTCCCAATTGAGGTTCATGAACCTGACAAGAGTTGCAACAAGTTATGATAAAATACCCTACTTACTGGGTATAGATTCAAACCTTCTGTTAGCACAAAATTACGCAAGCGCACGTAATCACAAGTAATATAATTAAAGTTCGTTCCGCAGAGATCTGGTTAAGTTTCAATCAGTAAATATGCCTATGCAACAATGTTTGGTTTTAATCACTGCTAAGACAAATAACAAGATTGAGGTTTTAATTATCTAAATTAACTAGGATGCAAATTATTAAACTAAGAATAATTAACTAATGAGAATTTAATATGAATTACTTATATGAGATAAAACATGGAATCCTAATTTCATTATCTACTTCACTTAGAGTCGCAGCCTTTAATCAATACATGTGATGGTTTTGATATCTGATCGGATAACACGAAACAAGTAAAAGCTATCTCTCGATATACTAATACCAAACTACGCATGCATCCACAAAAGAGATAGAAGATGAGTAGACACCTATTATGTTTAGACCCTATATCTCTATAGAATTTGAAAACATAGAGGTTTAAGTGCAAGTTATGCACATAGATCACATAGGGTAGCATAATATCTCTATTTACGCCACAAATCATGATGTTAAAACATCAACCTATCCTATGCTAGCATGGCAAGTTCTAAATCTCAAGATCCACTCTCGTTTAGCAAGAGATTAACAAATCAGATGTTAGCTACGCATCTAAATTCATGAAGCACAACCATACAAGGATATCAAGAATTCATCACACATAAATCTTTAAAGCATATAAACTACTAAGCTACATAGATAAATCCATTAGGATCCCATGACAACGATTAGTTCATAATTGAACCGTTCGTCACCATGGGATTAGATGAAAACATAATATTAAACAAGATATAAAATAAAGAAGCAATAATATTAATAAAAACAAGAGTTGAGAAAACAAATCTATTATCCAAAGTATACAAAAGATGAAGTAGATCTAGATCTTTGCTTGTCACCGAGCTTGAATCCTTCTCCACTTTTCTCTCTTGCAGTTCTACGTTCAATAATAAAAATCTGATACAAATTACATGGTAGGATGTGTTTAAATAGACTCTAGAAGTCTTGCCCAATAAGCAATTACCTTCTATTACAATTAGAATTCGATTAAGGTGCCAAAAGCTGCCCAAAATACAATTAGAATTAAAAAAGGGCAAAACTGGAATTTTTCTGCATGGCTTATCATTGAACACGTGCGCGATTTTATTCAGCACGTCCCCTGCACCTGCTATCTATCCCAAGTTGTAAAAAATCTCTCAAGCTTCGCGTGAGCTGTAAGATCGCTAAAAACGGACTTCTAGAACTCCAGATATGGCCAAAACAGTGTAAACTGCGCAACCTTCCCGGAAAATCCGAATTTTAATCAATTAATCCTCCAAACACGATAGAAGCATCACCCATAATCGACATTCTTGTAAGTCTGCACAACTAAGCAAAACACATCAAAACTACAATAAACTTGAGGCCAAGACAATCAATTTAAGCCGAATTTAAGCGATCCAAATGGATATAAAATCCACTTATCACACCCCCAAACTTAAACCGATGCTTGTCCTCAAGCATAAACAATTACAACTAACTAACTAACTAGTACCACTTCCGTAGGTGATCACGGTTGCATTTGGCATATGCAACAAGCCCTTTAAACCCCTAGGCAGCCCTAGTGGACGAGTAAGGTCTCGTGAGGGCCTATAGCGAATGTACCCACAAAATCCATTTAACCTAATGCAATGCATGAATGCAACTAGAATGAAAATGCAACGATCCTCTTCAAACTAACCAAAACCAACTAGCAAGCAAATATCTTAGAGAATGCAACTAAATTCAAATAGAGCTCGACCAAGTTCCCGTATACTAACAATACATGAACAGAAACGTGCATGTGTGCAATGCTCATCAGAAATACTCCCAAAACTAGATCAAGATCATACATGCTCTTCGTCAAGACAATCACAGGTTTATAAATAGAATAGACTGTAGACACTTCATAACCTAGGAACACCTCCATCCTTATCCAAGGTAGACAGAAATTCATGCTTTATTACTAACTACTACGACACATATATACAAGCATGCTTATTTAACCGTGCAATGGATGAGACCCCGAAAGGCTTATACAATAATACCCATGTAGCGAGCGTTGGGTTAGTGGATCCTAGACTATAAAAGCCTGAATTTTCCACGGAAGCCGGTTCGAAATATTTGATTAGGTCACTAGGCACAAAGTCCCCGCGAACTTAATAGCTCGAATATTAAAGAGCTCACCCTAGTTAATTTTGCATATAAACAATTGACACTTTTGACTTTTTTTTTTCTTTTTCTGTTTTTTTTTCTTTTTTTTTCTGCTTTTTTTTTATGCAATCTGGAATGAGAATTTTCAATTCCAACCCTAGACTACTCATATAAATATGAGCCGGCTACTAGCCATTTGACGCCTAGCCATTATTGACAATTATTTACATTTTAGCATGATATCCCTGTTTTCCCCCAAACTTAGACTTAAGTGATCCTACGCCATCAAGGGAATAACGAAAATTCTAAATATAAACAAGTGATTAAATATCAAAACATCCAAACAAGCATGACCTCAACCTAGCCCAAAAGCACCCAATGAGACTGTGTAATAGGTTTTGTTTCCGAAACACATAAGTCAATTTCATAGAAACTATAAGTCAACCCTCTATTCATTATTACCACACTCAATTAGACACCTACCTACCAATCAGAATTAGCTCGCTCTAAGGGATCATGAAATATGCATGCCATGAAAATGCAACTAACATGAACTCACATTATATACGAAAAATAAAAACAGAATGTCATATATGAAACAAACATAATTAATACGAACATAACATGAATGAATTACTACTAAGCATGCAAAACATGATATCCTACATGAACACATAATACAACAACAACTACTAATCCCTCAAACCACCCCCAAACTTAAAATATTCAATGTCCGCATTGAATGGAAGTAATTATGAGGGATAGCAGAAAACATACCTACTCGTCCTCACTATCGTCACCCTCGTCATCCTCAGCAGATGAATCAGGCGGAGGGTACGGAGTCCGAGCTCCAAATATAGGCCACTGAACAGGAGTACTAGGTGACTGAAACTTTGCCTCCAAGGCTATGCCCATGTCCTCAGAATACTTGCGACTGCTAACATGCATAGTATCCATCCGCCTAGTCATTCGACGAAAATAATATTCAAAAACGGACATATCCACCACTTCCGGTGCCCTTGGAACATGTGGCGTAGCGCCCGCTCCCTGACCACTAGCATCATCCACAACAAAGCCTAGACCCCGAGGATGTGGAGTGCCGCCCGACCACTCCTTCAACCTCAACCGGTCAATACTAGCATCCTTAATAGAAGCCATAGGTTTATGCACCGGCTCACCATCATACCATTTGACTTTCGATGCATCACACAAGTATGAGATGATAGAAGCATAAGGAATACTAGCCGACGAATTGCTTCCCAAAAACCGAAGAATATTTTGATTAATAAGGTACCCAAGGTCAACATACTCACCCTTGAGAATACCCCATAGCAAAATAGCTCTATCAACAGTAACATCGGAAACATGGTTTGACGGAATGATATTAGAACTTATGAAAAAGAACCATGCCTTTGCAAAACTAGACAATGATGAAGCCGGGAAAGTACACTTTAACTCCGTACCTAACCGACATTTCCACTCCGTTCCCGGAACACATAGCTCACCAATGAGTGCATCAAGATCAACATCATCCCTTGACTTTTGTCCCCAATCCGTAGCATCTCTAGGTTTAGGCGGTTGCCTAATCAAATTACGAATAGCACGAGGCGAATAATCCACCTTCCGACCTCTAACAACCGTGGAATTATTCTTTGCTATCGAAGCATTAGCATAGAACTCCCTAACCACATCCAACGCGGCATCATTAGCAAATTCACAAAATAACGTCCAACCCCGCTCACTAATCATCGCCACCATCTCCTCATACTTACGGGGCACAAGCCTTCTTTCCTGAATAACCCCCTTCGAAACTAACCTACCATACTCCGCCTTAGCATTCTCATTCACAAATTTTTCCACTCCATCTCCCACAACATCATTCTCATCCGAAGATGGACGAGCACTACTACTACCACCCACTAATCGTGGTCTCTTAGGTGCCATAATCAACAAATATCAAGCAAATAACAACAATCTCCAAACAATTCACCAAACCAATAACCCCCAATTTACACACCAAGAACCCTAACTTGCAAAATTCAAAAATTCAAATAAAAGATGAGATAGAATATTACCCAATTGAATCAAAGAGGTGAACTTGCTAGATTAATCCCCAAAAATTCGAATTTGATTTTCCCTTGCACTTTGAATGGATGAAAGTTGAGAAATTTTGGGTTATATAGAAGGGGTTGTGTATGTATAGGTGTATGTATATATAGGAGATGTGAATATTGGAGATGAAAGTGGAACTAATTAGGAATTGGAGGTTGTTTAGGATTGAAAATCAAATTATAATAGGAGTGGGTTTTGTTTTTGGAGAAGATGTAGTAGGATATGAAAAAAGAAGATAATAAATATAAAACATGGGTGTTAACTACAAAAAAATTCGAGCTAGCAGTTTGGCCTGGCGCCTGATGCGCGGCTCTGGCGCCTGATGCGCGCTTGGAGTCTTCGTTTCTGCGCTTGGCGGCTTGGGCGCCTGATGCGCGCTTGCAAACTACGTTACCTGGGCGCTCCTGCGCGCGGCTGGCGCATCTGGCGCTGGCGCATACTGAAATTTTTGCTTTTTTTTTTTCACAACAACTTTTTTTTTATACAACAAATACTACATCACTTGGGTTGCCTCCCAAGAAGCGCTCGTTTAATGTCATTAGCTTGACATTCTTCCGAAAAAAATCACGAACAAGATAACACTGCGGCAACCTTCTCGCGGTTCACCATTCCTCCATAATACGGCTTAAGTCTCTGTCCATTTACCTTGAAAGCATCATCAATAGAACCCCTAAATATCTCCACTGCTCCATGTGGAAACACGGTTTTGACTGTAAACGGACCTGACCACTTTGATTTGAGCTTACCCGGAAAAAGTTTAAGGCGAGAATTATAAAGCAAAACCTGTTGGCCCGACACAAACGACTTATGCACCAACTTCCTATCATGCCACCTCTTCACTTTCTCCTTGTACATCTTAGCATTCTCATAAGCCTGCTCACGAAATTCTTCGAGCTCATTCAACTGAAGTAGACGCCTCTCACCCGCAGCCGTGATATCCAAATTTAACTTCTTCAACGCCCAATAGGCCTTGTGCTCTAACTCTGCCGGCAAATGACAAGAATTACCAAATACCAACTGATAAGGAGACATACCTAGGGGTGTCTTGTAAGCAGTTCTATACGCCCAAACCGCTTCGTCTAACTTCAAAGACCAATCCTTCCTTGATGGATTTACCACTTTCTCGAGAATTCTCTTGATCTCACGATTCGAAACCTCCGCTTGACCATTAGTTTGAGGATGATAAGCTGTGGCAACACGATGAGTCACATTATACCTTGCCATCATAGCAGTAAATTGACGATTACAGAAGTGTATCCCCTCATCACTGATTATAGCTCGTGGAGTTCCAAAACGCGTGAAAATCTGCTTGTGAAGGAAGTTCAGCACCACCTTAGCATCATTGGTCGGTAAAGCCTTCACCTCGACCCATTTAGACACGTAATCCACTGCTAAGAGAATGTACTGATTGTTGCAAGACGAAACAAACGGACCCATGAAATCAATTCCCCACACATAAAAAATCTCCACTTCAAGGATCGTGCTAAGAGGCATCTCGTTCCTCCTAGAAATATTACCAACCCTTTGACATCGATCACAACTCATCACGAACCTATGAGAATCTTTAAACAGAGTTGGCCAATAGAATCCTGCTTGAAGTACTTTCTGAGCTGTTTTATCACCACCATAGTGGCCTCCATATGTGGTAGAATGACAATCATGCAAAATACCTTCCGTTTCACTATACGGAATGCACCTCCTCAAAATCTGATCCACACCAAGCTTAAACAAGAATGGCTCGTCCCAACGGTACCACTTCACATCATGCAGAAACTTCTTCTTTTGAGCATAAGAAAATTCCGGAGGAATAACATTGCTAACCAAATAGTTCACATAATCTGCAAACCATGGCTCTTCACCTTGCAGTCCAAAAAGCTGCTCAACTAGAAAAGATTCATTAATAAGAGATTTGTTATGCGAATCCTTACCGTGGTCCTCTAAGCGTGAGAGATGATCCGCTACTTGACTTTCCGTGCCTTTCCTATCCTTGATTTCCACATCAAATTCTTGCAAAAGAAGCACCCAACGAATCAATCTAGGCTTTGAATCCTTCTTCGACATGAGATATCGAACAGCAGCATGATCCGTGTAAACAATCACCTTCGTACCAAGCAAATAAGACCTGAATTTCTCGAAACCATAGACAACTACTAGCAACTCCTTCTCCGTAGTAGTGTAGTTTAACTGTGCATCATTGAGGGTTTTACTAGCATAGTAAACCACATGAAAAATTCTATCCTTCCTTTGACCAAGCACAGCTCCAACAGCATAGTCACTAGCATCACACATAAGTTCGAACGGTTCCTCCCAATTAGGTGCGGTAATGACTGGTGTAGTAGTCAACTTCTTCTTCAAGAGCTCAAAAGCTGCAAGGCACTCATCATCAAACTTGAAAGGAACATCCTTCTCCAAGAGATTGCACAAGGGTTTAGAAACTTTTGAGAAGTCTTTGATGAATCGCCGATAGAAACCCGCATGACCAAGAAAACTGCGAATTCCTTTAACAGAGATAGGTGGAGGAAGATTTTCGATTGTTTCCACCTTAGCTCTATCCACCTCAAGTCCTCTACCAGATACCTTGTGCCCAAGAATAATTCCCTCTCGCACCATGAAGTGACACTTCTCCCAATTAAGCAGCAACTTAGTCTCCACACAACGTTTCAAAACCAAACCAAGATTATACAAGCACTCGTCATATGAAGTACCAAAAACTGAGAAGTCATCCATAAAAACCTCCACATTCGAGCCAATCATGTCTGAGAAAATAGCCATCATGCACCTTTGAAAAGTGGCAGGAGCACCACAAAGTCCGAAAGAAACCCATCGGAAAGCAAAGGTACCAAAAGGACATGTGAATGTGGTCTTCTCTTGATCTTCCGGAGCAATGCAAATCTGATTGTAGCCTGAATAACCATCAAGGAGGCAATAGTACTCATGTCCCGCCAACCTGTCTAGCATCAGATCAATGAATGGCAGAGGAAAGTGATCTTTTCTCGTGGCTATGTTGAGCTTCCTATAGTCCATGCAAACTCTCCACCCCGTGACTGTTCGAGTAGGGATGAGCTCATTCTTTTCATTAGCAACAACTGTCATGCCTCCTTTCTTTGGCACACATTGAACCGGGCTCACCCAAGAACTGTCTGAGATGGGATATATAATACCCGCATCAAGCCACTTTAAAATTTCCTTCTTCACCACCTCTTTCATAATCGGATTAAGTCTCCGCTGATGCTCAACAGTAGGCTTAGCTCCCTCCTCTAGCAGAATTTTGTGCATGCAATAAGAAGGGTTGATTCCCTTTATATCTGTTATAGTCCAACCAATGGCTGATTTGAACTCTCTCAGAATTCGCAAAAGCTTTTCTTCCGCACTAGCTGACAGGTTAGAGGCAATAATAACAGGTAATGTAGATGCATCACCAAGAAAAACATACCTCAAGTGTTTCGGAAGTGGTTTGAGTTCAAGTGTAGGAGCTTCCTCAATAGATGGTTTCAGGCGCCCCTCCGAATTTTTAAGTTCTGCAAACCCAAGAGATTCAAAAGGCAAATCAAATCTTCTTTTCCAAGGGGCTGAATTTAGCTGCTGAAGTTGCTCGGCTATTTCCTCATCTTCAAAATCAGAATCACCAACTAAAACTTTTTCCAAAGAATCTGACTTAAGCAACTGCTCCATTTCCATAGTAACTGCAGAATCAACCCAATCCACCTTCAAACATTCTTCTTCATCTGAGGGAAGTTTCATTGCATTAAAGACATTGAAAGTGACATTCTGGTCTTGCACCCGCATGGTGAGCTCCCCTTTCTGCACATCAATCAAAGTCTTTCCCGTAGCCAAGAATGGTCTTCCCAAGATTATGGGAATCTTCTTATCTTCCTCGAAATCCAAGATAACAAAATCAGCAGGGAATATGAGTTTGTCAACTTTCACCAACACATCCTCCACTATGCCTCTAGGATATGTAACTGAACGATCAGCCAACTGCAAAGAGATGTTGGTAGGCTTTGGTTCCGGTAGACCAAGTTGCATATAGACTGACAAGGGCATGAGATTGATGCTAGCTCCCAAGTCACACAAGCACTTCGCAAAAGACAAATTACCAATAGTGCATGGAATAGTAAAGCTACCAGGATCCTTTAGTTTTGGAGGCAATTTCTATTGCAGCACATCACTGCACTCTTTCGTTAGAGCAACAGTCTCTAATTCCTCGAGCTTTAACTTACGAGAAAGAATCCCCTTCATGAACTTGGCATAGCTCGGCATCTGTTCAAGAGCTTCGGCAAAGGGAATGTTAATCTGCAACTTCTTGAACACCTCTAAGAACTTAGCAAACTTCTTATCCAACTGCTGCTTCTGGAGTCTTCTAGGATAAGGAGGAGGAGGATAGATCTGAGTGTTCTTCGTAGACTGCTCCACAAAATTTTTAACAGGTTCCTTGCTCTTCTTTACTTCACCACCTTGCTGATCAGCCACCAAATCAGATTGAGCAATTTCGGGCACTGCAGATTTTTCAACCTGCTGATTCTGAACATCTTCATCTTCTTCAGCTGCTGATTTAGGGTCTGCTGTAACTTTTCCCTATCTCAAAGTCACAGCCTTCACCTGTTCTTTACCATCCCTCCTACCTGGATTTGCTTCCGTATCACTAGGAAGAGTTCCTTGTTGCCTAACAAGTAAGGCACTCGAAATCTGTCCCACCTGGGTTTCCAAGACCTTTTGAGAAGCTTGTAGGTTCTTCACCATCATCCACAAATCATCCCTTTCTGGCTTTTCATTAGATGATTGCCCCGCATGAGCCTGGGGCTGTTGCTGCTGAAATCCCGGAGGCTGATATGATTGCCTAGGAGCATACTGCTGCTGATAACCTTGATTGAATGGCCTTGCTTGCTGACCCTGAAACTGCTGATAGGGCTGCTGAGGTTGTTGAGCACCTTGGTTGTTGCTCCAGCTGAAGTTAGGATGATTCCTGTTGTTTGGATGATAGGTGGCTGGTACTGGTGCAGCAGGTCTCTGAAAATATAGCACACTGATTCGTCTCATGTGCGCCTGCACATAGCTCACAAACACTGGCAACCTGCTGAACTCCATAATTAGCAAGAGAATCCACCTTCATCGTGAGAGCCTTCAACTGAGCTGCAATAGCTGAAGCTGTGTCAACTTCAAGAACACCTGCTACCTTACCTTGAGAAAGCCTCTGTGTTGGATTTTGATATTCATTAGCAGCCATCATCTCAATAAGATCATAAGCTTCCTCATAGCTCTTCGCCCACAGAGCTCCACCTGATGCTGCATCTAGCAAAGGCCTAGACTGTGCTCCCAACCCATTGTAAAAACCATTAATAACCATCCAATCAGGCATGCCATGATGAGGACACCTTCGTAGCATCTCCTTATAACGTTCCCAAGCCTCACACAAAGATTCGCCAGATTGCTGCTGAAATTGGCTTCCCAATTGAGGTTCATGAACCTGACAAGAGTTGCAACAAGTTATGATAAAATACCCTACTTACTGGGTATAGATTCAAACCTTCTGTTAGCACAAAATTACGCAAGCGCACGTAGTCACAAGTAATATAATTAAAGTTCGTTCCGCAGAGATCTGGTTAAGTTTCAATCAGTAAATATGCCTATGCAACAATGTTTGGTTTTAATCCACTACTAAGACAAATAACAAGATTGAGGTTTTAATTATCTAAATTAACTAGGATGCAAATTATTAAACTAAGAATAATTAACTAATGAGAATTTAATATGAATTACTTATATGAGATAAAACATGGAATCCTAATTTCATTATCTACTTCACTTAGAGTCGCAGCCTTTAATCAATACATGTGATGGTTTTGATATCTGATCGGATAACACGAAACAAGTAAAAGCTATCTCTCGATATACTAATACCAAACTACGCATGCATCGGCATGATGAAATTGTCAGAATTTTAAACTTTTTGGGTACGTGTGGAACCTTACTTGGCGCACGTAGCTTCCCTTCATTACTTTAAGGTTACGTGTGGAACCTACTTGGCACACGTAGCTTCCCTTCATTCAACTTTAAGGGTACGTGTGGAACCTTACTTGGCACACGTAGCTTCCCTTCATGTTCATTACTTAGGCTTGTGTGGAACCCTGATCGGCACACATGGATCCCTCTACTACCAGACATGTATGGAACCTTGATTGATTCACATGGCTTACTTGGTTATTTGGGCATGTATGGAACCCTGATCAGCATACATGGATCCCTTCATATTTGGGCATGTATGGAACCCTGATCGGCATACATGGATCCCTTCATACTTGGGCAGGTGTGGAACCCTGATCGGCACACCTGGATCCCTTCTTTTTTAGTCATGTATGGAACCCTGGTTGGCATACATGGCTTCCTTTGTTGTTAATCATGTATGAAACCGTGATTGGCATACATCGATCTTTTAATCATCAACCTACGTGGTTACAAGAGTTAACTTGTATAGATTATCAAATAATTTACTAATGTAGCCTTGCAGGAATGGCTTACATGGCATTACCACATGCGATTCATAAAATAATTGGGGCTCCCAGAATGAAGGCTCCCAGGCCGAGCTTCCGGCACCCAGGCTACCAGGAATGGGTTACCGCCGGTAAGGCTCCAAGAGCCAGGTTTCCATACTGCGGGCTTCCAGGAACTATAGGGTTACCGGACGGTACCCCCAGACCCAGGGTGGCAACCACGCGGACTAAGGATAAGGCTCCCCGGAACAGACGCTTCCAGGATGAGCTACCGGTGTAAGGCTTCCACAAATAAGGCTCCCAGGATGGGGCTCCCAGAATCAGGCTTCCGGGTGACCAGCTCCCGCAACGGAAGCCCCTAAGGTGGAAGTTGCAACCTCAAGGGATAATGTACATGCAACCCCATATGCTTTTGAGCAACCTACACGGGTATGTGAAGACTAAACTCACCCCTTTGAATTATGGTAATGCTCATACACTCCATTACTCTTCCAAGATTGCTTTTAAAAGAATTAGCTTATCCATTGATGTTTAGTTAAAGAATTCATATGCATACCTTATGACCATAAAGGAAAACTCATTAAGCATTTAGGAGTTGATCTATGATCCCCTTTAATGACTTGCGAAGGTTACCTCCTGTATGGAAGCCTAACTTGATTATCATTCTTACTTGTAGAGTAGTATTCTCTTCATAGTACACAATCCTATCAAACTTCGAAGACCTTGATTAGTTAGGAAACCGTTCATCATGTTACCAAATAGATGGCCAGCCCTTAACAATCAGATTCAAGCTTAACTAGAATGCATTAGTGTGAATATGGTTACCTAGATTGACTAGAGTTTAGATAATAGCCCAATGTCTAAACAGAATTTTATTAAGTTGCTTATGCGCTAGATGGTAACCCATGCACTTTAAACGTTAAGTGATAGATAGAGGTTACCTAGTGACAAATATAGATGCTATTAACACATGTCTAAGACTAATAATAAGATAACCATATCAAATTCAATATGCATACATTCATAAAACTAGATAACAATTAGTTTATAAACCAACCAACCTGATGATTAAATTTTAAGGTTCCTGTTGGTAGAGTTCACAAAGTTTTGCAGGATCAGCTTTCGAAGCTAAGCAGATTTTAGAAGATGAGCAGATTCCTACTCCAAAAATGGTTCCTGAATATTGGGGTTCCAAGAGGGAAGCTCTAATACTTTCTACACCAGACAAGGTTCCTGAACCAAAAGAGTTTCAAGGATGAAGGTTCCGCTGAACCTAGGGCATCCACGATGGAGCATCAAGGACGAAACATCCAAGATGGGGATCCTAGGATGGGGCTTCCAGAATAAAACATCTAGAGTGAGGATCCAAGGATGGGGTTTCCAGGATGAAGCATCCAGGATGGGTATCCCAAGGTGGGGCTACCAAGGGACAAGATGTCATGGTGGAAGCTCGTAGATGAATACTGCAATCTCGAAGGGCAGGGTTCCAGTCACCCACAATGCATGTGAACAATCATTACGGGTTACCGTTGAAACAATTGAAGGTTCCAAAGTTGGAAGCTCCTTCGCTACTCCTATGATGAAGACGAGGTAATAATTATGACGCGTCTAAATACACACATCATAACCGAATTACACAGGTATGTGAGAAACTAAACCATCTTTAATTGCATGAAATTGCACTCTATGACAAGTATGTGAAATGATTATCCCTTAGGCTTAAGATCATTACTTATTGATATGCTCAATTCATTGAAATCCTTGCATGAATAGGAGAATTTGATATGTTATAGGTATTAAGTCAAGATGATTAACAAGACCAACAAGATATCTTTCATTATGCATCCTATGTGACTCTACCACATGAATATCTGCATGATGCTAAATGAATCTTGCTTACTAAAATTCAAATATGCTATTATCATGTCTAGATACTTCCTGAGTAATACATATGTTGTCACTCACTTGGGATACATGAGATGAACATGAGGCATGCACTATAAAATATATATTGTGAGATAAAAAATGTTTGAGGTTTATAGATTCCTTGAATATTTATATGTAGCTAATGGCTAGCCTATACCTATATCTTTATTGCTCACCTGCAATAGATAGCATGTAAGGATAATGTTATTCACCTGTAACTAATAGCTTGCAGGTTCCTTGATGTTTACCTACCACTAATAGGTTTCATGCTACATTCCTATTGCTGACTGTTTACATATTATTTATATGCAATTAATAGCTTGCAGGATGATGGCTATTCACCTAATGATTGCAGGATGATTTCTTTGATATTCATCTGCAACTAACAAATATGCAGGTTCCTTGATACTTACTTGAAGCTATAGCTAACAGCTTCCAACTAATAGCGTCCAGCTTGTAGCTTCCATTCTGCATCTTCTGTCTAACAGCTTGCAGGTTAATTGATGATCAGCTACAGCCAATAGCTTCCAGACTTCTCAAGATAAATAAGATTAAAGCTAGAACAGGTTGACATATTACATGAGAAAGTGATCTAAGGGCTCGGGGGTTAACTCGGTTCCCCAGCACCCTACCATAGAGAGAAAAAAGGGGTTCTCATCGGAGGTTCACATGAAAAAAGGGGCTTCCACCCTATACGTTCAGCAACGGGAACCCGAACCCGGATTAGCACGATAAGAACAAAGATAAGTTCTACTCTACTGCCTTTGCATATTCACTAACATGCATGTTTACACACTTATAAAGAAGATTTTTCAACATTCATCTGAAAACTTTGCTGAGATGCATGTTCAGTAAAAAGATCATTGTTTTGCCTTGCATAATTTCACAAACATATGAATATGCCTATATGATCTGAATTTTACCTGAGCCAATACATGAAAATCATCATGATTCATACAATGCATGTGTTTTATAAACATTTTTCAAAATTGCTAGCTGAAACTGTCGAGTAGGTATCTAGGCACATTATATGCCTCACATGTTACCACTTGGAAAGACATGACAGCAATTGAGGGTGTCTCCAGGACCTTCCATTGGATTCCCTTGAGATACGCATACGAGATTATTAATGACATAGACACGCATATGAGATTATGTGTCACCTCCTGAAGATTAACGTGAGTGAAAATCACTTACAATAATGGCCAAATCCCATGGTGGGCACCACTTGGATAAGACCCCGGCACCACTTGGATAAGCCATGGGCTCCATTTGGCTAAGCCCCACAATATCTGGGCACCATTTGGCTAAGCCCCGGGCACCATTTGGCTAAGCCCCACAATACATTGGCCTCATTTGAGACATCCCGAAAACTGAGAAAAAGTCTCAAGGGATCCGATGAGTTGGAATAATGGAAATATCTGGAAATTGTGGCACAATGCCTGGAAAAGTGTGTTTGCCAAGGTCCTACTTGATTAGAAGCGGCAACATACATTTTTTACAAAATCATTTGCACTAACATATTCATACTTTCATGTATACATCAAATATATGTGATCTTGTGCATTATCTTTAAGAGCTACTTAGCTCTCGCTACTTATCTCTTTTTCTAGTTGTCTTGGTAGCCCAGGTTTTGGACGCTTGGGGCATCCTACGACCGCAGGAGCTTCCGGGCATCAAAAGATTCTTATATGAAGGCCAACTTGGTAGAGAAAGGAAGCATCTCGGAGTGTAAAGTCATGATTTTTGAAAAGAAATACCAGAAGTCGGTAGCCCCATGATATGAAGCTAAATGGAGAACCACGAATGATATGAAGTGAATAGAAGATATCCTTGATTTGAGAACTCACACTGAAATATGAATGCAGAAGCTGGGTGTTTCCTGTTTCTTACGCCGAGTTAGCTCATGTAAGCTTGGGAACACGATGCGGAAGCTGTGTACTTCTCTTCGAGAATAATAAGAAAGGATTGGGGACCGTACCTTGTTCTTGTTGCTCTTGCACTTATGCTTCAAGGAACCGGGGGGTAGTTGTTGTGACCGAAATCTTGCATGGATCAGATTTAGGCCCATGATGAGCTTTGGGTCCAATCCACAAGGAAAGAGGATGTTTTAGAGGGCTTCCAGGGTACCCGTGGTAACCCATAAAAATTGATAACAGGGCTTCCTGATAATAGGGCTCCCGGATAGCAGGGCTCCGGGATGACAAGGCTCCCGGAAAGCAGGCTTCCAAGACAGCTTGCCAGCAGGGTTACCGGAGGCAGGTTACCGGGCGGTATCCCCAGCTTCCCCCGGAAGCCTGGCAGAAACACAGATTCAGACTAGGACAGCCATTAAATAGGGCTTCCAGTATAGCTTCCATATTTGGGCTACCGGAGGGGCTACCGGAGCCAGGCTACCGGGTGCTATAGAAGCCTGATAAAGCCGCAGATTTGGATAAGGCCGGCCTCCTACTTTCTAGGAGCACGTCTCTACAGCTGAAATACACTTTTTAACAGATAATTACATGATTATTCAGAGATATACATCATTATACATGATAATTCATACATTCTTGAGATAAACATCAGTGGATGGGCTTCCAACAGTCCTGATATGGCTTGGAAACCTGATAACTACATCACATTCAGTTGATATACGTAAATATCAGTCATTATCTCATTAGATACGAGATAACTCATCACAAACAACCGAACATATCAATCAAGAACTACATACGGGCTTGATCCACTATAAATAGTGGTATGTAGGCAGTTTACGGGGCTTCTTCTCGAAACGCACGTTGATACTAAGAGCAAGTATACTCCGGTGCACGTTCACTCTCATAATTATGGTTCTTGGCAGGCCAACATTCGGTCCTTGAGATCTAATTCCCGTAGATTCAGCCCCAATCATCACAAAAACACCTTCCCGTGTTCTTCGGTAACCCCTAGCCGTGAGCGTTCCCGGGCGGCTAGCCATAAATCTCTGACTGTGAGCCTTTCTGGGCAGTTGGGCGATTCCATATTTAACGGCGCTATTCCAGCAACGACCTCCACGTAGTTGTGCTAAAATCCTCCTACAACATGTTCATTAATTTATTTATGGAGATTTTATTTTCGATTTCTTTCTTAAATTATTTTGAAAAAATTTAAAACATATTACAATGCCCACGGCTTATATATTTTTATTACAACGGGTGTCGGCATAAGAAAATGTGATACAAAATCGACATGAAAAATAAGTATATAGTTTATTTACGGGCTAAATGGCGTTTTGGTCACTCAACTGACTGTAAACTTTCAATTGGGTCACCCAACTGAAAAAGCTTTCAATCAGGTCACTAAACACATTAAAACTTTCAATCGAATCACTGGCCTAAAAGGGACGTTAGGAAATGGACGGAAAGCTGAATCAGCTTGCTGACATGGCTGATTTTATCGAGTTGGCATGTACAGTTGGCAAACAGAACTCCTTTTTAGCCACTTCACCCACCTTAAACTCATCTCACCTGCATCACTGTTCTTCTTCACCACTGCAAATCCGCCACCATCTAATCCTCGCAACCATCTCCTCCACCTTCAACCCACTTCGTCGACCTCCTTCACCCCATTTTCCTTCGCCACCTGCAACCATCTCAGCACTCCGTTCACCCAATCTCATTCCCCTTTTACTCCGACCAACAACCAGCTCCGCCTAATCCCCTCCACCTCTCCTCCTTCATTTTCTGGCACCTCCAACCACCTCCATTTCTCACTCGATTTCCAACCCACCTCGCGTTGCAGCCTCTCCATTTCATTCCATCTCCTTCCTTCACTCTGCCTCTTCTTTCAACACCACCTACCGCGCTGCCTTCTCGCAACTCCGTCCACCCATCACCTCTGCTGTTCTTCTTCTTCTCAGTTAAACGAAACTCTATTCCCGATCGAGTTCTCACCATAGCTGTAATTCGGGTTTGGATTTAAAACTTCTCAGCCTTAATTAAGTGTTTCAGGTAGGAATTTTTTGGGTAATGTAAAATGAAAGGGGGGTGGGTTATAAGTTAACTGGATCGGGTTTATTTGGGTGGGTTAACAAGCTGATCTGGCAGGTGATTTGGCGCTGAAGTGGCACAAATATGCGGCCTCCCATCTCAAGTCAACATTATTTAACGGTCATGAAAAATTTAATGTGTGTAGTGATTCGATTGAAAATTTTAATGTGTTTAGTGACCTGATTGAAAGTTTTTTCAGTTGGGTGACCCAATTGAAAGTTTATAGGCAGTTGAGTGACTAAAATGCCATTTAACCCGTTTATTTACTTGTCTATATATATATATATATATATATATATATATATATATATATATATATATATATATTAAAATTTGTACAATATTGTGTTCATTAATTTAATTATAGAAATTTTCTTTTCGATTTCTTTCTTAAATTTATAATTTGATTTTTTTAAAAGATATTATAAAGCCGTCGCGAAGTGCGACGTAGTCAACTAGTTATATTATATTAGTCGAAAGATTGAAAGTTGGTTAATCAGTAACGTACTTTGTGTTTTTATCTAATTATCCCAAATAATTTTTTGATGGTTATTACTTAATTACATTTACTTAATAATTTCTAGTGTATTACTTAATTACCCTTACTTAATAACTAATAAATTTCGTTTTTCATGTAAAATATGGTATCTTTAATAACTAATCAGTTTCTTTTTTATATTTAATTACTAATAATCAATCGGGTACCTTTTTTTAGGTAAAACATGTAAGAACCCCAAATTTTGGATATAATTAAAACTTTTTATTAAGTAATGATAAAATGAGGAACAATGATTGTAATGAATGGATATTACTTTGGACAATGATCTTGATGTATTGGTATATTGTCAGAATAGAGTAATTCGATGGTTGAGGACCTAGATAAGAATAATCTACCATCCAGGAAGGAGCTAATGGATCCTTGAAGGGAAATGAGTACGTGCATAGTGTTTCCCGTACGTGCATAGTATTTCCCGTACGTGCATAGTATTTCCCGTACGTGCATAGTGTTTCCTGTACGTACATAGTGATTTTGTGGATGTATAGTGATTTTTGAGGTTTAAGAAATTTTTCATGCCACCTATGTACGAGACATGGTATGGATATTTCGAAGTCATATTAGTAATCTACAAGGTAAATAAGTGTATGTAAACGCGATCGGAATTCAGAAATTCCAAACTCTATTTTTATGGAAAATTGGATCGAGCAGTGAAGAGCATGTCAATGCGAACAAGAAAAGAGAATTATTATATCAAGGATTTTATTTTTATTAAATACGATTTAAGGATTTAGAACAAAAACCTTCGAGTTAGAAAAACGAGCGTTCTAGAAATCGCTAGAATTTTTAAAACGAGATTAAGCGATCAAACAAACGCTTAATGAGCTTTAAAATACAACACAACACAGATATATTACATGCAAGATCAGCTCATGCAAGTCATAAGAGGATTAAGTGTGAAACAAATCAAGAACAAGTGGATTCATGAGGTGTTTGATCAAGAACAAGCCAACAATGCACCTTGTTACTCTTTTCTTTCTAACCACAAATCTTTGGCACATGGATTGAGGGGTGACAAGGCTGGTTACATCTGATCCTTGGCAAGGGAAATATCATAGAAACATATCATTTATCAATTGAAACAAAGTGGGAGAGAAAAGCCAAGCAACTCCATCTCTCTCCATTTTCTTCAAACTGCCCAGCAAGAACCACCATGAAATAAAAATTCATATCTCCACTTCTACCCATTCATAGATCACCAAATTTTAACCATAGCTTCCTCAATATATGTAGAGTATTCGTTCAAAATTTCATAATTTTTGAAGATCGTTTGGATAGGTAAATAAATTCAAGAAAATCACCCTGTTTTTCCCCTCAAGAAACAAGACTTCGAATTTTTGGAATTTTTAGATTTCCAAACCAAGCTTCCACTCCTTGTTTGATCATCAAATTTTTATGGTGAGTCCTATATTTCATAAAAGCAATCTCCTAAAAATTTCAAGTCCAAACTCCTTTGTTTCCATTTTCAAAAAAATCATGAAAGAGGAGGATGAATGGTGTTTCATGAACTAATCTTTGATTTTTTTTGTTTTCATGGTTGATCTTAGCTACCCTAAGGCTATCCAAGGACTATAACAAGCTTTGTAAGGCTAGTACATACTCTCAAGAAGGTATAACACTCTTGAAACCCTAGATCAACTTTAAGTTTATGGATGTTTTTGATGAGCTAAGCTTGGTTATGATGTTAGCATGATTATAAGCATAATTAGTAAGTGATTTAGTTGAGCAAGAAAGCATGTTAATTATTGTGGTAAACTGGTATGATCTGGACTTGATGATGTTCATAATCATGTGATAAGTTGTGTGGATGCCCGGTGTGGCTTGGTTGGATTGTTATAATTTTTGGAACGTTCGATATATAGCCGTCGTAATGCCGAAATTTCGTTAACCTTAAGAAAAACAACTTGGACAGTAGATGTAACTCACTGCCTAGCTTTGCAATCTGCCATGATAGGATAGGTAATGTTCTAAGCTTCGTTTTGATATAAAGATCACGTGAAACGGACTTACGGTTTAGGATTTATGACCAAATTACTAAAAGTAGTTCGAATCCGTAAACGAAAGTTCATAACTGTAATTGAACCCTCGTAAACTATGTAACGTCATGGTGAATCTTGGTAAATAAATACTAGAGGTAAAAAGGAAGGCGTGAAAGAAAACCGTATGTCAAAAGGATCATTTTTCGATTTATTAAAAATGTTCGAGTCGAGGTTAAACGCGAACGAACCCCTAAAAGACGACTCTTTTATAACTTCGGTAAAACACTTAGAAAACGGACGATAAAACTCGGAGTATAGTATTGGTTCGTAACGATCGACTTTAGAACTCATATGACTTAAGTATGTCCCAAGTATAAGTACAATGACATGTCGTATTAACGAACGAATGTCGGGTCGGATCAGTGATAATAAGTAATCCACTAAAGGGGCTATAACGAGATAACTCGAGAACGTGTTTCGATTTAAGTATAACTTAACTTTTAATATGTTAAGTGATTAATCCCGAATGCCTTGGCTATTTATAGATCACCAAGCTGAACCGGGACCCGCTACCACTACCCCTTACCGTACTCGACTACCAGGCAAGTTTCAATTCCCTTCTTTTAGGCTGTTGTTGTGATTGAATAAATATATATATATGATTGCTGATATACATATGCCATTGCATGCATGCCTACTTTCAAGTTGAATTGATATACTTGTTCCCTGAATGTTATTGTTGGCTTATAAGCTAGATAGTTATACATCAGTTATAAGCCGGTTATTGTAAGACCCTCATAGAAGGGCGTATACATCTTATTCATCAAAAATAGACCGGGAGTCAATATTCCTTGATATATCGAGATTACCTCGGAGGAAAATATTTAAGTAAATATTTTCCATTATTCAGGCGACGAATATTATTTGAATATTCGTTCGAGATTATTTATTTAATGATCCTTACTTCAAATAATTATTTGAACGTAATCATTCGACGAATAATATTTGTCAATATTCATTCAGAGTCGAATTGATTATCGAATATTATTTCGAATATTCTTCTAAAGATGAGACTACTAAATGAATATTATTTGGATATTCTTTTAGAATATTATTTTATTAAATAAATATTACTTTTGAATATTCATTTAAGATATTAAATACTTGATGAATATTATTTTAATATTCATCTGAAGCTTGATTTAATTATCGAATATTATCTCGAATATTCCTTAAAGCTTGGATTACTAAATGAATATTACTTGATATTCATTTAGAATATTATTCATTAAATGAATATTACTTTATCAATATTCATTTAAATTCCTAATTAATTATGAATATTATTTTGAATATTCATCAGGGTTCTATTTAATCACCGAATATTATTTTAAATATTTTAAATATTCCTTTCAGGACTTATTAAGTAATGAATATTACTTTGAATATTCATTTGATTATTTAATTATGCAATAAATATTCTCCTGATATTTCTTCAGGGATTATTTTGAGAAATACTCTGATTAAAGATATTCTTTCATATTCCCAAATACTCCTTAAATATTTTAACTCAATAAATATTCTCTGAATATTTATTCCATACTTAGAATAACCTCGATAAGGTTTATCTTCTTCGATTATTACAGAAAATATTTCGGAGTCATATTATTATTAATCTTATATCAAGAAAGGTTCTCAGACATCATTCTTCTTTGAGTCTATCCCCTTAATAATAAGGGAACCTTACTTGGAAAATGTTATTTATCTTGTCGACTTCCCGGTCATAAACTATTCCCTTCACCCGCAACTCGGGTGCTGTTGACTTATTAAGTCGTTGCTTACCTTCTCATCTTTCGAGGGGTAAGATTACTGGAACAAGTTGATATCCGTTACCAAGTAATAGCTTGGGAGTTATTGGTAAATTTTCCTTTCCAACTAGATACGACTACTTTGTGGAGTCTTATCAACAAGTATTATACTTGGGGAAAGGGGGACGAACGTTATATTCAGAATCATGAATTCTATTTGAACTAGGAGTCGTGTAAGAGGCCGAGTAGCGCCGGTCCATCCCCTTGGCCCAACCGTTGGCCGGGGAGAGCTAGCAAGGCGGTATACAAGTAAAGCCGTCAGTTCTTCCTTCTACCGGTAGTAAATCTAAATTGAGCTGTACGATCTCGACTGATCATCAAGATTGGAACAGCGGGCGCGGTGAATACTCCATCATTGGTTCATCATCCAAATTCATTTATTTCCTGCAACATGATTACTGTTGGCAGAGTTGGAAAAGAGTCATAACTGGAATTGCAACCTTTTTCTTGCAAGTTCCTCTTCTTAATAACAATAAGAATATCTCGCTTACTTTGATGTAGCAGATATTTCTTCAAACAAATACTTTAAGTTACCTTGTAACTTCATCGTTCATATTATACTGGCATCATTTCCGTAAATGCATGGCATATGGTTTGAAATATACTTTTGAACTGTTATACATTATTGTTCAGTTATATATTATTGTTGGTGGGCTATTGCTCACCCTTGCTTTATTATTATATCACAACAACAGTTAGACCAGATGACTCGCACAAGGCGCACTCGATGCGGGCGAGGACGATGAGACTACCAGAGCTGTAGAAGAAGCTATTGGTAGGGTATATTTATTCTTTCAGTACCAAGAATATAGTCTAGTATGACTTATGTAAATGGATGGCAAAGGGTATGTATTTATATTGAAATCCTTTTACATTGTAAGAACTCATAATGTGATTAATAAAAATTTGATTGTTACTCTGATTTCATCTCTGGGACTATAACGGGTGTGTTTTATATTGTTGTGTTGGGTCATAGAGACGTAATTTATTTTATGTTAAGGAAAGTTTAATTGTTATGGACAGAATTGGAAACCGTAACCACCGGATCCCGGACCCCGGATCTGGGGGTGTTACAGAAGTGGTATCAGAGCGTACGTTATAAACCCCAGAGATGAGGCGACGTTAAAACAATAAATTCATTAAGATAATAAGAACTCTTGCCAAGTTCATAGTCGGACTACTTAATGTAGTGATGACATATAAAACCCTTATGGGAACTCTTAAGTATCGTGATAGTAACTTAGCTCGATATCGTATTGACGAGTAAGGCGACAGACCTTGAGGCATACGAGCAGCAGCGCGATGATGCTTTGTATACTGAAGATCAGCGGGTAATTCGATGAAGTACCCTATTTGGAGACCCGGAAGAGGTTCCAGTAGATAAGGAAAAGTCCTGTTAGGATAAAGAGCTTACCCTTGAGGAATGAGGGTTGCAGCCAGAAAAACTGTGATGATTAAAGTATAGTGCTCAGAAAAGGGAGCATAAAGAACTGAGTTATTAGCAAGAGAACTGAAGATTCATGTTGGATTCATAGCCGGACTACCAGATGTAGTACCAGCAAGAAAGAAGGATTGGAAGAATTACTTGAGATCTTATACGGAAATAGATGAGAATCCTTAGAGATTTTCATCTTAACAAAGAAAGAGCTAGAGGGATGTATGATTATCAAATACATCGATTTAGGGCGAGGAGCAGAGTCCCTAGGAATAGTTGAGAAGGAGGCAGTAAGTGCCATATCATTTGATAAATGAATTAGTATGAATATGGTCAGTAATAATTCGCCATGAGAAGGCAGATGTCATAGGTTGTAATTTATGGAACCGAATTGAGGTTGATGAAATTGTTTTATTCAGGAAAATGTCCATTTTATGAATGAATCAGTTAGAAAGTAAAGGCATTGGGAAGTGACAGCATGATTGGGTAAAATTATATAAGGAAGTAGTAAGCAAGACAATGATCTCAGAACCTACCGGAAGATAAGACCAGTGAGTCAAGATGAACTCGTAATGAGACTACTGCCAGAGACTGAGTATAGAGTTAATTCAACTCAGTTAAATGATGAACCAGAAACGTTAGATGCATGTGATTCAGAGGAATATTAAATTCCTTCTTTTCTTTGAATGGATTATAATAGTTACCTTAAGTTTACTCCGACACGGAATTATAATAGATCAAGTAATATGATCAGCAGTTAAAGAGAAAAATGTGAGAAAATCCTCCTGGAGCAAAAAGGTGAAATTGGTAATGACCAAGAGCTGGCATTGCTTAATGGAAAAAAAGGAGACTTTGTGCTTCCAATGACGCTTCGCATAAAGGGTTAGGTAGACCGACATTTAGTAGTATTGAATATCAGGACGTTGTGACAGGTTTCAGTTTGAAACTATTGATTCCCTTCTAAGGGATGTATATAATTGATTCCTCTCCAGTGGGTAAACTTCCAATCCGATGATGATTATTTCGTTAACTATGACTGCTTATGATTCCACCTGCTTGGAGGTTCATAGAACTATTCTTCAGGTTTCGAAACTGGTCTCCTTAATGTTACCAGTAGGTGGGTAGATTGATCAAAATTTCCCTGAGTCTGGAAAGGAATTCGGTGAATTTTGGCAAACCTTGTCTTTCTGATTATCAGAGAATGTCATGGAAGAGAGTAAAAAAAAAAAAAAATTTGGAGCAAACCCTGTGATTTGGGTAAGGATGCGGTAAAATGGGTTGGTGGACAGACCCTGGTTATCGCGATTGATTGTAGAAATACAATGATGAAGTGAGATTGGACGAAAAGAGGAAATGTAAGTAAGAAACCAGCCGGACTGAGAAACTTCGGGATTGACTTAAGTGAAAAGGCTGTTATGCCAGGAATGGTAAGCTTGCGTGGCACGTGGGAGTGATAAGAATAGTTGAAAAGATAAAAGTGGAGGAAAGGTGACCGGAGACAGTGCCGAGTAGTCGATTAAGACTTATTTGGAGTAAAGTTTTGGAAAGGTAGAAAGGTATCAAAGAAGAAGGCACTATGCCGGCAATTGCTAGAAAAGTAATGCTATTAGCCAACCCCTAAAATCATTTTTTTTTATTATTATTTTATTTTATTTTAGTGTGGCCAGTTGAGGCCAAGTCACAAAGGATTATCGAGTGACTAGACCATCAGTGAAAGGACAAAGCAGGGTTGCTTCTAAGAAAGCACCGACTGCAAGGGCTTCTGATATAAAGGAAACATTAATGAGATCGTTTGAATCTTCTGCCGAACAACCCATGTTTTGATTGGGAATTCACTAGACCTTTTTGGGATGGGGTCACCCGTACTGAAGTGACTCATGTGTATATGATCGTCCAAGATTACGAAAAAAAAAAAAAATGGAAGTATAATGACTTGAGATGTATGATGTTAGGGTATCATGAATACCATGAATATATTATGACTGAGGAAAGTAAACAACGAAGGTTTATGAAGAGAGTATAGAAATGGTCAGATATGGATCAGTATGCTGTAGAAATTTCATCTAAGGCAATTACCTTTGAGAAGAACGATAAGTACTAAGAGATTCACGTTGAACTCGACTCGACCAATATCTTCCAAAACATCCTTACTACCAGTACCAAGTTCTGTAAGAGAGCAGATAGACATACGTTGTCTTTGGGAAGGTCAAATAGGCTGACAACTATCTGAAAGAAGAGGTTAGCATTAAGCCACCGATCGATTATCAAATGAGAATGATTGGAAAGAGACCCTTATTAAGGATGCATGATTTGATTGCCAAGTATAAAATGCAAGAATTCCTTGGCAGTTGAATTAAGGATAGGATATCCATAAAGTAAGGCAAACCCTGGGGAATGCACAAGGGATGGCACTAACCCTAATAAAGACATTGTGAATTCAGATGATATGAGTTAGATTTGCTAAGGCAACAATGACCTGTAAAGATTATTAAAAAGAGTTCTGGAAAGAACAGAGATAGAATTATTAGAGTATTGATCAATGACGTTTTGATATACCCTGTACCTAGAAAATACAGGAGGAATGATGAGGACGACCTAAGAAACCTTACAAGGAAAAGCTAATATTCTGAGTTTCCAACTAGAAGTTTGGAAGAGAATGTAAGACACAATAACAATATACCATATGATGAATGTATGAAACCCTGAGGGAGTATGGATTGAACCTATAAAGGTTGAGATTATCCTAAGATAAGGAAGGAACTAAGAAAAGAAGTATCCTAAGTAGGATTGGGAATAAACGTGATAAAGTTCCCACGGGTAGGTGGAAGCAATGACTTATGGAGAAAGACTGATAAATATATTTTTTCTCCATCAGCAGAGCTTAAGGGAGAATGCTTTCACCCAATAATGATAGGAATGAGGTAGAAATGCTTGAATTGGAATATATCCAGAGAACAAGGATTACCAGAAATTATTATCAGGAAAGGCCAATGAGGTGGCTGACAGTCTAAGTATAAAGGAATAATTATAAATGTTCATACCGAAGAAACAAAATGATATTTGGAAAGACCTGGAAGGTCATATTGGAGTGGAGGAAGTTACATTCCTTTTGATGATTGTGCAAGAATCGAAGGTAATAATAGTTTAAGTAAAGATTCGATTCCTGATGGAGTCTTAAGCATATTACGTACCTTAGAAGGTTCCGTTTTGAGGCAAACCAGGACCATGGTACAAAAAAAAAAAAATTGATGAAGTAAACCGTTAAGTTTCCAGTCTTTTATGGAAGATGCATAAGTGATAGTTTCATCAACCGGACCTAGCTGCGATGCTTGAAACTCTTCTGCAATTCTATCTGCTTCATGTTATATCTACATCAAGTTCAGGAAGTGTTCCTTATGGATAAGGAATAATGATTACTTTGTCTCCCTAAGGGATTTGAAACCCGTAGGGTTAACTATTAACGCACTACGTAAACAACAAGCGAGGGTGATTCTTCTAAGAAAGGAGATGACAACGTAAAGATAAAGAAAGTGCTGCTATTGATAAGCTAAATGGCATGTTGATGAATGACAAGCAAGTTTGTGTTAGTGTACTTCTGCACAAACAAGATAGAGAATATGAGGTTGATAATTCGTGATGCTAAACGTATTCCCGTAGAAAGAATTAATGAGACTTGGAGGGAAGGGCGGTTGAGCCCGAGACTTATTGGGCCACCTGAGAGTTTATAAGTGTTCGGACGGCGGTATTCGAGCCAGCCTTACCCCCAAAACTTATAGCACGGTCATAACGGGTTTTCATGTGGCCAGGCTACGCCAGTGAAATGCAGATGTTCAACAGATGATAGGAGTACGAGCATGTAGATATACGACCTGGTCTGACTTACGAAAGACAACCTGTGGAAAACCACGGATAGAAAAGAACAAGTGATGAGAAACAAGGTTGGCAGAAGTAGATTATATGAATCTAAGTTAAAGGGATCGGGCCAGATTCATTTCGGAAAAATTTAAATTGGAATAACGTGATGATTATAAAATAAATGTGACGGAATACCGATAAGGAGGTACCAAGTGCAAAAAGGTGTCTCAATAAAGAGGTGAAGGTGAAAGTAAATAATAGAAATGAGTAAGAATCAGATAATAAGAAGGATGTGATTGATAAAGAAAAGGCTGGGAAAGCAACTATGGAATGAGAAGCAAGGAATGTTATGAATGGGTTTCTAATGAATTCTCAGGATGACAACCTGATAGTGTCAATATTATAGTTATGAAAAAGCTAGTAACATGATATGGGATGTCAGTACTAATGATGTCAAGTGAGAAATCTAAGATTTAACCTGAAAGGTTGAAGGATTTCCCGAATGTGAGTATCGCTAAGATTGAACAAGAGTATTTGTCCATAGAATAATGGACAAAGCAGCAAGATATGTTGGCACGTGAGATTGCGATCAAATAGTATTGGATATAATTATGATTAATTTCTTCTTTGATAAACCTCTATAGTTCAGAGGTAAATTCTGAGTATGATATTCTACAATCATGAAAGCTTTCTATAATCCTTTGGAACTCTTTCCTCTTCTTCTCTCTTATTCATCTTCTTTATGAATTGAGAAGAACAACCTTTTTAGGAGGGGAGGTACTGCTACGTGACTATCTGTCTATGTGATAGAAGTCTAAGTGGAATACCATGACTTGTTTAATTGCTTGTCAAGTACTAAAGGCTGGCCCCCTTCTGTACTAACTATGCAATATAACAAATGTTCAATTGATCATAAGTGATCTCTCAATAAATCTTTCCACTTATCTATATTGATCGATATTGCGAAGATTAAAGCAATCAGGAAATGCACAGTACGAGCGAGGTTACCTCCGAATTCGTAGGGTGATAGTGATACCAATGTTACTGCAGGTATCAATAAGGATAAGACTGATTAAGAGTATAACCCGGATAGTGAGTTGAACGAAAAGTAGCAACGTTGATGAAAAAAAGGATACAGTATGGATTGTAGCACTAGAAGATGTGCTAAGGAAGGGTAGAACGACTAAGAATTGACCGGGAAGCCAAAAAGTGAACGACAGGCAAACGACTCTTTGCTTCCTACCTGATTCCGGGACGGAATCCTTTTAAGGAGGGGAGACTGTAAGAACCCCAAATTTTGGATATAATTAAAACTTTTTATTAAGTAATGATAAAATGAGGAACAATGATTGTAATGAATGGATATTACTTTGGACAATGATCTTGATGCATTGGTATATTGTCAGAATAGAGTAATTCGATGGTTGAGGACCTAGATAAGAATAATCTACCATCCAGGAAGGAGCTAATGGATCCTTGAAGGGAAATGAGTACGTGCATAGTGTTTCCCGTACGTGCATAGTATTTCCCGTACGTGCATAGTATTTCCCGTACGTGCATAGTGTTTCCTGTACGTGCATAGTGATTTTGTGGATGTATAGTGATTTTTGAGGTTTAAGAAATTTTTCATGCCACCTATGTACGAGACATGGTATGGATATTTCGAAGTCATATTAGTAATCTACAAGGTAAATAAGTGTATGTAAACGCGATCGGAATTCAGAAATTCCAAACTCTATTTTTATGGAAAATTGGATCGAGCAGTGAAGAGCATGTCAATGCGAACAAGAAAAGAGAATTATTATATCAAGGATTTTATTTTTATTAAATACGATTTAAGGATTTAGAACAAAAACCTTCGAGTTAGAAAAACGAGCGTTCTAGAAATCGCTAGAATTTTTAAAACGAGATTAAGCGATCAAACAAACGCTTAATGAGCTTTAAAATACAACACAACACAGATATATTACATGCAAGATCAGCTCATGCAAGTCATAAGAGGATTAAGTGTGAAACAAATCAAGAACAAGTGGATTCATGAGGTGTTTGATCAAGAACAAGCCAACAATGCACCTTGTTACTCTTTTCTTTCTAACCACAAATCTTTGGCACATGGATTGAGGGGTGACAAGGCTGGTTACATCTGATCCTTGGCAAGGGAAATATCATAGAAACATATCATTTATCAATTGAAACAAAGTGGGAGAGAAAAGCCAAGCAACTCCATCTCTCTCCATTTTCTTCAAACTGCCCAGCAAGAACCACCATGAAATAAAAATTCATATCTCCACTTCTACCCATTCATAGATCACCAAATTTTAACCATAGCTTCCTCAATATATGTAGAGTATTCGTTCAAAATTTCATAATTTTTGAAGATCGTTTGGATAGGTAAATAAATTCAGGAAAATCACCCTGTTTTTCCCCTCAAGAAACAAGACTTCGAATTTTTGGAATTTTTAGATTTCCAAACCAAGCTTCCACTCCTTGTTTGATCATCAAATTTTTATGGTGAGTCCTATATTTCATAAAAGCAATCTCCTAAAAATTTCAAGTCCAAACTCCTTTGTTTCCATTTTCAAAAAAATCATGAAAGAGGAGGATGAATGGTGTTTCATGAACTAATCTTTGATTTTTTTTGTTTTCATGGTTGATCTTAGCTACCCTAAGGCTATCCAAGGACTATAACAAGCTTTGTAAGGCTAGTACATACTCTCAAGAAGGTATAACACTCTTGAAACCCTAGATCAACTTTAAGTTTATGGATGTTTTTGATGAGCTAAGCTTGGTTATGATGTTAGCATGATTATAAGCATAATTAGTAAGTGATTTAGTTGAGCAAGAAAGCATGTTAATTATTGTGGTAAACTGGTATGATCTGGACTTGATGATGTTCATAATCATGTGATAAGTTGTGTGGATGCCCGGTGTGGCTTGGTTGGATTGTTATAATTTTTGGAACGTTCGATATATAGCCGTCGTAATGCCGAAATTTCGTTAACCTTAAGAAAAACAACTTGGACAGTAGATGTAACTCACTGCCTAGCTTTGCAATCTGCCATGATAGGATAGGTAATGTTCTAAGCTTCGTTTTGATATAAAGATCACGTGAAACGGACTTACGGTTTAGGATTTATGACCAAATTACTAAAAGTAGTTCGAATCCGTAAACGAAAGTTCATAACTGTAATTGAACCCTCGTAAACTATGTAACGTCATGGTGAATCTTGGTAAATAAATACTAGAGGTAAAAAGGAAGGCGTGAAAGAAAACCGTATGTCAAAAGGATCATTTTTCGATTTATTAAAAATGTTCGAGTCGAGGTTAAACGCGAACGAACCCCTAAAAGACGACTCTTTTATAACTTCGGTAAAACACTTAGAAAACGGACGATAAAACTCGGAGTATAGTATTGGTTCGTAACGATCGACTTTAGAACTCATATGACTTAAGTATGTCCCAAGTATAAGTACAATGACATGTCGTATTAACGAACGAATGTCGGGTCGGATCAGTGATAATAAGTAATCCACTAAAGGGGCTATAACGAGATAACTCGAGAACGTGTTTCGATTTAAGTATAACTTAACTTTTAATATGTTAAGTGATTAATCCCGAATGCCTTGGCTATTTATAGATCACCAAGCTGAACCGGGACCCGCTACCACTACCCCTTACCGTACTCGACTATCAGGCAAGTTTCAATTCCCTTCTTTTAGGCTGTTGTTGTGATTGAATAAATATATATATATGATTGCTGATATACATATGCCATTGCATGCATGCCTACTTTCAAGTTGAATTGATATACTTGTTCCCTGAATGTTATTGTTGGCTTATAAGCTAGATAGTTATACATCAGTTATAAGCCGGTTATTGTAAGACCCTCATAGAAGGGCGTATACATCTTATTCATCAAAAATAGACCGGGAGTCAATATTCCTTGATATATCGAGATTACCTCGGAGGAAAATATTTAAGTAAATATTTTCCATTATTCAGGCGACGAATATTATTTGAATATTCGTTCGAGATTATTTATTTAATGATCCTTACTTCAAATAATTATTTGAACGTAATCATTCGACGAATAATATTTGTCAATATTCATTCAGAGTCGAATTGATTATCGAATATTATTTCGAATATTCTTCTAAAGATGAGACTACTAAATGAATATTATTTGGATATTCTTTTAGAATATTATTTTATTAAATAAATATTACTTTTGAATATTCATTTAAGATATTAAATACTTGATGAATATTATTTTAATATTCATCTGAAGCTTGATTTAATTATCGAATATTATCTCGAATATTTCTTAAAGCTTGGATTACTAAATGAATATTACTTGATATTCATTTAGAATATTATTCATTAAATGAATATTACTTTATCAATATTCATTTAAATTCCTAATTAATTATGAATATTATTTTGAATATTCATCAGGGTTCTATTTAATCACCGAATATTATTTTAAATATTTTAAATATTCCTTTCAGGACTTATTAAGTAATGAATATTACTTTGAATATTCATTTGATTATTTAATTATGCAATAAATATTCTCCTGATATTTCTTCAGGGATTATTTTGAGAAATACTCTGATTAAAGATATTCTTTCATATTCCCAAATACTCCTTAAATATTTTAACTCAATAAATATTCTCTGAATATTTATTCCATACTTAGAATAACCTCGATAAGGTTTATCTTCTTCGATTATTACAGAAAATATTTCGGAGTCATATTATTATTAATCTTATATCAAGAAAGGTTCTCAGACATCATTCTTCTTTGAGTCTATCCCCTTAATAATAAGGGAACCTTACTTGGAAAATGTTATTTATCTTGTCGACTTCCCGGTCATAAACTATTCCCTTCACCCGCAACTCGGGTGCTGTTGACTTATTAAGTCGTTGCTTACCTTCTCATCTTTCGAGGGGTAAGATTACTGGAACAAGTTGATATCCGTTACCAAGTAATAGCTTGGGAGTTATTGGTAAATTTTCCTTTCCAACTAGATACGACTACTTTGTGGAGTCTTATCAACAAGTATTATACTTGGGGAAAGGGGGACGAACGTTATATTCAGAATCATGAATTCTATTTGAACTAGGAGTCGTGTAAGAGGCCGAGTAGCGCCGGTCCATCCCCTTGGCCCAACCGTTGGCCGGGGAGAGCTAGCAAGGCGGTATACAAGTAAAGCCGTCAGTTCTTCCTTCTACCGGTAGTAAATCTAAATTGAGCTGTACGATCTCGACTGATCATCAAGATTGGAACAGCGGGCGCGGTGAATACTCCATCATTGGTTCATCATCCAAATTCATTTATTTCCTGCAACATGATTACTGTTGGTAGAGTTGGAAAAGAGTCATAACTGGAATTGCAACCTTTTTCTTGCAAGTTCCTCTTCTTAATAACAATAAGAATATCTCGCTTACTTTGATGTAGCAGATATTTCTTCAAACAAATACTTTAAGTTACCTTGTAACTTCATCGTTCATATTATACTGGCATCATTTCCGTAAATGCATGGCATATGGTTTGAAAGATACTTTTGAACTGTTATACATTATTGTTCAGTTATATATTATTGTTGGTGGGCTATTGCTCACCCTTGCTTTATTATTATATCACAACAACAGTTAGACCAGATGACTCGCACAAGGCGCACTCGATGCGGGCGAGGACGATGAGACTACCAGAGCTGTAGAAGAAGCTATTGGTAGGGTATATTTATTCTTTCAGTACCAAGAATATAGTCTAGTATGACTTATGTAAATGGATGGCAAAGGGTATGTATTTATATTGAAATCCTTTTAGATTGTAAGAACTCATAATGTGATTAATAAAAATTTGATTGTTACTCTGATTTCATCTCTGGGACTATAACGGGTGTGTTTTATATTGTTGTGTTGGGTCATAGAGACGTAATTTATTTTATGTTAAGGAAAGTTTAATTGTTATGGACAGAATTGGAAACCGTAACCACCGGATCCCGGACCCCGGATCTGGGGGTGTTACAGAAGTGGTATCAGAGCGTACGTTATAAACCCCAGAGATGAGGCGACGTTAAAACAATAAATTCATTAAGATAATAAGAACTCTTGCCAAGTTCATAGTCGGACTACTTAATGTAGTGATGACATATAAAACCCTTATGGGAACTCTTAAGTATCGTGATAGTAACTTAGCTCGATATCGTATTGACGAGTAAGGCGACAGACCTTGAGGCATACGAGCAGCAGCGCGATGATGCTTTGTATACTGAAGATCAGCGGGTAATTCGATGAAGTACCCTATTTGGAGACCCGGAAGAGGTTCCAGTAGATAAGGAAAAGTCCTGTTAGGATAAAGAGCTTACCCTTGAGGAATGAGGGTTGCAGCCAGAAAAACTGTGATGATTAAAGTATAGTGCTCAGAAAAGGGAGCATAAAGAACTGAGTTATTAGCAAGAGAACTGAAGATTCATGTTGGATTCATAGCCAGACTACCAGATGTAGTACCAGCAAGAAAGAAGGATTGGAAGAATTACTTGAGATCTTATACGGAAATAGATGAGAATCCTTAGAGATTTTCATCTTAACAAAGAAAGAGCTAGAGGGATGTATGATTATCAAATACATCGATTTAGGGCGAGGAGCAGAGTCCCTAGGAATAGTTGAGAAGGAGGCAGTAAGTGCCATATCATTTGATAAATGAATTAGTATGAATATGGTCAGTAATAATTCGCCATGAGAAGGCAGATGTCATAGGTTGTAATTTATGGAACCGAATTGAGGTTGATGAAATTGTTTTATTCAGGAAAATGTCCATTTTATGAATAAATCAGTTAGAAAGTAAAGGCATTGGGAAGTGACAGCATGATTGGGTAAAATTATATAAGGAAGTAGTAAGCAAGACAATGATCTCAGAACCTACCGGAAGATAAGACCAGTGAGTCAAGATGAACTCGTAATGAGACTACTGCCAGAGACTGAGTATAGAGTTAATTCAACTCAGTTAAATGATGAACCAGAAACGTTAGATGCATGTGATTCAGAGGAATATTAAATTCCTTCTTTTCTTTGAATGGATTATAATAGTTACCTTAAGTTTACTCCGACACGGAATTATAATAGATCAAGTAATATGATCAGCAGTTAAAGAGAAAAATGTGAGAAAATCCTCCTGGAGCAAAAAGGTGAAATTGGTAATGACCAAGAGCTGGCATTGCTTAATGGAAAAAAAGGAGACTTTGTGCTTCCAATGACGCTTCGCATAAAGGGTTAGGTAGACCGACATTTAGTAGTATTGAATATCAGGACGTTGTGACAGGTTTCAGTTTGAAACTATTGATTCCCTTCTAAGGGATGTATATAATTGATTCCTCTCCAGTGGGTAAACTTCCAATCCGATGATGATTATTTCGTTAACTATGACTGCTTATGATTCCACCTGCTTGGAGGTTTATAGAACTATTCTTCAGGTTTCGAAACTGGTCTCCTTAATGTTACCAGTAGGTGGGTAGATTGATCAAAATTTCCCTGAGTCTGGAAAGGAATTCGGTGAATTTTGGCAAACCTTGTCTTTCTGATTATCAGAGAATGTCATGGAAGAGAGTAAAAAAAAAAAAAATTTGGAGCAAACCCTGTGATTTGGGTAAGGATGCGGTAAAATGGGTTGGTGGACAGACCCTGGTTATCGCGATTGATTGTAGAAATACAATGATGAAGTGAGATTGGACGAAAAGAGGAAATGTAAGTAAGAAACCAGCCGGACTGAGAAACTTCGGGATTGACTTAAGTGAAAAGGCTGTTATGCCAGGAATGGTAAGCTTGCGTGGCACGTGGGAGTGATAAGAATAGTTGAAAAGATAAAAGTGGAGGAAAGGTGACCGGAGACAGTGCCGAGTAGTCGATTAAGACTTATTTGGAGTAAAGTTTTGGAAAGGTAGAAAGGTATCAAAGAAGAAGGCACTATGCCGGCAATTGCTAGAAAAGTAATGCTATTAGCCAACCCCTAAAATCATTTTTTTTTATTATTATTTTATTTTATTTTAGTGTGGCCAGTTGAGGCCAAGTCACAAAGGATTATCGAGTGACTAGACCATCAGTGAAAGGACAAAGCAGGGTTGCTTCTAAGAAAGCACCGACTGCAAGGGCTTCTGATATAAAGGAAACATTAATGAGATCGTTTGAATCTTCTGCCGAACAACCCATGTTTTGATTGGGAATTCACTAGACCTTTTTGGGATGGGGTCACCCGTACTGAAGTGACTCATGTGTATATGATCGTCCAAGATTACGAAAAAAAAAATGGAAGTATAATGACTTGAGATGTATGATGTTAGGGTATCATGAATACCATGAATATATTATGACTGAGGAAAGTAAACAACGAAGGTTTATGAAGAGAGTATAGAAATGGTCAGATATGGATCAGTATGCTGTAGAAATTTCATCTAAGGCAATTACCTTTGAGAAGAACGATAAGTACTAAGAGATTCACGTTGAACTCGACTCGACCAATATCTTCCAAAACATCCTTACTACCAGTACCAAGTTCTGTAAGAGAGCAGATAGACATACGTTGTCTTTGGGAAGGTCAAATAGGCTGACAACTATCTGAAAGAAGAGGTTAGCATTAAGCCACCGATCGATTATCAAATGAGAATGATTGGAAAGAGACCCTTATTAAGGATGCATGATTTGATTGCCAAGTATAAAATGCAAGAAAATATTTCAGAAAATAACCTCGATAAGGTTTATCTTCTTCGATTATTACAGAAAATATTTCGGAGTCATATTATTATTAATCTTATATCAAGAAAGGTTCTCAGACATCATTCTTCTTTGAGTCTATCCCCTTAATAATAAGGGAACCTTACTTGGAAAATGTTATTTATCTTGTCGACTTCCCGGTCATAAACTATTCCCTTCACCCGCAACTCGGGTGCTGTTGACTTATTAAGTCGTTGCTTACCTTCTCATCTTTCGAGGGGTAAGATTACTGGAACAAGTTGATATCCGTTACCAAGTAATAGCTTGGGAGTTATTGGTAAATTTTCCTTTCCAACTAGATACGACTACTTTGTGGAGTCTTATCAACAAGTATTATACTTGGGGAAAGGGGGACGAACGTTATATTCAGAATCATGAATTCTATTTGAACTAGGAGTCGTGTAAGAGGCCGAGTAGCGCCGGTCCATCCCCTTGGCCCAACCGTTGGCCGGGGAGAGCTAGCAAGGCGGTATACAAGTAAAGCCGTCAGTTCTTCCTTCTACCGGTAGTAAATCTAAATTGAGCTGTACGATCTCGACTGATCATCAAGATTGGAACAGCGGGCGCGGTGAATACTCCATCATTGGTTCATCATCCAAATTCATTTATTTCCTGCAACATGATTACTGTTGGCAGAGTTGGAAAAGAGTCATAACTGGAATTGCAACCTTTTTCTTGCAAGTTCCTCTTCTTAATAACAATAAGAATATCTCGCTTACTTTGATGTAGCAGATATTTCTTCAAACAAATACTTTAAGTTACCTTGTAACTTCATCGTTCATATTATACTGGCATCATTTCCGTAAATGCATGGCATATGGTTTGAAAGATACTTTTGAACTGTTATACATTATTGTTCAGTTATATATTATTGTTGGTGGGCTATTGCTCACCCTTGCTTTATTATTATATCACAACAACAGTTAGACCAGATGACTCGCACAAGGCGCACTCGATGCGGGCGAGGACGATGAGACTACCAGAGCTGTAGAAGAAGCTATTGGTAGGGTATATTTATTCTTTCAGTACCAAGAATATAGTCTAGTATGACTTATGTAAATGGATGGCAAAGGGTATGTATTTATATTGAAATCCTTTTAGATTGTAAGAACTCATAATGTGATTAATAAAAATTTGATTGTTACTCTGATTTCATCTCTGGGACTATAACGGGTGTGTTTTATATTGTTGTGTTGGGTCATAGAGACGTAATTTATTTTATGTTAAGGAAAGTTTAATTGTTATGGACAGAATTGGAAACCGTAACCACCGGATCCCGGACCCCGGATCTGGGGGTGTTACAAAACATATCAACTTTTCTACTTATTTCCTAGAAATATCACGAACAATATACATGTAATTATTATTAAATCGTCTCATTTAAAAATTTAAACCAATAAAATTCATGCCTTAAAAAATTTAATTCAAATTAAAAAAATCATAAAATAATTAAAAAAATTCATACATCACACGAGTTTTAAGCTATATTGAAACTGAAAATTTAGTTATCAATCGATATGATATTTTTTTTGGTATGGTACAATACCTACTTCACTTATTTCTTTTTATAATATAATTTTATTATACCAACTTATTTAAAACAGAATTCTACAATTTGTGGTTTAATTTTTTCTTTTACTCATGAAAATTTCAACCCTAATTACCCTTCTTCCACCATGCTGTAATGTGTGATATTTTTGGGTATATATTAATGATTGTAAAATTATATTTTAAATTGAAAAAATGAATTAGTTTAATTAAAAAATATTAATAAAAGATAACTTGTTTAAATTAAATAAATATTAATGATTGGACCTAAATCCAACTAGATGTGATATAAATACAAACTCAAATAGCCCGCAAGGGTTGTTTCAGGGTTGTCTCAGTTGGTTAAAGAGAGGTCATCCCACCTCTTGGTCACAGGTTCGACTCCTATGGGAGGCGGTTTTGTGATTATGTCATCCTGGGGCAGAGCCTGTCGCACTTGTGCGGTTTGCCTTGGATCACGTGGTTTGCAAATTATTGCGTGAGCCCATGAGTTTACCCAGATGCGGGTTCCCATGTTAAAAAAAAAATACAAACTCAATTGCAATCAAAAGCAGAGCTTAAATAATTTTCAGAAAAATGAAAATTACATTTTACTGTTTTTATTATAAATCATACATTTCCAAATATTTCCAAACAAAAATTAAATCGTAGACATTTTAAAAAAAATTAAAAAGTAGTTTTCTTTTACAATTTTAACTATTTATTTTTATCCTTGACAACAGATTTTTATGTACCTAACGGGAAAAATTCTAAAATCAAAATGATCCAACAGTAAAATGATAAAAAAAAAAAAAAAAAAAACAAATTGATCGACGGTAAAAAATTGTAAAGGGGCCTCGTTTATAAATGCATAAACATATATATTGTGTGCGAGCAACAGTGTGTGTGTTTGCATGGAGCACAGCAAGAATTTTAACAACTTGAGATCTCTTGAAAATGGTCAGTCATTTTCTTCATCTTTTCTCCATTTTTAGCCTTATTTATATACAATTGTATGTATCTCCCTTGCGTTTTTATCTGCCTGCGATCTCTCCACTCACTTCATACTATCTTCATTATCATATTTTTCATACCATCAGTTATCCCATTTTAATTTGTGGGCTTTTGATTAATTTTGTGGGTTTTGCGTATTTGGGTTTTTAATGTTGTGTATATATAGATTATAGTTGTATGTATTGATTGATATAGATCTGTGTTGCTTGAAGGTTTTTGATTTAGATCTAAGATTTCATTTTGTAATTGGATCTTTGTGATTATCAGTAGCTAGTATGTTCTTTTGTTGATTTGGGCTTCATTATAGTGTTTTGAGGTCAAATCTTGATGTTGGTATGTGATCAAGTAGCAGTGTGTAGATTCTTGATGTGAAATTGGTTGCGGTTTTTGATTAGTGTAATGAGTTTCGGGATCGGATGACAATGTAGTTACTAGGAGAAGAACCCATGTCATGCTGACCGGAAATTTGATAAGATCGGGCCTAATTTGGTAATGTGCCCTTGTAGGATGGATTGGATACAGACACCCCTATGCAAAACTGCTGTGATGACCATACATTATAAAATCATAAACCCGTGCGTCGATTTTATTATTGTGACAATATAGTTATCCTTGATACTCTTTTTATCATGCTTCCTTATAGTGAAAAAACTTCCGAATTGTTTTTGTTGTAACGTGGTACGTCTTGTGTGTGTGTGTGTGTGGGGGGGGGGGGTTATTTGTTAGCCAACTTTACGGATTTGATTTCTGTAAAGTTCAGATCGAGAAGGATTACCAACAAGTGATTTTTGTGGTTTAATCTTTGACCTACTTTTTGTTGCAGGAGGCCTGCCCGTCTGTGAAAAATATTCTTCTTTTAGATTCTGAAGGGAAACTTGTTGCTATTAAGTACTATTCTGATGACTGGCCAACGAATAGTGCTAAGGAGGCTTTTGAAAAATCTGTTTTTACCAAGACTCAAAAGACAAATGCGCGGACAGAAGGTACAGTTTTGCTTTCGGCAATGTTTTTATTTTGCAAGGTTTCAATTTGCTAGTACAGTTACTTTCTTGTAAACTTGGTTACATCATGTTATCCTTGTGAGGATCTTGAGATCCTCGCATGAAAATAGAATTTAATTACCATCATTAGCCTTATGCTTATTTATATGTTTGTGAACGTTATTCGATGTGTATCATGGTGAATAAATGAGATAAGTAATATGTCTACTACACTGAAGTAATTGTTTGTACACCCTTGAGCAGGGAAAATTTCTTAAGTCACCTTTTTAGCAAAGTTTGGGTAAGCTGGAGTTGTCCTTTTTAAAGTTTATATTTGATTACCAAGATGTAACTGCTTTTATGCTTGCAACCTAATTTTGGTTGCTACTCTGCTGATAATAGAACTACAACCGTGATAGTCATACTTCTTGGGCATTTGCATTAGCACTTGTGTTTATACGCACACACAAGCAATATGTCTGGAAAATCATTTACAGACTTCTTTGGTAACTCTAAACCATGTTTCGTCTGCAGCCGAGATAACAATGTTTGAGAACAATATTGTTGTGTACAAGTTTGCTCAAGACCTTCACTTCTTTGTTACTAGAGGTGAAGACGAAAATGAGCTAATCTTGGCCACTGTTCTTCAAGGATTTTTTTGATGCGGTTGGCCTTCTACTTAGGTACTTCATAATAATTTTGTCCCTGTTTCTTTGTTTATCCTTTTTATATGGATATCATAGTGATAGGTTTTGCTATCTAATTCTAAATCTTTGGATTTTAGGGATAACGTGGAAAAGAGGGAGGCTCTTGAGAATTTGGATCTCATTCTTCTGTGTCTGGATGAGATTGTTGATGGCGGGTATGTTTGGAAACATTAAAACTATAATAATTAACTAGCTTTAGCGTGAAGGCATTGACTGCTATATCACCTAGCTGATACTGAATGACTGGTTGATAACAAGACTGATTATTATATTTTCCATAATTTTAAATGTCTCATTGTTTCTGTTTGTAAAGTTCTAGGTCAGATTGGAGGTTTTTAAATAGTCTAGTGGTGAAACCTAAAGAGTAACTATTATGATAACAACTTTGGCCGACATCAAGTTGAGAGCAAAAATTTGCTGCAAATGGTGTAGCAACTTAATTTTTTTTTTAAAAAAATATAATATTCAACTTATTAAAAAAAATGGTTATACTCCACATCCAGACAACTGAGAATTCTTTTTAAAACCCGATGAGGAATATGTCGTTGTCTCCTCGAACAACAAATGGGTGCAGTGGGCAGGTCACGTTATGTGTATCCATGGTTTTTAACCTGGCCCCTATATCACTACGAGAACAAACTCTTGGTCAAGTATAATATAATTTAGTCTGTCCTATGCAATCACACTAGAATTTGTTGGCTCATTGGCTGCATCTCTTAGAAGTACAAGTTCAGGAGGATTTGTTCGGTAACTAAATAAAATTTCTTAATATGTGTGCTTTTAATAGTGAAGCTATTTGGCCCAGGGAATCTAAAACTGACCTTAGTGAAACCCTCTAGTCATGTGTTACTACTACTATGAATTTAGGTTTCCCTTATAATGAGGCTGTGGCATTGAGAGGTTTAGTGCCGCTTCATGTTCCGTTGCAGCAGAGATTGCCTGTGTTTGATGGGGTGTTGGATCTTGTTAGGTGTGGGCATGCGGTGAATAGGTGGATCCCGGTTGCGGCTATGGAGTTCTTGCTTTATGATGTGGATAGAGTGCTAAGAGGTGGCGGATATTTATGGTTGGATCATTTTTTTAGTAAAGGGGTGGATCTTGAGAAGGTTTTTACGCCGTTGATCGGGAAGTTGGGGTACAAAAAAGTGAAGTGGGCTGTTGGGAATAAGATGGATTCTAGTGGAGTGAAGAATGGGGAGGTTTATTTGACTGCTCTCTTGCAGAAGCCAGTTTCAAAATGACGGATTTGTTGGAGGTGATTTGATCTTTTTAATCTTATTGTTTAGACTGTTAGTTTTAGCTTTTCATCACCTAGATATTTAAACTACATTGCTAGCTGTGAGATTCAAAATAGTTGATGTGTTGTCTATAGACTATAGGTGAGTGTTGTGATCTGCTTCATTAGTAATAGAACTAGATGAAGCTAAGCTCAATTGAGTCACAATGCTGCACTATTTTCGAGTTAAAAATGAAAGTTTGGTCCATGACATTGATGTACAAAATATGAATGGAGTGTTACAAATGTTTAGAGACTATTTAGGCATATGTCATAATCAAATCATCTGACGTCATAATTCTTCGTCGTTGGCATCTAATGACACGAATTATGACCTTTTCATCTAAAGTTGAAACTCCAAATTGAAAGACTTATATAAATTTTACTGATTAAAAACAAAATTAGAAAGTTCTAGTATGAAAGTCTTTCCCGCTCATTTTTTTAAGTTGATAAAGATTCAAACAAGAAACCTCTAATCTTATTTCTAGCAATATTTCATATTAGAGTTTTCCCTTTGATAACGATATTATGATTTATCGTTACATACTTATGTCAGCGAACTATGATCTGGGATGATTCTTATTGTGAACATACACATTATTCATTTTTAACATTCGTGATGTTCCATTTATATCTTGATTCTTGACATCTATTGAACGAAAATTCATTTTAATCTACAGAATATTGCATCAATAGGACTTACGTCAAAATTACCTTCATATACTCTAATTACTAATAAATTTGATCTCAACTTCTCACAAATAAGGAACACATCTACCAATTTTAAGTGTCACCACCAAGGTTGTTAAGTCGACAAGTCGAGCCGCGACGCCCGAGTACCTTCAAACTCGTAAGTCGACAAGTCGCCCGACTAGTCGTAAAAAGTCGACAAATAGTCGACATACATATATTTAGAGTAATTATAATATATAATATAGGGTAACACACAACAATTTCAATAGTTCAAATAAAAACAAATAGAGAATAAGTTCAAGTACAAAGTCAAACATCTCTAATCAAATAAAAATAAACTAAAGAGTGAAGTCAACGAAACAAAGTATCAAACACAATCATGGATAAGAGTCATCCATCTCGAAATCATCTTCCCTTTTATCTCCTCCTTGAGTATTCTCCTCGGGTGGTACACCATAATCATTTTCCTGCAGAACAACAGGTCACAGTGTGTGTGAAGTATTGAAGCAGCAACAGCAATAATGAAGTGTGTATGTGTGCAGTACACTGTGCAGGAGTCAACAAAAGACTTTGTATAAAACAACAATGAACAGACTCTGTATAAAACAGTGAACAGCTTGTAAAAGTTACACAAAATTCTGAATTTGTGTTTTTTAAATCTTTGTAAGTTTGCAAATTTTAATGAAACTGATAACAAGTTAACAACATATGGAAGAACAATAAAAGATTTACGGTTCAGAAAAAATTAAAATACTAATTTGAAGTTTCAAAATTTAAAGATTTATGCATAATTAAAAATAAATTATTCAAAATTCTTTGTAAGACTACAAGCCTAATTATTAAAAAAAAAAACGAAAATACGATTTATGTATAATTAAAAAACTGAGTGAAAAATGTTTTGATAACTCTGTTGAAAAAGTTTTGAAATAAAATTAATATGATTTTTTTTTTAAAAAAAAAAACGTATGTATATATAGTATATACATACAGACTATCGACTTAGATAAAGAAGACCCAACAGAGATAAAGACGCAACAGATATAAAGAAGAGATAGAGAATAGAGATGAAGAAGAGATTGGAGAAGAAGAAGAAGAGACGAGATGAAGAAGAAGAAGAAAAGAGTTACCGGAGAAGATGAAGTCGTCGACGCCGGAGGCTCCGAGTTGATCGGAGGAGAAGATAAGATCGTCGCAGACTCGTAGTAGCGGCTCTCAACCTCTTAATTTAAGTTTTAATCGAACAACAAGTAAGTGTCTGTAAAAAACCCAATTTTTCTGATTTGGGTCGGGTTTCGGACCGGGTTCCGGTTCGGGTTCCGGGTCCCATGGACTTCAAACTCACCAAGTCGAGGCTTGACTTTTTCAGACTTGTCGACTAGTCGCCGACTAGTCGTCGACTAGTCGTCGACGTGATAACCATGGTCACCACTAGCATAGTAGTTTAAACAATGCTAGGTAATAATAAGCTAACACCATCCTCAAAAGAAGATATCACTTAACTTATTCAACTATTGGGCTCCAATTTCTTCCGCACCCCACATGAAGTACTCCCAGGGTGACTAGGAATGGGAACAAATTTTGAAATTGTGGAGCAAGTTTACCATAAGCACTCCACCATGTAGGTAGTAATCAGAAAATATATAATTACCAAATGATATATATGATTAAGATTTTGAGAGCCTTGACGAAAAACAGGATTAGTGGATATTAAAAAATTAGCACATTTCCTAGTGAGAAGTTGTTGCATCGTTTTTGTTATTATTATTGCGAACACAAGTTTGTGTCTGGACTATGATAATAAATTTAATTTATTGATTTTATTTTTAAGAATTTAGAATCTAGTCATCTACATATATGCGATGCCTGCATATATGGGAGTATAGATTGAGTTCATGTATTCTGCACTTCACTTCCATCAAGTCGTGGGTGCGTTCTGTGTGTCTGACAACTCTGGGTTAACCTGCTTTTACCTTCTTTTTAGTTTTATATCAAACAGAGGAATATATATACCTCAAGCAGTTTATCATAAGATGGAAGTTTTTCTCCAGATTTAAATTTCATTTGATAGCGGTAAACTGGAGATATAAATCAAGTGGTTATGTTACAGAGTGTGTTCAATTTAAATTAGCAAGTCCTCACATTTGGGTCATGGTCTTTCTTTTCAATGTTAAGTTAGTTTTAACTTGAAACTTAAAACACCACCATTCCTATGAGATTGCAATAAGTATATCAAAATCGGACAATCTTACACCACATGCTATAATTGTTCAAGTTCTTAAGAAGTAACATATGATTGATAGTATATAATAACACTTCCCTTTCCAGTTTTTTATTTGGTGAGTTCCGCTATATGAATCATGCATGTCATAAGTTTCTCAACAAGAAAACACATTCTTGAACTATACACAAGAACTGCTTTTATGTGAAAATATATTTGCTTCTTCTCTGCCCATCAAATTGACAGTTGCTCTTTATACTTGTGAATTTATTGCAGTCAGATACGAGATCTGTTTCTAAGTTTCAGAGTAGCATATGGGGTCTCCTTCCTGATTGGTGAATTTAAATGTATCTAATTTAAACTAAGTAAAGGACCTCTCAGCCGTGGTTTCCTTAGGGCAACACAGGGACAGTAAAAGCACAAGGGAAACAACATTGAGGCTGAAGATTTACACTCAGTGCCATTTGTTGTATTTTTTGTACTATTAGATCATGTAATTGCAGTATAGATAAAACATCAAAATGCTAAGTAGATTTTTGAAGTCCTTATTAAGGTTTACTATGTGATCACCCATATGGCTTATGCCAATAACAGTGGGTTTTCCTTAAACAACATATATATTCTTTCCTTTACATTGTTACATGTTGAAGGATTTATGGTTTTTAAAGCTCACTCTATAGAAAAAGAGTGCTACACTCAAAATATACGTGTTGCTATGTTGGCTCAGTGACACTTATCATTTTTTAGTTGCCCTTCCTCCCCGGTAATAGAACCTCGTTCTCATTTTCGTTAACTTGGTTATAGTCCCATAATCTGGATGGGTCTTCGCTGTGACTATGAAATTCCATTTAATATGTCCAGCTGTGTTCCAAGCCATTTGAAATTTGTATGGACGTGTGGTTTATAAGCAGAAGCATATGTGGAATGTGTGTTTAAGTGTTAACATTCTACCAAATCTTGAATCTTCTCTTAATAACGACAATTAACACTTCAGGACCACCTTCCTTTTTGGGATATATTGAATGTTGATGGCTGGTAACAACACTCACTACACCAGGACCAACTTCCTTATGTGACATATAATGAAAATTGATGGCTGGTATCACGAATATTGACAGGGCTGATTACAATGCTAAACCTCTATAAACTAAAAGCTCTATAAACTACTTTGCTAATTACGCAACGCCGCCGGGGTTTAAGAGAAAGCAAAAAAAAAAAAAAAAAAAGGGGAATATTTTGTAAATTTAGAATATTGGTTGATTTAGAATAGGCCTCCAGTGAATTTGGTGATATTATGCTATAGTATAGAAGAAATTATGCGAAAGCACAAAGTAAACTGGTTGATTGTTGCAATAATGAACAACAGCTACAAAAATGGAATTGATCAGAAGCAAACCTACTTCAGCCCCACGATCAAGACAGTGAATACTGAATAACTAGCTAGCAACCTGAAATAAATGAGGAAACAACACATGAGAATGGCCACTAGAGCACAATAAGAAACCCCCTGAGTCGACCTCATACAAGGGTTTTTGAAACCATTTTTAATTTTTAAAATGACATGCTTTTTGTTGCTCGGACGACGATTAACACTCAGATATCTGTTTCATCATCTAGATATCTGTTTCATCATCTACTACTTTTGGCCAATTGTAAGTGCTTATCTTGTTTCTTTCACCTATTTTAAGTTAAATTTTAATTTTGAAACACTGGCTTGGCATATGATAGAGGTTCATATGATTACAACATGAATATTGAAGGTATGTAGATGTCGTCCTAGATTCCAAATCTCTTTTTCAATCAATAGGAGAACCTCTCGCTCATGTTATAGGTGTTGAGCGATTACAATGAGAGCTAATATTGGGAAAACTGTACTAGGTTTTATAGTCTTTAGCACCAGTGTGATGTTGATTATTATGGCCTACAGTACCCTTTTTGTAATGTGATTGAAGAATTAAGTTTAGTATTATGGAGTCTAGGAAATAGGCAAGACCGCCAGAGACTAGATTTGTGGAAAATAATTTTTTCTAGAGACTAGGTTCATGGCAAAAAATTCTTGGTATTTTTTCTTCTTCTTAAAATTAGTATTACATACAAATATTTTTTTTTAACTTCTGGTGCTTATTATGTATAGTATGCACCCTTCCATTTTCGTATGTATCAAGCAGTTTCATCTCCGTAATAATCTGCATTGTTTGTTTTATGTACGTGCAGATCTCCAGAAATGCTCGACTCTCAACAGAGCTCTTGTTTTATGTGACAAGAATATATTTGTTGCTTCTTGCTTGTCCCCCTTCTTGATACTTTATCATGTCAGCCATGTACAGCTCAGCATATGACTCAACAGTCTAGTCAGATGCCACATAAGCCACCTTAGCTGTAGCTGTCATTCTGTTACAACAAACTTTAGCATAGCTGTGTAGACTTCTTGTATATAAATAGCTTAGCTCTAGTTATTTGTAACTAACTTTTCATCTTGTACATTTACATCATATTGTAATCCTTCTTCTCTGTTAATAGATTGTATATTTCATCAGAAATTATCATGGTATCAGAGCAGGTACAGATCATTTCCATGGAAGATCCAACCTAAAGTTCACTAATTCTTTCAATTTTCATGACGATTAAATTCATCTGAGTTTCGTTATCTGAGCTTCGTCATTATCTTAGTTTTTCACTGTTGATTTCGTCGTCTCGCCGAGAATTTCATCGTCCTCGTCGTGAATCTTTATCATTTCAGGTGTCTTCGTTCTTTGATCGTTCTTTGATTCTGTATCTCGATTATTTTTTTGTTCTCAAAACAGACATTTCCGTACATATATCTTGTTCTTGATATCTCTGTTTTGTTCTTGATTTCTTCTAAAACACTAAAAAATCTGTTCTAAATCGGCGTTTTAGTGATCTTCTTTTACAAGAAATTTGCTTATCTGTTTCTTGTTTCTTAATCTCTGAATCTATGGCGATCATTAGTCAAGATACAGCTAATGTCTATTACATTCATCCGTCTGATGCATCTAGTACTCAATTAGTATCTGTCAAGTTTAATGGAGTAGGTTTTCATAACTGGAAACGATCAATGATATTAACACTCTCTGCTAAGAACAAATTAGGTTTTGTTGATGGAACAGTTAAAGTTCATGAGAAAACTACTGCTGATTACAAAAATTGGGAGAGATGTAACGATTTAGTCATCTCCTGGTTGATTTTTAATCTTGATGAAAGTATTGCTAAGAGTGTGTTGTTTCTGGATACGGCACGAGAAATCTGGATTGAATTAGAAGAGAGATATGGATATGCTTCTGTTGCACAAGTCTATTCTTTAGAGCAACAATTGATAGAAATTTCACAAGGTCATGATTCTGTTTCGGAGTTTTTTACTAAAATCAAGACTTTGTGGGATGGACTAAATGATGCTAGTCCTTTGCCACATTGTACTTGTAAGTTGTGTACTTGTAATCTTACTCAAAGATTGCAACAGAGACAGCAGGAACAAAGAGTTTTGCAGTTTATGATGAAGTTATCTGAAAGTTTTGCTACTGTGAGAGGCAATGTACTCATGATGCAACCTTTACCTACAATTGCACAGACCTACAGACTGTTTGCTCAAGAGGAAAGGCACAAAGAACTTTCACATTCTACAAATTCTGAAGCTATGGCTTTCTATGCAGACAAGAGAAAATTTAGTAATTCTGGACAAAGGAGTTTTGATAAGAATTCTGGTAATATCAACAGTTTTAGAGCTGGTTACAACACTAAGTCTGCTGGTTTTAATGGAAACAATTCTGGTGGAGATGGTAACAGCACTAAACCTGTTGGTTTTAATGGAAACAATTCTGGTGGTTATAATAAGAAGTTTACTAGGCCAGCATATTATTGTACTCATTGTAACATTCCTGGACATAGCATTGAAAGGTGTTTCAAGCTTAATGGATATCCACCTGGTTTTCAAGCAAAACAGGATAGAAAAGTTGCTGCAGTTTCTCAATACTCTAATGAGAATAATTATGGAAATTTTGCTGATAATCAAGTTTCTGAGAATCAACAAACTGTCTCAGTTGATTAGTATAACCAGCTCATGAGTATGTTACAGCTTAATCAGAGTTCAAGTTCTAATTCTGATAATACTAATCATGCTCTCTTGGCAGGTAAATTTTGTATGCTTTCTACAAGCATTAATAATTGGCTGATTGATAGTGGTGCAACACATCATATTTGTCCATATATTGAGAAATTTGATTCTTATGAAATATCTAAAGATACAGATAATTTCATTACAATACCTGATGGTAGACAGATCAAGGTTTGTCACATAGGAAATGTCAGACTAAACAATGAGATTGTTTTGAAAGGGGTACTACATGTACCAGAATTTCAGTTTCAATTGATATCTGTTAACAAATTGTGCTCAGATCTTAATTGCAAAGTCAGTTTTACTGATTCAAATTGTTATGTTCAGGACCTTTTTCAGAACAGGTCTCAGATGCTTCTTGGTAGACTTTGCAATGGTCTTTGTAGTGTTCAAGATACTGATGCTACTGTTTTGAAGACTAATTATGTTCAAGCTAATGCAGCTACTCTACAAACTTTGAAAGACACTCAAATGTGGCGTCTTCGACTTGGTCATCTTCAATTTCCACAAATGAAATTACTTCTACCACAGTTACTAGTTCAAGATTGTCATAAAGCTATCATTTGTCAAGCATGTCATACTGCTAAGAAAACCAGAAATTCTTTTGTTTCCAGTTCAATTAAGACTGTAAGTGCATTTCAATTGCTACATGTTGACCTATGGGGTCCTTATAGGATCAAATCTACTACTGGTTGTTCTCAGTTTATTACTATTGTGGATGATTTTACAAGATTTACATGGATTCATCTGTTGAAATTTAAGTCTGAAGTGCCTTCTATATTAGAGAATTTTTATCATTATGTGGAAACACAGTTTAAAACTAAAATTCTCTGTATTAGAAGTGATAATGCTTTAGAATTATCAGAAGGTTCTGCTAAGCAATTCTATCTTTCCAAAGGAATCATACATCAGACCAGCTGTGCTTATACTCCACAACAGAATGGAGTTGTGGAGAGAAAGCACAGACATCTTTTACAAACTGCCAGAGCTCTGTCTTTCCATTCTAAAGTGCCTGAGAAATTTTGGGGTGACTCAATCTTGTGTGCTTCTTTTCTGATTAATAGAATGCCACTACAATCTATTGATTACCAAACACCTTACTATAGGTTGTACAATACACCTCCTGATCTTAGTACTCTTAAAATCTTTGGTTGCCTTTGTTATGTCTCAACCTGTAAAGTTAACATGTCTAAGTTTGATCCTAGAGCTAATGCTCATGTGTTTTTAGGATATTCTTATACTCAGAAAGGTTTTGGAGTGTATGATTTTAAAACAAATTCTCTTACTGTTTCTAGAGATGTCATTTTCTTTGAAAACTTATTTCCATTCCATCTAATTCATTCAGAATCTTCTTCTATTGATAAGTTTCTTGGTGAAACATTTCTTCCAGTTATAACAAATTCTAATTCAAACATTGATGATTTTTCCATCAAGAATCCACCAGTTGCAACTGACAACAGTCGGTTATTTTCTTCAGAAAATCATTTTATAATTCACCTTCATTTTCATCTGTAAATGAAACAAATTCTTCTCATTCTTTGAGTGATAATAATTCATCTACATATGTTGTTTATCAACCAGTCAGACAATCTCTTAGACAAAAACAACCACCTTCTTATTTGGCTGACTATCAATGTCATTTGTCTAATAACAAAGATCTTACAAATTTCAATTCCAACTGGTGCAATATTGTGCCTTCTTCATCTTTTAAATCTTGTTATAGTTTATTGGCTTCTCAATCAGTTATCACTGAACCTTCTTGTTATCAAGAAGCAGCTAAACAACCTATATGGCAAGAAGCTATGGATAAAGAACTCATGGCTCTAGAGGCTAATAAGACATGGGATCTAGTTGACTTACCTCCTGGAAAAAAGGCAATAGGTTGTAGGTGGGTGTTTAAGGTGAAATTACATGCTGATGGAATCCTAGAGAGGTGTAAAGCTCGGTTAGTGGCCAAAGGTTTCAATCAAAAATTTGGTGTAGATTACTTGGAAACTTTTCACCAGTTGTCAAAATGACAACTATTAGATGTATGATTGCCTTAGCTGCTAGTAAGAAATGGTTGATTCATCAGTTGGATGTGAATAATGCCTTCCTACATGGTGATCTAAATAAAGAAGTGTATATGCTACCACCTGAAGGCTATCCCAATCCTTTTAACAAGGTCTGTAGACTAAGAAAATCTTTATATGGTCTAAAACAGGCATCAAGGCAATGGTTTGCAAAACTGGCTACAGAATTGGTTCAACAAGGTTTTACTCAATCTAAACATGACTATAGTCTGTTCATCCATAAGCATGAGTCTGATATTACAATTATGGGAGTATATGTTGATGATATTATCATCACTGGCAGCAATCCAGCTTATATTCAATAGATAAAGGATCATTTAAATCAGGGGTTCAGTATTAAAGATCTTGGCAAGTTGCACTATTTTTTGGGGATTGAGATATCTTATACTTCTGAAGGAATTATTCTCAGTCAAGAAAAATTCACTAAGGATCTTCTCAAATGCTGTCCTGATCAGATAAAAACCACAGCTGTAACTCCTTTACCAATGCATCTTAAGCTTTCTAAGGATGAAGGTTCTGTTTTTCATAATCCAGAATTATACAGATCATTAGTTGGGAAATTGAATTTTTTAACTAATACAAGACCAGATTTAAGCTACACGGTTCAACTTCTTAGTCAATTCATGCATTCTCCAACTACCTTGCATTATGAAGCCTTGTTACATACTCTTAGTTTTGTAAAGAATACAGCTGGTCAAGGAATTTTGTTACAAGAGTATAATAATCTTACACTACAAGCCTATTCAGACTCTGACTGGGCTTCTTGTCCAGATACTCGACGATCAGTCACTGGTTATGTCTTATTGTTTGGGAATTCTCCAATAGCTTGGAAATCAAAGAAACAAGCTACTGTTTCTCGATCAAGTTCTGAAGCAGAATATCGTGCTATGGCCTCAGCTGCTTCAGAAATTACTTGGACAGTCAGTTTGTTGCAGGAACTTGGTGTTACAGATTTGTCACCTGTCACTCTTCATTGTGATAATCAGTCTGCAATTCACATAGCTCGAAACCCTATTTTTCATGAACGTACGAAACACATTGAAGTTGACTGTCATTTCACTCGTGATAAGGTTCTTCTTCACAACTTCAGATTCTTTCTTCCAAGATAGGTCTGGTTCCTTCAATCACCACTCCTAACTTGAGGGGGGATCTTGATACTTTATCATGTCAGCCATGTACAGCTCAGCATATGACTCAACAGTCTAGTCAGATGCCACATAAGCCACCTGATATGGGCTGAAAATAAGCCCTAAAGACACATTTAATGTGGCATTAACTAGGCCGAGAATAGTCCAAACGTGGGGCCCACCAGCTGGGCCCAAAGCCCTGATTATAGTATTAATTTCGTAATTAATATTAAGGGTAATAAACAGCTCAGCAAATAAGAGTTGGATAAGGATAATATCCCCTTCAGACTTATCCAATAAGGCATCCAATTCAATATGGAAACTGATTCCTACAAGGAATAGATCTAGAACATTCCTCAAAGACTTGCCCTCCAAGTCTCCAAATCCTACCATAACTCTAAGGCTTCTCAGCCTATATAAAGGGCCAGACCCCTCATCTCAGAACTACGTTTTATTGGCTTGATTCTCTAATTACAGAGATACGTAGGCATTCTGTGAGGACCGTTTAAGTCTCGAACGCAGAAGCAGCCATTAAAGCACGAAGCTCACGAATCCTAGCATTAAATATACAAACCCTAGCCGCAATAATTTCAACCTAGTTTTTATTCCACAACATTTGGCGCCGTCTGTGGGACAAAGACATCAACCATGGTTACCACTCGAAGAACAACACCGGTCTCAACCGAGGCTACCTCTGGAACCGTCGTTCCACCAATCGCTGCTCCTCCTGTTGGTACAGGGCCAGGGTCTGTACCCCCATTGACGGAAACAAACCCTCGTAGTCAGGCCTCTCAACCACAAGGGACGGATCCCCCCGCTGAAAGATCTCAACCTGTAATCGTCCCTCTAGGACAGGAGGCTAACCCGCTCCAGATGGTGGTCTCTCCTCTCCCTCTGAGCAGCCGCCCGCCGCTTCACAGTCTCTCCACTTCTTCGCTCCCTGTCAACACCAACCCAATGTATGGGCTGCCTAATTACCCCCAAGATCCAAGGGATCCAGGACCAAGCGGTCATGCTCGGCTGATCCATGGGCAACAACAATCCCCTTATCTTAGAGGCCCGGCCCCTCCTGAACCAGGATACTATGATTACTCTGGTCCTTATACCGGAGACTCGTCATCTGAAGACGATGATCGAGACGAAGCCCCAAGGAGGCGACGCGCTAGTAAGGAACCTCTGAGGAGGAATCCATCAAACCGAGATGGTCCTTTAACAATTGCAGAGAAAATTAAGGCTTATGAAGCCGAGATTCAGAAGCTGAAGGACGACCAAGCAAGGGAGCTAGAGAGACAGAACCCTGATCAGACTCGACCTCCTCCGACTTCAGGAGGGATTCCCTTCATAGATCTGGAGAGGTCTTCAAGGAGACACCGAAGGGCTGAAGCCCCAACCAGAGGAACTACCAGGGTGGAACTCCCCAAGAATAATCCTAGAGATTTGATGCTACAAGGAGATCTGGATGATCCGACCCCTCCATTCACTGAGGAGGTGATGAATGCACATATCTCCCGAAAGTTTAAGATGCCCACGATCAAAGCTTACGATGGAACGGGGGATCCCGCAACTCATGTGAGAACCTTTACAAGCGCATTGTTACTGCAGCCTGCTAACGATGCCCTTAAGTGTAGGGCGTTCCCCCAAACCCTGTCGGGCATGGCGCAACGTTGGTATAGTCGTTTACCTCCAAACTCGATTAGCTCTTTCAAGGAGTTGAGTACCGCTTTTGTCAGTCAATTCATTAGCGGAAGAATTCACGAGAAAAGCTCCGCATCCCTTATGTATGTAACACAGGGAAAGAATGAGAACTTAAGAGATTACATCAAGCGATTCACTAAGGAAACCCTGAATATCACCGATTTGGAAAATAAGGTGGCCATGGTAGCCTTGCAGCATGGAACCACGGATCTCTTTTTTAAGAGGTCGTTGGCAAAACACCCCCCTGAAAGCATGGATGAACTTCAACGAAGGGCGGACAAGTATATAAAAGCTGAGGACAGCATCAAGAAAGAAGCCGCGTTGGGCAATGGAGGGAACAAGCGGAAGCAAGAACAAGAGTACGATGCTAGGGACAAGTATCCCCGAGCTAGCAGAGACTCTGAATCTGCTCCAAAAAAGAACTCGGGTCCAAGGTTTTCCGAGTATGCCAGACTTAATGCTCCAAGAAGCCAGATCCTGTTGGACATTGAAAAGGAAAAGGACTTCCGATGGCCGAAGCCACTTAGAGGAGACCCAGCTAAGCGAAATAAGGAGCAATACTGCAGGTTCCACAAAGATGTGGGACATGACACCGACGATTGTAGGCAACTCAAGGATGAGATTGAGTTCTTGATACGAAGAGGAAAACTAAGTCAGTTCACCAAGGGTGATGACCGTGGGAACCAGAGAAGGGACAATGACAGAAGGGACAATGAAAGGAGAGATAATAATAGGAGGGATGACAACCATGATCGCAATCCACAGCCCCGAAGGGCAGTTATCAATATGATCTGGGGAGGTCCGACAGCAGCTGGCACGACTAAGAATTCTCGAAAGGCTTATGCTAGAGAAGTAATGCACATTGTGGGAGAAGCCCCGAAGCGTGCTAAAACCGAGATGGTAATTGGTTTCGATGATTCAGACTTGGAAGGGGTGAAATTCCCCCATGACGACCCGCTGGTCATAACTCCCGTGATTGGAAACTCAGAAGTAAAACGAGTCTTGATAGACAATGGGGCTTCTGTGGATATTTTATTTCATGATGCATTTGTAAAGATGGGTTACAACGACTCTCAACTGACCCCTACAAACATGCCTATATACGGGTTTAACGGAGTGGAGTCCAACGTTGAAGGGACTATTCAGCTACCCGTGACTATTGGGTAGGAGCCTAAAGAGGCGACTCAGATGTTGAATTTCTTGGTGATCAAGGCAGCATCAACATACAACGCAATCCTTGGAAGGACTGGACTTCATGCGTTTAAGGCTGTGGCCTCTTCCTATCATATGAAAATTAAGTTTCCGACACGGAATGGTGTCGGAGAACAAAAGGGTGATCAGAAGATGGCAAGAAGTTGCTATGTGGCCGCACTGAGGGCCGATGGAGTCGGGGGGCAGGTCCTTCCGATTGAAGACATGGATGTCCGCGATGATGAAGAGCATAGAGGGAAGCCAGCAGAGGATTTGATTCCCGTACCTCTAGAACCTAATGATCCTGAAAAAGTTACTTATGTTGGAGCATCTCTGAAAGAACCCCTGAAGGGCAAGTTAATAGAATTCTTACAGAAGAATAGCGACGTGTTCGCTTGGACAGCAGCTGATATGCCAGGGATTGACCCCCAACTCATAACTCATAGGTTAAATGTTGATCCCAAAAGGAAGACAATAAAGCAGAAGAAGAGAAACTTTGCTCCGGAAAGGCAAGAGGCCATTAGGCAAGAAGTGAATAAGCTCTTGGAAGCTGGTTTTATTGAAGAGATTCAGTTTCCTGAATGGTTAGCGAACCCAGTCATGGTCAAGAAAGCAAATGGGAAGTGGAGAATGTGTATAGACTTCACTGACCTGAATGATGCATGCCCAAAAGATTGTTTTCCCCTGCCGAGGATTGATATGTTGATAGATGCCACAGCTGGACATGAGATGTTAAGCTTCATGGATGGATTCAGCGGCTATAATCAGATTAAGATGCACAAGGATGACATACCTAAGGTATCTTTCATAACTGACTTTGGTGTCTTCTGTTATCTTGTCATGGCTTTTGGTCTAAAGAATGCAGGAGCTACTTACCAACGATTGGTGAATAAGATATTCGCCCATCTGATTGGAAAAACCATGGAGGTATATGTTGATGACATGTTAGTCAAGAGCCTACTTAAGGCTGATCATATCAAGCACCTCGGAGAGGCATTTGAAGTGTTGAGGCACCATAAGATGATGTTGAATCCCGCCAAGTGTGCTTTTGGCGTTGGATCTGGGAAGATTTTAGGGCTGATGGTTTCAAAAAGAGGCATTGAGGCCAATCCTGACAAGATCAAGGCGATTTTAGACATGGAGCCACCACGCTCTATAAGAGATGTGCAGAGGTTGACAGGTCGAGTTGCAGCTTTAGGAAGATTCATCTCCAAGTCTGGAGACAAATGCTTGCCTTCCTTTCAAGCATTGAAGAAAGTGAAAAATTTTGAGTGGACCCCTGAGAGCCAAGAGGCCTTTGAGCAATTGAAGAAATACATGGTTGAAGCCCCGTTATTGACCAAACCAAGTCCCGGAGAGACTCTTTGTCTATACCTGGCGGTATCTGAACAAGCCCTGAGTGCTGTCCTTATTCGGGAAGAGGAGAAGGTCCAGAAACCTATCTACTATGTGAGCAAAGTGTTGCATGGGGCTGAGTTGAATTACTCACCCATAGAAAAGTTTGCTTTGGCATTAGTAACTGCCTCAAGAAAGCTGCGGCCTTACTTTCAGGCACATAAGATTCAAGTTCTGACGAACCAACAGTTGAGGAACATATTGCATAGCCCTAAGGCCAGTGGAAGGCTAATCAAATGGGCGATTGAGTTAGGAGAGTTTGATATCACATACAAGCCTCGGACAGCTATCAAAGCTCAGGCATTGTCTGACTTCGTGGTTGAATGCACTATTAACAACCAAGATGTCGGGGGGCAAGAGATAATGACTACCCCTAGGTAAGAGGAAAAAGAAGAAGAACTTACACCTGATCTGAAGGAATATTGGGTGCTCTATTTTGATGGAGCATCAAAAACAAAATCTAGTGGTGCAGGTTTGGTTTTGCAAAGCCCCGATGGGTTCACAGTTGAGTACGCTTTAAAGTTGGATTTCCCTACTACCAACAATGAGGCGGAGTATGAGGCATTAATAGCTGGTTTAGGCTTAGCCAGAATCATGAGGGTCAAAAATCTCAAAGTTTGTGGAGATTCAAGGCTTGTGGTATCACAAGTAAATGGTGAATTCGAGGCTAAGGATGAGACTATGGCAAAATACTTGAGAGTAGTAAAGGCTGTTATGTCCCAGTTTGAGGAGTGCTATGTTGAGCACATTCCAAGAGAGGAAAACATTAAGGCCGATGCCCTATCTAAATTTGCTTCTTCCGAGATAGAAAATTATGCTTGGAGTGTCTATTTTCAGGTCTTGAAGGCCCCGACCGTTAATTCAAAGTTATTGGCACCAATCGATATAGGAGGCTCTTGGATAGACCCTATCAAGGCACACCTTGAGACCGGATGGCTCCCAGACAATGCCTTGGAGGCACGAAAACTTTCAGTAAGAGCATTGAGATACACTTTGATTGAAGGTATTTTGTATAAGAGGTCGTTTGTCATCCCATACTTGAAATGTTTAAGGCCTCAAGAGGCAAGAGAAGCATTGGAAGAAGTTCATGAAGAGATTTGTGGCCAACACTTGGGGGGCAGAGCCCTAGCTCACAAGATAATTCGTTTAGGGTTCTATTGGCTGGAGATATTGGCTGATGCACAAAACTATGTCAAGAGATGTGAGAGATGCCAGAAGCATGCCCCAATTGTGAGGCAACCGCCTGAGATCTTAACTTCAATTAACTCTCCCATTCCCTTTGCAATGTGGGGAATGGATATACTTGGGCCTTTTCCCATGGCTTCTGCGCAAAGGAAATTCCTAATAGTGGCCATCGATTACTTCACTAAGTGGATTGAGGCTAAACCTCTGGCTAAGATAACCACCAAGCAAGTTTCCCAGTTCTTTTGGGAGAACATAATTTGCAGATACGGAATCCCACGAATCCTTGTAACAGACAATGGGACACAGTTCAATAATGAAGAGTTCAAGAAGTATTGTGAAGAGAATGCGATTGAGCTCCGTTTTACCTCGGTGGCACACCCTCAAGCCAATGGGCAAGCTGAGGTAGCTAATCGAATTATCCTTGATGGACTGAAAAAGAGGGTCGAACGCTCTAGGAATACTTGGGTAGATGAATTGTTGCCCATACTTTGGGCATATCGTACCACTTGTAAGGTAACGACTGGAGCAACCCCATTTTTGCTGGCTTATGGAGCCGAGGCAGTTGTGCCTTTAGAGATCATGCAAGCATCACCTCGAGTTGAGGCATATGAGCCAGAAACTAATGACGAAGGAATGAGACTTGCCCTTGACTTAATTGATGAGGTTAGAGATGGAGCTAATGCAAAGAATGCTGAATATCAGAAGAGAGCATCTTTTCACTACAACCAGAGAGTTAAAGAAAGATTCTTTCGACAAGGTGACATGGTTTTAAGGAAGATTGAAGCCTCAGGAGTTGGCCAGAAAGGGAAGTTAGCACCAAACTGGGAAGGACCATATCTAGTCAGAAAGGTGTTAGGGCAAGGATCCTACAAGTTAGAAACCTTGGACGGGGTTGAGGTGCCCCGAACTTGGCATGCTGTGAACCTCAAAGTTTATTATGTCTAAGTCCTTTTGACAAAGGCTTGGACTTTTACCTATTTATTAAGAATAAGGTTCGAATGAAACCATTTTAGAGCATGTTGCTCCCAGTAGAAGATAGAATATTTATGTAAGGGTTGAACCCATTCTATTGATATCTTTTGACAGCATAATGGAATTTATACTGTTTTCTCTATGAGTTATTTCTCTTTGTTAAAATAAACACGAAAGGCAAATGTTGGACTAGCTTGTGAGTTTAGTACCAGCCAGGAGGCCAAGTACTTGAGAAATTCTAAAAGTTTAACGAACTATAAAAAAAATGAGAATGTGGAAACAAAAGAAACTACTACATAAATAAGTTAAGTCATAAGCCCCGAAGGGCAAAAGTTCAGAATAAATAAAGACAAACAGAAATAAGCCACGCAGGGCCATCTATGCATCTAAGTCCTCAATAACAACATCTCCCTGGGTAGAAGAAGGATCTGCTGTCTCTACTCGAGGAGAAGAAGGTGGATCCTGAGTGGGTTGAGAGTCCCCATCTACTGCTGTCTCAGTAGCAACCTCCAGAGTGTCTGTCAATCCAGGGATAGCAGGTACCGGGAACTTCTCCAGGGATACCCCCTCGATCTTCCCACTCAGCTCCTCGATGATCCCCTCCCAACACTCCTTGAAGGTGCCAGGAAAGTTTGCATCATACTCGGCATTCAGGACATCTTGAAAGTCCTTAGAAGCCTTGTAATCAGCAATGATGTGTTCCCTGTTCTGCTGCACCTCCAGCTGTAGCTTCCTGTTCTTCTCATTTTCAGCAGCCAGCTCCTTCTCCACCTCCCTAAAACGAGCAAAGTTTGCCTCGGAGGCATCAAAGTATCTGTCCCTGTCCCTCTCAGCAATGGTCTTATCAGCACGCACCTCCTTCAGGTTATGAACAGCGGCCTGAAGGTAGGCGTTCATCTGCAAAGGAAACAAGTAAATAAGGGAAAAGTAAATGCAATTAAATTGAAGAAGTTGAATAAGAAATTACCGAAGCAACAGCTTGAGCCCCGAGAAGCTCAATCTGCAAGTCATCAGAGGACTCCACAATGTGAATCCTATTTCGTGGAGTAACCACGCTCCTGGACCACTCAGCTGCAGCCCTATAATCACCTACAGCTGTGTCCCTATTGCATAAACCCCATCCCACTGTAAAGGGAGTGAGGTCTTCCTCAATAGGAACTGGCTTTTCTTGAAGAAAAGCAGGAACACGCTCCACCGCGGGAGAAGCCTCATCTGTCCTGGCCCTTTTGGCCCTAGGGTTCTCTGTTACCACCCTAGCAGTGGCAGCAGTCTCCCTCTGCCTAAAAATTGCTCCCAGAGCAGTTTTGGCTGCAAAATGATTACAAGAAAGTTAGAAAATTATATCTAGCATAAAATGTTAACAAGGCAAGAGGTGAGAATTACCCTCAGGGCCCAAATCGCTTAGCCCATGGGCCTGCAACGAATCTTCAGAAATCAAATTTGCACATTGATGCAAATTATCGGATGTTAACAAAGTTATGGCAGCCTCTTCTTCCACGCCCAATTTTAAACTCCTGACAGGCCCATCAACGGCTCTACAGAAGTTGGGCCGAAAATAGTTGTCCCAGTCATCCCCATCCAAAAAGATATAAAACCATTCCCTCTTCCAATTAGGAAGGGAATCAGGAGCGGAATCCGAAACAAAACAAGAACGGGCTAAAGAACGGTGTTGGATTTTGACCCAGCCCGAATTGTCAGAAGAATTGACAAATTTGAATAAATACCGAAAAACAGAAATACTGGGCTCAAGCCCATGTTTCTTACATTGGACCAAGAAACAATAGATAAAACGCCATGCATTTGGCATAAGTTGGGTTGGACAAACCCGGGCTTCGGCCAAAAGACGATAAACAAAAGGAGGAGGAGGTAGGCGAAAACCAGCATAAAAAGTCTCTTTATAAATCCTAATGGCCCCAGGCTTTGGGTGACAAGCCCTTTCGTTTGAGGCCGGAACAACGGCCCTATAAGGCCCATTAATATGAAAAAGTTGGGCTAGAATGTCTACCCTATGTTGTTTGTATTTCGATTTATATTCATAAGCATCTAAATGAAGCATATTTGGAAAAGCTTGACCAAACTCATTTAAAAGATCTCTAAGGGAAAAAACACTGGCATGGACAAGAGATGTTTTAGGGTTCTTACCCCTTGTAAGCCGTGGAGCGGTGGTAGAAGTGTTAGCAAGTTGTGACTGGCCTGAAGAGCTAGAGTCCTCCATTGATATGCTTCCCTTGAAGGCTTGAAACCCAGAAATGTTGAAAAAAGAGGTTGAAGAAGATGAAGATTCAACGATCTTCAAACAGAAACTGGAAAACAAGGCGGAGGAAAGACGCCGGAAATCGCCTCACGACAGAACCCTAGCAGAGCTTTTTTTAAAAGTATTTGTGATAAGGGAGAGATAATTTTTGCTGAATAGTGAGATGAGAAATGAGGGATGCACACTACTCTTTTATAGAGTTCACGGTTGGTCACTCAACCGGTTATATCCAGTAAATGGGCTATCAACAGGTGACTGGGCCTTTGAATAGGCGGGAAGCCCACGAAATTCAAAATTTAAAAATAATTCTAGAATGTTCTACGACATTTTTAGAAAATAGGATAAAAGCCCATCAGAATTTAAAGGCAGGAGGCCCAATTAAAAGGATATACCCACGCCCAGGAGACCAAACCTCCTAGGCGTGCCTAAGGAAGGTGCCTCCTTGGCGGGGGTACCCACGCCTAACTCGACTTTCCTTAAAGAAGGCTCTACCCACGCCCAGGAGACCAAACCTCCTAGGCGTGCCTAAGGAAGGTGCCTCCTTGGCGGGGGTACCCACGCCTAACTCGACTTTCCTTAAAGAAGGGTATACCCACGCCCAGGAGACCAAACCTCCTAGGCGTGCCTAAGGAAGGTGTCTCCTTGGCGGGGGTACCCACGCCCAGCTCGATTTTCTTTAAAGAAGGGTATACCCACGCCCAGGAGACCAAACCTCCTAGGCGTGCCTAAGGAAGGTGTCTCCTTGGCGGGGGTACCCACGCCCAGCTCGATTTTCTTTAAAGAAGGGTATACTCACGCCCAGGAGACCAAACTTCCTAGGCGTGCCTAAGGAAAGTGTCTCCTTGGCGGGGGTACCCACGCCCAGAAAGCATTTCAAGGAACGAAGGTGCACCCACGCCCAGGAGACCAAACTTCCTAGGCGTGCCTAAGGAAAGTGTCTCCTTGGCGGGGGTACCCACGCCCAGGAAGCATTTCAAAGGGCAAAGATACACCCACGCCCAGGAGACCAAACCCCCTAGGCGTGCCTAAGGAGGGTGTCTCCTTGGCGGGGGTACCCACGCCCAGGAAGCATTTTTTGCCAGGATGACTTTTTTAAAGTTAATCCATTAAAAATTCCTAAATTATTAGGAAAAATTACAAAAATACCTGTTGGTACATAAAAATTCCTAAATTATTAGGAAAAATTACGAAAAATACCTGTTGGTACATAAAAAATCCTAAATTATTAGGAAAAATTACGAAAAATACCTGTTGGTACATAAAAATTCCTAAATTATTAGGAAAAATTACAAAAATACCTGTTGGTACATAAAAATTCCTAAATTATTAGGAAAAATTACGAAAAATACCTGTTGGTACATAAAAATTCCTAAATTATTAGGAAAAATTACAAAAATACCTGTGAGTACATAAAAATTCCTAAAATATTAGGAAAAGTAGAGAAAAATACGAGGAAAGTTATAGAAATATTTTCTTGACAAATTGAGCAATAATTTATGTTAATAATGCATAAAAACTCTATGAAAGTGCCGAAATTGCTAAAAGCAAGCACAAATTAAAGCCTCGAATAAGGCAAATCGTCGTAAATGTGTAGGTCGCTCCACACTTTACAACCAAGACGATACTTGTGAAACACTAGTGTAAACCAAAATTCCCATATAAGGGTAATTAAGAAGTCCCAGGTAAGGGATAAAAACGACCCCGAGTCTCGATTAAGACAAATATAACTTCTATGAAAACCTGATCAGTTTTCCTTAGAAGTTGGGGGGCAAATGATATGGGCTGAAAATAAGCCCTAAAGACACATTTAATGTGGCATTAACTAGGCCGAGAATAGTCCAAACGTGGGGCCCACCAGCTGGGCCCAAAGCCCTGATTATAGTATTAATTTCGTAATTAATATTAAGGGTAATAAACAGCTCAGCAAATAAGAGTTGGATAAGGATAATATCCCCTTCAGACTTATCCAATAAGGCATCCAATTCAATATGGAAACTGATTCCTACAAGGAATAGATCTAGAACATTCCTCAAAGACTTGCCCTCCAAGTCTCCAAATCCTACCATAACTCTAAGGCTTCTCAGCCTATATAAAGGGCCAGACCCCTCATCTCAGAACTACGTTTTATTGGCTTGATTCTCTAATTACAGAGATACGTAGGCATTCTGTGAGGACCGTTTAAGTCTCGAACGCAGAAGCAGCCATTAAAGCACGAAGCTCACGAATCCTAGCATTAAATATACAAACCCTAGCCGCAATAATTTCAACCTAGTTTTTATTCCACAACACCACCTTAGCTGTCATTCTGTTACAACAAACTTTAGCATAGTTATGTAGACTTCTTGTATATAAATAGCTTAGCTCTAGTTATTTGTAACTAACTTTTCATCTTGTACATTTACATCATATTGTAATCCTTCTTCTCTGTTAATAGATTGTATATTTCATCAGAAATTATCACCCCTTGCAGTTTCCGTTGTATTCTATAAAAATTTGTAAGCAACTAGAATAGATGTTATTCATCTGGAATTTTATGATGGCAGATGCTATACATTGATTTTATACAGTTTTCTTTTCTATTGGTTCAAATTGTATTTCTTTCAATGCAATGGAGAAGTACTCATTTCGGGTGATGGGTATACCATCATGACTATTTTTATCAAATTTCAAGCCTTGGGAACATTATTCACCGGTTTATTGCAAGTAGCCCATACTACATAAGAATTACTTTAGTGAACGACTGATATGTACTTTTCAGGAACATATTTTTAGCTAATGGCGAGCTGGTGTATTCTGTGTGTACGACGGAAGAATTAATGCCCTCAATTGGCACATCTGCACCCTTTCCACGAGTACTTGCAACCTCATTCTATACCCTTTTTTAAAAGTCATAAATTGCAAATAGTGTTTAAAGTTAGGAGATGCAGGAGATATTCAACATACATAAGACAACTCCTCGAAAATTTTAAGCATATACTAGAATGTGACCCGTGTCTGACACGGGTTTTCACGCTAGTTATATATATAATATGACAACTTGAGAAATTTAATCATAAATACCTCTATTAATAACTGTTTAAGTACTCTTTTTATTCATCTTTCCTACTCTTTTTATTCATATTTCGTACTTTAAAAGCTATTAGCCAAAAATCCATATATATAATATGGCAACTTGAGAAAATTTAATCATAAATACCTCTATTAATGATTGTTAAGTACTCTTTTAATTCATCTTTCCTACTTTAGGAGATATTAGCCAAAAAACCCATCGAACTTTATGTTTTTTTGCAATTTACCAACTTAGAACACAACAACCCGTTGTCGTTACCCTTCTTGTTCTTCTTCATTACCAAACTATTCTCTTTCCTTTCTTTGGGATCATGATGACAAAGAAATGTGAAGTTGAACTCACACCCATCATCCCATGTTGTTGAAACCTTGATGAAATGTGAAGTTGTGAAGCCACTTGAGATTGCACAACTAGTTCAAGTGCAGTTGATATGTATGTATATCTTTACGTTTATATACTAGCTTTATACGGTGCTATGCATGGGTAACTTTATTAAAATTTTGTAGTATAATTTTGATTATAATTTTTTTTTCTTTGTAAAATAAATTTTTATAACATTTTGAATTGTTTATTTTTACTTTTAATGATTGTAATGCATATGTGTTATATGATTTGTAGTATACATATGGTTTGTAGTATAAATTTATTTTTTTTTGTAAATGATTTTTCTATAATTTATATTTTAAAGTTTAGGCTAAGATATATTTTAGTATATCATAATTATTTTTCATAGAATATAGCCTGCAGACTGGTTCTGCAATGGCAATAAGAAAATCATATGCTTGTTTGTAGAAGGGAGAGAGAGTCTCAAGAAAGATGTGTCCACCAGAACAAGCCCATAAGGGTCTATTCGCGTGATCTGGCTTAAGCTCCAATTTGGTGAAATTGATAAGTGGATTTTTATCCACTTGGATCGTTCTATTTTGGCTTGAATTGATCGCTTAAGTCTCAAGTATTTGTGTGGTTTAATGTGTTTTGTGGAGTTTGTGCAGGAATTATGTTTTGCAGGTAGATATGGTGTTTTTTGTGGCTTTTGGAACAGAAGTTAGTTATGGTTCAAATGGCGCGCAAAGAATTAATCTCCAACGGAAATTCTGCAGAGACAGCATTATAAGAGCGCGACCGCGCCAATATTGTACTGCAGACCAGCGCGACCGCGCTAAGAAGAATGAGAGGAATTGCCAGTTTGTGTAGAGCGCGACCGCGCGGAAATAACAAAGGAAGCTAGCGCGACCGCGCTGTGGTAAACCTGACCGACAGGAACTTTGCTGATTCAGATTTTAATAAGGAATGTTGCCGTTTTCTTCTCCTATTCGACATGGAAATAATCCTGGATGGTGGGAATGATCTATAATCATTATTTGACAAGGGAATTTGCAATTTATATCATATTCAAAGATGGAAACTTGTCAATTTCAATTCCTACTCAAGAATGGCAATTGCTTGGAGAAGAGGCAATATTGAGCTATAAATACACATGCTGGGAGGTCAGACCACCACAACACCATACACCAGAGATCAGATTACTTCACATCACATACACACTTTTGAGCACGAGATTGAGAAGCCAAGGCGAGGATCGTGACAACAAGAAGATCTAGACATAGTTTTCTTGTATTCTTACTAGGCGTATCTTTTGGATGCTTGATCATTATTCGGATTTGTTCTCTAAACTTTGTTACCATTGATTTACTCATCATTATTCTCTTCATCTTTGTCATGCTTTCATCAAACCCCATGATGACGAACAGTTCGATTATGAACTAATCGCCGTCATGGGGTCCTAACGGATTTACTTATGGAATTTAGATGTTGATTGCCTAACTTGATATATGTGTGGTGAATTTGCGATATCCTTGCAGGGTTGTATTTAATTCATATAGATGTGTAGCTAACATCTATCTTGTTAATCTTTAGTGAAGCGACAGTGGATCTTTAGATTTAGAACTTGCCATGCTAGCATAAGTCCATGAATGTTATTCATGTTTGTGGTGTGCTTCTAACCGTCTCATACTACCTTATGTAATCTTATGGACACTTGATCTTCAACCATTATGTTTTCAAATTCTATAGACATATAGGGTCTAAGCATAATTGGTGCCTGCATGATTTCTATCTTATGTGGATATTGTGTAGATTGGTGTGCGTGTACTGAAAGGTAACGTATACTTATTTCGCGTTGTCCGATTAGTTATCGTAACCACCACATGTATTGATAAAAGGGCATGATCTCTAAAGGAAGTTTGTATTGAAGTTAGGATCCCATGTTTTCCATCTCATAAGTAATTCAAATTCACCTAGTTAAATTAATTTAGTTGTTAATTACTTCTTCTTAGTTAATTTAGATAATCAAAACCAATTTGTCCATTGTCTTAGCATTGAACGATAATCATACATTGATGCTTAGGTACAAGAACTAAATTATTCAATCTCTGTGGGAACGAACTCTACTTTATTCTATATTACTTGTGACCACGTGTGCTTGCGTGATATTGTGCAAACAGAAATCGTTCTTATTTTCTACTTCTTGACGACGCCTTTTGCAGGGTAGCATCCTTACAATTATATATATATATATATATATATATATATATATATATATATATATATATATATATATATATATAGAAGGGGTCTATTTGGGTTTATAGATTTGAGAGGAAGTTCCCTTTTACACCATTTCGATGTGGGACACTGTAAGATATGGAAAAAAAACATAATGCAAGTCCTCACAGCTAAAAATTGGGCTGCACTACATTCATTTGACTTTGGAACTTCAGTTACAACAACTCACAGCTAAGGAATTAGTAAATAAAAAAAAATCACAGCTAAGGCCAAGTCGTTGTGCTTTAGACTTTTAGAGGTGTAGGTCGAGCATATATAAGTTTTTGAGGATCTCCATTCCAATATTCTATCGATGTGGGATAGCGGAAACCTTACCTCTGCAGAAAAACAACCAATGGATCCAAATGACGGAATGAGTTCAACCTTAACTTTGAAGAAAGACAACTAAGGTGTCTCTTCGTTATCTAGTAGCTTCACTCAGACTTTATATAAGATTTTGAAATGAGTTCCATTTAAGAGTACTCGATGTGGGACAAACTTAGAAGTTAAAATATGCCAACCAACTTTTAGAGTCAAGACTCGGTTTTAAGCATCACCAAAGTTACACTCGAAATTTTTGACTAGCATTTAGGCTCCAGGTGAGGCCAAGTTGGAGGTAACCTTTGCATTGGTGAATGCCCTTACTTAGAATTTATAGATTTAGGAGTAATTCTACTCCCGTCGATGTGGGACAAAGTTAACCTGAACCTAGTAGGGCCTCAAATCATGCCTTCAAGCATACTTGTCTAACTCTCAAGTTAATTCACTTGCTTACAAAATTAAGAACTTAAAGTATGTCTTATGTTAGCCCTCAAAGCTTGTTAATTTAAAATTATAAGGACTTTGGAAGGAGCATAAGTATCAACAGACAGTTGTCAGAGTAATTACAGAGCTAGAGAAATTACAGAGCATTAGTTTTAGTAATTACAGAGCTGAAATTTTGTTTGTTGTTTCAGCATCGATGTATTTGACCTACTCCAAATCATAATTACTGCGACTCAACGAAACAATTCAATTGTAACTGTGTCCAACCTGCAGTAGTCTACAGTACTTGCAACTATATTGGCTAGATGCAGGGGTAAATATATTGATTTTGACACTGCAAGTTCTGTTCGCACTTATTCACGCAAGAGAACGTGGTCAACAAGTAATATATGGTAAATAGGATTCGTTCCCACAGAGACTCGAATCGTTCGTTATATTCACTTATACACCAGCTTATGATTTACACTCACTGCCAAGACAATCACAATTTTGGTTTTGATTAACTAATGATTAAATACCAACTATGAAAATTATGAGAAAATAACTTAACGATTAATTTATAATAAACAAACATGGGATTTCAATTTCATTAACCACTTCATCTAGAATCTTATGCCCTTTAACCTAGCATGTGACAGAGTTGATTACTGATTAGATGCACTAAACTGATACACACCAACTTTCGTTGTGCGTATACCATCCTACTGATCATCCACAATTGATAGAAGTCAAGTAGTCACCAAATATGCGTAGTTCCTATATGTCTATAGCAATTGAACACATACCGGTTAAAAAATCAAGCATCCATAAAACCACATAGTCAGTGCAAGACGGTCAGAATTACACCACAAATTAATACATGTTCTTCGCATGCAAAAACCTATGCTAGCATGAATTGTTCTAAAACCTAGATCCACTTTCGCATTCACCAGGATTAAACAAACAATTACAGGTGTTCGCGACTCACCTATAACGAATAAGCGTAATCATACTAGGAAATCAATACAATCAATCACACACCAAGGCATAAAAAACACTTAATTACTAGAATCCATAAAAAAATCCATTAAAATCCCATGATAACGAGTTAGCCCATAATCGACCTAATCGCCATCATGGGTTCAAGTGTAAACATGATTGAAAAAGAGTTACGATAAACCAAACAAGAGTAGTAAAAGAGTATACGAAAACAACCGAACATTCAACGCAATAGGAGATTACAAATATGAAATGAAAACTAGGAAACCCCCAAAAAGCTTGATGCTCTCCCAATGGTTCTTCTCTTTCTAAAAATCCACGCTTCGAATAATACGATACTCCTATTGATAATTAGGGCTTTCCCCCAATAGTACATAATAAACTGGGCTTCCAAGACACAAGGCTGCACATCTCGTCCGAACCGGCCCTTCAGAACAAGCCCAACAGCAGAAAATTATTATTTCTCAGCTAGCCAGGGCGCGGGCGCGCCTGGCCCCCCTATCCAGAATCTCGATTTTGCTCCGTTCCTCTGTTGGCTGCTGCACAATGCTCCGATATGCTCCCTGATCGACATGCTATCTCAGCCCTCGACACTTCCAGCTCTAAACCATCCGAAACACGCAATTCCACCACCTTATTCCCCAAATGATACTCTGCACACTAAAAACAAGAAAACACATCAAAAGACACTAAACACTCGGGTACAAGCGGTCAATTTAAGTCGAAATGGAATGTATTTAGTGGATATAAAGTCCACTAACACACCCCCAAACTTAAACCGATGCTTGTCCCCAAGCATAAACAGACACTAAACAATCCAATGAAGTGCAATGCATGAATGCAACTAATATGAAAATGCAAATGATCCCCTTCAAACCAACCAAAACCAACAAGCAAGCAAATACTCAAAGATATGCAAATAAATCCAAATAGAGCTCACCTAAATCCCCGTATAATAATAGTACATGGACAGAAATGTGCATGCGTGCTGTGCTCATACCTATTCTTAGCCAAACAACCACCAGGTTTAAAAACAGAATGAACGTTAGACACAAGATCCCTCCAGATACACCGCCATAGTCCACTTGAGTTGACAAGAAATCATGCTTAATTACTAACACATATGACACATAACACTATATATACAACGCATGCTTATTTAACCGTGCAATGGATGAGACCCCTAAAGGCTTATACAATAATACCCATGTAACGAGCATTAGGTCAGTGGATCCCAGACTATAAAAGCCTTAGGTCACTAGGCACAAAGTCCCCTCGTACTTAATTGCTCGAGTATTAAAGAGCTCACCCTGGTTAATATTGCAATTACACAATTTACACGACTCCCTTTTTTTTCTTTTTCATTTTTTTTTTACTAGAAAACAATCTGGAGTGAGAATTCTCATCTCCAACCCTAGACCACTCATATAAATATGAGCCGGCTACTAGCCATTTGACACCTATTTATTAATACTATTCACAATTATCATGAATTTCTTTGTTTCCCCCAAACTTATACTCAAGTGTTCCTTCGCTTTCAAGAATCTATCAAACATTCTAGGTTTAAACTAGGTGTTAAATTTTAGCAACCAAACAGACATGGCCGGGTCCAATTCAAAAGCACTCAATGAGACTGTGATTGTGTAAAAAATTTTATTTCTGAGCAAGCAAATCAGTTTCATAAGAACTATAAAGCAACCCTCTACTCATCATTAGTGCACTCAATCAGACACCTACCTAGCAGTCAGAATTAGTTCGTTCTAAGGGGTCATGGAAAATGCATGAATGCATGAATTATGCTATGCAATCTGGAATGCCACTACATGACTCACAAATAAACAATATGCATGATACATGATGAACAATTTAAACAATATGCATGATAATACTACACTACATGTCCTATATGCATCTAACTACTAATCACAATCTTCATTTCCCACCCCCAAACTTAAAATCTTCAATGTCCCCATTGAAGGCAAGAAACAAAGAAAGTGCACAGAGATACCTCAATCATCAGCAGGATCACCCTCCTCAGGTGAGTCCGGTGGTGGATAAACAACTCCATCTCCATACTGAGGCCAAACAACCTCAACCCCTGTAGCTAAAAATGCCGTGCCCAAAGCCTGTGCCAGATCATCAGCAAAACGGCTCTGCCTCTCATCAACAGCATCTATCCGCCTAGCAAGCCTCCTGAAGTGAGACTCGGTCAAACCAGTACTCTCACTCACAACACCCCTCCGTGCTCTCGAAGGACCAGCTCTAGCCTCCTGCTGCGGACATGGTGGCACATCACCACCCAGAATGTAACCCAAGCCTCGCGGATGTGGCTCACCACCATCCCACTCAGCCAACCTAGCAATAGGCGCCTTGTCTATGCAGCTAGCTGGCAACTGTAACTGCTCCTCTGCTGGCCAGCGAATACCCTCATCTAAACACAATCGAACAACCACTGAGCCATAAGGAATTGCTGCAGTGGAACCCCCTTGCATGAACCTGATCATGTTCCGATGAATAACACTACCCACATCGATGTACCTTTCATTCACAATAGCCCACAAAAGAATAGTCCTCTCCACAGTCACCTCATGAGAATGCGAGCATGGTAATATGTTTGCACAAATAAACAAATTCCAGGCCTTAGCATACCTGTTCAACGCAGAAGCTGGAAAAGTAATCGGCTCAGTCGACCCTGCCCTGCGCTTCCATTCAGTGCCCGGAACTGTCATCTGCCTTAGAATGGCCTCAAGATCTACATCCCCATGGCCCTTCACCCCATAGTCCTCTTCACCAGGTGCAGGTGCTGGAACAGCCAAAACCCTAGTGATGGCAGCAGGAGTATTATCGACCACAAAACCACGAACTATAGAATACCCATTCTTCAGTTTCTTCGCATTAGCATAGAACTCTCTAACGATACTCAAAGGTACCGCCTATGCCACCTCACACACCGTATCCCATCCCCGCCTCAAAATCATGCCCACCAGATCTCCATCCATGATGCCCGGAGTAAAACCCATCTCTTTGACCACTGGCTTGGTCAACAATCGCGTAATTCTTCTTGAGCCTCCGGTGAATTGAAACTAGGAGCATTCCCCCCACTAGATGAAGAATCAATAGAGGCCACAGATCTTCTTGTTCTCTTAGAAGCCATGGAATTGATGGGAAGAAGTTTGTGTGTATAGGTTGGATTGTGTTTTGAGAGATTTGGATGAAAGTAGTGGCTAGGGTTTGTAATTGTAGAAGTGGTGGAGTGGGTTTGTGTTTATATAGGTTAAAAACCCCGAAAACTGATTTCCCCTCTTTAATTTTCTGTTTTGGATCTTCTTTTTTCATTTTTTTTTAAAAAGAAGCTTTCCGCGCGCCCGCGCCTCCTCTCAGCAAATCACGCGCGCCCGCGCCCCTTGGCGGCGCGCCCAAACTTTCTGCCAATTTTTTTTTTTCATTCTTGTACAACAAAACGTAGGTTGCCTCCCACGAAGTGCTTCTTTTACGTCAGTAGCTTGACGTGACTTCCATGATTCACTCAGTAGTTGCAAGAATCGCGGTTTCAGCTCCACGATTCGATACCTCACCAAAGTACAATTTTAATCTTTGACCATTGACTTTGAAGGACTGATCAGGTGATTTCTCAAAAATTTCAACCGCTCCATGCGGAAACACGGTTTTGACAACAAAGGGCCCTGACCATCTCGACTTAAGCTTTCCTGGAAACAGACGAAGGCGAGAATTAAATAACAACACGGTTTGGCCAGGAACAAATACCTTGTTGACTAAACGACGATCATGCCATCGCTTCACTTTTTCTTTGTAGAGTTTATTGTTCTCATAGGCTTGAAAGCGAAACTCGTCCATCTCATTGAGTTGCACCATTCTCTTCTCACCCGCGGCTTTAAGATCAAAATTTAGCTTCTTCAAAGCCCAATAAGCCTTGTGCTCCAATTCTGCCGGTAAATGACAAGCTTTCCCATAGACAAGCTGATATGGTGACATACCCAAAGGTGTTTTATATGCCGTTCGATAAGCCCAGGCGGCTTCATCGAGTTTCAGAGACCAACCTTTCTTGAAGGACTCACCACCATTTCCAGAATACGCTTGATTTCACGATTAGACACTTCAGCTTGGCCATTGGTCTGAGGATGGTATGCTGTAGCTACCCGATGATTGATATTGTATCTAGCCATAAGATTAGTGAACTTGCTATTGCAAAAATGAGTGCCTTCGTCACTGATAATGACTCGAGAAGTGCCAAATCTGGTGAAGATGTTCTTCTGAAGGAAATTAAGCACGACTTTGGCATCATTGGTCGGGAGTGCTTTGACCTCAACCCATTTAGAGACGTAATCAACGGCTAGCAAGATATATTGATTGTTGTATGAGGAGATAAACGGTCCCATGAAGTCGATTCCCCAAACATCGAAAATTTCCACTTCCAACATTACATTAAGGGGCATCTCATCCCTCCTCGATATGTTACCAACACGCTGACAATGGTCACACCTTAAGACATACTGATGAGCATCCTTAAAAAGAGAAGGCCAATAGAAACCCGCTTGAAGAATTCGAGTTGCAGTCTTTTCACCTCCATAGTGGCCTCCATATGTCGTGGCGTGATAATCCCTCAGAATAGCCTCTGTTTCACTGTACGGCACACATCTTCTAATAACCTGATCAGCTCTCTGTTTAAACAGATATGGTTCGTCCCAACGATACCATTTGACTTCATGCAAGAACTTCTTCCTTTGTGCATAAGAAAGATCGGGTGGAATCACTTGACTAACCAGAAAGTTCATAATGTCTGCATACCATGGCTCTTCTTCTTGCACCCTAAACAATTGCTCATCCGGGAAGAATTCATTAATGATGGTCCCGTCTCGAGAGGATTTACCAGTGTCCTCCAGTCGAGAAAGATGGTCAGCTACTTGATTCTCTGTCCCTTTTCTATCCTTAATCTCCACATCAAATTCTTGTAACAGAAGTACCCAACGAATCAACAGAGGTTTGGAGTCCTTTTTAGATAGCAGATATCTAATAGCCGCGTGATCCGTGTACACCATTACCTTTGTACCGAGCAAGTAAGAACGAAATTTTTCAAAACCAAAGACTATGGCCAACAGCTCCTTCTCAGTAGTAGTGTAGTTCAACTGAGCCTCATTAAGGGTCTTGCTTGCATAATAGATCACATGAAACACTTTCTCTTTCTTTTGACCAAGAACGGCCCCCACTGCATAATCGCTAGCGTCACACATCATAGCTAAAGGTTCACTCCAATCAGGAGCAATGATCACTGATGTTGAAACCAATTTCTTTTTCAGAGTCTCGAAAGCGGTCAAACATTCTTCGTCAAATTTAAAAGGAACGTCCTTTTCCAAGAGCTTACACAACGGTTTGGAGATTTTTGAGAAGTCTTTGATGAAACGCCTGTAGAACCCTGCATGACCAAGTAAACTGCGAATCCCTCTCACTGAATTAGGTGGTGGAAGATTTTCAATTGTTTCTATTTTTGCTCTGTCCACCTCTAGACCTCTCCGTGACACCTTGTGCCCAAGGATAGTTCCCTCCTGCACCATGAAATGGCATTTCTCCCAATTAAGCACTAGATTAGTCTCCACACATCTTTTCAGAACCGCACCCAGATTTTGCATACATTCATCGAAAGAACGACCAATTACAGAAAGTCATCCATGAAAACTTCTACGGTCTTACCAATCATGTCTGAAAAGATAGCCGTCATACACCTTTGAAAAGTGCCAGGTGCACCACACAAACCAAAAGAGACCCGCCGAAAAGCAAATGTACCAAATGGACATGTGAATGTCGTCTTCTCCTGATCCTCAGGAGCAATACAGATTTGATTATACCCAGAATATCCATCCAGAAGGCAATAGTACTCATGACCTGCAAGTCTGTCTAGCATCTGATCGATAAAGGGCAAAGGAAAATGATCCTTCCTGGTGGCCTTGTTCAATTTCTGGTAGTCCATATAGATTCTCCAACCAGTGACTGTGCGAGTGGAGATAAGTTCATTCTTCTCATTGGTGATTACCGTCATGCCCTCTTTCTTCGGCACACATTGAACTGGGCTTACCCATGAACTATCAGAAATGGGATAGATAATCCCTGCATCCAACCACTTGATAATTTCTTTCTTCATAACTTCTTTCATTATTGGATTTAGACGTCTCTGATGTTCCACTGTTGGTTTACTCCCTTCTTCTAGTGGAATTTTATGTTGACAGTAAGCCGGACTAATCCCCTTGATGTCTGCAATAGTCCATCCAATGGCTGATTTGAATTCTCTAAGAACTCTCAAGAGCTTGTATTCCTCAGAATCTGACAGGTTAGCAGCAATAATCACAGGTAAAGTAAATGACTCACCAAGAGAGGCATACCTTAAGTGATCAGGTAGTGGTTTGAGCTCTAGAGTTGGAGCTTCTTCAATGGATGGTTTCAACCGCTGATGCGACCCCTTCAATTCAGATAGACCTAAAGATTCCACTGGTCTCTCAAATTTCCTTTGCCATGGAGTAGCATCAAGAAATAGCAGTTGCTAATCTATATCATCTTCTTCCAATAAAGAATCACCAATCAGTTCTTTTTCCAATGTGTCATTCATGAGCAGATGCTCAATTTTTTATTGCACTGCCGACTTAACCAAGTCTATCTTCAAACACTGCTTTTCTTCAGTTGGAAACTTCATAGCCTTAAAAACATTGAAGGTGACATTTTGATCATGCACCCTCATAGTGAGTTCTCCTTTCTGCACGTCAATCAAGGTCTGACCCGTGGCCAAGAATGGTCTCCCAAGAATGATAGGGATTTTCTTATCTTCTTCAAAATCAAGTATGACGAAATCCGCTGGAAAGATAAGTTTGTCCACTTTCACCAGAACATCTTCTACAATTCCTCGAGGGTAGGTGATTGAGCGATCAGCTAACTGGAGTGACATGTTTGTAGGCTTAGGCTCCGGAAGACCAAGTTGCAAAAAAACCGAATAGGGCATGAGGTTGATGCTTGCCCCTAAATCACACAAACACTTGTCAAAAGAAACATTCCCAATGATGCACGGTATGGTAAAACTCCCCGGATCCTTCAGATTAGGTGGCAACTTTTGTTGCAAGACAGCACTGCACTCCTCCGTCAAAGCGACGGTTTCTAACTCCTTGAGTTTCAATTTCCTCGAAAGTATGCCTTTCATGTACTTGGCATAACTTGGCATTTGTTCCAGGGCTTCAGCAAACGGTAGATTTATGTGCAACTTTTTGAACACTTCCAAGAATTTTGCAAATTGCTTATCAAACTTCTGTTTCTGAAGCCTTTTAGGGAATGGCGGAGGCGGATAAACTTCCTTGCTAGCTTCCTTACTCTCTGAACTTGTTTTCCCGGCTGACTTTTCCTTTTCTTCCTCACTTGATGCCTTCTGAACGATCGGAAGAACAAAAATTGAAGAACGAACAGAATCCTCAGGCGCGCCCGCGCCTAAGGCTGCGCGCCCGCGCCCCAATTCACTGTTCACAGAATTCTCTAGCTTTTCGTTAAGCTGATTTTTGACCTCCATATCGTCTATAACCTTTCTAGAACGCAACGTAACAGCATGAATCTGTTCCTTGACCTCCTTTTTACCCGGATTTGCTTCCGTGTCACTAGGTAATTGCCCTTGAGGTCTGTTCAAAAGAGCATTGGCCAGTTGGCCACTTTGGTTTTCAAGAGTTTTCAGAGATACTGCTTGACTCTTGTACATCATTCGCAATTCTTCCATCTCTGACTTCTCATTCGACTGCACATGACTTCCTTGATGTTGTAGATGAAATCCAGGTGGATTGTATGGTGGCCTTTGGGCATAGGGTTGTTGATAACCCAAATTGTTGAACTGCTTCGAACCATACTGCTGACCCTGAGATGGTTGTTGCATGGTATTCTGATTGTTGCTCCAACTGAAGTTAGGATGATTCCTATTGTTGGGATGATATGTGTTAGGAGCAGGTTGTGAAGGCCTCTGATAATTGCTGACAAAATGTGTCGACTCGCTAGAAATTGCACATTGATTAGTTTCATGAGCCCCCGCACACAATTCACAAACCTTGGCGACTTGTTGAACCCCCACCTTAGCTAATGAATCCACTTTCATGGATAGAGCCTGTAGCTGAGCTGCTATAGCTGTTGTGGCGTCCACTCCAAGAACACCTGCAACCTTACCTTGTGGATTCTGATACTCGTTCGCAGCCATCATTTCAATCAGGTCATAGGCTTCGTCATAGCTTTTGGCCCACAGAGCTCCTCCAGATGCTGCATCGAGAATTGCTCGAGAATGGCTTAACCCATTGTAAAAACCACTGATGACCATCCAATCTGGCATCCCATGATGAGGACATTTCCGAAGCATCTCCTTGTACCTTTCCCAAGCTTCACACAGTGATTCACCAGAATGCTGACTAAATTGTGTAAGAGCATTCCTCATGGCAGCAGTCTTTGCCATAGGAAAGAATTTAGTCAAGAATTTTTGTGCCAGATCTTCCCATGTAGTGATGGAACCTGCTGGAAGTGAATGCAACCAGCTTTTTGCCTTGTCCCTCAAAGAGAATGGGAACAACCTTAGCTTGATAGCGTCCTCAGAAACCCCGTTGGTTTTGAAGGTGTCACAGATCTCGATGAAATCTCTGATATGCATGTTAGGATCCTCAACAGGTGAACCCCCAAACTGGACTGAGTTCTGGACCATTTGGATCGTGCCCGGCTTGATCTCAAAATTATTTGCAACAATAGCCGGCCGCACAATACTCGACTGAATATCATTAATCTTGGGCTGAGAATATTCCTTCAGCGCCTTGTTATCTGCCATTTCTTCAGTAACTTCCAACTCTTCTTCAACTTCTTCCACTAATTCCTCTTCTCGCTCCTTTCCTTCTAGATTCTCTTCACGAACTTGAGAACGAGTACGCATACACGCTCAAGATAGTACCTGAGAAACCCAAAAGTAAATAAGTGAGAAAAACGTCCGAGTCAGTGAAGTTAATCCAAATTGATGACAAGAACATAAACTAAACAAACAATGAACCGAGTCCCCGGCAGCGGCGCCAAAAACTTGTTCGCACTTATTCACGCAAGAGAACGTGGTCAACAAGTAATATATGGTAAATAGGATTCGTTCCCACAGAGACTCGAATTGTTCGTTATATTCACTTATACACCAGCTTATGATTTACACTCACTGCCAAGACAATCACAATTTTGGTTTTGATTAACTAATGATTAAATACCAACTATGAAAATTACGAGAAAAAAACTTAACGATTAATTTATAATAAACAAACATGGGATTTCAATTTCATTAACCACTTCATCTAGAATCTTATGCCCTTTAACCTAGCATGTGATAGAGTTGATTACTGATTAGATGCACTAAACTGATACACACCAACTTTCGTTGTGCGTATACCATCCTACTGATCATCCACAATTGATAGAAGTCAAGTAGTCACCAAATATGCGTAGTTCCTATATGTCCATAGCAATTGAACACATACCGGTTAAAAATCAAGCATCCATAAAACCACATAGTCAGTGCAAGACGGTCAGAATTACACCACAAATTAATACATGTTCTTCGCATGCAAAAACCTATGCTAGCATGAATTGTTCTAAAACCTAGATCCACTTTCGCATTCACCAGGATTAAACAAACAATTACAGGTGTTCGCGACTCACCTATAACGAATAAGCGTAATCATACTAGGAAATCAATACAATCAATCACACACCAAGGCATAAAAAACACTTAATTACTAGAATCCATAAAAAAATCCATTAAAATCCCATGATAACGAGTTAGCCCATAATCGACCTAATCGCCATCATGGGTTCAAGTGTAAACATGATTGAAAAAGAGTTACGATAAACCAAACAAGAGTAGTAAAAGAGTATACGAAAACAACCGAACATTCAACGCAATAGGAGATTACAAATATGAAATGAAAACTAGGAAACCCCCAAAAAGCTTGATGCTCTCCCAATGGTTCTTCTCTCTCTAAAAATCCACGCTTCGAATAATACGATACTCCTATTGATAATTAGGGCTTTCCCCCAATAGTACATAATAAACTGGGCTTCCAAGACACAAGGCTGCACATCTCGTCCGAACTGGCCCTTCAGAACAAGCCCAACAGCAGAAAATTAGTATTTCTCAGCTAGCCAGGGCGCGGGCGCGCTCTATACAGGCGCGGGCGCGCCTGGCCCCCCTGTCCAGAATCTCGATTTTGCTCCGTTCCTCTGTTGGCTGCTGCACAATGCTCCGATATGCTCCCTGATCGACATGCTATCTCATCCCTCAACACTTCCAGCTCTAAACCATCCGAAACACGCAATTCCACCACCTTATTCCCCAAACGATACTCTGCACACTAAAAACAAGAAAACACATCAAAAGACACTAAACACTCGGGTACAAGCGGTCAATTTAAGCCGAATGGAATGTATTTAGTGGACATAAAGTCCACTAACAAGTTCCCAGATTGATTTTCTTAGCATGGTCATCTACTTGGAAACATTTTAAAACAGAGAGTTTGTTAAACCAGAACCCCTGTTCTAGGAAGAAAATCTTAAAAAACAACATGAATCGTAATGGAAAAGGAAAAGCTAGATATTAAAAGAATGCCAAGTTTACATTTAAATCATTATTAATCATGTATCACCTTGATTATAGGATGGGTCTTCTGATATATATTCCTTTGCACCAAGTTTCACTTCTTGTGCATTTTCTGTACCCTTTTCGCTCAGCAACATATAGATTTTAACAAGCATTCTTTCATTGAACTGACTCGGGCTGAATCGGCCATAAAGTGTAGACTTATTTGACTTCCTTTCCAAAGAACCTGCACTTTCGAAATCTCAAGAACATGTGTATTATTCATTTATTTCAGAAGATCGGGAAGCAATGTTGTTGGTACTATCAACAAACAAACAGATGCCACTCCGGCCTTCACGCTTCTTACTAATCTAACCTACTTGTGCCATTGCGTCACTTTCTTCACAATGCATGCACAGTCCACAACACCTAAGTTAAATTTCATAATAAATTCATTCAAGGTATAATTTAATAAGTAGCATCAATTCTTTAATAAATCTCCGAATTAGTTTTCAATAACAAAAAAATTAATCTACTCACAATCTTTTCAATTACGAACGGCTCACACTAAGGCTATGTTCACTTCACTTGAATGGAATGGAGGAAGAATGAAATTTATACTCTTATTTGGGGAGGATTGGGAAAAATGTTTAAATTTTCATTCCTTACTTCATTCCTTTCCACACAATTTAAACTAAAGTTCTAACCCACATGTTTTGGAAGGAATGCTCCATTCCCAATCATCATCATTTTCCTTTCAATTTTCATCATAAGAAATTTCTTCTCCCTCATATTTGTTCGTTATTTCCCCCAACATCCCTTCTTTCTTCATAAATTTTGTTTACAATTTTCATTCCATTCCTACCTCATTCCATTCTCCCCAAGTGAACACAACCTAATTGGATTGAGCTCATACTAAGGGCATTAGTCATAATTTTTGCACCATAAATTTCATTAACTTTATTATCACTGTTATTTACCAGAAAAATACTTATTGTGAATTTTGTTCATCCAATTATATGATAGGGTAATGTTAAATATCTTCATCATTACACATTTATTTCATTTAAATTTACTAAAATTTGGGAGGATACTAATGGTGTGATTCAAATTCAGATCATCAGATGTATATTTAGTATACCAAGTGATTGTCACCTCAGGAAACTCGGACAATAACAATATTAATTTATAAATTGAATTTATCTTATAAAATCGAGTATTCACTAGTACAGACTGGACCTATAGCGTCGCCTATATAGACCTATAGCGTCGGTTGTTTGGCGTAGTATATGCAGGGGACGCTATAGGTATAGGCCTATAGCGTCGGTTAAAATGGCGACGCTAGAGTCTACTTTAGGCGTCGGTTATTTAAATAACCGACGCTATAGGTGTAGCTTACAGCGTCGCTCGTTAAAATGCCGACGCTATAGGTGTATCTTATAGCGTCGCACCTTTAAAATGCCGACGCTATAGGTACAGTTTATAGCGTCGCCCCTTTAAATGCCGACGCTATAGGTATAGCTTATAGCGTCGCCCTTTCAAATGACCGACGCTATAGGTTATTCTTTTTTTAAAAAAAAAAACCTATAGCGTCGCCCTTTCAAATGACAGACGCTATAGGTCAATATTTTTTAAAAAAAAAATAATTTGAAAATTGGAATTTCACCATTACAAAGAGAACATTGGCCTGGATACTCACTGCAATTCTATTGTACAATATATAAACCAAATTGCAAGATTATAAACTGAATTACAAGATTATGATTGCAAGATTATGGTCCACAAATTGTTACTTACAAATTGTTACTACCATTAAATACATTATTACAAATTGCAAGAACGTAACATTAAATAATTTTTCCAAAGCTGTTTTTTCCACCACATCGCTGCCTTCGTAGCTCCATGTTTCTCCGAACTGATCATTAATGCAGATTCTACGCTTGACCAATTCTCAGTACCAACTGGTCAATTGCATGTGACTTTCCCGACTTTCTCCGCTCCTGCAAAATTGTTTCAAATCTGGTCTTAGTTATCATTGCAACTCATGTAAACATACATACCTTTGGATGGTAGAAGGCCATTTTCTTCAAGTTGTCTGTAATGTTTATTCAACAACAAGATAGTAGCAGGTGAAGTCCGAAAACACACAGAAGGAACACTAATCTATTTCGCAGCTATGATAGCGAAGCTCATGATTCCATCCTGTATTATACAACTGACCGGTGGCCTAGAACTAGACGAACACTTGAGCTTTTCTAGCAATTTACGTAACGGGGCTAAGCAATTCTTCTGTGTTGACAAGCACAAGGACAGGGGATCTTGAGTGGCATTTTCATCCGAGGGAGGCAAACCATCGGGTATTGTTTCGAAACAAAAGTCAGGCAGGCCATCAAGAGAGTTAGGGCCTCTAGACTTGAGCAAGCGTTCGTGGTTAAACTCAGTGTTGACAAATGTTATGTAAAAACCTTTATGGTGAAGAATTTAGTTAAAGTGATAATCTGTTTTCAGCTATTTTAAAATCTTAGAACAGTTGGAAAAGTCCTGAGAAGTTACTTAGCACAGAGTACAATTTGAGAAGATGAAAGATTATAATTAAATTTGTAAAAATATCTGCATATCCAATATGAATCTAAGACTTTCAAGTTTCAAGTATGCAACAAGGAGGTGCTTTGGTTTACCCAGTCACCTTCGGAAAATAAGGTTTGACGTAAGAAACATAATTTGAACTAGTCCTGCATCGTATTTTCGAAGCGATTTACCTTTATTCACAACATATGCCTTAACTGTTCCCATGATGGTTACAAGAAAATATACATTCAGAACAGAAAGCTTAAAGTTGCAAACTTGTGATATTTATGTGATAATCGGCCATAACAATTATAATTAGAATTGTGTTCTTTAATTTGCAACGAAAAGTAGGCATGAACTAACATTTAGACTAGAACAGAATTTAGTTTACAGAAAACAATAATTCTTTATTTTGATTAGAAATCATATTAACAAGGTCCACAAGTGGCATATTAGATCCAATACCCTACTAAACAAGTAGCTACAATAACGAAGTGCAGAAATATTAGCATACAACAAACTAAATTTGTATCCTTATGAACACTATATTTAGCAAATATCTGCAAATTAAGTGCAAGTGTATACATTATTAGTACCTGATTAAAGACATTCTCGGATAAAATATTTTGCCCAGAGCTCACGTACGTCAGTCATTTCCTTTTTGTTATAGCGTCTTGAAGCAAGAACCTTCAAAATATAGAAGATTGCATATTTTTAGACAATTTTTAGTCCGATATTTGTAAAACAATGCTAACTAGTTTTGTCTCTTACCACTTTCCAATTTATGTCCGTTTTTTTTTAGAATGCATGATTATGTCATGCATGTATTTCATAACAAAAAAACCACACTTCGTTCCACCACGTTGTTGAGGACACTACGAAGAAGCCAACAATTTTTATTAAGTACAAAAAAAAATCAATGGACGAATTTAAATGTATAGTTCAAGTAGGTTTGTACCTGAACCTCGTTGTGAATAATGAGAAATTCTTTTCTATTATTCCTCAATCCACCTTCTACTGTGTATAACTTAAATGCGCTGTGAAATAAGTATACGTCACAATTCACATCTCCGACAAAGGTGGACTATGTTAAATGTAAATTCATATATTTAACTTACTTTTGCACAGGTGTCTTCAAGCGTATATTCCTTTCTCTTTTCAACGAATCAAATATATAAATAACACTTTCTTTGAGACTGAAAAGGAGCAATATCCAGTGGTTGCTACAATAATACACACATACATACATTAAAATATGCACATGTATATAGTATGTACAATTTAATTTTAATTCGTTCTTACTCTTGGACGTAAGGTGCTAGAATGAAATGCCTCTCTTTATTGGCAACCAAAGTTGTTGTGATGTAATCACATGCTTCCTGGCTACGTTCATAGTCACCGTTATTCGGTATTGCCAATCTAGATGGCAACATGAATGCAAATCTTTCTTCTTTCAACTCACTGCATAGTGTCCCAAGATACCTACAAATTAAAGTAACTTGTCACAATAAACATGTGTTATGTACTCGAATGATTTTAAAGTTAATTGAGAAAAAAGACTTGTCTTACTTGATAAAAATTTCCACAACAGGCATGTTTAAACAACTAAATGTTAAAAATTCATCAATATCAATAGGGGATACATATATGGTGTGTTGTCTACTTTCTTTTAACTTGAATAACACATCTTTTTTAGCAGAGGTCCTCTTTTTAACCAAGAAACGTAAAGATTGGCAATGCTCAGTTAACTGTTTATCATCACCATCCCTTGTCAGTGGTGGTGTTTTATTGACGGGAGTCGCCGAACCTTTGCTTTCAAGTATTTTAGGCATCCTAGTACCCTTTTCTAGAATGTTTTCCAAGGGGGGATCCTGATCAAACACGATTAGCCACATGATATATTGCAAATATATGAGAAAAATAACTTCAACACTTCAATTTCAATGTCAAAAAATATACCTGTCCCAACGTCACAAGGTCCTTTGGCCATTGGACAAAACTACCAACTGCACTTCCTACCGTCTCAAGTTCGTCACATGGCACCGGAAGTCGAGTAAGCTGATATTCAGGTCCAACATCATCAACTGATACTCTTATATTATGAGAAAGAATCGGATTATTATGAACCATATTATCACTTTGATTATTTGCCGGAAAAACAGTCCCCTTTGCCACGACAACTCTTCCTTTTTCCTGATCTACCACCCAAAGACAACATAGGGTCGGACCCTGCATTATAATTTAAATTGAGTGTCTCATAATTCAAACATGTATCAATACACTTGGACTGTCCTAATTCTATTTTACCCTTTTTCCTTGTCATTAAATTAGTATTCCTTTCTGTGAATGTTAGAGCAGGTTATATGAATTCTGTGAATGTTAGAGCAGGTTATATATGTCTGTAGTGTAATTATCTGATGTAGGAAAAATTAGTTTTTTCATAGCAAATTTGGAAAATTTTAATTACATAAGATATCTAAATTCTCACTTGTAAAACCATAAAACAAGCCCAACTGAAGCATCCAGCAGTGATCATAAGAGAACCTATTACTGAATGTTTACGATCTACTTCACTACCTTCTAATTCTGTAATTTACAGAGAGGTGATTTGCATGTTGATATTTCTGTTTGGTTTGAAGTGAGGCTGGGCTATAATATTGATATGATGTCGCATATTTTGAAGGTAGTTACATATGTATCTACTTGGTATGTTTCTGTATTAAGTAATTTGACAGGTACTTCAGACTTTCGACAATATTAAGTTGACAGGTATGTTTTTGTATTAGTTGACAGTAACGGACAAGACAAGTTTATAAAACATATCGACAAAGTACCTTCTAATAAAAGTACCTTGAACAGTAGAATCTAATAAAAGTACCTTGAGATTCGACAAAGGATCTTGTCGATCCACAGACTGGCAACTGCTTCGAACAGTTTGCGGGGTACCAATATCGTTCACAAAATTACCATCTGGAATTGACACACCTATCTGCTTCAAGTGACTGAATATGCCTTCTAGTTTCAAATTTATCATTTGGTTCATCCTGTCCTCGCACTCTTTCTGAACTTTCTTGGTAATTTCTTGCGTGATTGTAGCCAACTGATCCGCCGATATCACCCCACTATGTTTGCAAACTGATCCAAATGCTTCTTTAACTTTAACTCCCCCTCCAACCCCTCTAACACGCCCTCCATGCTCCTTACGACCCAGTGCACGCGACATTAAGTCATCCTAACCTTCTGGAGTCCACAAACCATCTACAACTTGCGACTGCAACTCTCCCTGTTCAGAATGTTCATTAATTAGACAGCGATAAAAAAAAGACCAATAATCTGTTAAAAACATTGGAATTTAAAAGATGAAAAGTCATGGATTTTACCATTTTCACAACCACTTTTTTAGTCTGTTCATTTGGGAAATAATAACCTCCGCCCTCCTTTTTTTTGCTCGTGCTCTAATATAATCAAAACTACGTCCGGTACGATCACTCGATAAAAGTGATGGATTAACCAATTCACAAGATTCCAGTGCAGTGAAGGGGTCATCAACAGTCCAGATGGCTTTTTTTCCGTCATATCCACTAGGCCCTAGAAAATGTACTTGGTCATTATGTTTCTAGCTTTCTTGCGCTTTGATACTTATTGCCTGTTGACAACAAGGAAACATTAATAATTAAAAATTTGAAATACTACATACTGAAACTGTTTGCGGAGACTCTTCAAAAACTACAAAAGAGACTGATGTTGAAGTTCAGACTAATATACTTATTCTAGTGATCAGCCTCATTATCTGTTGATGTACTATAATCTTGTCTCATTAAAAATAGAACCCTGTATCTTTCTGTGAACTCAGTCAATGATCGAGGTGACCAAGTAAGTCCTGTGTGCATCATACCATGGGCTCAGGTATCTTTCTGTGAACTTCTAAAGTTATGTGATAAATGACTCGATCTGATTAAAATGGTGACTATCAATTGCAATGTCTTAAGAAAGTTAGATAAGAATAAGTGATATTACTGTCTAGCTACCCGTCACTTGAATTCTGTGCTAAATTGTGTTCAAATCAGGTCAGTATTTACATCAATTTTGAATTATGTAATTTGGTTATGTGATATATGTATCTGGTCCAGTTCTTATTTTAAAACACTAGTGGGAATATATAAATTGAATTTGAACTATTAGTATGATTAAGGCCAAAATCAACCTAAATATTAGTATGATTAAATTCTGTGACTTTTTGAAACTTGAACTTAAACTGTCTTTATACGAAAGTGGTTCTGTTTTTTGTCCAAAAGTACTGATAAGAATCTACACAATGTTGGTTTTTGTCTGCTTTTGTTTTAGAGTCAACTACTATTTTGGTTAGTTGTCTTTTTAGACTTTACTAGAATCAATTCATGTATCCCGTACATACAACCTGGAAGTTTGGAATGCCTATCCTGGAAGCATATCTCCGTTCACCTAGGTCTACATACTATCTGTGTAGCTATGTTTGACAAACAATGTAACTTACCTCAAGAACCACAACTTTTAGTTCTGGATACCATGGTTCAAAATATGGACTTAACGAGACTAAGGCACCCAAGGTTTTTCAATAGTGAATTAGTAAGACATTTTAGGGAGGACTGAGGAGTACTTGACAACCATTTATTTGGAGTTGGTGTTTTCTTTTTTTTGGTTTCAAGTCCTCGTAGTCGTAGGTCATTAGTTGATGCGAGCAGACAATTAGTGCATGCACTCAACCGAGGAGCAAGAGAAGGAGATTTTGCTCTTAAATGAGTGCTGTAATGAGTGCTGCTTCTTATTTTCCATTACTTCGAGTAGTGTTCGTAGTAAAGGACTTCAACAATTGTTCAGAATAACAAATGTATTGCCGACTAAAATATTAGACGACAAATCTCACATGTTAGAAAATAAAACAGAGTGTAACAGACGAATGTTTAAGGTTGGGTTCAATCATTTCTAGGATCTAGCTAGCACAGATAATATATTCTCCCTTGCTTTGGCTTCAGTCACTCAATAAATCTGAGTGAACACCACCTCTTCAAAAGAAGAACTGAGCTAATTTCACTCCGTTATTCTGTTAAATAGATTTCATGTAAAGTTTTGGGTAAGACTTGCAGTACAGAGGTTTGTTTCTAATTTAAATTAGATCATACTCGGTACTGGATTGTAGTTCAATTATATATTTGAATCCCAGGTACTCACAGCTCATGTACACTAGCCCCAACTCCCAACAAGCAAGTTGCTGGTGGTCTGCCTTATTTGCAAGATGGAAGGTGATTTGTGTTGTTACTAATCACTAGAAGTATTTATTCTAGAATTGAATATTAATAAACGCTCATTTAACTCCTTACTGAATTCAGGAAGCGAATTGGCTGCAAATTTTCAAACCAGTCTACTAAACCTTAAACAATGAGATTGTGTCAACTATAGAGATACAAAATCATGACATTTAAAAAAAACCCATCGATCAAATTTTTAGGTGTTTTAAAAGGATGTAGGCAGCAGTTTTTAGTATCTGAGAATGACTAGAAGGATGAAGTTTTACAGAATTTATACTCGTGCTTTAGTATTGAGATATATAAATCAGCACATGGAAGTGAAATAACTTATAATATTATAATATTGGGTATCCAAAGCCGATAACATTGTTTGACCCATGTTTCCATGGGCCTTCTTAGTAATTGTCCTACAACTAAGGTTGTCCATTGACCAGATTTGCGTGAACTTAAATCCATAATAGGTCACCTTTAAATCACATTCATTGACTTGTTTTTAACTGGCAAAAAGAAAAAATTAAACACCCAGCATACTTCTAATTTAATAAAATGCACCTGTATGGCTGTATCATAAAAGTCTATAATGTTTTCTCCTAACAATCTATTTAAAAGGTTATAATTAAATAAAAAGTCAATCATTTTATAAAGCAGAGTGAATAATGGATCCGAAAATCTCAATTTCTATGCATCTATACTGCATTTCGAAGTTGTTTCTGGTGCAACAAAAACAACTACTACAGAACCACAAGTTTCAGCTCACTATCATCTAAAGCAGAGTAAATCATCTCGTATGCAAAATCCATTACGTACATAACTTGTCAGTTGTCAGTAAATTTCAATCAAAAACACATTTACAACTCCCTCCCAAGTCCCAACCGATATCATATAGTCGCATACCTTAAGTTAGCTAACCTAGATAACTGCTTTGTTATCAAAACTAATAAAATATTCACATTCTCTATTGCAAGTAAATTGAAAGCGCGGGAGAGATCATATAAACACAATTTCAATTCCCACACACAGACATGTGTGCGAGGCGAGAGAGAGAGAGAGAGACACAGAGAGAGAGGGAGAGAGAGAGAGATGGAGAGAGATAGAGAGAGAGTACCAACAGAGAATGAGTACGTTTTCTTGCTTAGGCTCAAGCACAATTGTTGAAGAACAAACCAGCAGAGATGGAGGAGAGTACAATTGTCTTCTTCGTACTCGTAGAAGTTAAGACTCCAATTCGTAGCAGAGATGTACTCGTAGCAGAGATGTGGATTTGGAGAGAGATGGAGCTTATGGGTGTGGATTTGGATTGGGAGATTTGGAGATGAAAAAACAAAGACCAGGTTCTTCTGGGTTCGTTCAATTGGGAGAGGGAGATGTGCGGGAGGGAGATGGAAATTAGGGCTTAGAAAAGAAAGGGGCGAAATAAAAAGGGGGGAAAGACCGGGTCCTGGGTGTATATACTACTGTATTATTTAATTAAAAAAATAACATTATTTTTTTTTTGATAAAAAAAAAATAACATTATTTATTTTTTATATTCTAAAAGTAAATAAATAATTAATTAAGATTTTAATTGATTTTGTCAATTTAAGAATTTTTCATTTTATGTTCAATAAAAATATTAAAAATATTATTTTACAAAACTTAATTGTATAATATAGGTGTGACTTATATCTAATATAAAGTATTATAATTTTTGTCAATTATTAAAAAATTTGTTACATACCTATAGCGTCGCCGTTTATAGCCTATAGCGTCGTCGTTTATAGGGGCGACGCTATAAGTCACACTTAAAGCGTACCTATAGCGTCGGCGTTTTAGTGGCGACGCTCTAAGAGAGAGCTACAGTGTACCTATAGCGTCGGCATTCCATAAAGCGACGCTAGAGGGTATAGCTATAGCGTCGGTTCTTTTCTGACCGACGCAAAAACACTTTTTAGCGTCGGAGTTTTTGGTGGCGACGCTATAGGTGCAACCTATAGCGTCGGTTAATGTAAACAACCGACGCTATAAGTTCTTCCCAAAGACAATAAGCGACGGTTATTTCAAACAACCGACGCAATAGGTAAAGAGGCGACGCTATAGGTCAATAACCGACGCTATAGGTGGCGACGCTATAGGTCCATTCTGTACTAGTGATTGAAGATAAATATTGATAGATCATAATTTTATTCTACTATATTAGTGTTATGCCATATTTTTGGCATATCTAATCATCTCCTAATTTCTAAAATTTATTAATTATTAATTCAGATTAATAATTATTACTTAACCACTAAATTTTATCCTTTTCCTGAAATGAAAAAAGAATGAATCTCAATTAACGAATAATGGAAAATATCTCCAACAATATTTCTTCAAATCAAGAAGATATTACAACGTCAATATAAAATCAGATAAAATCAGTTATTGTCTACATTAACAAAGTTGATCCCTAAAGTCTCTCAGGGATAAACACAATTGCACAGAACTGTGTAGCCTTGATCCAATATAAATTGGTATGCAGGCGTCTTGGCAATGGGATCCGATACACGAGAGAAATCGAGACATCTGCCGAGTCCAACCCCTCTCTTTCTTACAAACCCTAATTCCCCAAAAACGGCCACATTCATTCAAAATTGTTTTACTATTTAAGCACACCTCCAATTTCGTGTTATTACGAAATTCCTCCAATGACAACTAGCCTATAACCCGTGCAACGCAGAGCTCCTTTTTTAATATCTATAACTATATTAATTTTTTTAATTTTATATGTTATTAATTTATATATCAAATTATTGTTAAAAAATTGATATACATAAAATTTTACACGTTCGATTTAATAATTGTACTCTATCTAGAATTCTTAAAATTGATTTGGACGATTACATCCCACGTGAAATTAACAAAATAATCTTCAATTTAGTGATGGTTTAATAATTACTTTCTAATTAAATCTACGCAGAAACAAAAAAGAGAAGAAATTGATGATTTTTTACGTTGAAAATTCTATTTGCTTTATGAATTCTACTTATAATTCGTTTTAATTATCAAAATACACTTATAATTATTCGAATATAGTTTTACTAAAAACCAAATACAATTTTAATAATAAGTATAAGAGGAATTATATCAAAAACTTTGATAATAGGTAATCTGGTCCTCCGTACGACAAATATCTTAAAATAAATAGGTGAAAACTATTAGATCTAGCATTAAAATATTTTAATATGTTATAAACTATAAAGTGTATTTATATTGAAATACGAAAATGTATATGTCAATGATTTAAATCATATATAATTAGATTTTCTACATTGAATAGCATTATCAAAGTAGGACGTCTACATTGAATAGGATTAATGTAAAAATTCGTAATTATATATTCTCTTGAGATTCTGAGTGTTTCTATTTGAATAATAATTATTAAATCATCACTAAATTAAAAATAATTTTATGAGATTCGCGTGGATTGTATAATTATCCAAATTTAATTTCTAGATCTCAAGATAGAGTCCAAATAGTAAATAAGAATTTTTTTAATAGTAATATGAATTAACCGAGTACCTTTTTTTAGCTAAAACGTATCCTCTTTTATATATTTTCTAACTAAAATTCCTTATTTTCTAAAAATATCACGAAAAATGTATATGTATTTATTATCAAATCATTTTATTTAAACATTTAAACCTGCAAAATTCATGTTAGAAAAAATTTAAGGGAATTTGTCAAGAATACTAACTTTTCTAGTTTGTTTTGCAAAAATACTATCTCTTCAAATTTATTGCAAATATACTATCTTATACTTTCTTAATTGCAAAAATACTATCTTTCCTTTTTCAACCCAATTTTAATTTTTTTTTTAAAAAAAACCTTTTTTAAAAAATAACCATGTGGCAGGTCACTATTCACCGACCTTTTTTTTTTAAAGGTGGGCTGCTTTTGGTGGATTTGGGTTGCAACCACATTCAACTGAATGCAACCACATGCAACTTCTTTTTTTAAGGTGGGGTGATTTTGGTGGATTTGGGTTGCAAGGCCCCGCCAGGGGACATATTCAACTGAATGCAACCACTTGCAACTGAATGCAACCACATGCAACTTTTCGTTTTCTTTTTTTTAAAGGTAGGGTGATTTTGGTATTTGGGTTGCAAGGCCCCGCCAGGTGCCATATTCAACTAAATGCAACTGAAAAACGAAAGTTGCATTCGGTTGCATGTGGTTGCATTCAATTGCATGTAGTTGCATTCAGTTGCATAAGAAAGTTCCATTTTTGGTTTTTTTTCTAATATATCCCATTTGAAAAGGCTGTTTATGAATATGTCCTATTTTTAATTTTAATTAAAAATATGTCCCATCATACTAATATGTCCCATTTTCAAATATAACCATGATTAATGTATTAACTTTATATCATTAAAAGACATTTTTGTCCTCATAATTATCCTAATTCCTCACCCACATTTTTGGTACCTATGCTAAAATTCACAATAATCACCTTCTTCTGATTATTGTTGGCGAAACCAGAAGGGGAAAAGCTACTAGTAAGTTAATTTTGCTGATTACGAATGCTAGTTGACTTAAATCGAATTTAGAACATTAGAAAGATGCTGACAACTTTAGTCACTGTTTGTTGTTATTTTTGTAAACTGATATCAACACTTTGTTTTCTTAGACTTACCCCAGTATCTTTTTAATGGGGGGTTTTGCCGGGATGGTGGATTAATTGGGTGCCCCTGCGGGGCCAGAGCTCGAAGCGGAAGGTGGTAGTGGTGGCGGGCGTCGGTGGATGAGGTGGTTCCGGTGGGTGGGTCGGCGGGTGTTTCCGGTGAACGGTTGTGCCCCTGCGGGGCTACAAGGAGGATCAAAAGTGGGTGGGAGAGGGGCATTATAGTCTTAATAAGTATAAATATATATATAATTATATGTATATGAGTTATATATAAGTTAGATTTTAACCATAGGACATATTTATAAATTATGAGTAAAATGGGATATAAACATAAAAGCACCCCTTAATTTGGGACATATTTGATAAATTCCCTTCCATTTTTCAGTTGTCATTTTCGACCTCTTTTTTGAATATATATATATATATATATATATATATATATATATGAGTAGGGATCTAGAGAGAACCCCTTTAAAAGGAGAACTTAGAAAACTAAATTAAAATATAGCACATATGGTATGCAAACTGATCGTTGGGAGATGGAGACATTCAGTTGCATAAGAAAGTGACAACTGAAAAATGGAACTTTCTTATGCAACTGAATGTGTATATATATATATATATATATATATATATATATATATATATATATATATAGGCTTTTGCTCAAATACAAACAAATCCTTAAATACAAACTACAAACTAACACTAGATTAATTATATTTCATTTATTCTAAGGTTCCCGCCAAGGGTACCTTCACAAAAAATGCTTAAAATAATTGGCTCTATCCACCACAAAAAAAAAAAAAAAAAAAACTTGCCGTGGAAATGCGAAGCATTTAAGACAGTAAACGGATGAGTTAGGTAGTCATGAGGGCCGCAGGCCCTCGACACACCCGTCAATCGTCTACTGCCTTTACCATTGATTGCCATTCCTTACAACTTTAGAATGATAAAGGCGCGAAGCGCCGTACAAAAAGGTGCGAAGCACCGTTAACCAGTGAAATCCACTGCCACGTCATCACGTGAACAATGAATTTTTTTTATTTTTTTTATTTTTTTGCTGAATGGAGCTAATTATTTTAAACACTTTTTGTATTGGGGTACCCCTAGTTTGATCATTAGATTAGCATGAAATATTGAATTAGTGTTTAGTTTGTAGTTTGTAGTTAATTTTAGTTTGTAGTAGAGTAGGACTCTATATATATATTGGGTAAAGTTCCATGGAGTACTAATTTTATTGGAGTACTTGGAGTACATATACATTTTGCATTCAAAATCTTGCAAACTTTATTATTTTTCAAAACTTATTACATAAATATCACTATTTCATCGAAAATCTTGAAAATTTTGTATGTTTTGCTAACAAAATATTACAAAACTATTGGTTCTGCGAAACGCATTTGCGTTGCAAAACATATATGTTATGATTGCAAAACATTAAGGATTTTCAAAATGAACATATTGAAAAACATACATGATTTTCAAAATTATCAATGAAATTATGATATTCATATAATAAAGTTTGCAAAATAATAAATTTTAAAATATTTTAAATGCAGAACGTATATGTACTCCAATTAAAAGAGTACTCCATAGAACTTTTCTCTCTCTCTCTCTCTATATATATATATATATGTGTGTGTGTGTGTGTGTGTGTGTGTGTGTGTGTGTGTGTGTGTGAGAGAGAGAGAGAGAGAGTTCAAAAAAGAGGTCGAAAATGACAACTGAAAAATGGAACTTGCAATCGGAAATTTAGTTGCATGTGGTTGCATTCAGTTGAATATGGCCCCTGGCGGGGCCTTGCAACCCAAATCCACCAAAATCACCACACCTTTAAAAAAAATTGCATGTGGTTGCATTCAGTTGAATGTAGTTGCATGCAGTTGAATATGGTTGCAACCCAAATCCACCATAATCAGCCGACCAAAAAAAAAAAGAGCCGAATCTGGGCAGGAGGGGGGAAGGGTTGCCCTAATTTCTAGTATTTTTGCAATTTAGAACTTAGTTTAGTAAAATTGCAAATAGCTATTCTTAACAAAAGTAAATGTGCAAAAATTTACTTTTTTCTATATATTTATCAAAAAAGCCCAAAATTTAATTCAAATTAATAAAATCATATAATAATAATAAAAACTCGTGCATCGCACGAGTATTAAACTAGTTCTATTACTAAAATTGAAATATTAAAAATTTAGGATATGATATCTTTTTTGTGGTACGGTACGATACTGACTTCCCTTATTTCCTTTTCTAACTAAAATCTCTTATTTTCTAAAAATATCATAGACAATATATATATATACAATTATTATCAAATCATATTATTTAAAAATTTAAACCTACAAAAGTCGGGTCTCAAAAAATTTAATTCAAATTAAAAAAAATCATGTAATAATAAAAAAAATTACGTGCATCACACACGTTTTAAACTAATTATATTATTAAAATCGAAATATTAAAATTTAGTTATCGATCAATATTATACTTTTTTGGTAGAGTATGATACTGACTTCACTTATTTCTTTTTATAACATAATTTTATTTTGGCGACTTATTTATATTAAAACTAGGGGTGAGTATTCGGTTTTAACCGAACCGAACCGAATTTTAATTCGGTTAACCGAAACCGAAATTTCAGAAAAATCATAACCGAAAACCGAACCGAATTAAATTCGGTTTTTAACCGAACCGAAATAATTTATTTCGGTTATTACCGAAAACCGAAATGTAATATCAATTCAAAGATACCCGAACATGAAAGGTCAAGAACAAGATAAAAACTCAACTCGGGGACTAAAATCAGCTTTTGAATTGGTTTTAGTAAAACAAAAAACCGAACCGAAATTTTAATTTCGGTTAACCGAACTGAAAACATTTCGATTATTCGGTTCGGTTTTCGGTTAACCGGACCGAATACTCACCCCTAATTAAAACAGAATTTTACAATTAGTGGTTTAATTTTTTCTTTTTCTCATATGATCAAATCATATTATTTAAAAATTTAATTTTACAATCATTATCAAATCATATGTTAGGAATATGTTGTACTTGATGATAACTTCACAATCAATCAAATTGTATAAGGTTTTGTAGCTGTCAACGGATGAGGATTTATAACTCTATCCGTTGACAGGTAGCTCATCAACGGATGAGGTTTTGTAGCATACTGTAGTATCTCTATGTTATCAGTTGATAGTGTTTTTATCCACAGTCATGTTGACCATCAACGGATAGGTAGAATAGGGTAGCCAATTGTAAATAAGCTATGCTATGTAATTCTGTCTTAGTGAAAGTGCATCAACAGATGAAGACAAAACTCTATCAACGGATACAACTCAAATCCACTCTATCAACGGATACAGCTCAAGTCTCAATATCAACGGATACAGCTCAATACATCATCAACGGATGTCAGTGTACAATATCAACGGATAATCATTGACACCGTCTTCTATGCTTAGCTGGGGATTAGCAGTTGATAAGGACATGTTTGACTGACAGATCACATGGGTTGATAGTAGATACAAAAAGCAGTATGGCAGCCATACTTTGGAAACACAGAAGAAAGAAGCATTCCATTTACACTATGAATACAAGAAAGGTGCAGGAGACATGTCTGAACACAAGGACAACCTTTCGGCTACATGTGTATTTGGAGTGTACTAGCAAGTTAACTAGAATTAGATTAATATTATCTTATTCCAGTAGTACTTGTAAAACTTGGGATTTATAACCAAGTGTAGCAACTCTTTGTAGGTTAAGAAAACACATACATTTTGCTTAGGGTTTCTATTGAATATTCTTAGAAAGCAAAGAGTTGTAAAACAGAAGCTGTGTACTTTTGTATCACAGAGTTTTCTTCGAATAAAAGCTTCAGGTGGTAAATTTAACCACCTGATTTTTATGTGTTTGTGCATTAATCTTTCTATAGCAATTATCTAAGATAGATTTCTGGAGTTCTTATCAGAAATCTATAAATATCAAGAATTGTATTCAATCCCCCCCTTCTACAATTATACAAGTGTGTAATCTGGGAATAACAATTGGTATCAGAGCAAGCTTCTAACATATTTGAAGTTTAAAGATCAACACACTTCCAACATGTCTAAGAAGGATTATGGAGTAAAGATTCCAGTTCTTGATAGAGAAAATTACTTTCACTGGAAAGTAAAGATGCGTCTACATCTCTCGTCTATTGATGAGGGCTTTGTGGATTGCATTGACAAGGGTCCTCACGTTCCAATGAAGACTGCAACAAGAGTTGGCCTGGCTGAAGGTGTGCCTGACACTCTCATTCCCAAACCTGTTTCTGAGTGGAGTCTTGAAGATATTACAGAAGTCCACAAAGACAAAAAGACCATGAATATTCTGTTCAATGGTCTAGAAACAGACATGGTTGACAATGTTATTAACTGTACTACCGCCAAGGAAGTATGGGACACTGTTCAAACCCTGTGTGAAGGAACAGAACAGGTAAGGGAAAACAAGATGCAACTACTAATCCAACAGTATGAACATTTTCACTTTAAGAGTGGAGAAACATTGAATGATACATTTAGTAGATTTCAAAAGATACTAAATGGTTTGAAACTGTATGGAAGAATCTATCAAGTTAAAGATTCTAATCTCAAATTTCTGAGATCACTGCCCAAGGAATGGAAGCCAATGACTGTTTCTCTAAGAAACACTCAAGAGTACAAGACATTTACTCTTGAAAGGCTCTATGGAACTTTAAAGACCTATGAGCTGGAAATGGAGCAGGATGAAGAGATTGAGAAGTCTCAAAAGAAAAGTGGGTCAGTTGCACTTGTTGCCAACTTGGAGCAAAAGGAGGAAAGGACAGAAACTGCTAGTTCTACACCAAACAGGGAGGTTTGTAAAGGTAGAGCAGAATCAAGCAGGAGCAAGGAAAAGGTGTCTGAGGAATTGAATGTTCTTCAGCAGGATGAATTGGATGAGATAGATGAGCACTTAGCTTTTCTATCTAGGAGATTCTCTAAGCTGAAATTCAAGAGAAACTCTGGGGTGGCCAAGCCATTTAACAAGGATTTTTCCACAAGCAACTATGTGGATAAATCCAAAATTAAATGCTACAATTGTGGAATTGCTGGTCACATGATAAGTGAATGCAGGAAACCTAGATCTGAGAACAAGGGAAAGTCAACTGAGGCTGTTGACTATAAGAAGAAATATTTTGATCTTCTCAGGCAGAAAGGAAAGGCATTCTTGACCCAAGAGTATGACTGGGCTGTTGATGACAATCATTCTGATGATGATGTTGAGTTAGTCAACCTTGCTTTAATGGCTGATTCTGGAGAGCAGGAAGCAAGTTCAGCTAGCAATCAGGTATTTTCTACTAATCTCTCTGAGCTCACCAAAGAGGAATGCAATAGTGTTATAGATGAAATGTCTACTGAACTATATCACTTAAGTGTTACTCTTAAATCACTTACTAAAGAGAACAATAGGATTAAAGAGTCTAATCTGTTTTTAAGTGATAGAAATGCTGCTCTAGAAACTCAATTTCTAGAATTTGAGAAAATGAGAGTTGATTGCAATAATGCTAAAAGTGAACTTGAAGCTGTATTAAAAAGAGAACTGATTTTAAAAGACCAGCTTGAAAAAGAACAAGGGATGATTGCTAAATTTCAAAGTTGTAGGAATATTTCTCAAAACATAATAGAAGTTCAGGGAATAGAATCGTTTGTGAAGGATACCTGGACTCAAAAGAAAAAGGAGCTAGAACCTGGCCTTGAGGATCTAGAGACTATTTGTGAATCAACGGATAGTGATCATCCGTTGACAGATGAACCGTCAACGGATGAGAGGTATCCGTCGACTAACAAAAAGTTTGTTAGTAAAAAGGAACTTAGGAAACTGGATATCAAGTATGGTCCAGTCAACAAGAATTTTGTTAGTGGTGAGTGCAGCAAAACCAAATCCAGTGGGAAGGCTAAGGCAGGTGATTTACACAACAAAAAGGCAGTTGGTAAATCAGATTATGAAAAGGTAGAAATTGAGGATAAAAAGAAAAAGAACAGAAATGGTAAGATAGGCATCAACAAGAAAAACAATTACTCTCCTGACAAGTTTGCTCCTAGGAAAACTTGTAGTAATTGTAATAGTGTGAATCATCTATCTTCTAATTGCAAGATTGTCAACAAGGCTCCTGTTCATGTACCTCAACCAATGCCATGTATGCCTGCAATGCCTGTTATGCCTGGTTTGTATCAAAATGCTAGTTTTTCAAATCCATATGTGAACATGCCATATGTGTCTAATCCTTACTTTCAATCTATGAATGTGCCACAAATGTCATGGAACATACCTAACATGAATAATATGTATGCCAATTTTCCACACATGCATGCATCAAATATTCATGCAAATGAGCATTTGTCAAACCCCATCACTCTAGCATCTACACCTAAGTTGAAGAATGCTAAGAGTACAAAGTCAAAGGCTAACAAGAAAGGACCCAAGGAAGCTTGGGTACCAAAATCAACTTGATTTGTTTTTTAAATGTGTGCAGGGAAACAGAAGGAATCTATGGTACCTAGACAGTGGATGCTCTAGGCACATGACAGGAGATTCAACCCTGCTCACAGAGTTCAAGGAAGGAGCTGGCCCTAGAATTACCTTTGGAGATGACAGCAAAGGATATACTAAGGGATATGGCCTGATTTCAAAAGACAATGTCATCATTGAAGAAGTGGCTTTAGTTGAAGGTTTGAAGCACAATTTGCTGAGTGTCAGTCAGATTTGTGACAAAGACTATGAAGTAAAGTTCACAAAAGAAGCCTGTGTTGTTTCTGCCAAGGAAGACAACAATGTGGTATTGACAGGCTTTAGAAAAGGAAATGTTTACATAGCTGACTTCAATTCAGCATGCTCAGAATCCATTACTTGTCTCTTCAGCAAAGCAAGTAAGGATGAGAGTTGGCTATGGCATAAGAAGCTGTCACATTTGAATTTTAAAGTTATGAATGATTTGGTAAGAAAGGATCTTGCTAGAGGAATCCCCCAATTGGAGTTTGTCAGAGATGGGCTGTGTGATGCCTGCCAATTAGGGAAACAAAAGAAATCATCCTTCAAAAGCAAGACAGAGTCATCCATTGTTAAGCCTCTTCAATTGCTGCATATGGACTTATTTGGTCCAGTAAATGTCATGTCTATTTCAAAGAAGAAATACTGTCTGGTGATTGTAGATGATTTTTCTAAGTTCACATGGACCTTCTTCCTGCACTCCAAGGATTGTGCAAGTGAAATCATCATCAATCACCTCAGAATACTAAACAATGGTTCTGAAGACAGAGTACAAAGAATCAAGAGTGACAATGGTACTGAATTCAAGAATTCCACAATGAAGATTTTCTGTGAAGAGAATGGAATTGTCCATGAGTTTTCTGCTGCCAGAACACCTCAACAAAATGGGGTTGTTGAAAGGAAAAACAGAACTCTCATTGAAGCAGCTAGAACAATGTTAAGTGAATCAAGGTTACCAACATATTTCTGGGCTGAAGCTGTCAACACTGCATGCTTTACTCAGAATATTTCCTTGGTCAATCAAGCTAGAGGAATGACTCCTTATCAGTTATTAACCAACAAGAAACCAACTTTAGCTTTCCTACATGTCTTTGGATGTAAGTGTTTTGTGCTAAGGAATCATGGAGATAACTTGGGCAAATTTGAAGCAAAGGCAGATGAAGCTATTTTCGTTGGATATGCAGCAGGGAAAGCCTACAAGGTCTACAATCTAAGAACCAACATTGTTATGGAATCTGTACATGTTGTGTTTGATGATCAAAAGATTCTAGGCCTAATTGATGAAGGTTACCATGAAAAGTTGGAATTTGAGAATGAAGGTGAAGGAAGAATGTACTATGATGATGATGAGGAAAATGAAGATCATGACCACAGAGATCCACCTAGAGCTGTTATACCAACTAGAAGTGATGCTTACACTGAAAATGAAGCATCCGTTGACAGTCATTCTGCAACATCCGTTGACACTATTAGAGATGCATCCGTTGACAGATATTCTCAAGCATCCGTCGACAGGCAAAATGATGCATCCATTGACAGTCAACTTCATAATTCAGCAAGGACAACAAACTCAGGGGGAGTTTCTCAAGGTCAAAATTCAATGCTAAATCAACATGATCATGCTCATGGAAATGAAGCAACCTCATCAAGATCAAACCTTCCACCTGCAAGAAAATGGACTAGAGATCATCCATTTGAGTTAATCATTGGTGAATCAAATTCAAGAGTCCAAACTAGAAGGGCCACTCAAGCAGAATGTCTATACAGTAGCTTCCTGTCTCAAGAGGAACCTAAGAAAGTGGAAGATGCCCTTCTAGATCCAGATTGGGTGTTAGCAATGCAAGAAGAGCTAAACCAATTTGAAAGAAATAAAGTATGGAAACTTGTGCCCAAACCTGATGATAGAAGTGTCATAGGTACTAAATGGGTTCTCAAGAATAAGACAGATGAAAATGGCATAATTTTGAGGAATAAAGCTAGATTAGTGGCAAAGGGCTACTCTCAAGAAGAAGGAATAGATTTTGATGAAACTTTTGCTCCAGTGGCAAGACTTGAGGCAATAAGAATCTTTCTAGCCTATGCAGCACATGACAATTTCAAAGTCTATCAGATGGATGTCAAAAGTGCCTTTCTAAATGGGGAACTGGAAGAAGAGGTCTATGTCCATCAACCTCCTGGCTTTGAGGATCCAGAATTTCCAGGATATGTATATCTTCTCATGAAAGCACTTTATGGTTTGAGGCAAGCACCAAGAGCCTGGTATGACACTTTATCTCAATTTCTTTTGGAGAACCACTTCACTAGAGGTACAGTAGATAAAACCTTATTTCATAGGAATATTAATGGCTCTTCAATACTTGTTCAAATCTATGTAGATGATATTATTTTTGGGTCTACAGATGAGAAGCTTTGCAAAAAGTTTGCCAAACTTATGCAAAGTAGGTATGAAATGAGCATGATGGGTGAATTAACTTACTTTCTTGGCCTACAAGTAAAGCAAGTTAATGAGGGCATTTTCATAAGTCAAACAAAATATATTTATGATCTCTTAAAGAAATTTGACTTAATGGATTGTACATCTGCTAAAACACCTATGGCCACTGCAACTAAGCTTGAGTTGAATACTAAGGAAAAGTCTGTGGACATCTCAAGCTATAGAGGCATGGTAGGTTCACTTCTATACCTAACAGCTAGTAGACCTGATATAATTTTTTCTACTTGTCTTTGTGCTAGATTTCAAGATGACCCTAGAGAGTCTCACTTAATAGCTATTAAAAGAATTTTCAGGTATCTCAAGGGAACACCAAACCTTGGCATTTGGTACCCAAGAGAATCTGGTTTTGATCTAACTGGCTATTCAGATGCAGATTATGCAGGTTGCAGAGTTGATAGGAAAAGTACTACAGGTTCCTGTCAATTTCTAGGAAACAGGCTTGTTTCATGGTTCAGTAAGAAACAAAACTCAGTCTCCACTTCTACAGCTGAAGCTGAGTACATTGCTGCTGGAAGCTGTTGTGCACAGATTCTATGGATGAGAAACCAACTCATTGACTATGGTCTAAAAGTTGAGAAGATTCCAATTTTCTGTGACAACACAAGTGCTATTGCCATCACAGGGAATCCAGTGCAACATTCGAGAACCAAGCACATTGACATCAAATACCACTTCATTAGAGAACATGTGATGAATGGTACAGTAGAAATGCACTTTGTGCCAAGTGAAATGCAGCTTGCAGATATCTTCACCAAGCCTCTTGATGAATCCACATTCACAAGATTGGTAGGTGAGCTAGGTATGCTTAACTTGTCATAATTCCTAGTGATATTTGATTTCACTACATTGAAGCTAGAAATGTGTTTTGATTTACTTGAAAGTTAAAACTTTCAGAAAAATTTTCTGCAGAAATTTTGTCTAAGGCAAAATTAGCTTATCAACGGATATCCTTTTATCCGTTGATAGTATAAACACATTACTAGATTTTCGCATGTCAACGGATAACAGGCTATCCACGTCATCAACGGATAAACTGTATCTCAACCGTTCATTCTATATCCGTTGATATACATTTTTTTTATAGCCGTTGGTAACCGTGTATATCTAATCATGGCTGTACTTATTTTCTTTTCATTTATTATCTGACAGTTACTTTTGACCAATGGAGTAATTACTTTTAATTATTTCATTTTTAACTCTTGAAAAATATAAAAGGCTGACTTGTACTCTCACATCTCACTTTTATTCATTTTCAAGCATATCAAAAGTTAACTGCATCTTCTTCTCTAAAACTCTCTGTAACCAAAGTTCAAACACTTCAATGGCGCCCATTGTTAAGATGATGTCCTCCACTGGGTTTACCTATGAGAAGAACAATTTCGCGGCCTTTGTTGACACAGTGAATGCTCCAGAAGCTTACCACACTTTGATGAGTTTCGTGAAGAAATGCAAACTGTCATATGCTATGACTGCCACCACCCCCTTAATCCACGAGGTAATTGAAGAAATGTGGACATCTGCTGAGTACAATGGCACAGACGGTACAATTGCTTTTTCTTTAAAGGGTAAAAACTATGTAGTTAATTCTGATGTAATAACTGCTTGTTTAAAATTGCCTGAGAATAACTGTCTGAAAGTACCCACTGATGCTGAAATTGTTGCCATGCTTAATTCTATTAATTATGCCCTTAGTACTGAAAACTTAGGGAAAATTGTTAGGAAAGGAATGGTTAAAGAATGGAGCTATTTCTGTGATGCCTTCATTGAAACTTTTTCAGGCAAAATTAGTAATTTTGATGCTGTTACCCAGTCCATGCTAACTATGATGTGTATGCTCTTAAATGATAAATTCTATAATTTTGGCACACTAGTTATGTATGAGATAGCTGCAAAGTTAGGTAAAAAGGAAACTAGGAGCAAGAATATCTACTTTGCTAGATTTTTAATGCTCTTAGCACTGCATGTATCTGAGAATGAGCTATCCATTGCTAACCCGGATAGCAAGTTCCAATGTTTTGTTCAGGAGAAGAGAGTCTTAAGTGACCTAATTCGAATGAACCTCAATGCAGGAGTACAATTGGTATATCTACTAATTGTTCAGGTAACTATTTCTAACTCTGAAACCCCTATCTCCAACCCCCAAATTTCTTTGCCTTCTAGTGTCACAATGGAGTCTGTAGTTGTGACCAAACAGGCTCCTACCAAAGTGACCAAATCCAGAGTTCCAAAATCACATTCTAGTAAGCAAACCTCAAGTGTCTCTCAAAAGACACCTGTTGTAAAATCTACCAAAACTCTTGAGGGGAGTGTGAGGGTGGTAGTGAGTGGTGAGGGACAGGGTGAACATCAAAGAAGCCCTAAGGATAAGGAAGGAGAGATGAGTGCAACCACCATTTCAGTCTCTCAAAAGACTGCTAATGTAACTACAAGCCAAATTCTAGTTGCACTCTCTCAACAGAGTGTGACTACTGAATCAAGTTCCCCACAAGGAACACTGCACAAGAGGGTTAGAGACACAGATAGCCCACTCTCAAAAACCTATGGAAGAAGAGTGAAATCTAAAACCACAGGGGAATCACAAGGTGCACACACAGTACAGGAAACTGTACCTTCTCAAATTCAGTTTGATGTGACTTCAATAAATGTGGAGTCACAGCCCCTTGATCTTAATCTTCAAATCGATACACATTACAATCCACTATCACCAACTCCATCTCTGGATGTGGATATGATATCTACATCAATTCCTGATTCTCCATCTTTAAGATTCTTGGAGAAGCCCCACTCTGCAATTGGTGGTCATCATCTTTTAGATGATTTGTTGGACCATCAATCTTCCCTTCCAGAATTCTCAACACAGACTGTGGCCTCGAACTTAAAATCAATCTCCACAGATTCAATGTTGGTTTTCTCTTCAACGGATAAAATTATTCCTTCCTCAACGGATATCCTTCATCCGTTGACAAGTGTTTCTCCATCAACGGATGCGCCTCTGTCTAGCCATCCGTTGACAGCTATAACTACTCCATCAATGGATATTCCTTATCCGTTGATAACTCACTCTACCACTGCTATATCTGACATTCTTGTGTCAAGTGTGGAGGAGTTCTCAGTAGTTGAAACACTTTTAGGATTGAGGGAAGGGAGTGAGAGGCTGCCTTGTGAGCAGGCAAAAGGAGAGCTAAATAATGAGAGGCTGGCCATTTCTTCCGGTCAGGAAAAAGGAGAGACTGAGAGTTCTACCTTAGTAGGTGAAGGTGAGGGTGTGAGAGGTGTGAGCCAAGGGGAGCCCTTGATGCAAGAAAAGAGAGATGAGAGGAGAGAAGGGACTACAGGAGAAATAAGGATGGAAGAAGCAGCCATTGCTAGTGAGTCAATGGAGGTTGAGGATGCAGCCAAGGAAATGGAATTTCAAAGAGAATATCAGTCCATGATTGACTCCATTTCTTTGGATACTAAAACCTTTACTCACCATGTTCCTGCCTATCAAATTCTGGCACAACAGGGCAATGTGGAAGCAGAGGAGGCAATGCACCTAGTGCACACCTCACAGTCTCTACTTAGAGCTAAGGAATCTTTAGAAGCTCTGCCAACCACTGCTGAGAGTGCAGAATTTGAAGAATCTGAAGATGAAGACAGCCAGAGCCCTGAAGATGAAGGTGATAGCAGTATTCATGATTGGAAATTTGCTAACAACTACACCTATCATCAACTTGATGTGGAAATCATAAGGCAATATAAATCTGCCCTGGTTGAGCACCAAGAAGCAGATCCACAGAGAAAGGTTGTTCTTCAACAGGCAATTGACTCCCTTAAGTTACAAAAGATGCAAATGGTGATTCAGAGATCCAACTTAGAGGAGGTCAAACAAGAAATCAAGGATGTGAAGATTCCAAGTTAGAGCAACTAGCTCCTACAGCCACTCAGAGGGTGTTGCAACAAAGGTTCATCAAAGAAGACACCCTGGCTAAGTCTGTGCAACTACTCAACTCAAGAGTGAAAAAGATGGAATCCCAGATGGAGAAATTTCTTCACCATCAAAAACTGCAAACCCAACTACTAGAAAAGTTAGTTGCAGCCCCAACTTCTAGTCAAACCCTTGATGCTAACAAAAAGGGGAGAAAGTGGAAGAGGCTGTGGCAACTACAAGTCAAATCTTAATTTCTGAAAGAAGGGAAGCAGCAAGTGAGGGGGAGCAGCAGCCTACCATAGTGGTCAATCCACAGGACTTCATTGTCACAGCTTCCCCCAGCAAATCCAAACCTGTACAAGTAGCTCTATCTAAAGAGTTTGATTTCTCAAACTTGACAGAAGAGGAAAAGCTAGCCAAGATTGAAGCCCTGCAAAGGAAGAAAGAGGAGAACAATGAAAGAATAATGAGGACAGAAAGATTGATCAATGCATCTATTGTATCAAATCTGTTCTCTAGCCAAACCTCAGCTCCAACAATATCTACCACAATTCTGAAGGTGCTCACTCCAGCAATTGTGGCTCCTACATTCTATGATGCTGAGCCTTCTCATGTTAAAGAATTTGAACCCTACATCAAAGCAAGACCCTACTCACCACCAAAAGCAAATGGGAAGAACAAGTTACAACTGGACTTTCCATTTCCCAAGGATGATGAAGAGAAGCTGATGGGTAAGCAAATTAAGGAATTCAAGGAGAAGACTAACAGTTGTGTAAGAGAATGGATGGCTGTAATCATAAGGAATGGAAAAGTTCTAAACATATCCAACAGCCATCCTAGATTTGTTGAAGCCAAGAGAGAAGAGACTTCAAGGCTGCTAAGAGAATCTCAACCAAGCACTGAAAATCAATATGAAAACTCAGATGAGAAGCAAGCCAGGCTGGCTCAAGAGTTAATGGATGAGGTAGAGGATGAAATGAGGGAACCTGAGGAAGTCCCCAAATCCAAAAGGAAAGGGAAATCAGTCCCCAAATCCAAATCTAAGAGAATGAAATCAAAGGCAAGGAGGCCTGTCTCTCCAGAAATTGAAAACAAGGAGACAGTTGGCTCATCACAACCTATTTCTGTAAAAGTATTCAACCCAGCTATGAATTCCCATGGTGATCCTATAGTACCTAAAGAGGAACCAATGAATCTTGACTCCATTGAGGTTCCTTCATTCTTGCTGAAGCCTCAACAGAAGCCTATACAGAAGAAAAGGATACCAAGGAAGCAACCTTCAAAGGAACCAATTCAAGTTGCTAGGGTACGTGCTATTGTCAGGCAACCAATCTTGGAAAACAAGGATGATTTTATCTATCAGGCAGATATTGAAGAATACTCTGGAATGAATCTTTATCTGGATGAATTGTCAGAAGTAAGAGGAATTGACAAATATAAACATTTGCCTGAGAGATTGGTCTTTGTATACAAGGGAGGAAAGGAAAGGACATGGCCACTACAGAGGGTTCTTGGAGAAAATTATCTGACCTTAACCAAAGTGTTCTCTGCAATCAAGAGATACACAGGGTTCTCCAAGATAGCAAACGGGGAGATACTGGACAGAATAGAACAGAAAAGGAGGGAATGGAACTCACCATCAAGTCTACCAAGGAAGATGAAGATCCCATACAATGGACAGAAAATCCACCTTCAACCCTTTTGGATGATGGAGTTCAGGGATGAAGATGGTAACAGGAGATTCTTCAGGTTAGAAGACCAACTACCAAAGGCTAGTTCTCAATACCTGAGATGGTTACAACAAAAGCTAAATCCAAAGGTTGATGAAGAAGATGCCTTCTATAGGCAACTCCAAATACAGATTGAGTCCAACTCTGCCAAAGAAGGAAAATCAAGGGTGATGCCAACAAGAGAAAAGAAACAGTCTTAATCTGCTCAGTCTAGAGGAGCACTTCTCTGTAAATTTCTCAAACTTTCAGTTTTTTTAATTTTTGTAGTTTAATACAATTTTTGCATTGTTCTATATATATCTTTAGGAATGTTTTGTTATCATCAAGGTCCTGAATTTATGCTTTATTGTCATCAAGTATAAATTGGGGGAGATTGTTAGGAATATGTTTTACTTGATGATAACTTCACAATCAATCAAATTGTATAAGGTTTTGTAGATGTCAACGGATGAGGATTTATAACTCTATCCGTTGACAGGTAGCTCATCAACGGATGAGGTTTTGTAGCATACTGTAGTATCTCTATGTTATCAGTTGATAGTGTTTTTATCCACAGTCATGTTGACCATCAACGGATAGGCAGAATAGGGTAGCCAATTGTAAATAACCTATGCTATGTAATTCTGTCTAAGTGAAAGTGTATCAACAGATGAAGACAAAACTCTATCAACGGATACAACTCAAATCCACTCTATCAACGGATACAGCTCAAGTCTCAATATCAACGGATACAGCTCAATACATCATCAACGGATGTCAGTGTACAATATCAACGGATAATCATTGACACTGTCTTCTATGATTAGCTGGGGATTAGCAGTTGATAAGGACATGTTTGACTGACAGATCACATGGGTTGATAGTAGATACAAAAAGCAGTATGGCAGCCATACTTTGGAAACACAGAAAAAAGAAGCATTCCGTTTACACTATGAATACAAGAAAGGTGCAGGAGACATGTCTGAACACAAGGACAACCTTTCGGCTACATGTGTATTTGGAGTGTAGTAGCAAGTCAACTAGAATTAGATTAATATTATCTTATTCCAGTAGTACTTGTAAAACTTGGGATTTATAACCAAGTGTAGCAACTCTTTGTAGGTTAAGAAAACACATACATTTTGCTTAGGGTTTCTATTGAATATTCTTAGAAAGCAAAGAATTGTAAAACAGAAGCTGTGTACTTTTGTATCACAGAGTTTTCTTCGAATAAAAGCTTCAGGTGGTATATTTAACCACCTGATTTTTATGTGTTTGTGCATTAATCTTTCTACAGCAATTATCTAAGTATAGATTTCTGGAGTTCTTATCAGAAATCTATAAATATCAAGAATTGTATTCAACCCCCCCCTTCTACAATTATACAAGTGTGTAATCTGGGAATAACATCATATTATTTAAAAATTTAAATCTACAAAAGTCGGGTCTTAAAAAATTTAATTCAAATTAAAAAAAATCATGTAATAATAAAAAAAATTCCGTGCATCACACACGTTTTAAGCTAATTATATTATTAAAATCGAAATATTAAAATTTAGTTATCGATCATACTTTTTTTGGTAGAGTATGATACTGACTTCACTTATTTCTTTTTATAACATAATTTTATTTTGGCGACTTATTTATATTAAAACAGAATTTTACAATTAGTGATTTAATTTTTTTTTCTTTTTCTCATGAAGACTTCAACCCTAATCACTCCTGTTCCATACAAATCAATTGAACCCAGATTGTGTTTAATGATCATAAGATATGATGATGTGATATTTTTGGTTATATATTAATGATTGTAAAATTATATTTTAAATTAAAAAGTGATTTATTTTAATTAAAAAGAATCTTAATAAAAGATAATTTATTTCATTTAAAAAAATATTAATAATTGAACTAAATGCAACTAGATACAATGAAGCACAAACTCAAATGCAATCAAAAGCACAGCTTTATAATTTTTCAGAAAAATAAAATAACATTTTATTGTTTTTCTCGTGGGATACTGGTCAAAAATACCAATTTATTACATATTTCTATAATAGATAATGCTACCTATTATGCATTTGAGAAATGGGTATCATGTAAGAATTATTTTAAAAAATGGAAAAAAAATTATATGATTGTGATACGCACCAGAATGCGTAACACCTCAATTATGGAGGTGTTACACATTCCTGAAATGCGTAACATATATTAATTTTTTTTAATTTTTTTTTTAATTTATATATATTACTCATTTGACAAATTCGTAATACTATTGCCCTTTTCTGAAATGCGTAATACACTTGTATTTTTGGCCAAAAACTTCAGAAATCATATTTTTATCAAAAAGTTCAAAAAAAAATAGTAAAAATATCATTATTTCTCGTGTAAATTCGGAATCATGATAAAGTTATGGTAGGAAAAATTCTAAAAACAAAATGACCAACAGTAAAATGTTTAAAAATAAATTTATCGACGGTAAAAAATTGTAAAGGGGCCTCGTTTATAAATGCATAAACATATTGTGTGTGCGGACTGTGTGTGTATTTTCTTCTGCTTGAACAACTTAAGATCTCTTGAAAATGGTCAGTCATATTTCTCCATTTTTAGCCTTATGTATATACAATTGTATGTATCTATATCTCTTGCGCTTTATCTGCCTGCGATCCCTCCAGTCACTTCATACTATCTTCATTATCATATTTTTCATACCATCAATTATCCCATTTTAATTTGTGGGCTTTTGATTAATTTTGTGGGTTTTGCGTATTTGGGTTTTTAGTGGTGTGTATATATAGATTATAGTTGTGTGTATTGATTTATATTGATCTGTGTTGCTTAAAGGTTTTTTGATTTAGATCTAAGATTTCAATTTTTGTAATTGGATCGTTGTGATTATCAGTAGCTAGTATGTTCTTTTGTTGATTTGGGCTTCATTATAGTGTTTTGAGGTCAAATCTTGATGTTGGTATGTGATCAAGTAGCAGTGTGTAGATTCTTGATGTGAAATTGGTTGCGGTTTTTGAATAGTGTAATGAGTTTCGGGATCGGATGACAATGTAGTTACTAGGAGAAGAACCCATGTCACAATGCCCGGAAATTTGATAAGATCGGGTCTAATTTGGTAACATGCCCTTGTAGGATGGATTGGATACAGACACCCCTATTCAAAACTGCTGTGATGACCATACATTATAAAATCATAAACCCGTGCGTCGATTTTATTATTTTATTATTGCAACAATATAGTTATCCTTGTTGATACTCTTTTTATCGTGCTTCCTTTTACTGAAAAAACTTCCGAATTGTTTTTGTTGTAACGTGGTAGGTCTTGTGTGTGGGGGGGGGGATTTGTTCTTTTTAAAGTTTACTGAATTTGTTAGCCAACTTTACTGATTTGATTTCTGTAAAGTTCAGATCGAGGAGGATTACCAACAAGCGATTTTTGTGGTTTAATCTTTGACCTACTTTTTGTTGCAGGAGGCCTGCCCGTCTGTGAAAAATATTCTTCTTTTAGATTCTGAAGGGAAACGTGTTGCTATTAAGTACTATTCTGATGACTGGCCAACGAATAGTGCTAAGGAGGCTTTTGAAAAATCTATTTTTACCAAGACTCAAAAGACAAATGCGCGGACAGAAGGTACAGTTTTGCTTTCGGCAAAGTTTTTATTTTGCAGGTTTCAGTTTTGCTAGTACAGTTAATTTCTTGTAAACTTGGTTACATCATGTTATCCTTGTGAGGATCTTGAGATCCTCGCATGAAAATGAAATTTTATTACAATTTTTTTTTTTGCTAAGTAAAATTTTATTACAATTATTAGCCTTATGCTTATTTTTATGTTTGTGAACATTATTTGATGCGTATCATGGTGAATAAATGAGCTAAGTAATATGTCTACTACACTGATGTAATTGTTTGTACAACCTTGAGCAGGGAAAATTTCTTAAGTCATCTTTTTAGCAAAGTTTGGGTAAGCTGGAGTTGTCCTTTTTAAAGTTTATATTTGATTACCAAGATGTAACTGCTTTTATGCTTGCAACCTAATTTTGGTAGCTACTCTGCTGATAATAGAACTACAACCGTGATAGTCATACTTCTTGAGCATTTGCATTAGCACTTGTGTATATACGCACACACAAGCAATATGTCTGGCAAATCATTTACAGACTTCTTTGGTAACTCTAAACCATGTTTTGTCTGCAGCCGAGATAGCAATGTTTGAGAACAATATTGTTGTGTACAAGTTTGCTCAAGACCTTCACTTCTTTGTTACTGGAGGTGAAGACGAAAATGAGCTAATCTTGGCCACTGTTCTTCAAGGATTTTTTGATGCAGTTGGCCTTCTACTTAGGTACTTCATAATAATTTTGTCCCTGTTTCTTTCTTTATCCTTTTTATATGGATATCATAGTGATAGGGTTTGCTATCTAATTCAAAATCTTTGGATTTTAGGGATAACGTAGAAAAGAGGGAGGCTCTTGAGAATTTGGATCTCATTCTTCTGTGTCTGGATGAGATTGTTGATGGCGGGTATGTTTGGAAACATTAAAACTATAATTAACTAGCTTTAACGTGAAGGCATTGGCTGCTATATATATCACCTAGCTGATACTGAATGACTGGTTGATAACAAGACTGATTATTATATTTTCCATAATTTTAAATGTCTCATTGTTTCTGTTTGTAAAGTTCTAGGTCAGATTGGAGGTTTTTAAATAGTCTAGTGGTGAAACCTAAAGAGTAACTATTATGATAACAACTTTGGCCGATATCAAGTTGAGAGCAAAAATTTGCTGCAAATGGTGGAGCAACTTAAAAAATTTTTTTTAAAAAAAAAAAAAATTAATATCCAACTTATTAAAAAAATTGGTTATACTCCACACCCAGACAACTGAGAATTCTTTATAAAACCCGATGAGGAACATGTCGTTGTCTCCTCGAACAACAAATGGGTGCAGTGGGCAGGTCACGTTATGTGTATCCATGGTTTTAACCTGGCCCCTATGTCACTACGAGAACAAACTCTTGGTCAAGTATAATATAATTTAGTCTGTCCTTTGCAATCACACTAGAATTCGTTGGCTCATTGGCTGCATCTCTTAGATGTACAACTTCAGGAGGATTTGTTCGGTAACTAAATAAAAACTCTTAATATGTGTGCTTTTAATAGTGAAGCTATGTGTCCCAAGGAATCTAAAACTGACCTTAGTGAAACCCTCTAGTCATGTGTACTGTCTGTTTTGGCTTTAAAGCTTTAGTTAGAGGTATTTATATGTCGGTGTTGCTCGCTCGCTAGAAGTGCATCTTCTCTCTGTTTGTCTCAATAATTTCTCTTCTCTAAGCTTTGCTCCTTCCCTACAATGTTCTACAAATCTATTTGTAATTCTCTAGTTCTGTACTTTGTAAAGCTAGTTCCTGGCACAGTAGCTTGGCCTTGATCTATAATAAAAGATCTTTCAAAACACTGTCATCACGGTTTATATTCTTGTTTTGTGCAGTATTGTTCTTGAAACTGATGCAAATGTCATAGCTGGGAAGGTAGCGACCCATAGTGTGGATTCTGGTGCACCTTTGTCAGAGCAGGTATTGGCTTCTTATAATAAAATTCAACACTTCAGTAGTAAAATTGTGGTTCTGTATATTATAGCTTTTCACGTCAATCCTTTTTTGTTGATCTTTTTTAAAACAAAAACTAGCTTTATAATGATTTAAAACCAACTCACTTTTATATTTGCACTGTGTTAGAAATTTCTTGCTCTCAACTTTTATCTCTAATTGACTTATTGCAATATGTAGGAATCTATGGTACTGATACATTAGAATGTTCTTGGACATATCTAACCCATTTATTTGGCGTACAACTTCATTAGATTCATATTGTGTAAGGATATTCCCTACATGCTTAAATGTGAGATGTTTTTGCAGACAATCAGTCAAGCACTGGCAACGGCACGTGAACACCTTGCAAGATCCCTGCTCAGGTAAAAAAAGGCCAAAATGAAAAGAAGTTTCTGATTTTTTTTCCAAATTCACTGACTGACAATTATCAGTTTTAATTGAATTTGCTTTTCTTTTCAGCTGATGAGGATGTCGTTGATGCAAAGCAGATTCTTCAGTCGAATAGGCAGCTGTTACTTTGTTTGTGTGTTTTGTACTATTTAGGTGTTTTGTACTATTGAGAAGTAGAACAGTAATCAGCAAAGACAGGAGGCTAAATGGTTTCTTGATTACCATTAGTCTACTATATCACTGGAATGTATTTTGGATATAAATGCTTTGGGTTGGCTGGTCTTCTGATATATATAAGAGAAAAAGAAATTTACAAGTGTGTTATACCAAAGAAATTTAAGAATACTCGAGTAGTCGGATTTCTTTCATATCGTGTCTGCCCTTTTTTCCTTTACTATTTAATATCCTTTTAACTCAAGTAGCTATGCTTCACAGTTGTATTTGACGTAAACAACAATACCACTATCTGTAGAGTTTAGTTTGTCGAATGAAGTTCTGTATTCAGATTAATGAAAGCCTCAGACCATCTTATGTGAGTGTTCCTAACTTAAATCCAAAAAAAAACTGCTCCAAAGAACAAAAATGCAACACTGGTGTTAGACACGAACTTGCAGATTATATTACTGGTTGGAATGAGAAGAAAGAAAGATTAAACAAGAAAAAGAAAATATAAGAAAACATACAAAAGCCTATAAAAGGAGATATTATTAAAATTGCTGCCAAGTTACAAGCTGAACTAGTAGAATTTGTTCTGTTTGATATGTAAAAAGTAAAAACAAATGGATAAGGATTTATGGATCAGGTGAAAATATCACCGAAAATTACAAAAAGGGCTACGTTTCCTAGAACATGGCCATAATGCCAATGTATGATCTCTTTTCCATTCCAGCACATGACAGCAATGTTCAGAAAAATTAACTTTGCAACACAATTTGAATTGTTCAAGGCCAAATGTTTACACAAAATCTATAATTTTTGCTTGACAAGAACAGTTCTGTACAGGAACTTGTATATAATGTAAGCGAAGGTGGCCCATAGTTCAGCAGAAATAAGTAGCACAAGCTGCTGAATAATGGATCACTGAAAGCTAAATTAAAGACATGGTAAGAAAAAACGTGGCATTAGTTTTCCATTTAACTTGCTTGTACACGTAGTTATGAGCTCTGACAATCAAATAACATCAGACCTATAAACGATGATTGTCATGTGGCATAATACTGAACTACATGAAACCGAGGATATAAATATGGGGAAACGAGACGAACTGACAAAAACATTCAAGTAAAATGTTAACTAACTCAAATTAGCACACTCATAAGTCATACCTACGTTACATTTAACTGAGATAAATACGTAGAATACAACCTCTTAGGCACAGGGCAGCAGCAAATCACACTTCCTCTTCAAGACATAATTTTTATCTTATTAAACCAACGGAAATGCTTAGCTGGCCACTTTCAAACTCATTACAAGACCCTAAAAAACCAGGAGGTGACGAGGTTAGTAGCTGTTTTGCCATATCTGCTGGGACTGCTTTGGTTGGCCTTGAGAACCACTATGGGCCGAATCTCTTGGGTTTTGCTGCTGATGCTCCAACGATATACCAGTCTGAGAATGATAAAAATTTGGGTACCCAAGATTTCCATAGTTTTGTGAAGGCTGTTGACCTTGCTGAAACCCACCAGGCTGCTGACCTTGCTGACCCTGGAAGCTGTAATACGTACTTGCTGGAACAGCTGATATTGTTCTAGAACCAGGCCCATGAAGCCACATAGCTGAGTTATCATTCTACAGATATACAAAGGGAAAGGGGTATTAGAAATAGGCGATTCCCTACAGTATCATTACAGAAGACTAATATAATCAATAATATATGCTACTGGAATCCAAATTGCATAATGTCATACCTGTTGAAGAGATATTAGAAGATTGTTGTCTTTGTACTGAGAACTTAAAACGTCATCGTAGCCCATAGTAGATGCTCCTGGGGAGGCAGCTGATGGATTCATGCCATAGTTTGCTGGAATGGTAGTTGAACTCCCAAAGGCACCATAACCAGAAGGAATGGCAGCAGACTGAGGCAAGTTGCTAACTGATACACTACTTTTATATTGAGGTAAAACAGCTGCCAAAGATTGAGGGTACGTGTTGTTACCAGCAAGCATCTGCTGGTAACCAGATGGCATATATGTATAGCTCTGTGGTAAGAAAGGATAGCTAATCATATTGGCGAAGGGTCCCAAAGGAAGAGTGGGTTGAGAGTAAGGGTGCACAAGGTGTTGAGGGAGGGCAGGTCCTGTCGCGACACTGGTCCCCGATGGGTTCTGCTGTGAAGACTGAACTGATTGGAAACCTTTCAAAGCCTGCAGAAAAATTAAAAAAATTGACAGGAGAATAAGATGAGAGATGGTAGATCCAAGATTTCATTATTTAAGATCACTGGTTTTAATTCTGAATTTGCTTATTTTATTTTTGCTGACAGTACCACTACCATGTACACGGTACACATATAAGACTGATAACAAGTCACAAATTTTGTAAGTGGATCCAACATGCTAATATATTGAAAACCAGCTTACAAATTTAAGATGCCAAAATCTTCTTCACAAACCACTACATGTGGAAACAGTTAAGAAGGTATCAAGCTCAACTATGTCATAAACATAACCACATGCTGACATGCATTTATAAACATTTAATATAGACAAAGGGAAGAAGATAAAATTAAGTAATATAGCCCTCATGGGAAAATAAGGGTGCCATCAAGTAATAGCACATGAGCACAAGTACTTATCTAGAAATGACAATTTAACTTCTAAGGTACACAAAATTTCAGCAAGGTTAAAATGGGTACCTCTGCAACCGAGATTGATGAACCACTAATGGAAGACACTGTGTTGCCATACTTGGTAGGCATTGATTGCGACATAGGGAAAGGTGAGTAAGGCAGCTCAGACTCTCTTGCAGGATGAACATTTGAAGCCAACAGAGTATTTGGCAAAGAAGCCTACCATAGACAAAATTTGATGTAAGAACGGACAATTTACAAGAAATCAGCCTGATGACTTACATACAGCAAGATATTGATGTGCACACATGTAACAGATCAATATACTAAACAGTAACTATATAAATATATATATATATGAGGGAGGGAGGGAGGGAGGGGGGGGGGGGGGACTCACAAAAATAAGAGCATCCAATATAGCCTAGTGCTAGAACAGGTCAAGACTCAATGTTGTTCTCACCCCCCCCCCCCAAAAAAAAGGTTTAGATTTAAAAAAAAATTTAAAGTAGCTCAGTAGAAGCAAAGTTATTAATACATGCAATAATACAATGGTGCAATCGCAATTCAATAGTGTACATATTATTATTGTACTTCCATTCTTCCATTCAATGATAATCAGGTATTATTATGTGCGATAACGTCAAATTTCTGTCCATCTGTGTTTCTACCTCACTAAATTTTCTTCCTAAATCTGCCCCTTCAATTTCTAAGGTCCAAACACCAAAGCTGAACTCTGATATTCCTTTCTTTATACACTATTCTTTTTAGTACTTGATATCAACACATACAATATGGAAAATGAATGTAGAAGCATATATACAAGCGGATAACAAACTCTTACCATTGAGTTTGAGAAGGGAGTAAGATGTTGCATCTGTGCACTTGTCTGGGAGTAATTAAATGCAGCATTCAACTGTTGCGCATTTTCGAACGTATATTGAGGCGATGAAGAAGGAAAGGCATATTGACTGGTGTGTGCCACTTCAGAGTTTTCCTGCTTCAACACATCTGCTTGGGGAACAGATGGTGAATCAAAACCTGCATCACCTCCGCTAGTTCTATGAACTAAATTTCCATCTGTGGCAGCTCTAATCGACTCATCTCCATAGTACTCGGAATTTCTGCAGAGGAAATTTAATTAAGGGAGATGCAGAGGAAATTTAATTAAGGGAGATATCAAATAGAGAAGATGACATAATTGAACTATTCCTGAAGTTGGGAAATACCTAGTGTCTGGTTGCTCAATCACTGGAGCATCTGTCTCTCCAAGTGTCTCTTCCATGTTACTTCTGGACGCTCTAGATGTAAAAGGGTCAGAATAGCCAGTAACAGGAGCAGATCCAAAGCTACCAAAACTCAAGTGTGAGCAGTCAGCACTCTGAACTTGAAGGTGATTCGGAATTACAACAGAAGGGATGTCTTCCTCATATGCCACCTCATGATCCTCCTCCTGAATACTTAGTTGATGCATATTTGTAATCTCAGATGGCACTGACGCACCAATGTCTTCCACTGAAACAAAGTTGAATGGAAAATTTCCATAAGACTAATATTAGAACAATTAAGTAGCCTGTAGCTAAATATTAAGAATTAAGAAATATATAAAAACATAAAATGGGCTCCTTTGCAGAGGTGCGAAGCCAATAAAAATAATATATAGCACACAGATCCCAATTTCTATAAACACAAGCAAAATTTCTACAGAACTAAACTAACGATGCACCTAACATAACTACAATTTGCAATGAAACTTGCGATTTAACACATAGAGGTCCGCTAAGATATAGACAAAAGATACTAATTTTAAGTCTGTGTCCAAAGTAACAGATCTCAGCCAATAAACTGGATAGCTTGGTATAATGGTAAAACCAAATCTCAGAGGGGCCCAAATACTATTGTCTTATTTCAATATGAAAACTTCAGATCCCATATCCATCTCAGTGGATTGTGACAATGTACTTTTGATCTTAGACCTTAGTCTGCTAATAGACTTTAGAAAAGTTAAACAACTTTCAGCAGCCAGATAGTCAAAATAATACAGAAGATGTTGTAAAACCACAAGTAGGGCTAAGAAGTAAGAACAATACTTATTTTTAGGATATTTACATATCAATGATGACACGCGTCATAATACTGCATGGTTAAAAGAGAAGTGCACACCTTCCTCACTCTGGAAAGCATGATTTTGAGACTGGTAGGAACTCATGTTTTTATACATGTCACTATCAAACAGGGATGCATCTCCAGAATTATCTGCCTGCATATTTCTGCTGGAAACAGTAGCAGATGCAACATGGTCAATGTTTTCTACTGAACTATCCTCCTCTACCTCAGCCTCGTCGGACACAACATGGGTTTGCTGATTAATCTCGTCAGAAGGCATGGTAGATTGGTCATTCACCTGGGAATCTGTATGAGAGTCGTAAACAACCGATATGCTTGCTTGTGGCGGCTCAATCAAAGGCCACTCATCAGGAGCAGCCCCTGGCTCGGTGTATACATCTGAGACCTTCGAGCCATGATCCCCTTCGGCAGATGGAGGTGCATGAGCAAGGTGGTGCTTACCACTGTACTGAGATGATGTCGGTATGCTGGTAACCTTGCTCTGTGGTCTACCCATCTTAACAATGTCAGCCATCGATTTTTGACCGTGACCCCCAACCCAGGCAGGTTGATATCCAGTAGAAGGTTGTGAAGCCGTTATATTACCATCTCCTGTGCTTAACGTCGATGCTTTATTTTCGTTGGTCACAAAATCACTAGGGTAAACACAAGTCATCAGTAAAAAAACACAAATACTAACTCCCATATACTCATTTTTCGCTGTAAAAAGACATAGTATTACATTAATTATAACATGGTTCCAATAATCTACTACTAATGACCTAAAGTCTCTAATACTCAATAAATTGGTGATACCATATTAATATCTTGTTGTTTTTAACAATGCATATATAATCACCAATGTCACTAACCTGGGTGCTGGAGGGCGCTGAAACATGCCACGTGATGCAATCCCAGGTGCTGTGGACGAAGAATTTGTATAATGGTTCATCCCGTTTTCCTTTCTGTGTCCAATTTTTCCGTGCAAATCACCGGAGTCTAGTCATGAGATAACATCTTTTTAAGTTCATTTCAAACAGATAGGTAACTGCCAACAACTAATTTTTTGAATCTACATACCAGAAGCGCTGAATTGAGTTGAGCCACCGCGTCCTACATAGCGATCCGAACCACTTCTGGTGCCACGGTTTGAAGTGTTACCACCACTACGGAACCTTGATTCTGTTGAATCCTTAGTCTGAGATATAATAGGTGATTTTAAAAAAATTAAGAGATATTACGAGGCCAAGCATAAAACAGACAAAGATGATAATTTAGACTTTGACTTGCAAACAAAAAATGCGAAAAGAATATATAACAATGAAAAATTAGGAAGTTTGCACATATAGGACGTTTACATACCTCCTTCTTCTTGTCTCGTTTGCTCTTCACCTCACGGAAAGGATCTGAACAATAATAAATTTAGTATTAATATGCATGTTAAACAAGTACTTGTAAAGAATGGAATATTAATCTTAATAGTGGAGCATGCTTGCTAGGGCATATATAATTAATTAACTTGGACAAACAGTGTACACATTATCTTAAAAGACATACGCTAATAAAATTAAAGGAATAGTACATCTAAAAGAACCTACCAGTAATCCATGATGTGACTGAAAAACAACAGGTACAATATTGGATTTCTAGTGATGCGATCAACATTAACACATCTGACTCTTAACAGCTTTACCTTTGGTGGAAGAGTGAATGCCAATAAAGGTTTAAGTTGAAAATATCAACCGGACCCCAAAACAATAATACAAAGTGAAAGATTATACCTTCAGAATTAAAGACAAAAAAACTCTAAACTTGAGAAAGAAAAGGAGTAAACGTCTGAAGAAAGCTATTTGTTTTTATAGGCTGTTTCTTCCCTAAAGTCAAGTGATTGTGGTCAATCGAAATAAGATTTATTTTATGTACTAGAGGAGAGGATCCCTTTTGCACTTGGAAATGTTGCAAAAGAAAAATTATAAAAATGCACAGAATTTTTTTTTTGTAGCAGTTAATAGACGTCTAAACAGGCCTGTAGACCAATCCTATTATTCGTGAAGCAGGATTGAAGTTATAATAGGTATTAACCTATGCCGAGATTTTGGTTCGCAGGTTGGGTTTTTTTCTCAAGAGGCCTCTGTCTGTAGGGTCATATACCATCATCTAACGATTTACTAAAAAATACAAGAGATTGCACGTCACTAGATCAAAATAGCTGTAATAATACTGAGTGAGTACCAAATACAAAGAAGCTACAATGAAATCTTACGTCTTATAATACGCACTCTACAAGTACCAAATACCAAGAAGCTACAATAATATATTTACTTCTTAGTATACACAATCTACAAGTGCCGAACACTAAGAGCTACAACGAAAATGGTATTTATTTATCATAAAGCACATTCTACACACATGTCGAAAGATACTTTTGTATTTCGTATAGTGATGTACGACCACTTGGATAAAGGTAGAGGTCCTATATGATGGATGATGACAATAAACTTATTCACACTCCCAATCGATCAAATAATCTACAACTTCAAAAGTTCTTGTTAAGCATTATAACACACCACACATTTTCAATCTAGATTGCTTCAAGAAATTAAAAAGTAGTTCATCGTCAAACTAAGAGAATTGTATTTGCAAAAAATATATGTACTTCAAACCAATATAAATTACTGATTTAATAATACAACAATTTGAGTTCCTAAAATTCTTCTTCTACGTCATCCAATAACTAACAGCTACCACATCCCAAAACCTCACCACAAGCCTATTAAGCTCCTTTGATGTAACCTCATTGCACAAATCTAACACAAAGCATAACTCGATTTAACACTACATGCAAATTAAAATCAGTCCCTGCAACAGGTCAAACAGAAACAAAAAGTAACAACAATACTTTGACATTCAGTAACAAACATGGGGAAAAATGTTCCAAATTTTCCCTCCCCTTTTTCTCAAAATAACCTAAAACCTCTCAAACACGTAAACCCCACTTAAAAGTTCATAATTCACAAGAAAAACATACAGGTATCTAACAATAAACTACCCTGTACAGATTTTAAGAAAACAATAAAGTTCCAAACTTTCCCATCCCCTTTCCTTCTTCACGAAGACCTAAAATCCCCAAATCACAAAAAACCTCACTTACAATTGAAAAACCACAAAAAAACACATAAACAATCAATCAAACTAACCTATACAGATTTACAAAAAAAAACCCAATAAAGTTGAAAACCTTCCCATCCCCTTCTCTTTTCACAAAAACCCAAAATCCACAAAAACCCCCCACTTAACAATTCGAGCCCACAAATAATCAATCCAAACCAACCCATAAAGATCAAAACACCAATAAAGTTCCAAACTTTCCCATCCCCTTCTCTTTTCCCCAAAAACCCAAAATCCCCTTCATCACAAAACCCCACTTCCCAATCAAAAACTCAAAAAAAAACCCACAAACAATCAATCAAAATAAACCCAAAAGCACACACACATACAACAATAAGAGAGAGAGAGAGAGAGGAGAGGAAAGGAGAGGAGAGAGATAATAGACCTTGAGAGAGGAGGCGATTAACAGCTTCATTAGGGTCCATGTGACAATCTTTAAGAGTAGCATAGATCTCAGCTTCAGTAGTATTATTCACGATCTCTTTCAATTCCATCACCATCTTTCTTGACGCAGCTGGGATTGAACCCACGCCCCCACCATTGTTGCTGCCTCTGCTGCTGCTCATACTTCCCTCTCCCTTAGATCTGTAGCAGAGTAACAGTACTCCTATTGTATATGTATGTATGTATAGATGAGCGTGTAAGTATATGTTTTATGGAGGCTGGGGTTTGGAAGATTACAATCCGCCGCGACTCACAACAAGATATGTATGTATATATTGAGTAATTAAAGTTTTTTTAGAAAAAACCCTTTGTGTTGTTTGTGTCGACGTCTCACCTCTACAAATAAAATATGACTAGTGTAGCCCCTCTCCCTCTCTCTTTACTTTTTCTTGGGTTCCAACTTTTTATGTTTTTTTTTTGCTTAAATATAAATTGTGTGTTTTTTTAAAAAATGTTGAATATGATGGATAAATTTGAACCCTTACTCTTTTAAATGAAATAATACTTGTTTACGTTTGTTCGACTAGATTATGTTTGTAGATATTTTATTAAACATTCAAGTTTCAAATCCTGTCAATGGTTTTAACTTAAAATTTTATAATAAAAGTTTTGAACCATGCATATCATACTTAAATTCATATTAATTAAATTAAAATTAAAATAATTTTTGAGAATAGTAATTATATAAAAACAAAATTGTAACATAAAATAAAATTATAACAAAATAAAAAAAATTCGTGAATCGCACGGGTTATAAGCTAGTTAATAATTATGTCGATTAAAGTAATTTTATTTAGATAATATTTTTGCTGAATTCAATGAACCATAAGCGAGTGAAATAAATGAGTAGTAAAGGGTTTTTTAAATTAAAATCAAGTAATAGTTTCGTATCTTACAAATTTTTTTTATCATCATCTTATCTATTGTTGAATTACATATAAATTTGGATGGATAAATATTATAATTATTGTTAAATTAAGTGCTCCATAAATACGCACTTAATTCGCTATAATTGAAAATCAAATTTTTTTTTCATCTCTCTAAAATTTATTGTGTAAAGAAAGTTTTCGACCCATACATGTCATAAGAAGCTTAATATGGAAAAATTGGGTTAAGTATCAAATTGGACCGAATAACTTGACATATCTCAAATACATCACTGATAAATTCGAGATATCATTTAAAATACTTTTATAAACATAAATATCAAACAAATATTTCTATATATGTACTCGAGAAGTAAAAGTAATTTTCATCGAGTTCTACACATTTTTCTTAAATGCTACTGTAACCAAATAAAAGGTTATGAATTCTAGTATTTTTGATAATATATTTAGATTTTAAGAAATTTATTTAGTATTTTATTTTAATTAAATCAAAAAAAATAACTATAAAATTAAAAATAAATAGTATAAAATTTCTTAAAATCTAATATATTATCAGAAATACTAGAATTATTAACCTTTCGTTTGGTTATGGTAGCATTCAAGAAAAATGTGTATAACTCAATGAAAAATTATTTTTACTTCCCGAGTACATTTTAAGGGTATCCGTTTGATATTTATGTCTTTAAAAATGTTTTAAATGAGACCCCAAATTTATTAGTGGTGTATTTGAGATATGTCAAATTATTCAATGGGCAATTTGATATTTAACCCTGGAAAAATTTCATACCCGTTTAAAAAAACTCGATCGAAATTTTATCATAATAGCTTAAAACCCGTGCGATGCACGACTGTTCTTTAATATAACGGATTTTTTTTTAATTTGAATTAAAAAATTTAAGACATAAATTTTGTTGGCTTAAAATTTTAAATAATATGATCTGCTATTATTCAATATATGTTATCCGTGATATTTTTGGAAAATGATGTATTTTAGTTTGAAAATATTGAAAAGATGAAATGTTTTAGCTGAAAAAGGTAATTGGTTAGTTATTAGTTACTATATTATTATTATTTTATTGTACTTGAATAAATAAAGCAAACCGAATAGATTTTACTAAAACAAATAGAAAAATAGGAAAGATAACGAATTTTAGCTAAAAAGGTAATTGGTTAATTATTAATAATTACAATATTTTATTTTATTAAACAGAATTGCTCATAGTATTTTTAGAAAAGAAAAAATTTTAGTTAGATAAACTCTATTTTACGTGTAAAAAAAAAATTGATTAGTTATTGAAAAATAGAAAATGCAACATATTTTACTTGAAAAAGGAAACATTTTACTTAAATAAAACTACCGAATAGGTTTTACTGGAAAAAATAAAAAATAGAAAAAGTAATTTATTTTAGCTAAAAAGGTAATTGGTTAATTATTAGTAATTATAATTATAATACTTTATTTTATTAAATAGAATTGCTCATATTTTATGAGAAAAAGGAAATTGATTAGTTATTTAAAAATAAAAAAGGTAACATGTTTTTCCTGAAAAATGAAATTTATTAGTTATTAGTAACCATAAATAATTAAGTAAGGATAGTTACGTAAAATAACATGTACCATTAAGTAAGGGTAAATAAGTAAAATCAACTGAAAAAATAAAAAAAGGTAACATATTTTAGCTGAAAAAAGGGTAATTGGTTAATTATTAGTAACTATAATATTTTATTTTATTAAACATTTTACTTTAACAATGCTACTTGAACATATTTTACCAGGAAAAAAATAGAAATATAGAAAAGGTAACGCATTTTAGCTAAAAAGGTAATTGGTTAATTATTATTAATTATAATTATAATTATAATAGTTTATTTTATTAAATAGAATTGCTCATATTTTACGTGAAAAAAGGAAATTGATTAGTAATTGAAAAATAGAAAATATAACATGTTTTAACTGAAAAAAGGAAATTTATTAGTTATTAGTAACTATAAATAATTAAGTAAGGATAATTATGTAAAATTACATATACTATTAAGTAAGGGTAAATAAGTAAAATCAATAGGTACCGTACCAACCGACCGACCAACCAAACTTTTAATATTTCGGATAGTTATTAGTAACTATAAATAATTAAGTAAGGATAATTATGTAAAATAACATGTACCATTAAGTAAGGGTAAATAAGTAAAATCAACAGGTACCGTACCGACCGACCAACCAAACTTTTAATGTTTCGGCTTTTATATAATAATATAGATTTAGATTAAATTAAACAAATAGGATATAAGGACTCAAACTTTAGACCCTTTCTAATTCAAATTTTGTTGTCATGTACAGTGATTAAAATATTAAGGTGTTAGAGAAATACCTTATATACATCATTTTTTTATGTGAGCTAATAAAAAAATATCATGTCACACTAGAGATATTTAGGATCATTTGACAAACTTGAATCATATACATTTGAATGGTTACCATTTTTGAATGACTAAATCCAAACTCTGTATAAATAATGTTGTTTGGTTGGTGAATTAATAAGATATATTTACACAATTGTATAATGCTTAGGATGAGAGATATCATCATTCAATGATGTCATCTCATCATTTAACAAAAGTATACTACCCATGTATCATTTATCATTTAGCATCATTTCTAACATGCATGTTTAATAATGAAGATATTTGATTTATTTATTTATTTTCTAAGTGAAGATATTTGATTTTGTTCGTTTTATTTTGCAGTTCGAATAATAAATCAACTCAAGGGTAAGTATATAAAGGTTAACCTCGATGTTCTTACTTATTTATCTTACTTTGTACCTTGTATATATGTATTAGTTTAACTATTCTTTTTTAATTTAAGTTAATGTTTGCATTTATGCTTGAATATGCTTTAGTTTGTATGTGTTTATGGTTTAGCTGAATTGGAATTAAGTTGATGATTATATGTTTTTTTCAATCTAAACACAGAAATTTCAATGTCTCAAACCTTTCAGAGAAACGTCAAATGGATAATGAGGATATAAAATTTATAGTGTTGATCATATGTTTATTCAAGTGCTAATGGTAGCTTGTTATGGTCAAAAATATAGGTTGAATGAGTTGACATAGAATGCGTATGATCGTTCTCTGATTAGAACTACTTAGATGAACACCTTAAAGATTGATAGGAAATGCGTCTTGACTCTTGATATACCTTGATTTGAGAAGTTATGTCACCTTTTGAAAATTAAGGGTGGGTTATACGAGTGGTTACATACTTCTCATAATCCACTCATTGCAGAGGAATTCTATGTCTTAGTTGTACATATAAAATTGATACAAATAACTACAATCACTTTTACTTTTATTTTATTTTTAATATGGTTATCAGGGTCATCTTGGACTTTTATGAAACCCTTTGGTAATCTTAAAGGGAGGTCCTTTTATATGACAAAATGAAATTTTTATAAATATTTACAATGACAAAATATTATCCAATTAGTGTATTACTATAATTTATAATAACCTAATTACTATAAAATATGGTTCTATTGCTATGTGATTAAGATCTTTAATGGAGAAGAAATGAGATGAGTCCACCAAAGATGAGAAACTTGATGGTTAAAAATTTTAGTATTTTTAAAAAATTAGAATAAGGTGTGTGTGATTTAATTGCTTATGCTAATTAGTGGGAGAGATGAAATTACAAGTCAATTTTATATTTATATACACGTATATTAAAGAACAGATAGACCAATTGACAACAAATTTAAATAATGGGATCCTTAAATATTACCCAAAATCTTGGGCCCAATGTTGATGCACTTGTAGCACATGTCCAAAGATAGCCTGGATGATTATATTATATAATGATTTTGTTACTTGCTTCTCTCAAAAACTAAATGATTGTGAACATTTTAAATTTTAATATAATAACTTGTCAACAAAAAATTTATATATTTTATGTTTTTTTTCTTATTATATTTAGTACTAATTAGTTATTTGCATACATTTTTTAAGTCCAAGTGCATTTAAAATTCGAGTCTCGTCTTTATCGATCATATTATTATCACCTATGAGCACTTGTTTTCAATTACCTTTCTTTCTTTATACTTTTTCCACAAGTTACACACGACACACCCCTTCACTGTTAACCTTGGCGACAATTCTAAGTAGTACCATACCTCTTTTATTTTAGTTTTATTATTTTTTTCGTATCTTTTCTCGTTCTCTTCTTTCTATCATCAGGCCAATCGTAACTTGTCATCATAACATATTTGAGTCTTCAAACTCCCACAAATCCACCATCATCGTATACAGTGATCGCTATTATCATCATCACCACCTTCGATTATCATTAATAACTATCATAAATTTTCTTTTAAAATCTTAAAAATGTGAGCTGGTGATAATTTCATAATTAATACAAAGTGTAAATTTTGTGATATTTGCAGGTGATAATTTCATAATTAATGTAAAGTGTAAATTTTGTGATTGTGTACAATATTGGATAAATATGATAAATTGCTTTGTTATTGGGAGTTTGATTTTTAATCATCATAATAAAAATAAGGTTTTATTGGATTTTCTTTCAAGTCAATACAATTTATTAATCAAAATTCATACGACATCTATAAAAATAATTGAATTTTAATGAATATATAATAAAATAGATCAATTCAACATTTTCTCATCAATACTACGATTGCTGAGTAAATCTTTCAGTGGGAGCACCCCTCGTTTTTATGCTAGAATATACAGCATTTTTAAAGAGAAAATCTAACAATCCATTTTTGTCGATATTGAATAATATTTGATCCAATTGATATCATACTCTAATATCTTAAGATTTAAGAATTTTTATAAGATGGTTACTAACACGTTATCGGATCTCATTTTAAGAAGGGGTCTCGGGTTCAAGTTCTCCATTCCATTCCATTTATTTAATTTAATTATTTGTCTACATGTCTTTTTGATTTAATGTGCTATATGGCAAACAAATTCTTTTGAGCAAAACAAAACCCTAAAAATATGAAGATAACCTAATAATTAGATAGAAAACTCTCAATAAAAAGAAAAAATATTAAATAAAAGTAAATAATGAATATATAATGAAAATAAGACTTATCATTATTTGGATCAACGAATATGAGGTAGGTTTTTTCTTTTGTGGGAGAGGGAGAAATATAGTTATACATAGTGATAATTCTCTTTCTATTTGAATTCTTCTTCGTCTTTTCCAAACTTAAAATGTGGGGTAGCTGCCAACGGATTTCTACAAAACAACATCGGAGGGATCCCACACACCTCCGTTGTAAGATTAAGAATAGATTTGAAGGAGATAATACAAAAATAAAAGAAATCTAAAATTATACAGAGCGTGTGTGAATGTGAGAAAGGTAAGATGAGAATCTTGTTTCTTGGGTTATTTCAAGCATTGGTTATATGTACATAGACTTCACGTATTCTGATGAAATTTATGTTGACGCGTAGTTTGGTTACTCAGATGTGTAAAATGATCATGATTGTGTCAATCATCGATCATTATTAACTGCTATAGTCACATAAGATCACAAATCATGATATGCGCGAGTCATGACATGCCTTCTTGTGAGTATGGGTTGAGATCCCTTTCGATTTTAGTTATTACTTGATAAAAAATGTTTCTACTTTTTACCGGGAAATACGGCGTGCTTCTTCATTTAGATCATATCTAATATAAATTTTAAAAAATATATATCTACCTTTACACCAAATTAGTCTTAGTTAATTTAATATATATCTAATTATATATTATTAATATATTATAAGAGCGAGAAATTCTATGAAAACTACCAAAACATTGGAAACATATTATTTTGTAAATAATGTTCTATAAAAATGACTATTTCACTGAAAATCATATATATTTTTCAAGAAAAACATGTTTTTGAGAACAATACATTTTGTAATGTTCTGATACAAAACATATGTGATTTTCACAATTTTCAATGAATTTTGCTAGCAAAACATACTTGACTTCCAAGATTGTTAATGAAATAATGATTTTCATAAATCTGATTTATAAAATAATACATTTTACAATGTTTAGATTGAAGAATGTATATATTCTACAAGATCCCCAATTAAATAATGCTCTACATATAACTTAACTCAACTTCAAATTCAGTCATTACCAAAATATTAGATGTGTTAAATTCAATTCTATACAATGTATTAACATGTCATTTATGATCAAAAAGGAAAACTATAAACTTAATTTTTGTTAATATTGTAATATTTTTACTAATAATCAACAAAGAGAAAAATTTATGTGGAAGGTCAAATATAGTTACATTTGATTATATTTCGAAAAATTATTATATCGCTTAGTAATTTGAATTAATTTTTTTTTGAATCGAATTTAAATTAATATAGTTTAGTTATAATCTATATTTCCACCGGTATTATTAGTTTAATAAAATAAATTATTTGTTAGTTGTTCATGCAACGACATCTATTATCTATTTCGATAAATTCTCAGATATAAAATATTATGTCATCTTACATCATCATTATTAGATATCTTATTACATGCCCAAATGTAATCCTGCTTATACTCATTATAATTAAAGAAACGATTAGCCCATCTTAAACCCTAAATGACTACGATATTTGATTTCATTCAAAATATTTGATAATAATGATGTTATTGGTGAATTCGTGAATAGGTATGGATCTTAATTTCATTATATATATATATATATATATATATATGTGTGTGTGTGTGTGTGTGTGTATATATATATATATATAATCCTATTGAAAAGAGAACCGAGAGAACCACTTTAAAACATTAATTTTATAATCGATAAAAATTATAAATATTTTCATATCTCTACAATGCTTCCAAAAAATCAATTAAAAGCAACATTTTGTTTATGAATATAAAAAAAATTATTACTCGGGCGAAAGATAATTTCATGGGCCTGCTTTTAACTAAATATGCTTTAGTGGGCTTCACAGATGGTTCTTGGAGTTTAATAGATAAAGGGAAGGTTAAGGCAGGAATCGGAGGCATTGTGTATGACAGTAGTGGCCCAGTTTTTTACTTCTCTGGCCCAATTGAAGCATCATCATCATTGGAAACCGAGATCAAGGCTTTCCAATTACTGATTGAATTTCTTAAAAATTCTAGTTTTAATGGAACCGATATAGCAATTTGTACAGACTTATATTGGTTACAGGAAGAGTTTTTGAGGTTCAAGGCACCGGTTCAGTCATTACAGCATTTTCACGTTATATTCTGCCATAGAGAATTAAATTAAGAAGCAGATTACTTGGCTAAAAATGGTTCTAATCTGAAGTGCATTAGATCAGAATTGATTAGTCCTGGGTTATATGTAACTAGCTTTATAGCCCGTGCAAGGCACGGGCTTGCTAGTATGATCATGTTAATATGTTTTTATGTTACTTTATAATTAAATGGTGCTTGCAACATGTTAATACTTAGTATGTAAAATATATCTAAAAGATTATCTAATTCATGATATATGTACAACTAAAATTAAGTAAATTTCAATGTGATAATCTTTTTGAACGAATGTTTAAATGATTGAATTTAGGTTTGTCAACGGGTCGGATTCAGGTCGGATCAACATAAATCAATATACGAATTCGTTAAGATTTTTCAGACTCGGATCGGATCGGATAAGTAGTCAGATATTTTTTAGGTCGATCCGTATCCGATCCATTCAGATTTCGGGTTATCGAATCGGAGGTCCGATCCGTTAAAAAAAATTTTAAAAAAATATTTTTTCAATCTATAAAATAGTATTTTTGAAATTTTTTTGACGAGGTAAAAATTAAAATTATGACATGCTTTGATAAATCCAAATTTATATTCCAAAATAATATTATTTATATAAAATGTTATATATTATATATATATATATATATATATTATAGTATATTACATAAGTATATAAAATATATAATAAATATAATATTTTCGAATGGATCGATCATACAAAATCCATATTCGTTCGTTATTAGATCGGACCCTTATCGGATCAGAACATTAACAGATCAATTTTTTTGGGAACGATCATGCCTGCTAATTTAGCTACAGATCGGATCGAATCGTGTTGGATATTCTATTTATTGACAGGCCTAACTGAGTTATGAGTATATAAGAATTTACATTAGTAGTGACTGCTTGATCATCCACAACCAACTTGTGCATTTTGACCTTGATTAAGAGATGTGCGTAAGATATAATTAATACATAAATCACGGTATATATCTTTTTAATCCAAATAATTTCGTTTTACTCTAGAATAAAAAAAATATTTCATAACTATGTACTGTTTGAAATATCCTCAAAACTGATATCTAGTATAGTGGTAAAAAATCTCAATCTAAGTTAGAGGTAAGGGGTTTAATTTTCATTAAAAACAATTTTTTTTATCATTAACATAATATAAAAGGGGTAATTTAGTAATTTCATGATAATTAAAATGTCTCATGATATATTAATAATGAGTTTTATAATATATTTAAAATTGATTTCTAGCATAGTGGTAAGTAATTTCCCTTCTAAGTTAGAGGTTAAGGATTTAATTCTTATTAGTAACAAATTTTTTTATCATTAATATAATATATGGGGCCCGGTTATCTCGCGATATATTAATAATGAGTTTTGTAATATATCCAAAACTGATGTCTAGCACAGTGGTAAGAAATCTCTTTTCTAAGTTAGAGGCCAAGAATTCAATATTTATTAGAAACATTTTTTATCATTAACATAATATATGGGGGTTGTATCGCAATATATTAATAATGAGTTTTGTAAAATACACAAAACTCATGTCTAGCATAGTGGTATGGACTTTCACTTCAATGCTAGAGGTCAAGGGTTCAAATCTCATTAAAAACACTTTTTTTCTTTAGTTTAATGTATTAGGGGTAATTTAGTAATTTTAAAATGAATAATTTGTCTCACAAATTGGCTTGTTGTGCTATTAATAATATAATAGATGATAAAGATTCCCCCTAAATAATAGTCTCTCTCAGCTGTCAATAGGAAGATTGTTATCTAACAATATTATTACTTTTCTCGGGACTGTAATCTCTCTATCCACTCTAATTGGGCAACACTACACGCTCTCTTGGTTATCTAAATCTGCTATGCATGCAAAAATTGTCAGAACAGTGTTGTGTCCCAAAGCCACTTTTGCATAGCTACAAGCAATGCATGTATATCCCAGGTTGCCAATCCATGCACTCTCTACCCTATATAACAGCCTTCTTACCAGAGTGAATGCATCTTCTTCTCTTCATCAGTGCTAGGGCAAGTTATCTCTTTCTTTCAATCCTTGATGGAGTTCCACTGGACTCTCCCTAGAGAAGGGGCAGTGAAAGTTAATGTTCACGGAGCCACGCCATTCATCTCTTTCATGAATGGCAACAAACATGGCATAGGGATGGTGATGCGTAATTCAGAAGGAGAATTCCTGAAGCTGTCCACAGGAGTCCTACCAGCATCTTCTTCATTGGAAAACAAGCTTAACGCCATTCATCATGGACTTGTAACGGCCTTTGATGATAACTACAAAGATGTTATACTGGAATCAGACAATAGAGATGCTTTTGAAGTCTTGAAGAGTTTCCCTCATAGAGTGCCAGCAGAGGTGGCTTTCATCACCCAACAGATTTTCATCCGCCTGAATGACCCACGGTGGTTATGCACTATAGCTTACATCTTCTCAGAACGTAACCAGGTGGCTATCTACCTAGGCAAGCTGGGGGGTGACAAATGCAACCAACTATTCTCACTCACTAGGCCTGTAGGTGCATTGGAAGAACTACTAAGCATCGATCTAGGGTTTGGTCATATGGACCTTCAATACCAAGCAGTTGAGATCCTCAGCGATGAAGAAGATCCAGTAGACTTTGGACCTCCAACCTTGGCAGCAGAAGGTTTAATGCATAATGGATATGCATTCCATGAAGATTACTTTTCAGTTGAGACCGAGGATGGGCCTCTAGTCGTTCCAGCTCATGAGGTGACCACAGAAGATTTCATCCTGGGAAAGGGCTTCTCTAATCAAGCTATCTAATTTCAGTATCATTTAGATCTCGGGACCTAAGGATTAGACTAGTCTCCATTCTAGCTTAGTCAGTCTTTTCGGATAGTAGTTGTTTCTAATTGTAGTTGTTATCTTCAGTTTTTTAAGATAGCATGTGGTGGTTCCTACAAGGTCTGAGTTGTTGATCTAGGAATGAGTTCTATGGGCCTCAGTTGTATCTTTTCTTTTAATGCAATGCTTTTCCAAACAAAAAATATTAAAAAAAATTATGATAAATTTCTAGAAACTGTTTTTAAATCTCATAAATTTTGTGAATCTGTTTCTGAAAACTTAGTAAATTTTTTTGGAAATTGTGTATAAATCCTTTTCAATATGTAATTAGTGATTCAAATATTGATTTGAAATATTATTTAATGACGATTAAAATGTGTCAGTATAATTATTTCGTGAAAATAAATTAAAAAGTATTTAGAATCCAAATTTGAATCTCAGGTTCTCTCTTTAAGTGAGTTCTCCCTGAAACCTTAATATATATATATATATATATATATATATATATATATTATCCAGGGAACTCGGGGAACTACATAATTATGAACATTTTTCTAATGTTAATCTGTCCTGTAACATGTTCTCTATTCTATCATTCAACCTATGTTCTCTAATTTATTTTTATTATGCTCTACATATATATTTTGTAATATGTTCTGTACTGCTATCATTTTACAGAACATACTTTAGTAGTACAGAACATAGTGTAGAACATAAAAAAACAAATTAGAGAACATATTACAGGACATATGTAGAATGATATAGTAGAAAACATGTTACAGGACATACTAAAATTACAAAAATGTTGATAATTATGTAGTTCCCCGAGTTCCCCGGATAATAGGAGTTCCCCATAGAACCTTACCCTATATATATATATATATGAAATCCTATTTCTCTTGCTGGTGTATTAGTGTTGCTGGTAGACCTGGCAAAACGGATGGGTCGTGTCATTTCGTGTCGTGTACTTTCGTGTTTCATGTATTTTAGGGGCTGACACGAAAACGACACGAAATCAAATCGTGTACTAAATTCCAGACAAGAACATGAAACAGTACAAACACGAAACAAAACGATACGACACGAGATGAAGTCGTGTCATGAAACGAAATGAAACGAAAATAAAACGAAAACTGGTACACGAATTGTACAAATTACATTTTCAAATTACAAACAGAGTCCATAATATCAATAAAAAGTAAAAACACTCTGAAATTAATATAGATGATATCCAGAACTTCACAATTGTAAGAACCTATATTTTTGGAAGAATTAAAACTTTTATTATGTAATGGAGTATCAGTGTAACGGTGGTTATAATGAATGATTATGGAATGGATTTGGATTCAATTGCTTATATGCCATGAACCATGCAACTGACTGACAACTTAGATAAGAATAATCTATCTCCCAGGGAAGTAAGATATGGTAATTCCAAGGAGGGAGAATATTCTCATGTCATCCAAATCAATATCTATTATTAGTTCAGTGGTTCCGAGAAAGAGTTAAGGAACGCTCGAGAGGGGACAAGGACATTTTACAATATATAAGGAATAAAAGAAAATAAGTGATGAATAGTGTTTTTGGTGGAAAATTGAATATTATTAGACGATACTATATAGAAGTACCCGGAACGGATTTCTGAGTTCGTATTGATGATCCATGGATAGAATAAGTGTATGTAAATGATACTGAAATTTGAAGAATAGCACTTTTATTTTACCTGAAAATTTCCTAGATACAAAAGAATCAAGGGATATAATATGGAGTTAAGGAATTGTTTCACATTAAAGCAATGGAATGCTACTTATAAGTCGTAACGTATTGATTTTATTAACGAGTTACAAAGAGAATCAAATTGGTGGAAAAGGAGGAATTAAGTGACTTAAGCGCAAGTCAACAAATAAAAGGATGGTTTAGTTGTAATTTTACAAAAAGGGGGATGCATGATGTGGTGATGACACTTGGAAAAATGACAATTAGACAACATACAAGCAAGATGATGCATCCAATATTTAGATTAATATCAATAATACATGTATTAAGAGATAATAATACAAACTAAAGAATAGAAAAACAAACACCAATATCTCTTTGTCACTCTCGGCCAAGGAAGAAGAAAAAGGGGGGAAGGACTTGCCACCATTTTCTTGATACAATCTAGAGCTTAAAACAAAGCTTGAGATTAGGAGAAGGTATATATAAAACCTTAGCATCATTCTTTAAGGTTAGCTTGTTCAAAAGTTTGTTGAAAGTGATGATGAATAGTAACTTACCAATTTTCTTTTCTTTTGATTGTTGTTTTATGACTTCTAAAAGATATTATAAGCAAGTTTCAAGGATTGTAGGAGTATATTATCCTTATAAAGCTTCAAGACAAGGTATATTACTTGAAACCCTTGATGGATTATGAGAATTGTTTGAGTTTTAGTGCTATTATGTATGTTTAAAGCATGAGAACTATGATTGGGTATTGATAATTGTTAAAGTAGTTTATATTAACGGAAAGGCAGTGCTTGGCCTTAGTTCAAAGGTAAATAACATGTAGGTGTGATTTGGAGTGGAAACCATGGTTATTGGAAAGATTGATTGTGGAAATATCTGATTTACAGCCGTCGTAATGCCGAAATTTCATTAACCTTTAAATCAGAGCATACCCGAGATAAACAACCTCTGACCTTACAAGAACCTGACCTATCCTTGTAGTTCTCGAGTCATAGATCGTTTTGGCAAAAGAATCGAAACAAACGGACTTACGGTTTAGGAGTTATGACCGATTTACTAAAAGTGGTTCAAAATCATAAGTACGAGTTCCTAACCGGAATTGAACCCCCTTAATATGAATAATTTGGTTGCGAATCATGGTAATTAAATACTATATATCATAAGGAAGGTGTGATAGAAAACCTCATGTCAATTGGATCGTTTTTCAATTTTATAAAAATGTTCGAATCTAAGTTAAGTGCGAACGGATCCTTTAGTAGCGTACTTAGTAATAACATTGGGAAACCACTTAGAAAACGGTCAATAACTCGCGAGGTGTAATCTTTTATAGTAAACGATCGACACTAGGACTTATATGACTTAAGTACCCCAAGCATAAGTACCATGCAATGCCTTGATATCGAGCCAGTGTCGGTTATACTGATGTTAATAAGGGTTATGTTAGGGGGATGTCAAATGAATTTAACCTAAGTAAAGTATATACTTAGCTTTTCAAAAATGTTAAGTGATTAACCTTGAATAATTTTGGGATTGTTTATAGATCACCGGACTGATCGGAGACACGTTACCCCTACGACCCTTCCAGGCAAGAGTTCTTTTATCCTTACTTTATTAAATTATAAAATTCCAGGAAATGTTTTTGTTGAAAATGTATATATATATATATACATGATTACATATTATTGCATTGCCATGGACATGGACATGTTTCTGATTTATGAAATTATTCATGAATATAAATAATGCATGGTACTTTATGGATAAAAAGGGTAATTTGGTAAATGGAATTATAAAAAGGAAATTTTCGGAATAAATGGAATAAGAACTTCGATAATGGGGATTCTGTCTTTGGGCTGAGTTCAATGCAGTCCAGCTTGCAATATTTTATTCCGGCCCATGTGTTGCCGAGGGGGGATTGTGGAGAACTTTCCTCCAGGGATGATTACCGGAGAGGGTCATTCCTTCTACTAGTAGTAAACAGGAACAGGTACGTATAGGGCGACTGATCATCGTCCTGTCGTATCTGGCTATGATGAAGATCCCCTAAATTCTTAAATGATTGTTGAAAATTTCATTGCACTAGTATGTTGGAAAAGAATGAAATGGTATAAAACAATGAATGGTATCGAGGAATTAGAAGAGAAACTGATATTATATCTTTATAATGAATAACAAGCAAGTTTATGTTGGTGTATTGCTGTGCAAACAAAATACAGAGATTTATGAAAACGCTTTCCTTACTTTACTTTGTAACTTCATCGTTTATACTTTATTGAAACAACTTTGTTAAATGAACAACCAACACTTCCAAAGCTTTTATAAATTGTTCTATTTCAAACAGAATTTAAAACTTTATCTTGCTGAGCTATTTTAGCTCACTCTTGCCTATGTTTATATCATAGCTATAGCAGATGCCGCCGATACGTCGCACCACACCCCGGAAGCGGGTAAGGGCGGGGATATATGATTGGGATCTGTCGCCTATTCCTGAGGTAGCCTATATATATATATCCAGGGTATGAGTAGACGTGTGTAAGTTAAATCAGAAGTCTGTTGTAATATATTTTGGTTGTTGATATGCTTCCTGTAGAAGTATTTTCAACAATGCTACTTAAATATTCTGGGTTTGTAATAATAACTTTACTTTAACTATTTTTAATGATGGATGCTGTTCTCTGAACATATGACTGGTGTGTGTTGTTATAAGTGTGGGGTCAATAGTGTGTGTATATAATGTCATTAAATTAATTAAGTATCAAGAGTATAGTATGTTTTAATGGAAATTGGACCATGATGACTTGGATCCCTGACCCCGGATCTAGGGGTGTCACAGAAATGGTATCAGAGCTCAGAGTCATACTGCTCAGGAACAAGAGTGTTAATAAGGCAAAGATATATGTATATATATGATAAAATGCATGAACTCATATCAAGTTCAAGGTCGGTCTATCGGATATAGTACTGAACCTAAGTAGGGATTAAGATTTTATATATTATTACTAATAAGAGTTATGTTTTATTATAGGAGGAGGAGCGGACTAGTGAGGCGAGTCATGATGGGTGGCGAGGCATTACGGAGGAGGAGGCTGTACAGTTAGAGGAGCGCGGTATTGAGATTCCCTCGCATGTCGTAGCAGGTTTGAGGAGGAGAGTCCGGGTCGGACATAGACAGCAGTATTTGGAGGTTATAGCAGTAGTGCCATATGTGAGGGGACAGAGACCAGCAGTCGGGTCGGGTGAGGCAGGTCTCTCTAGGGTGAGGCCAGAGATTCCAGAGGAGGACGTTCCAGTACCTAGACGTCCTAGGATTGAGACTGAGGTAGAGGAGCAGCCGGTGTTTAGAGATATTCAGATGATTCCTGTTCCACCTGCTCCAGTGCCATCACCGACACCGAGTCCAGACCCATTGGACGACCCTGAGGAGGAGGTAGACCCTTTGGAGGATTCAGATCCTTCGGAGGATTCAGAGGCAGATACAATCCCCTTTGATGATCCACCCCCACCTGTAGCTCCGCCCCCACCTGTAGAGGCACCCCTACTAGAGGCCCACCCACCAGCAGGAGATGCTATTCATGTTACTCTATTGCCAGATTATCAGCTTTTGGAGGGACATTTGTCAGAGTCCCGCCGTATGGTGGATATGTTGTTGCAGAGGTTGGCTGGAC